>CM073434.1:16000000-16737500 GCA_037114965.1 Monochamus alternatus | reverse complement strand
AACGATAACGAGTGGATAACCATGTAATAATGTCAAAAATTGAAAAAACCTAACTGACACACAGAAATTATAGTAATAACTGTCAGTCGCCAACAAGATGGCGGATTTTTGGAAGACGCGGGAAAGCTCAGTTTCCCTACTGATTGCTTAGTATACTGTGCTCCTAGTAAATGTGAATCTTTTTGTTGCTAAGATACCAATTTTTTTTTCTCAGTAAGGAAGATGTCAACCTTAGAGAATACTGACAGTAAAAAATTGTCATAGATTTGCGAAGGTTGGAGGAAAAAATTATTATTTTGAATTAACTTGACACAATATTTCTATTATTTCTTCATCTTTTAGAGTTGTGAGGTCTCTGTCATGGACGTGGACCTGTCCGATGGCCTATAATAACTCATCCGTGGCCATTGCCAGAACCTCGTCGAGCGAACAACTCGAAATTAGCCCATAACGCGACAGCCCGAGCCACGGCCCATACGGACTCGTATACGTACACCCATCCAGATCCTTATCTCGGAACGAAAACTATAAAGCATATTTTTCTAAAATATGATACCGCGTGGTACGTGAGCAGCAAGGTTATGTTTCAATTATTGCGAGCCAGATTTGTAATAATTTATTTTTATGCATTTTTCTGATATAACGCTTTATGGCGATCGGGGTGGATTACGGGAAACGCAGCGGACGGGCTTCAGTTTCACAGAAGTGTGACCGCGATGGAGAAGCAGATAACGACCAGAAATATTTTTATGTGGTAAATGATGGCGCGCAGTGTGCGATGCATCGTCACCACGTCCGTCCTCGGCCGTCAGTCACGGGAAAAATTGTAGCAAAAGAAACGTCAATAGCTCTGTAAATGCCCTCGCAGAAGAGTGACAGAATAATATCTTATTCTGAATTACATTACCTTAAGCCAGTGCCATATTTACTAAATATTCCTTAGACGTAGTTTAAATTGTTGCAAATATACAGGATGTAACAAAAAAAAAACAGGTCATCCCGGTAACTCTACTTACCTAAGTCTGTCCCGTTTTCCGTCTTAAAATGTAAGATGGCTATGGAATTTTGGCATGTCAGTTCTTTTAAAATTTGTACCCTGAAGGGACATTATATTCTACAAATCATTTTATTGATGTGACAAAAGCCTGGCCTACTACGATTTTTTAAAAGGGTCGTTTTTCCAGAAAGTGGTATTAGGCGTTTTCTATTAAAAATATAATATTATCAAACTATTCAGAGCCCATCAAAATGCACATATACCAAATTTGATCGACAAATGTATATTGAGTGTTTTTATGGAGTGCCAAACTGAAGAATCAGACAACTAAAAATTATATCAAGTAGGAAAAATGGAAACAAATTGGACAAAGGACAGATGCTACACGATTAAAATTTTAAATTGCGGTTACAGTAAAAATTACTAACATACAAAAAATGTAATAAAATAAGAATATTAAATTGCAAAAAAAGAATTATAAATTATTAAATTTTAATTTTCTCCACCATACCTCTATCCAGGTGCTCATTTTTCCAATCTTCTTAAATTTAAAATTATTTTACATACCTAACATTGTTTAACAACTTATAGCAATAATTGAATACATTTTTTTGACGTTAACTGTTTTTACTGTAGCCGCATAAAATAATTTTATATTTAAGAAGACAATTGAAAAAAGTGTTCGACTGGAAGGAGGTATGATGCAAAACTAAAATTTAATTTAGTTTGACGTTTTGTAATATTTTATTTAACAATTTAATGTTCATAATTCATTGCATTTGTTGTATGTTCATTATTAGCCTGTGGCTGCAATTAAAAGTGTTAAACTTGTAGTGTATGTGTTTTTTCTTTGTCCGATTGGTATTTGTTTTCACTTTCATGGCAATCTTTGACGGTATTATAATGTTTAATTGTCTGATTTTTCGAAGTTTGGCAATCCATTAAAAACATATACAATATATTTTTCGATCAAGTTTGGTATATTTGTATTTTAAGGAGTGCTGAATAGCTTGGTAATATTACCTTTTTGATAAAAAAAAATGCCTAATACCACTATCGGGGAAAAATACAAAAAATCCTAGTAATCATCAATAAAATGGTTAGTAGAATGTAACCTACTATCAGGGTATAAATTATAAAAAAAAAATTTGTTTGCGGAAATTCCACAGCCTTCTGTAGGTGTTTACCTGAAAAAAATGAGACACACTGTATACAAAAATGCCCTCTTAAAATAAACACTTCTACTATTTACATTTCAAATTTCATCTTTCAGTTAAACATTTCTAATATACTATTATACCAGCCTAACGATAATAAAAACGTTCAGTATAAATAAATAGAACTTTTTTATATTACTTATATTTTGCCGAACAAATTGAATGCAAACGGTCAGGGGCCAATCATATATTTTTCCTTTTTTGGTTCCAGAACCATATCATTTTTTCTAATACAGGGTGTCCGGAAATGATGAACAAAAAATTCAGGGGATAATTCTAGACCGAAAATAAATGGTCCTCTTTCTATGACATTTTTTTCAAAACTGATTATTAACGGAGGAGGGTGTTAAAGTTAAAATTTTATTTTTGATATTTGTAAATAACTTCTGAATATTTACATAAAATTTGTAAATAGGGTTTTTTTGCGGACGAGAAATTCAAATATGTTTCTAATTTTGACGTCACTAGTAGAGGGCCCCATCTTATTTGAAATATTCAGTGCACCGATTGAAAACTGTTATCGTTTCAGTTAAAGTGCCTTTTCTACTGAAAATACAGCAAAATTTTATTTAAAGTAGTTGTTCAGAACGGTAAATTATGGATGTGCAAAATTTTTAAAAAATCGGCCCGCTCTGATAAAATCTTGATCCTTTGTTGAAAAATGGTTTCATCAAATCTCGCCGATCTTCTTGAAATTTTGCACGTTGAAATTTACGATTCTGAACAACTTTTTCAAGTAACATTTTGCTGTATTTTCAGCAGAAAAGGCAATTTACCTGAAACCAAAACAGTTTTTACTCGGTGCATTGAGCATTTCAAATAGGATTATTTCAAAAATGGTTACGTCTACCGATTTCAGCAAAGTATACCTTTTTCAAATAAAACAGAAAGGAGAATCGATTGTTTCGATAGTCAGATGGATACATTAAGATACAACAAAGTTCTGTCATTTAAAAGAAACATGGTGTGCCACAAGTGGCGCCCTCTACTAGAAATCTTTTAAAATACGTATTTTTTTAAATTAGACTGTCGATGTAAATATTTACTTACATAGCTTTTGTACCACACAAAAACACCACAAAATTTACGGCGAGAAATACACGGCGATCTTAAAATATATAACTTAAAAGTTTTTTGTAAAATTTGACAAATTCCAATGGGGTAAATTTTATCCTTTTTCCGTGAAGAGGGTGGACCAAAAATGGTGTATATTTTGTGTAAAATTTTAACCGCCTTTTTTTGTAGTGTATAAAATGATGAGTCTTCAGATAAATTACACAATAAGATTATAAAAAATATATACTTTCTATTATTCACTAGCAAAAAATATTTAGATATAAAGTGATACCTACCAAACTTAAGTGACATCTCACTGTGATTCAAATTCTGTGGCATTAAAATAAAATGACGTCTTCTTATTATGTCTTCACCGTAATATTCAAGTTACACCTACCGCCAAAATTTTCATAAGCTCAAAAGACATTTATAATTATTATACTATAATTACGTATTAATGTTACGTTAATTAACATAGATTATCTATATCTAAATTTATATAATAACAAGCAATATATCTTAAAGGCGCCGCATTCTTAACATTCTTAATAGAATTTAATAAATATTCGAGGCGTAATAAATAACAGGAATATTAAGTCATGCAGCCTGCGACTTTTCAAAGATACCGAAATATCGAATATATAAAAATAATAATAAAAAGCGATCTAACCAACACATTAAATTTGATTGGAGATGTAAATATTGCTATAAACTTGGTAACATACTATACAGGGTGTTTCCTAACTGGACAGCCAAAATGAAATGTCATATGTAAAATCGAATTTTAAACATAAAATAGAGAGTAATCGGGCTTCGTTTAGGAGATATTCAGTTATAAAAAATAACTGAGTAATTGAAAAATGTGAATTCATTGTTAGAATTTGTTAAAAAAGTCTTAATTTTCCACAATTCTTTATTTAAATTTGATTATTTTTGACTACGAGTTATAAAAATATTTTATTAAAGTAAATAATAAAACAAACAACAAACATTATTACAAAGTTAAGAACTACAAAGCAAAACAAGTGAATTATAAACTGCTTCAAAATTCCACCTTGTAATTGTTCAATAGTGTTGATAGGTTCTGCATAAACTAATTGTTTTAGGTGACTCCATAGGTAAAAGTCAAGGGGATTAAGGTCCGGTGACCTTGCAGGCCAATGAACGAGACCGCCCCTTCCGATCCATCTCCCATTGAAATTATTATTGAGTCACTCCACCACATTTCTTCCAGCATGTGGCGGTGCCCCGTCATACTGATACCACATTCTGTTTTGCAGACCAATAGGAATATCATCTAATAAATCTTGCAACTCATTTTCTAAAAGTGTCATATATGCGTCACCAGTTAACAATAATAAAATATTTATCCATTCAATTTTAAAATATAATCACAACAAAGAATAATACTTTATTATTAATACGTAGTATTCTTAAGAGAAATGTAACTCTTATTACTTCAGGTATATCGACTTCTGATTCAATAATTGCTATTGTTGAAATAAATAGTTATAGAATCGCGCCATCATCCATTGCCCTACACCGCACCGTTAGCATAGTCGGTACCCGCTATCACCGCTATTTGTAAGTATTGTACGTTCTCATAACGTTTTATAAAAGCATAAGAGCTCATTTAGTAATTCTAATTAGTATTTACCAGTAACAATTAAATACATAGGTAAATCCGAGGGTAAATCTAAAATGAAGGATTTATTGAGTGATCACAATCTAGAGGAGTTGATTCCTGTGTTTGCCGTAAGTATTAACTGCATAAGTAGCACTAGTTAACAAATAAATAGTAATATAATATAAACATATGAACATATAAAAATATGAAATCGAAGGTAATTGCACAAGAATCCAATATTAGGAAAGTTTATGGTCGCCGTATTTCTCGTCGTAAAATGATCAAATTTGTGGTGGTTGTTAGGTACAGAAATCTCGGAAAATAAAACACATAGAACAAAAATAATATCAAAATTAAAGTCCATGATGTTTTGTTTATCCACTTTTACAGTTTACAGTTCAAATTCTTCTTAAATAAAATAATAATTCTTAAAAAGCGTTTGTAAGACACATTATTATGCTATTCTAACCCCACATTTTAATAATACTTTCACATAGATGCAGAACTATGTAATATGTTAGTTTATGTTATAATACCTTGTTCAAATACTTCCGATCTCTCTACACCTAATTATAATTTCTGCCAATATTTTTTGTTAAAACATATAAATGGATATTTTTTTGTGTTGTAGATTGAAGGTGATTTTAAATATCCTCATCTTAGAATGGAATTTATGTTATTATCTAAATGGGACTTGTTTTTTTAAAGTACATTAAAACAGAAGAAGAAGTTTAGTGTTACAGGATTTTCTTAATATTCTGGAAGAAAATTCTGAAAACCTTTCTAATTATATTTTTTAAAATAGGTATTACTGATTTCTGAAGTGCATCAGTATTTTCTGTTGTTGAGTAAAAATAGGATACAATAAACGATAAAACATGTATTCTTATATTTAACCCTTTACTTTTTTTTAGACTCAAAAGTTTTTTTATAAACCTGTTACCAAGGTTACTACCTCCAAATAGCAGGGCCAAAGAAGGAAAAGACTACTGGAAATTTATCACAAACCAATCCGTAGGAGGTCTAATTCTGCAAGTATTACGTTTATTACCTTAGCATTGTTTTTTTTTAATGTACTTATAACTTGTTGGTATCATTTAGGTAATAATGCCGATTAAAAACAATAGTTCATATTAAAGAGCAATTGCATGTTCTTTAATGAAATAAAATGAAACTATTATCAGATTGTATTGCCATTAGGTTTTATTAATTGTTCCCTTAAAATTATCCATTCCTTAAATAATTTAAATTTAGTAACACTCGACAAATTCTTTTAATAATTAAACTTCATGGCGCTGATGACGAATATATTTAAGTTTTTTTTTATAAAAATTGTATTTTTCGTACCGCCATATGCAGCCATTCTACGGCTTCATCAGAATGATCAGATATAGTTTACCTACTGTACATAATCAATTTTTGTTTTTTTATTGATGTACTTTATTTCTATGTATTGCAAAATTTAAAAATAATAAAATGTTTGTCATTTAAATGCTTTTTAATGTTTTATATTCCACAAATATTCATAAATTATAAGTATATTTATATGTAATTGAATTTATAGGATATGTCGGAAATGATTAGAAAAAATGAAACAAACAAATGTGACAAATATAAAAACGTATACATTTCATAATATCCTATATTCCAGGCAATAATAATTTATCATTAAGACAGTAGACAAATATATATTTTTCAAAAATATACAACTTCTGTCTAAAATATCTTATAGTTGACTGAATGACAGTTTATTATTAAAACAATAATTGTTAATAGAGTAAAGAATGATAGTATTCCATTGAATCGTTAATGATTTTCAAAAGAAGCTTATAGTTAAAACAATGACATGTTAATTTTAGTTTTCAATAACAAGGTTATGTTTGGACTGAACGAAGTTATGTCCGAGGAATACTGAGCATAGTGTGTGACTGGTTGAAAAGGCATATAATTGGGAATAGGATAGCGTTTTCTCCGTATAGATAATTATCCCACAATTCTCTTGACTAACTGACCGACCTAAAAATAACGGTAAAATACATGATTTTTATTAAAAAACGTAAAATTTAACAGAAGAACGCTACTAGATTTTACAGAGATTATGTGCCACTGTTTTTTTAAACAGGTAATAATCAAGAGTCAAAATGTGGCTAATAAGTATTTAATTATCCTGATATAAAATTCACTTATCCCAAAATATTTAAAATTCAATAGACACTTTCTAAAATATACTGCAAAACTTATAGGATCCGACACAGTATCGACGACACCACAAAAAATGGTCATAAAACCGACGTTCATTCTCGGTAAAAGAAAGCCTGAGAAACCAATCCTCCCACAAAACTCTCGCGAGTCCTTGAACCGAAACCACCAACTCTCTTGCGAATTATAAGTACCGAGTGCACTATTTCCATGGTGATATTGTGGCTAAAAGTAAAAGTAATTGTTACAGCTCCGCCAGAATGCAGAAGGAGAAAGTAACAGCCGTCGAGGATCTCGTAAATGAGCATTAAGTTCTACCGTGTACCGCCGGCGAGTCGCCGTAGTTCGCCGAGTGTCCGCGCGAGGGCAGCACCTCACGGAAACGGCGAATATTAGGCGATAGCGTACAAACGAGCGCTAAAATGTTATATATAACAACATGGTTATACTATTATGTAATATTTCTGAGAAGTTCTTTATATATTACAATAGTCGCCTACTTTTATCAGAAAATATTCGTCGTTAAAATTAGTTCACATTATAAGTAAGACAAAAAGATTAAATTTTTGTTTGCAAAAGAATATTAATTCAAGCATGTTTGCAATAACTTTAACTTACGAGCTAATAAAAAATTCCCAAAAACTTCAATTCCTAAAATGATGTTAATCAATAGTGAAGTGTACCACTTCAACGACAATAGATCAAATATTGACGAATATAATGGATAAAAAAACAGTAGCTGTAATTTATAATGAAATATCGTATCACTATTCTTCTTCAGTCTTATGGATGTTTTACAAATAATGAAAAATTTAATGTTAGTCGTAAGAGAAGCTATAATGAAACTACATTCAGTTTTAATTTGGATTTAATGAATGAAAGTTGGTCACAGGTTTATAGAAACTAATATCGATCAAGCTCATGATTGTTTTTTAAATATATTCCTATTATTTTAATAACCATTTTCCCTTGAAAAGAATTTTTAAAAATCATTGGACATAAAGACTTAGTTACGAACAAAATTAAGACATTTAGTTAGAAACTGAAGACCTAATTATTTTGAGAAACGCGTATCCCGAATTCAAAAACAGCTATATACAGGGTGTTCTTAAATGGCATGCGGATATTTAAGGGCGTGATTCTACATCGAAAATTAATGATAGCTTGCTAAACTATGATCTAAAAATGTCCCGTTACAAAAATACGGCGGTGCTAAAGGTTTAGGAAAAAAAGGGAAAATAATTAATATTTTCGAAACCGCTTTAGATATTTTCATGAAATTTGGTATGTGGTGACTATTAATAAAGGTGCACATTTTGCAATATAAACGTAATTTCTATCTTTAATAGTGGCGTGCACACGAGCACTGACTTTAATATTTCTAAAGAAAAAAAAAGTACGCCAATGGTTTTCTCCCTCGTCCTCGTTCAATTTGGATATTAAGAGCCCTCTTGAGTTTTTGGACTGCAATGCGCCGTTTTTTAGAAAAAAAATAATAAAATCCGTTGGATTGTCCTAGAGAATTCAGGTAATTGTAAGTTTTGCAATAAATCTAGTTGGCCTGGAATATGTCACTTTTTGTGATTTGACATTTCATTCAACTTTTTGTCGTTAAAATATGTTTGCTGTGTATGTCTTATTTTTACAAACTCGCTAATAATGGTGAACTATTCAAATGTGGAAATGGTGGAAATGCATTACGTATATAGCCTAGCCGACGGTAATGCAGAGCAAGCTAGACGAGAGATATCCCAATCGTGCTCCGCCAGATAGTCGCACTTTTTCTAATATTCATCGTCATCTTCTTGAAACTGGTAGTGTCCCGAAAAGATGCAACAATTCCAGTAAAATAAGAAATATTAGTTTGTTTCAGTCCATAATTAATGAATGAATGAATTGTTTCAGCTCCACACGAGGTAGTAAGTCAAATCACTAAAAAAAAAATTGGAAAATAAGTTTATGATACTATTCAAGAACTGTTTATTATAGTTTAATTTTAACACCTTATGTGAGTGATTTATTTTACTTTATAGTATGAAATATTATCATGGGGAAGCGCTGGATTTGCTAAAAATGTATTTTCAGTTCAAAAACGTATACTACGGTATATAGCAGGTGTATCAAGAAGACATTCTTCTAAAAAAAATCAGTTTTTAAAATATTAACACTTTTCAGCCTTTATTTCTTTGAAGTATGTGTTTTCGTTTTTAATAATAGAAATAGTATTGATAAAGTATATTCTGTACATACATATCAAACTAGAGAACAAAATACATTTTGTGCCCTGTTCTAAGTATGATGTCACTGTTAAGTCTCCATTTGTTTTTGGATCCAAGATTTTTAATCATTTAGCGGTAGAAATTCAATACTCATAATCTAATTAAATATACATCTAAGTTAAAATATTATTTATTTAATAGATAGTATTATTATATCGGTTAATCGGTCAGTGGTCGAGCGGTTTAAGGCGTCAGTACTTGAATCGATGTGGCCAGACCAATGTCGTGGGTTCGATCTCCGCGGCTGTTAGACCGTACATCAGATATATTAGTGGAGACGATTGGCACCCTATCTGCGGTATGGTAGGGTGGAATAATGTTGGCTTGGGTCAATGTGAGAAATTGATACCGGTCGACGTTTGACCACTCCCCTAATTAATGAGGTTTTGCAGGTTTCCCTCATTCCTGCACTGAATAGTGGTTAGGGCCTACCAAAGTAAGTAGTTCCTAAAGAAACGTGATAAAAGTCGATTTCAAATCATTCATAGAGTGCAATCACATATACTAATATGATTTTTATTTATTCGAGCGAAAAAATTAGTCTTGAGACGAAAAGATACACTTTAGTTTATATATAGATATAATACGGGTAAAGTACCTAGATAACAATGTAGCCCAGTAAACACATATACGTTAGAAAAACGTGTATAATGCCCATACAACGTTTGGAAAAGGCTTGTCTTTTTTACGTACAATCAACTTAAAAACGTCGCGGTTTTACACGTTTCTGGTAACCAAAGTACAAACGTTTAATATTAGTAAATGTGGAAATCAGTTTAGTATTAATAAGCTTTAAGTTTTACGTTTAATAATGACATTTTATTAAGGTTTTTAACTAACGTAAATTAAACCTTGTTATTTTAATGTCCAAAAAGATGTTTTAGAGACGTGTTTTTTAACGTGATTTATAACGTTGTTTTTGGATCTTTCTGGTGGCATTATACAGGGTGGTCCAGAATTATGTCACCATAAATGCTAGATTAGATAGTAGATACGTTAAAAAATAAGGGTAATATATATATCCTGCAAAACCGCAAAATAAAAACCACTTCTTTAAATATCTATAACACTTAACTAACTATAATACTTGTATAATGAATTTACTTTTTTAGGTTTTAGTACAATTATTTATTATTAATTACAATTTTATGTTACCACTTATTCCATCCCTTTAAGATTAAAGCGTTGTTTTGAGTGGTAAGTATTTTTTTGAAATACATAATTTCAAATTTAAAAAAATACTATCCAAAACTACCCCTTAAACATAAGTGATTGAATAAGTGAGTAAATTATTTAAAGAAAGTCTAAACTTTAAACATGTCTAAGTTTAATCTATTATAGTTATAAAATATAATAATAATGCTAATAATAATAACAATAATAATAACCTAATATACATTTAATATGACCACAAAGTAGATAGTCAAGAAAGGAAATAAAAAAGTTTAAATCATTCATCATGATTAGAAATATGTCACTGTATCTTAAATTTTAGTATAAAGTAAAAAAATTACCAAGTCATAATAATTGTTACCCATTTTACAAAGTACTTTAACGTAGGCGTGTACGAGTACAAAATTCACACGCCTACTTTTACTAATTTTGTCATCGCCTTTGTAAGTACTTTGAAACATAAGTAGGAAAAGTTATAGTGGAATAAATTTAGATTCCATTATATAATTATTTGTAACATGTATTGTAAAAAAACCTAATATTCTTATATTAATAAAATAAAATTAAATACTTATAGAAGTAGGTATACTTACCAAAATAAAATAGGGAAATATTTCACGGATCACAGTAGGTACGTACAGTGATGAATATGCAACTGACAAACTTTTACAAAAAAGAACTCGAAATGGTACGTGTGTAACACGTGATCTTTATCTACCAATAAGATTATTAAATTCGTATAGAACGTTTCACGGCATAATAATTGACACGTGTAAAAAACGGCAATTCGCTTCCTTATTTCAATGAATGATTATAACGTATAATACACGTTTAAATTGTACTGTTTTTTAACACTTGTGAGGTTTATTAAAAAATAATTACTATCTAGTTATTTGTATATATAAGTACATATATATTTTTAATGCAATATCTTTTTATTAAATTATATTTTATAAAATTTACTTTGGATTGGTATCGTTCCAAAATATTTATTAATTGCAAAACGTTAATGATACATTTTGTAAGCATTACTTATGCCTGTTACTCTAAAACGTTACAAACACGTTTTTGTTCAATGTCAATACATTAATCAGTTGACACTAACGTATGTGTGTTTACTGGGAGGTGCCAAGGTCCTGGAGTACAGTTTCCATTATTAGATTTGACTAAAAGAAAGTTTATCAGTCACCTTGTATTATTTTGTACTGGACTGTTATATTTCGTGAATATAAAACAAATATTTCACGTAGGAATAGAAATTCTTTTTGCTGCAGGTAAGAGGATACATTAAAAAAAAACAAATATACAACAAACCTTTCAAAGCGCAACAATTCACCGTATTTCGCTACCGTCTCTACTTTATAGAGCAATAAGAGAATACGTGATATTTTCAATCCGTCGCATTAAATTATAAAACATGTACGCTCATTACAGCATTCGATCCAAACTTATTATTTCCCCGGGGTTTTTCGCTGTGACATACTCTACATAATAAAGTAATCGAAATATTTTCCCGCTTATACGAGCTCCGTATCCTCTTGAATGTCAAAAAGACACTATAACGCGGCCACTGGCGTGCAGCCGACACCTCAACATCCGTGTTCGGTAATTGAGAATAAAATATTTGTTTTAAGAACAATCAATAAAAAATTGTCTTATAATAATTAAATAGCACAGATGTAATGACCAAAATTAACAAAAAAAAAGATAAAACAATCATCAAAAATATAAATAAAGTACTAATAAAAAGTCCTTGCATAAGAATCTTTATACAAGGAAAAATCATTAAAGTTTTAAAAGATCAGTGAAACTAAAAAGTGATACAACCATTAAACAATAAATTCCAACAAATTTAAAAAGTGATAGTCTATAAAATATGTTGAAATTAGTAATAAAACATTCCTAGATTAAATAAAAATCGAGATATTTAAATTTTAATAATTTTTGAAACAAGGCACTTTTTAATGAAATAATAAAAATTAGATAGAACCAAGAAAACCCAGTTAACAAACAACAAAACATTCAACTCAGTCAACATATTTTAACTTAGTTTATCGGGTTGTTATTTGGTCTAGGTAAGTGGTCACTGCCAGTCACAGAATGAATGTGTACTTAGCGTTAATTAAGAATATTTTCGAGATCAAAATTTTGTATTTCATTAGTCACTTAGTGTGTTTTATTTCTTCCTACATATTATTATTACGTATTTAAAAATAATATATTTTTCTTTTTAATGTAGTAAATGGCTACTATGACTTAATTATAACTCGAAACTATGTAAAGAAAAGTTCTATACAATTTTTTTAGGTCTTCTCAACATTCAACAAAAAATTTAGCAACTAAGACCACTGTCTAAAATATGTTGTACTCATTTTCTACATACAAAAGAATCAAATTATTTTAACAGTTTAAAGAAGAAAGACAAGCTTATATTAAAAAAAAAGAAATACAATAGTAAAGTATATTTATTGTAAATTTTGCCGAAGTCGCCAGGGAGAAAAAAATAGATACCAAGAAGTGTGTATTTAATATATTTGTATCTCATATATCTTCACGATGTTGTCAATTTACCTTAGTTAAAAATTGATGTCTAAACAGATACAGAGTGTCAAAGTTAAAATTTTATTTTCGATACGGGCAAATAAGTTTTTAAAAAATTCTAATATTTGCATACATTTGGGAAATCGGAGGACTTTGGGGACAAAATATTCAAATATACTTTGACGTCACTAGTAGAGGACGCCACTTAATAAGCGATATGCAAAATTTCAAGAAGATCGGCCTGCTTTGATGAAACTATTATCTAAAGAACTTCTTGAACTTTTACACATCGCTATAATTTACTATTCTGAGTAATTTTTTCAAGTAAAATTTTGCTGTATTTTCAGCGGTACCTGAAACCAAAACAGTTTTTACTCAGTACATTGAATATTTTAAATAGAATTATTTCGAAACTTTAACATAAAAAAGGTAGGAGAATCGATTGATTCAATGGTCAAAAGGTTGATTCAGTGATGTCAAAAATGGACTGTATTAGTGTGACATCACAGTAATATGCAACCCGCGGTACTTTATGTCATAAGAAATTTAATTTCAATCAAGTGTTATTGTAATGACCCTAATGGAACCTATATTTAAGGATCAAATTATCTGACTGAAAACGAGACATTGGAATTTGATTTATTTCTGTTAACAAAAATATTTAAGAAATTCCATCACTTGAATTCGATAGGATAATATTATATGCTAGTTTTGGATCAACTATTCTATTCTATAATATTTTTCTTTTTAAATGTTTTAAATATTTTTTTAAAATGTCTTCTTTCTCAACTAATAGCAAAACATAATTATGCTCAATTGAGCAACTAATTCAAATGGCTTAACTGTCATCTGTCAAAAAACTTTAACTTGCAAATTTGTATATTGAGATTATGTTGATTTTGTGTGTTTTTTAATGTTAAATTTTGTATAAATGGGTTTATCTGTGCTTTCATGTGCTTTGAAGTATTAAATATATAGCTACAATCGTCAATGTTATGCGTTTAGTGCAAATAAAGTTAACAGTATATTCACATTCAAATTAGTAGAACTGTTGTTCATGTTTTATCTGATTTAATTACACTTGTATTAAAATCCAGACTGGTGAAAACGTATCTTAATCTTCAACGTACATAATCTACCAGACGATATTTCATTTTGACTCTCAAGTCACCTTCTCTTAAGGTCAATTTTTACAGGTAAGTTTTCGCGCTAATTTTCTTATGACTCTTGTAACTCTGGTTGCCTAATTTCTGAGGTCACCACTAATGTAGTCCGTTAGAACAAATTTGAGTTTCTCGCCCCCGATCTACAAAATGTATACAAATATATGGATTTTTTAAAAAGTTATTTGCACATATCGAAAATAAAATTTGAACTTCGGCGCCCTGTATCTCTTTAACCCTCAACTTTTAACTTGAGTAAATTTGACTATGTTGCATTATTTTGTCGTGAGTAATCTAGTCTTGCTCTATGTTGTATTAATTTCAGGACACCCTGTATTATATTGATCTTAGCATACTTTCACCAAATATATTACCATTTTCAAACCCAAGTTTAAGTAATAAATCAAATAATTTGGAAATGAAATTAAAAACGTTATTACTGCAATTTTACATAATATATCAAATTAACACAACACTATTATGACTTTTTCATCTAGTCGCATTTATTTTGAAAAACCGAATGTTGCCTAAATAATGTTTAGACCCCGGAACGCCACTGGAGCGAACATCCACAGCCGACCGCTATAAAAGAAACGTGGCAGTGCGTAACAGGTTATTTTACACATCTATGGCTACCCTGATGTGTGTGTAGTCCTTGGAGTCTCTCCTGGAGTCCTGGCGAGTCCTTTTCGGGACGACAGCGTATCTGTCGTGCTCCCCGGGGTGCCGTTATCCAAATAAAATACGTTATCGGCCCGTATTATTCCCAAATACTTTGATTACCTCTGAGCTACCGCAGAAGTTGTTTTGATAGTGGCGGAATGGCGTTTTTAAGATGGCGATAAATTCGGGTGCTGCGTTTTATAACGACATACGGAATAAAGGAATCCTTTGGGGACTGATTTCTCAAATACCTACGTTGATATTTATAAAAGTATTTATCTGAGAAACTAAAATCTTCTATTTAATATACTCTTAATGTTACGTATGCCTACGCTACACTGAAATAGTACATTATACTATAAGGGAGAGAAATGCGTTATTTTGGCAGAGGTGCAATTTGAAGGCCGAGGGCTACAATGCACTGAGGACAAAATAGCATCTCTCCCGAATGGTATATACTATTTTTTCCACGGTCTCATTAACTTAAAAACACATATTTTGTCATTATGAAGAAAGTAGCACCAGAATTATTGTATTCGGATTTGAGCATTTATTTAGTAGTCGTTGAGTTACTGTCATAACTACAAAATAAACAAACAAAAAGAATTGTCAAATTAAGGTGCTAGTTTGGTTTAGTTTAAAGTTTGTTTAGTGCACAATGAATAATTGTGAGTCGGAAGAGATTGTGGAGGCTGCAAATATTGCAATAAGCAATTTGCTGCCTACGAAGTCAAGATCTTTATACGATATAGCCTACAATCGGTTCAAAAAGTGGTACGCCGAGAAAAATGTTCAAGTATACAGCGAGAATGTTTTGTTGGTATACTTCAATGAAAATGCAAAGAATTACAAGTCTTCCACATTATGGGCGCAATATTCTATGGTTAAGTCATGCTTGATAATTTATAACATAGATATAAGCAAATTCCCCAAGCTGATCGCATTTTTGAAAAGAACCCGTGACGGATATCAAGCGAAAAAATCGAAAATATTGACAAAGGGTGAAATCGACCGTTTTCTATCAAGTGCAGATGACAAAGAATTCTTAATGATTAAGGTAAGATTACTTTTGTTGTTAGGTATTTCAATTATTAAGTATTTTGATTTTTTATAGGTTGGATTAATTCTGGTGATTGCCGGAGCTTGTCGAACTGATGAACTAGTCAATTTAACTGTAGATGATATTGAGGATGTAGGGCTCTTCCTTGATTGTAAAAATTCCAAACACTAAGACAAAGATTCCACGAACCTTTCTGGAAATGTAAGCGAAAGTAATATTCCGTCTAATATTAATTTTGAAAATTGTACAAATGTAACATTTAATTTAAATGTCAATAAATAATTTCAATGTTATCTTTTTTTTGCATGAAAAACATTCTCTATAATGTAAACTCCCTTGGGAGCATTATACTCCCTTGGGAATAATCGACTACTTCTGATTTAATTTTGATGTCATAGAAACTGATTTCTACTCCCGACCGTGGAAAAAAATTTTTATGCCCGTAACTAATATTACCTAAGATATGTAATAAGCCAGCAAATGTTTCGTTACTAAAATAAAAGCTTTAAGGAACTCTTATGTAAAGTATAGTCGATGGAAACAAACTTGCCAATAAATCACCAGTAATTTAATTCAATTCATTAGATGCCTATGTGAATTACCTAGTTGGACAAGGCATTTTACCAGTAGGGACAAGAAGAAAAATAAGATCATTTTTCGGTTGATTTATCGTGAAGCTGATCTTCTTACATACTACTACTGTATAAGTTAGAAGTGTCATTGCTCTATTAATACAGAAATTATTAAAGTATATGACAAAACTTATTGAAAGACAAAAATAAATAGGTACGAGTACATAAACAATACTGTTAAGAAGATAGACAGGTTTATTGTCCATAAAATATATATTTAATATGTAAAAAGTTGCATAAATCAGGATATATAAGATTATATATTTTTTAAGAATATTTGTGATAATATTGATATAGCACCTTTGTTGTATTTTTTATAAATACAGCACTGCACTATTTTATAGCACAACTAAACCATATACACACTTGAAATGTATCGTGCCACTTTAATTTCAACTGCACTACTATATCTACAATGTACATAATTGTATAGACAAACCGACCATTACTGAATCGGGACCATCTCTGTAAAAATACATAATATTGATAATTTTTATTAAATTTACAAAACATAACACGATTTGCTGCTAAAATTATAAAATTAAATTAAACTAATAGAGTATATCCTGCATGTGAATATCAGGATTATAACATACTTAAGGTATTATTTCCATTAATATTGTAAATTAACCATATCTAACACAGAAAAAAAAAATCTGCAAACAGTTCAATTTACTTAAACATAATTTGTTCTTAGGAAACAAATTTTTTTTGGTGTAATGCCCACTTTTTTGTCAAAAATAAATTGATTTATTTCTTCAGAAAAATTCATTTTTTGACGAGTATTTATTTAAATTAAACAAATAGCTTTTCCATTTGAAAATCTTATTAAAACTTAATTTTAAAAAATGATTTTCAATATAATTTTTTCACTTCTCTAAACAATTTGTTTAAATCTGTAGAAAAGTAACGTTTTGAAATAATAAAAAGATATTTTGATTGAAATTAATGTGCATTGTGAATCAAACAATACGTTTATTTTATTAAAATATGTATATTTTTAATTGAGGGATGAGTGACATGAACAGCCAAGGCTGGCAGTCAGTTAACTCACCTGTGGCGTACTGATGAGAGTTAATAAGCTCGAAACCGGTATATGTTGACTATTGGCTATAGATTTTTCAGGTGCAATTCAATACTGGGCATTAGTCCGTAGTTCTTTCCTGAAATTTCTGAACAACAAGTTGTTGACTTAAATAAGCAGATGTTTAATTGGAAAGAAATTGTTTGAAATACATAAATATTGTACTATCATAGAATATAATTAAATCGACACCAGAAGTGTTTCATTAAAAAAGAAATAATGTTTTTCAATTTAAACAAATGCTTTCTTTACACAAAATAACTGTGTTTACTTTTTCAAAAAAATTATTTTATGTCGGGAAATAAATATTTGTTTCACCACCAAAATCTGAATTAAAACTAAACAAACTAAACCCCTAAAATTGCTTAAGTAGTCCCAATCGAAGTATCGAGAAGATCTAAGATTTTCTATTCAATTCCAATGCAAGAACACGATTCATCCAGATGTATATAGTCAACCAATGGATATTTAGGCAAGGGTGCTCAAGTCAATCAAGTGCTAAATTAAAGTGCCTGATCCTTCATATTACAGAATATTCTTTAGATAATAGGGAAATTTGTAATAGCAGATATGTTTGTTGCCACATTCCCAATGTATTTGTCACATTACTTTGCTTGATAATATTATATTAATTTGACTTAATACTCATGTTTTGCTGCCATATTTACCAATATATGGTGCCATACTACATACAATGCTTATATAAAATATAAATTAGACTCGTCAGAAAAGTTTATTTGTCATACTGTCCTCATGCAGAAGTAATATGACAAGTCAACTTAATTGTTTTGTTTACATATTACTTCTTGAAGAATAAAAGGATTCAATATTATCAAATTACCGTTGCTTGCCCAATGTATGTCGGCATATTACCCCATCCTTGCGTAATATGGCTATATTAATAAATTATTGTCATATTCCCTTATAGCAACTGTCATATTACTTCGAATACTTCATCAATATAAAAAGGTGCAGTATATTAATTAACCAATCATTTAGGAATTAATTTCTTACATACCTACATTATCTAAAACAACTGTTTACTGACAATTTAGAGAAAACTGACATCCCAGTAAATACACATACGTTATTTAAACGTATTGTCAACGTACCATTGGTTGATAATTCGTGTTACGTTACAAAATTTACCATTATTTTATGGTTAGAAAAGCAACGGTCTAACATAACGTTTAAAATACGTACTTTTTTAACAAAAAATGTTGGCAAATCTTTTGTAACGTTAAATGAACGTTATTTAAAATATTTAAATAAAACTTATTTATTTAAACCTTTATAAAACGTCAACTGATTAATATATTGACATTGAACAAAAACGTTGTAACGTTTGTAACGTTTTAGAGTAACAGGCATAAGTAATGCTTACAAAACGTATCATAAACGTTTTGCAATTAATAAATATTCCAAATCCAAAGTAAATTTTATACAATATAATTTAATAAAAAAATATTGCATTAAGAATATATAGGTAGTTATATATACAAATAACTAGATAGTAATTATTTTTTAATAAACCTCACAAGTGTTAAAAAACAGTACAATTTAAACGTGTATTATACGTTATAATCATTCATTGAAATAAGGAAGCGAATTGCCGTTTATTACACGTTTCAATTATAATGCCGTTAAACGTTCTATACGAATTTAATAATCTTATTGGTAGATAAAGATCACGTGTTACACACATACTATTTCGAGTTCTTTTTTGTAAAAGCTTGTCAGTTGCATATTCATCACTGTACATACCTACTCTGATCCGTGAAATATTTCCCTATTTTATTTTGGTAAGTATACTTCTATAAGTATTTAATTTTATTTTATTAACATAAGAATATTAGGTTTTACATTACCTGTTACAAATAATTATATAATGGAATCTAAATTTATTCCACTATAACTTTTCCTACTTATCTTTCAAAATACTTACAAAGGCGATGATAAAATTAATAAAAGTAGACGTGTGAATTTTGTACTCGTACATGCCTACGTTAAATTACTTTGTAAAATGGGTAACAATTATTATGACTTGGTATTTTTTTTTGCTTTATACTAAAATTTAAGATAAAGTGACATATTTCTAATCATGATTGGGAATGATTTAAACTTTTTTATTTCCTTTCTTGACTATCTACTTCGTGGTCATATTAAATGTATATTAGGTTATTATTATTGTTATTATTATTTGCATTATTATTATATTTATAACTATAATAGATTAAACTTAGACATGTTTAAAGTTTAGACTTTCTTTAAATGATCTATATTATCTAATGTAAGTGAAGTTATTGATATGAAACTTGTTCAGACCTAATTTCATTGTTTTTAGGTTCCAATCAGTAGCATAAATAAGATATATTATTTTGGTATTTTTATATTTTCTTTGTATTATGTACGTATTATTATTTATTTAATAAACTATTACTGATATTAAAACCAATTATTTATTGTTACCTACCTAAATTTGAAGTTAAACAATAGGTATTGATATTTTCTAAGACTCTTATTTATGGGCGTATAGTGAGTTCAACATTCGAGCCACACTATTGGAATATCGATAATAATTATTAATAGCAACAAGATTAAATGAGAAAAGATTTTGTAACTATTTTATTTATATCATATTAATTCTCTGATAATTATTTATTTAATACAGGGTGGTCCAGAATGTACCGTAAATATTACAGCATATGACACATTAAAAAATGAAGATACTATTTAACATAAATTTTTGTTCAAAACTCAATTAATAAGAGAGATATAACCCTCTGAGGGATGAAATAAAAATCTTTTTTTTTTAAATGTCTTCCAGATACTTTTGAATAATGGGTTCATGGGGTGAGTATATGATATTAGGATAATTAATTTTTTGTTACCACTTATTCAATCACTTATGTTTAAGGGGTAGTTTTGGATGGTATTTTTTAAATTTGAAATTAAGTATTTCAAAAATTCAAAACAACGCTTTAATCTTATAGGGATGGAATACGTGGTAACATAAAATTAATTGTACTAAAACCTAAAAAAAGTAAATTCATCATTAAAGTATTATAGTTAGTTAAGTGTTATAGATATTTAAAGAAGTGGCATTTATTTTGCGGTTTTACAGGATTAAGTGTACCTGATTATTTAGTATTTTTTAACATACTATCTAATCTAGCATTTATGGTACATAATTCTGGACCACCCTGTACAATACCGCCAGAAGGATCCAAAAACAACGTTGTAAAACACGTTAAAAAACGCGTCTCTAAAACATCTTTTTGGACATTAAAATAACAAGGTTTAATTTACGTTAGTTAAAAACCTTAATAAAATGTCATTATTAAACGTAAAACTTAAAGCTTATTAATACTAAAAATGATCGTTTCACATTTACTAACGTTAAACGTTTGTACTTTGGTTACCAGAAACGTGTAAAACCGCGACATTTTTAAGTTGATTATACGTAAAAAAGCCACGCCTTTTTCAAACGTTGTATGGGCATTATAAACGTTTTTCTAACGTATATGTGTTTACTGGGATTATTCTATACCGTTTAACCAGGAAACCATTCGTAAAAAGCACACCATCGTTATCTGAAATAGATATTGCATTAATAACCCCATTTGTTCTTCGATCTGACAGACGATCGCCTCACATTCCATGTTAAAACAATGTTTCAGCCCTATTTTTGCATAATTTATTTCATGAAAGCAACATTAAGGCCGTACGTAATTGATCGACTGAATATAAATACTTTTTTTATTATCCAGTTACCGGGACCATTCTACATAGGAAGGTAATAATTGAATATATCCGTTATCTTTATCTCCATCAGATATTACATTATGCTCGTATTGGCTTTAATGCTTTTTATTAGTAGGGTATTGTGTTTCTTTTTTTTTCATTATAAATGTGGACGGCACGACAGGGAAAATGTATTTGAATTATACGTCGGACATTTAGGAAAATTTCACTGCGTTCATCGTATAATTTAATAGTATCGACTCAGTTTTATTAACAAGGTTATATTTAAAGATACACATTTTTTAGTTCTGACATTTTCCTCGATATGAAAAAGAGGGAATTTTTCAAAAATTAGAAGAATATTTAATAATTGAAAATGCACTATAGAATGAAATGATGGAATATGGATCATGCAAAATTATGTCAGATATGCCATAAAAACACTTTCAAATAGTTACGGTTTTTTTTAATTTCAATGATATCGTAACTTCTTGATTTTGTTATTTGTCTCATATAAATAACATATTTCAAATTTTCATGTCAAAATTTGCAATATGATTTTCATAGTTGAAAGCTGTTATATGCATTAATATGTTGTCAACTTGAAGTCATATTGCCATTTTGCCCAGTACCTACTGTGTATGTCCAAGTTCCATATTCTCCAATGTCTTTTACGTAATAAATGGTAGAATGGCAGTAATATGGTAATATAGGTAATTAAATAATATTAGAATAATTTCGTTGCAAAGTTCTATTGCCATATTCGTCATATTTGTCGCTATATTCATGCATTGGTAATATGACTCAACAGTAAATACAGTTTTGTTGCCATATTTTCTACTGCTTTATATGATGATTGATTTAAAGTAAACTTGTCATATTCTCTAATATGTTAGATCATATTATAGCTACCAATGGAACATGGCAATATAATTTAATAATATAATCTTATGTATACTATGTTCTGGCATATTAACCTGTTAAGTTTTGTTGCCATATGCCCTAATTCATTTCACCATATTTGAATAATATAGGAATATGACTTATCAATAAAGTGATGTGCGAGGGGTACTCTTTTGTGTGAAATCTAATTTCATTTGGTGTATTTGTCATCTGTCAGAAAACTTTTAATATTTTTATTATGTTGACTTTGAGTTTTTTCTTAAATTAAATCTTGTTTACGTAGCTTTGTATTTGCTTGTATGTGCTTTATAATATTAAAATATAGTTGTAACTGTAAATGTTATATGTTTAGTGCAAATAAGTAAAACTGAGGTCCACCACGCCCAATCCAATGATTTAGATACATTTTTTGTAAATAATTGCGTACCATTATACTGAAATGTGCTGGTGCACCATCGTGCATGTACCACATTTGATTTCTTTCTTGAAAAATTAGTTTCGTCAGTGAAAAGAATATCTTCCTTCTACTCGTTTCAGGATGTTCTTCGATAATGATGTCCCTCAATTTCGGATGTTCTTACATTTCGAGGTCTACCTTCAGATGCACCTTTTCTGACACTACCAGTTTCAAGAAGACGACGAATATTAGAAAAAGTGTGACTATCTGACAGAGCACGATTGAGATATATCTGCATTACCATCGGCTAGACCATACACATAATGCATTTCCACCATTTCCACATTTTAATAGTTGAGCATTATTAGCGAGTTTGTAAAAATAAGACATTCACGGCAAACTTGATTGAAATGTCAAATCACAAAGCAAGTGACGTATTCCAGTCCAACTAGAGCGGTTTCCAAAATATAAATTATTTTCCTTTTCTTCTCCTTTAATCTTTACTACCCCGTATTTTTGTAACGATACATTTTTGGACAATAGTTTATAAAGCAAACTATCATTAATTTTCGATGTAGAATCACCCTCTTAAATATTCACATATCATTTAGGAACACCCTGTATATGCGCCATATTTCCCAATAACTATTGCTATTTTTATATATTTTTAGGTATTAATAATATTGTGTGAAACTAACTACTCAGTGGACAAAAGCCCCAACCTGCGTTGAATTACACCCACAATATCTACCCATATATTCCTTATTATTAACTTTTGTAACATTTTTTACTGTATTAGAAAGGTATTTTAAGCTAATTTAAATCAAATATCCTACAATTCATATCAGTGAAGTCATATGTATATTCTCTGATACCAAACATCTAGGTATGCTAATGAGCAATTCCACAGACAAAGCTCTATTCAATAATTATCTAAAGAAATTAATGTAATTTACTAACCTGCTTTAATGAAACACTATAAATATCTAACTTCATTTTTTGGCAATAGGTAGTTAGTTTCACACAATATTATTAATACCTAAAAATATATAAAAACTTTTACATAAAAGGTGAACATTATTCAAGTAGGTATTGTCATATTTAATTCATTGACAGGTTGTCACTTTTTGTCATTGTCGATATTTAACTTCAAATAATTTTAATTTTTATAATAATTTTTATAGTTAGATATTTAATTCAATTTAAAGGAGGCCACCTGAAGAAGCAATCCTAAAAATGCAGAAATAGGTCAGATCTCATCTATTGTGATTGAATTGTCGTGTTCCCACTGCCAAAAAATGATGTTAAATATTTATAGAGTATTTCATTAAAGCAGATTAGTAAATTAGATTAATTTCTTTAGATAATTATTGAATAGAGCTTTGTCTGTGGAATTGTTCATCAGCATACCTAGATGTTTGGTATCAGAGAACATACATATGACTTCATTGATAGGAATTGTAGGATATTTGATTTATATTAGCTTAAAATACCTTTCTAATACAGTAAAAAACTATTGCTATATTACCCCCGTGTTTGCAATATGTGAAATAGCAAAGTTTTAGTTTAGTTTTACAACGTTTTCGTTAGGTTTAAGAGCGTCACTTTCCTTTATTACCCCCTTCCATCCTTTAACATATACATACTCAGTTACGTATAAATGATACATGTAAGAACGATGAGGTTGACCATCACGTCTGGGTAAATTTGGTCGAGAAACGAACAATAATTGGTGTCCTGTACAACCGACTGAATTATTTCGCTTAATCCCTTTCCTTTAATTAACTGTAGGCAGGCTTACCAGGACGAATTGACCAACATCGTCCTGCCAGGACAGAGGAGACGGGATGCATCCTTTAAAGGGATAAAAGGATAATATACGGGCATCAACATGTTTTTACTTGCGTCTTAAATTCCGTCCGGAGTACAACAAATACTCAAATTCGGTTTTGTTTCGTAGGATTATATCTGTATTTATTATAACTTGTCGTGGACTTACTATAATCCTATTATTATCACGTGATACATCGCGTAATTTAGACGCCGGTGAAAAAATGGATTCACAAAAGGCATTATAATATTAACAACATTAATAATGGGGGTTTTTAAGGGAGGACGAAGAGGAATAACGGAAAGTTTTGAGCTGGCGAATTAATTATGAGTTAGAGGGCTTTGCTGCACTGCTATTTCTATTTGTGGGTACATTTTGGAGTAATACGTTAGATTTTGTAGTGAATGTTGACCTCAGCAACAAGAATCATCAGTAAATTTTATTTTGACTGTCTATATTATTCGTTAAATTCTTAATTGAGACACAAACACAACATCATACAAAGGAGGAGATAATCAGAAAATCTTCCAAAATACATAAAATACATTTAGACTTCTCTGCTGCCTATTCCCACTATATCACTTTACATACTACTTTAGTCATGTAAGTTAAAGATGCAAGCAAACAATTTGACAAAAACACATAGAAGACATTGTTTGGGACCATAGTTTCCGCTTATTCGAAATTAATTTGTTTTTTGAGTTACTAAATACACTATTCAAGATACATGTTTACCTGAAATAAAAATCGGGTGCCTAATTGAGAAAAAAAAATTGTCTGATGGGGTTTATAAGTTTGAAATTCCACAGGATTCAATAATTTCTCCTCCTACAACCCTCATTTCCACTTTACTCCTCTACAAAGTTTTCGATGTGTTTAGAGCCATTTCGCAACATGTATCGAACAAGATTTTGCGTAAAATTGTCAAATAAAATTCGAAATAGTTTCGACATAATCTTCGATTGCATTTGCTAATATGATCGCTAGACGAGTCACCTATAAAATTTTGCAATGGCACGACGAACAAATTATGCAAGCATTTAAAAACATTCTGAAATCTGTGAACGTTTGTGAATATTAAATCCCAATAATTAAACTCGGTATTAATTCTTCATATAATGCAGATTCTATTACTGTTTTAGAAAGGTATTTTAAGCTAATATAAATCAAATCTCCTACAATTCCTATCAATGAAGTCATATGTATGTTCTCTGATACCAAACATTTAGGTATGCTAATGAACAATTCCACAGACAAAGCTCTAATCAATAATTATCTAAAGAAAATAATTTAATTTACTGACCTGCTAATGAAACACTCTATAAATATCTAACTTCACTTTTACATAAAAGGTGAACATTTTTCAAGTAGG
The DNA here is from genome assembly GCA_037114965.1 of Monochamus alternatus. Classification (NCBI taxonomy): domain Eukaryota; kingdom Metazoa; phylum Arthropoda; class Insecta; order Coleoptera; family Cerambycidae; genus Monochamus; species Monochamus alternatus. The sequence goes on along the minus strand of CM073434.1, from coordinate 16,711,562 downwards.
TATTGTCATATTTAATTCATTGACAGGATGTCACTTTTTGTCATTGTCGATATTTAACTTCAAATAATTTTAATTTTTATAATAATTTTTATAGTTAGATATTTGATTCAACTTATGGCCGGTTTCTCGACTAGTAGATATCTATTAAATAAACTTATCGATTCCATAAACTGGAGATATCCCATGAATTCGGTTTCTGAATCATTCGATAATGCTTATCTATTGCATAAGTTATCGAACAGATATCCAAAGAAAAATGGCAAGATATCTGTTCAAAAACATTAACGCACGCGCGCAGCGATTTAGCTGTTGCTTGTTTACATCTTTATTGTAAGGCTTAACCCAACTTTTTTGATATTTTCGTGACGATTACTTTGTGCAATGGAAAATTCTGATTCGTCTGCCTCTTCAGATGAAGAATATTTAAATATAGTCAGATATCTTGAACCGCCAAGACGTTATCGTGAAAGAGAAAACCAGTATGAAAAATAAAGCGACAGAATTTCGAGAGAGGTTTACGGGCGTCGTATTCTTGAAATAGTGTTTTCTACAAATACAAGTAATTTTAGACATTTAAGAACTGACTAATATAGAGTTTAGCAAATAACAACAATGTTATCTCATGCCACCAGTGAATATTCAAAGGTACCGAAATAAAATCAATGCTATAGATGTAAACATTGTTATAACATACACTTACATATTTCTGCATATGACATTGTTCATTTTTGTTTATAGGCATGTGAAAATAATTGTTAAAATGTGGGGTTAGAATAGCGAAATAATGTGTGTCATACAAAAGCATTTTAAAAGTTATTATATTATTTGAAGAGAGTTTAAATAGTAAAAGTGGATAAACAAAACATCAGTAATTTTATTTTTGATATTACTTTTGTTCTACGCGTTTTATTTTTCAAAATTTCAGTACCTAAAAAACCACAAATTTGATCATTTTACGGCGAGAAATACGGCGACCTTAACGAAAGAAACTGTAAATTTACTGATAGATTTAATAGGACATAGTATTCAAGTCTCTAGTACTAGAACAAATTTACTATCAGTATTAGAAAAGGTTTTAATAACTTCGTTTTTATGCAACAGGTTTGTATATTTTATTTAGTTAATGTGATGTGATATCATTAGGTAGCCGATAGTGGCGCCATCTACAATTATTTCTTGAAAGTGTCTTACTTCCGTAAATGGCATCTGCAAACAGTTGTGCATTTGCCTGCTCCCTCTATGATTATTGCAGATATTAAGATATCCATTCCACTGTTATGTATTCAACAAAATTTGGAAGGCATGCGTTCAGAAACCAATATAAAGTTATCGGTCTGATAAATTTATGTACTCGATAGTTATCGAATCGATTGCGCCAAATGTTGAGAAACCGGCCATTAAAGGAGACCACCTGAAGAAGCAATCCTAAAAATGCAGAAATAGGTCAGATCCCATCTATTGTGGTTGAATTTGTCGTGTTCCCACTGTCAAAAAGTGAAGTTAGATATTTATAGAGTGTTGCATTAGCAGGTCAGTAAATTAAATTATTTTCTTTAGATAATTATTGATTAGAGCTTTGTCTGTGGAATTGTTCATTAGCATACCTAGATGTTTGGTATCAGAGAACATACATATGACTTCATTGATAGGAATTGTAGGAGATTTGATTTATATTAGCTTAAAATACATTTCTAAAACAGTAAAAAAATGTTACAAAAGCTAATAATAAGAAATATATGGGTAGATATTGTGGGTGTAATTCAACGCAGGTTGGGGCTTTTGTCCACTGAGTAGTTAGTTTCACACAATATTATTAATATCTAAAAATATATAAAAACGCAGATTCTAGTTATACTGAAATGGAAAATGACACGGAAGTTGCCTTATGTACATTGATTCCTTAGAAATCGAAAAAATTGTACCAAAAAACTTATAGTATAATAGTAAATATACCAATGTTATTGCTTTCCTCAAAAGAAAATCAAGTGGTTATAAGCCCAGGAAATCCAGAATATGTTCCAAGGAACAGTTTGAAAGGTTTATCAAAGAGACAGACGAGTACTTATTCCAAAAAGTTGGTATATTGGAGCCTGTAGGAGAGATTAACTTATTATCGTTCATTAAAGTGATATTCCCAGTACCAAAACTAATGTCAATTTTTTAGAAATATGCAAGTCTACGTCCATCCACCATTGATCACAACCGATTTTTATCACGTACAAAAATTCCTAAAAAAATTGCTGAATTTCTTATACCCAATGTTAAGGAGTGAGTATACTAGGCACTTCTTTAGACGATGTTCTGCAATATTCCTTGTTTGGTGTTCGAAGTGAAAAAAAATATGTTCTAACCTAACCTAATGTCCAATTATCCGATTTGAAAGATTGTATTATTAATATTTGTAATAAATAAATAATTTAAATTTCAGATATTTTATTTTACTTTTATGCGTAAAAAAATTGTTTCAAGCGCATGTGCCTAAAATATGTCAATATGTTTGTTTTTGCAGCAGTTGGAAACGGTTTGAATCCATCAGAAATGTCTGTCCAACTATGTATTGCGTCCAATGGTAACACGTTTTCAACTTAACTGGTCGAATATTTCTGATAGTTCCAAACCGTTTCCAACTGCTGCAAAAACCAATCTATTATTATACAACGATTTTACGAAAAATATTTTACTACATGTTCTTTTCATTATTGCGTATATGTTAAGAATCATCCGGTATTTAGGCCCTTTTTAATTTAATTTAAAAGCCACCAAGAAGTAACCTCTGAAATGCAGAAATATGTCAGATTTCATATAAGTACTGTTGTTGATTGCACATTAACATGCCCAAGCCTGAATTTGAATTTTGAAAATGATTTAGTAATTGCAGTCGGGTATGTTTCTTTAGTAAATTTAACAAATGAATAATTTAATTAATACATGATAAAAAAATATGTAAAAAAATATTCTTATACAGGATTAACTATGACTAAGTACAAATATTTTAAGAGGAGATAGAGAAAATTAAAAAATAACGGAATAACCCTCCAAAAAAATTACAAACTTATTATTATAATGAAAAAAAAAATGTTTTGATATTATTTTAAATCCTTATTTCCGCCTATGCAGTCTGTCTGCCGCACCTTTGGCGTTAGACAACCAGCAACACAACGGTAAAATCCGCTGTCTATGGGAAGTGTGTTTTATCGGTAGTGAGTGGTTATAATGAATGAAAATGTTGTAGTTTTGCCAGTTTGCAACCAAATAATGAAAAACCAATGCAAAATACTGCATCTAACTGTTATCTATCTATCAGATATTATTACTAATAAGAAAAAACTATTCCAAACACTAAATACTCGTTTTGAAGAACTAAACAATATTATCAAGGGGTGAGGCCAGCAAACGATATGTCAAAATAAGATCTCCCCGAGTTTTTCGATCTTCAAAACTATGGAGATTAGGCAACTTCAATAGTTCTTCATATGATGGTCTTACACGGTCATAGGGAGAACGAATAGCATAGCGTTGAACAGATTCCAGCATGTGCTTGTCCCATGTTAGAGCAGGATGCCACCTGTCCACAGTACTCCAAAATTGGCCTTGTGTAAGTGCGTTGTTTATAGTTTTACGAATATTCCCAATGAAACATTTGGAAATACTTTGGTAAACAGATAAACAGATCTATTGGCACGTCTCGTAATATTTGTGATATGCTGCGACCAAATACGATCTGTCGTCATAGTAATGCCACAGTATAGGGAGACCAGTAAAAACACTCGGGCCGAAATAATAAGTCGCGCATAGCAGCTCGCGCATCCATTTCAAGCTGCAGAGACCTCAGTTTACATCCAACTCTGGGAGTGCGAACATCGGTTATACAGAGCCGTATTAAAGCAATATTTTGAGTCTTATCGAGAAACGAGTCGATGCGCAGCAGTTAGATGTTTAAATATATCATCTATAAATAGTAATTTAAGTTTCTTTAAATTTCTTAAAGACATAAATAAGTAATAAGTAATCTATAATATACTGTACAAACCATAAATAATATTTTACTGCTATTGCCTTACCTATTAACTTATTTCTTAAGTATAACATTGGAATATAAATACTTCTCATGAAAGTGAAGTTTAAAATATACATATTTATATTATTCACAAATACAAATTTTTATTTTAGAGCAAAGTTCTGTGCAGAGGCTTCTAATAGAGAAGATTTATTAGAAAAGCTGCTCAGGATTAGTAATAGTTCATACAAACTATGTCAAATACATTTTTAAAATAATATGTTTTCTAACGATTCGTACAATAGATTACGCAAAGAGGCCGTTCCAACGTTTCCTGCACAAGACGGCTCATCTTCAAATTATGTAGATGATCATATTTCTTGTAGTCACTATAATGAGAGTAAGTCTCAAAACAAAATAATAAAAAATAATTTTTTTCCAAATTTACATTTTACTGCACTTTTATCTCCAATTTAACAATTTTCAAAGTTAAGTAAACATAATTTCTCTGTTCTGAAAAATACTTGTCTTTTGGTTTACGTAGATCATTTAAGACGAAAAAAAATCATAATAAATTATTTGTCCACTAAACTTCAAACGTCAAATTTTAAATTTAAAAAAATCCCAAATAAATAATAATGTTTTGTAGTGCAATAATATATATTTTAAACTCTTTTTTTTAAAGAATCCAAAGAAGTAAATCAAATTTTCACACTGTATGTTAATAGCAGTAAATGATGTATAGTACATGTTGAATTACCCATTTGTAACTGTATAATGAATTATTACATAATGTGGATAGATATAACGTAAACTTTCATGTGGAATAACTACGCTTCCACACGCAAATAAAAATTTCTTATTCCGGTCCTGATCACCGATTCTGTCAATTCTATCGGATGTGCTATCGCACTCACATTTCGAGGTCACCGCAGAAACTGAAAGCAGTTCAAAGTGCCCCGACAATGGAGTGAAACTGCTGGTCTACTTATGCTGTGGTAATACCTAGATCAACATGACTATCTCTAGTCGTAAGTTGTTTATTATCAATATAATTTAAATTCGAATTAGTTTTCCCGGATCCAAAATAACGCACTTTTCTGTATTGATTGGGAGTAACCCCGTCTCACACCATCGATATATTTGGTTCAAATCTTCTAATAACAAATGATACGACGTTAGAGGATCATTATAGAGTTTAGTGTCATCTGTGTAACAGGTGAATTTCGATTTAATCACACTTCACAGGTCTGAAGTATACGCTAAAAAAAGAAGAGGAGCCAGAACAGATCCCTGTGGAACTCGCAATAAGACTGGACGACTAGAAGAAAATGCGGCTCCAACACGAACATAATCGAAATCTCTATTCGATAAAAAGCTTCCTACCTTATCGTGTAACCTCACACGAACTCCAAAATGATATAATTTCAATGAGTGTCTTTGTAATCGAACACGATCGAAAGATTTAGAAAACTTGAAGTACCTATATGATATCTACCGGAGCTTTTAAATCCAAAACGTTGCTCCAGTCATTTACGCAATACAGTAGATTTGCTACAACAGAATGGTTGGGAATAAAGCCATGTTGCTAATTAGGTATAATCTTATGGTCAAAGAAGAAATACCACATTTTTTTTTATTTTAGACCTCTTATTCTGGAATAATTTTTATATTGTATTTTAGGCCTTCCTGGGCACGTGGTTAAAATTTTGTACTTCAGTCATAGTTAACCCTGTATACTTTTTTCAATTTTATTTTTGCATGGCCTACGTCCTGCGACTGAAAAAAAATATATTTAAAAATTCCTACCGCGAATGCCACGCAGATACGCAGTTCTACGCGTTCCGCAAAAATATTCCGCCGATTTTAAAATTAGTCGCACGCCCCGCGGACCGCCGCCTCAGACCGCCGAGATAACCGGCGAGGAGATTTTAATTACGCCGCCCCGACCCTCGAAAATGTCCCATCTTTCGATCCCATCAGTTGATTTCAATTATTTATAGTTACGCGGAGCCGAGTGGAAAATGAAAAATAAACCGGGCACTTGTAATTTTTCCGTCCCCTTTAGGAGGCGGTGGCGCCCCGCCCCCTCGTCATCTTGATTCGGGTCCTATTGATTTAAGGGCCCGCTTAACCGGGCCGCTAAATGATAACTCGGGAAGTTACCATTTTAATGTATTGCTTAATCTGCCGTTATTATATTTCATTTGGAATGTGTTTTTTACGTAGCGAGACGGAAAAATGAATCGCTATTTTTAATTAGGTTACATCTTAAATTATTTATGTCCCATTATGTACTTTACACAGAAAAACACATATTATACAGGGCGATTCAGTCATAATGTCATTAATTTTAAGCACGTACATAGAAAAAAAATGTTATTCGACCTTTTTAATTGAAAAAAATCAACCCATAACACCTGGTAATACAGGGTGTTCATGACAGCAAATTCATAGTTACATCACAATGTTGAGCGGTAAAATGAGCAACTTTACACCTACGTTGCCACATCACGGCTAAATATTTGTGTTATTTCATAGACAATATTCCGTTAATAAGTATATGTACAAAACCAATAATAATAATATGTTATTTTTTCTACGTTCATGCAAAAAACAAAACTTTATTGAACTATATTTAGTGGAAAAAGTGGTTCTTTATTGCACTGGTGTAATAAAATGTTTATTGCATTCATCTGTCATTCTACTACAGCGTTTTGTCATCATGACAAACATAAACGTTCAAATCGACGTCATATTTTCCTACACTTAGTGTCATCTAAATAAAACATTTTTTGGTTTTTGCATGAACGTAGAAAAAATATTGTATGCAACTCGTACAAAAAGTGTTTATTGCACTCGATGTGTTGTCCTACTCGGCCTGACGGCCTCGTTGGATAATTTCACGTCGCGTGCAATAAACACTTACTTTTTGTACTTGTTGCATAAATAACTATTATTAATTTCAAAATAGTTTACTAAAGAGGCACTTTACCACATTGAAATTTCACTGTACTAGTAAAGTCAGTAATAAGAAAACAGTTTGACAGAAAATTGTTAAATATTGGAAACATTGTTTTATATATTAAAAGTACATTTATTCAAATTTCAAAATTTAACAACACGAAATTTATATGTCTATTACCCAGGCTAGCCAACATCAGCGACCGCCAAAAACAAGTACTTGATATTTTGTTGCTAATTTGTACCACCAGTTTCAATTTTGTACCTTGTACCGTTTTCTCAAAAACAAATGTATTACCACACTATTTTTATTACGTACAAACACATACACTTGATTCCTTAGTATACAGGGTGTCCCAGAAATCAACGTTAAGCCGGAAACGGGCGATAGGCCAAGTCGTGACAGTTATTAGAAAAATATAAAAAAAATCTTTGTCACGTACTTTCCAAATTATAAGTATCAAAAAATAAATTGGAAAAACTGACATCCTGTGATGATCTATCTGTGACTGCAAATATATGTTTCGTCAATATTTTTTCTGTAATGTAATCATGAATAACCCTTCTGTAAATTACAGTTTAAAATTAAAACATAACTGCCTCAGTTTCAAATAAAATGTTGGATTTTTGCCCAATATTAAATTCAAAATAATTACATCACCCGACTTTAACCGACTGTACTGTATAAAAATGTACTACACTATTTTGGCAAGTATTTTTAAAAGATGGCGCATTTAGTCCGGATTCTAAGTTGGTATAATACTTGCTAGATTACTTCTCTGTTTAGGAAAAAAATAATTTTTTTTAGTGGAACCAAATTTCAGGCCAATTTTGTTTAATTATTTAAAATGTCTCTATATGTTTCACTCACATTGTCGAAATGGCGTGTACTTGTACCTGTAAATTGTGATCTTAAAAATGCCCAGGCTGCATTACCAACATTTTAAAAAATTCTTTGTTACCAGATACAGTGTTTAGTTTTTTTTTTAAATTTAAACAAACTGATTAACCAAATCTATTCAAATTGTAACACGGAATTACCTAGTACACATTCATGATTCAACTTCTCTTGAAAAAAATCTTTGCTCGATCGACACATCCTTTTTGAAAAAATTGCAAAATATTATTTTAAAACCTCTATATACAGGGTGATAAAAATTACAATCGCATGTTAACCTCCGCTCTAGTAACCTAAGAAGTGTAATAATCCTGTTATTCACATAATATATTATAATACTTCTATTTCACTTTGTAATTTTAGCAGAAAATCGTGTACAGTTGTGTAAATTTAATAAACGTCTACAGCGTCCTGATTCAGTAATGGTCGGCTTGTGTATACAATTATGTGAGTTATAAATATTGTAATGCAGTTAAAATTAAGGCGGTACGAGATATTTTAAGTATGTATACGGTTTGGTTGTGCTGTAAAATAGTGTATGAGAGGCATTAAATGAATAATTACATTCTCATTTTGCTAGTAAATTTACATTTATGTACGAGTATACGTACAAAAATGTCTCTATCTGTTTCACTCACATTGCCGAAATGGCGTGTACTTATACCTGTAAATTGTGGTCTTAAAAATGCCCAGGCTGCATTACCAACATTTTAAATAATTAAACAAAATTGGCCTGAAATCCGGTTCCACTAAAAAAAAATTATTTTTTTCCTAAACAAAGAAGTAATCTAGCAAGTATCATACCATTTTAGAATCCGGACTAAATGCGCCATCTTTTAAAATTACTTTCCAAAATAGTGTAGTACATTTTTTTTACAGTACAGTCGGTTAAAGTCGGGTGATGTAATTATTTTGAATTTAATGTTGGGCAAAAATCCAACATTTTAATTGAAACTGAGGCAGTTATGTTTTAATTTTAAACTGTAATTTACAGAAGGGTTATTCATGATTACATTACAGAAAAAAGATTGACGAAACATTAATATTTGTAGTCACAGGACTTGATAGATCATCACAGGATGACAGTTTTTCCAATTAATTTTTTGATACTTATAATTTCAAAAGAACATGACAGATTTTTTTTTTATTTTTCTAATAACTGTCACGACTTGGCCTATCGCCCGTTTCCGGCTTAACGTTGATTTCTGGGACACCCTGTATAATGTATATTAAAATTTTCCACTAAATATTATGTAAAAACAGCATAACAAAACATTTTTAACAGTGTACATTATTGTAATTTAATTCTTGCTTTATTAAACTCTAAATAATAGTGGTTTGTAGTTTAGTTTATAACTTTAACTTTTTAATGTTTAATATGTATTCTTTTCACATTTCAGAAAGATTATTAAAAATTGCTTAATTTATTTAGTTAGTAACTGAAAGTATGAGTTCGGGATCCGCCCTGTAGACGTCTCATAATTTAATGTACCGTTATTGACGATCAAAGATATAGGGGGCGATACGGTCGCGAGGAGCATATTTCAAACGGGATATACCCCGGTATTTAACGCAACATTAAATATAGTTTTGAATATCTATAGAGAGCGCGCGGCGGCCACTCTGCATTAGGCAAATGACGCGAGATGTCTCAGTCGGAGGCATAAAAACTAGTGAAATATCGTCACGGAGCACTGACGTTGAATATTATTAGAGGATTTTATATATGCGTATTCTTGAAATTGAAAGATTACATTGTATTGTTATGGGCTCTCTTCAGGAAATTTTTACAAATATGCAAATCCAGATATATATGGCATTGTTGTGTTATGCGGGGGCGGCCGTTCGAATAAATACATTGATAAATCTGACGTTTCTGTCTATCCCGAATATTGCTGGGGTACTAATGCGCGTCCCTGGAAAAACTAAGGGTGACGCGGGGCGCATTAACTTCGTTCGTCAGAAGAACAAAAATCATACACACAGACAGATAGTTTAGCAACTCTATTTTGTGACAAAACTTAATAGTGCTGACAATACCTACTGGGTGGATCAGGTTTAAATACAGACAATTTTAGAATCGACAGTACAGAGGGTCTCAAACTCGATGGTATGGGATACAAAAAAATTTAAAAAAAATTTGGGACACGTGGTGTTAAATGCATTTTCAATCGAAAGTATTATCTTTGGTCATGCACACAATTTGGTCATCAATTATATTTTTCCCAGAAACATAACCAATTTTACCAGGGATTTTAAAAAATAATGTTTAAAATATATCTTCGTGATTTTAGTTTTATTGGGTTTTTGTCACACTTCTGAAAAATAATAAAAATTAATTAAATAAGCCCTTGCGCCAAACGGAACAGTCAAGGGTTATTTTTGAAACTAAGTTTGCCTAACCAAAAAATCTCACGCTGGAAAAAGCAGATAAGTAAAAAATAACAAAAATCACATCACTATCGCGCACTTCCGTATTATTGACGTTTCGAAAAACTCTCTGTTTTTGTTTTCAAAATAGTAGTAAAAATATAAACGTATGTCAAGTTTGACAGTTTAAAATTTGTTAATCTGCTTCCATAGAGATGTTAAATGATTGTTATTTTATTTTTACTTACTTTTTCTTGATACAACTGTAGCCAACAATGATCGATGTTTACTGAACAGTTTGACACACACTTATCTCCGTTCAACAAAATAATCGCGGTCTCTTTTAATTTTCTTTTTGTCGCGTTATCTTCCTTCTCTAAAATTTTTGCCAAACCCCATTGAATCACATGACCGTTTTCCCAAGCGTGTTCGCAAATTTTGGATTTTTTAAAATTCCCGTCTTTTTATATAATTTTTATGTTCCTCAACTCTAACATTCATAGGCCGAGACGTTTCTCCAACATAATGTTTATTGCATGCAATTTGGCCTTTTGCTGTTACAGAATTAAATGAATTTTTAAATAATATCATCAATAAAGAACTAACAATAAAATTCACTTTGGAAATAGAAAATAATAATATGCTACCATTTTTAAATGTTTTAATTAAAAAACACGATAATTCTGTAGAAACAAGTGTTTATAGAAAACAAACTCACACCAATAGATATTTAAATTTTAAATCTAATCACATCGATATTAAGAAAGGTGTTGTTAAATGTTTATATGATAGAGCAAAATTAATTTCATCAAACAATGATATTTTTAACAACGAACTAAAATTTATTAAAAATGTTTTAATAAATAATGAAATCAAATTTTATTGATAGAATATTCAAAAATATTACAGATAAAACTAACACTTTAAGACAAATAAAAGAAATTAATCATACAATAAAAATTTTATACATTCCTATATTATCAGAAAAGTTAAGAAGAATCGGTAATAAAATTAATATTCGAACAGTTTTTCAGACAACTAATACCTTACGATCATTTTTGTCAAAAACGCGTCCAAAAAATGATATACAAAATTCAAAAAATTGCATCTACAGTACACCTTGTGAATGCAATAAACACGATCATTGTTGGCTACAGTTGTATCAAGAAAAAGTAAGTAAAAATAAAATAGCAATCATTTAACATCTCTATGAAAGCAGATAAACAAACTTTAAACTGTCAAACTTGACATACGTTTATATTTTTACTACTATTTTGAAAACGAAAACAGAGAGTTTTTCGAAACGTCAATAATACGGAAGTGCGCGATACTGATGTGATTTTTGTTATTTTTTACTTATCTGTTTTTTCCAGTGTGAGATTTTTTGGTTAGGCAAACTTAGTTTCAAAAATAACCCTTGACTGTTCCGTTTGGCGCAAGGGCTTATTTAATTAATTTTTATTATTTTTGAGAAGTGTGGCAAAAACCCAATAAAACTAAAGAAAAACTAAAATTATGCCACAAATAAATAGCTTCAGACAATATACCTTCGTCATGTATTAATCATTTGAAAGAAAAAATCACAAATGCTTGTAGAGTTAAATGGCGAAATGTTAATAAACGCGGCCCACAAAGAAGTCAGACGAAGATTGGATATTGTCTTGAAATGAAAGTAGGTATTTTTTTAAGTTTAATTATTGTCATCATCACCTTTTGTGTTAACTGTATTAAAGAATTATCAAGTTTTTATTTATTCTTAATGACATTTATGCAATTTAAACAACGAACATTCAATTATTCAATTATTTTCCAACGACTACTTGATCCTTCCACCTCTAATGTGATTTTTAGGTGATATTTCTTTTGAGACTCTTTAGGACGATATTGCTTATAACTTTTAAACGAAAAGTGATACAGAAAAATTTCTCTAATAAAAGTTTATTAGAAAAACAGGAAAAATGAGGAAGTTTCTGTAAAAAATATAACTGATAACGTCATTTACTAATTTTTGTCAAATCCCAAAAATAATTCTTTCTATTGAAATTATTGGAACTTACCTCATTGAATTTTTTGTATCCTCACAGTAGTCCTATAATATCGAGTTTGAGACACCCTGTATGTAAAAAGAATGTAATTTTTTGCCATTTCAGCTTTTGTTAAAATGTTTTTGAGATCCAGTGGGTTGAATATTAATTTTTTAAAACGTTTCGGTGACATAACTTTTTTTGGTTTCGTATTATATATTTTTTAATTTGAACATGATTAATTTGTTGGCAAGAGTACAAAATAATGAAAAAACATGCGTAGCTATGGAGGTTTGGACCTCTTATTTTAAAAATAAAATGTATGTCTATGGATATTAGAAAATATTTTTCATATTTTTCTCCTATTTTTAATCCTCACAACTTCACGGACAAAAAATGTTTCTTATCAATTTTTGACATTGTTATTAGCTAGCCAGAAAATCGAGTTCAAATAATAGTGTTTTTCACAACATCTACATTTTTATTTTTAGTCAGAAAACTAAAACATAATTTTCATAAGTACTGGGACGAAAACGTCTTAATTTTTTCAAACAGTAAATTCAGCATTTATTTGATCGACTTTATTTCTTATTATTAATTTTATGTAAAGTTGCAATCCAATAGCGAAGAAGAGAAGAAGAATTCTAACATTACTTTATTTTCATGTTTTTTTCAAGAAACAATAACAATTTTTTTACTGTTTTAGAAAGGTATTTTAAGCTAATATAAATCAAATCTCCTACAATTCCTATCAATGAAGTCATATGTATGTTCTCTGATACCAAACCTCTAGGTATGCTAATGAACAATTCCACAGACAAAGCTCTATTTAATAATTATCTAAAGAAAATAATCTAATTTACTCACTCTATAAAAATCTAACTTCACTTTTTTGGCAGTGGGAACACGACAAATTCAACCACAATAGATGAGATCTGACCTATTTCTGCATTTTTAGATATTGTGGATGTAATTCAACGCAGGTTGGGGCTTTTGTCCACTGAGTAGTTAGTTTCACACAATATTATTAATACCTAAAAATATATAAAAACAATAACAATTTTTAAATTTGACATTTTATGTCAAGGAAGTTATGAGGATTAAAAAAATATGAAAAATATAATAATAATGCCCATAGGCGTACATTTTACATTCAAATAGAGATCCAACCCCCATATCTACGCCCATATAATTGATAACGGGCAAATTTTTGCATCATTTTGTGCTCTTACCAACAAATTAACCTTATCCAAATTTAAAAATATATGACATGAAACCAAAAAATAAAGTTATGCTACGAAAACGTTTATAAAAATTAAAATTCAACCCTCATTTGGTATCTGAAAAACTAAGCGTCTTCAGAGAAAATGTTATAGGGCAAACAATTGCCTCCTTTTGAGGTACTATCGACTCTGATTTTCTTTTTATAAACCTGATACACCCGGTATATAAAGGATGGTACGTATACAATTTTTTACTCAACGATTCTATACTTTGGCGAAGGATCCAGGAATAATAAGATATACATTTTTATAATAAATTCATATAGCAGTCTTAAAACTAAAGAATAAGCATTAAACGTTGATTCTGTTCTACACATTTTATATACGAAAATGTGTAAATCATATTTGTATTTCTTTTTCTCAATGATGCTTTAATAAATATTTTTTCTGCAATTTTAACAAAATTTGTTTTTTTATGTATACATTTTTTATTAGGTATTAACAATACTGTATGAAACTAACTACTCTGCGAACTAAAGCCCCGACCAGCGTTGAATTACACCTACAATATCTACCCATATAATCTTTGTTATCAGGTTTTGTAGATTGTTTTTACTGTATTGTAAAGACATTTAAGCTCATTTCCCCAGGTCTCGTCAATCTATATCAAACAACTTCAGACGAAATTGAAAAATAGTTTTTCAAAAACATTGACGCTGTTTCTCTAGAAAACCAGTAACTTTAAGCCCTCTACACCAATATTGACTTTAACAGAAACCGATCTAATCAGATGAGATCTATGCGGTACATCTTCCGAAGATGCCGTATCGAAATCGCTCCAAATCTCGCCGTTGGCCGGGGATTTCCGCAGAAAATGTGTACGTAATGCAACGGAATGCGGGCCAGAGCACCGAGGGTCAGAAAGCCGGCCACGGTGGTCAGGCCCGTTTGCAATTTACTGGCCAAACTTCTAAGATACGACCCCGTTCCGGAGTCGAACAACCCGAACTAATTGTCTCTGGTTAATGATCTGTCGAGCAAACAATGAATAATTTAGGTTTTAATTTTGGTAGGGCGTTTACCGGAACGCCCGGAAAAATGTTAAGTTATGTTATTTGGTTTCGAAACTACAAGTTTGCACTGGAATGATCCCTTTTCCAGCAATGCTATTCTGTGGTGCACAATAACTGGGTCTGATGAAAAATGAAAAACAAATGGAAAGCTGTCACTGATTAGGCAGATTTAATATATTGATTAAAATCATGTCTATACAAATAGTAATAATAATAATATCGTTTATTATTCCAACAGGAAAAAACTCAATTACAGGAATAAGAAAAACAAAAATAATATAAATATTTGATGTGATACATGTATAGAGTAAATACAAGCAAAATAATATATACTAAAACTAATTGTTTTTACGCAGTCAATTGCAAACAAAGACCCTAAACTAAATGAGCTAGACAATTAAATAACCTATAAGTAAATATATAAATGTAAATAAGACTAATAATATAATAAAGCAGCAGTATTCACTACAATGATCTAAAGATATGACCTGATAACCAAAAAAAAGCTAAAAAATGCTTAAGCTAGATGAATAATCCAGTTACAAATACTGTTTAGGCTATCATTATAAATGTCACAGGTATCTGCAATTCCATTATAAAGTTCACACATTAACGAAACAGGAGATTGTGATAAAAAATTGGTTCTATACAGGAGATTTTGATAAAAGATTGGTTCTATGAGCACTGCAATAAAACAAGGCCTGGTGTCTATTTTCCCCGGAGTATCCGAGAATTAATATTTACTAATAGTTCTGAGCAATCAATCTTATGCAAAAAGTTATACAGATATCTAATCAGTGTGATGTTACGTTTGCTGTCCAATGATTCCAAATAAAAGCGATGCAGTAAATTATTCTGAGGATAACCACTAGGCGGGTAAAATAAATAATGCATATTAAGTTGTGTAAGTTAATTTAAAATGAATATATGTATTTTAAAATAATTACATTATATATTTTTATGAATTTTATGTAAAATTAAGATTCAGGGTTCTCAGCAATTTTTCAAAACCAAATTCCCTGACATTTCCAGGTTTTCCCTGACAAAGAGCATACAAAATTCATAATTTAAAAAACAAACCAAAATAAAAACAAGTCAAATGATAAGGCATAAATGAGCCCATTCGCTGACAAATAATTGAAAATTTAATTTTATTAAAAATATTTATTTCAGTCTTTGAACATATTGTACTATGTTAAACATTAACAAATATAAATATTTTATATGAGATCTAATAGAAACATGTATAAACAGACGCAACAAAAACCGATAAAAATAGATTGACACTACTGAGCAGACAGTTGTATGCTGTTTTTTACGATGAAATGTATTCAATGCGGTTCAACACTATATTTTTGCATTGAAACAGTGACGTCACACAGGCTGCTTTTTGAACCGTGTTTAAAACGTCCACTGAATCCGGTTTGAACTCTTTGGATGCTTTGCTATTGCCTATTCGATTCCAAAATCGGTGATTTAAATTTTCAGATTTTATGTTCAAATTGGTTGATATTTTTATACTTCTTATCTTATTTATTTAAAAAGGAATTGGTTGTGGATTATTGTATGTACCTCTGCAAATTTTAACGTATTCTTAGACATCTTAAATTACATTACAAAAGCATAATCCAATTACTTTTCTCTCCAAATTTCATTAAACTTGTCACTCATACGAACATGTAGGTAGCTATTTGTTTTTGGTTTTCAGTTGCTAAAATCCATGTCATGTTTTTGTTACAATCTCACACATTTTCAAATTATATGTACAAAAACAATAATCAAAAAGTGCGAGTGTGATGTTAAAGAGAAACAAATATTTGATGATACGTTTTGAAACTGTACATTTTCTTGGTGCATTACATAAGTAACGTCATCATTGAATACGTTTTGAAATAGTTAATGAATACGGTTCGTCACAAAAAAACAGCTATACACTCCAGATATATCCGTTTCTTTCTATCAATCTGCGGGTGCGTGTGATTAAAGCAAGCAGAAATAGGCAACTGGGTGTGTTCATTAAATAAAGAATTTAGACACGGCATGAGCAGCGTTCACAAATTTTCCCTGACGACAATAAAAATTCCCTGATTTTTGACAATTATTGGCACTTTCCCTGATATTTCCCTGACAAAGTTCAAATTCCCCGACATTTCCAGGTTTTTCAGGTTTTCCCTGACGCTGAGAACCCTGAGATTTTATGTATCTATGATAATTCGTGTTTCTAAGTAGGTTTTTTATTTTAAATTGTACTTTTTACATTTAAATTATTAGTAATGACCTTTTATGATTGCTTTTCTTATTTCTGATGCAAATTACACATACATAACTGTTAATTTACAGTGAATCCTTTTGGACTACATTTTTGCATGTACATTTACGTACACGAAAAGTGTAAATTAGAGTCTTAATATAATTTTACTCGAATAAACTAGTTCTACATCAATATAACATAGTGTTTTCGTTTTAATTCAGATATTCATGTGCATCATACAGAAAAACCTTCTTGTATAAAATCTGAATACGATTAATTAATAAATAAAAAACACTTTCTCGGGTCTATAACCTCAAGAATGCAAGATAGTACTAATGCAAGTTGAGTTAAATCAGCTTTTGTTCGTCCATGGAGGTATGACTCATCGTTTAATAAACAATCTGTATATTTGCTCCTTTGATGAAATTGTTAATAGTCGTGTTTTTACATTTCAAAACACATTACTTGTAAGTGCGAAATTGCATTCCTAATATAATTCTGTTTTCATAAACTAATTATACATAAATTTGATATATCTAATATATAAAATTCTCGTGTCACAGTGTTAGACGTCATACTCCTCGGAAACGGCTTCACCGATTTTTATGAAATTTTATATGTATATTCGGTAGGTCTGAGAATCGGTCGTAATCTATTTTTCATACCCCTAAGTGATAGGGGTGGTTCACCCCAAACAATTTTTTTTTATTTTTTGAACAAAATTTTTTATTTTTTTATGATGTGCCATTAAAAAATACATACAACCCTTAATTTTCATCCTTCTATCACAAACCCCTATTTTTTAATAACCATTTTAGTACATTTTTAACCCTGGTCGATAACTGATCGATTATCACTAGATCAGTTATCCCCGCCAGGTATCTACCGGTGTCACTTCTCCCCAGTAAACAGTACGTAGTACGGATGAGAACGAAGCCGGTCTCCTGTCTCTCTCACACAATAAGCCTTCTCTCACTCCCTACACAGTTTTCGACCATTATTATTGTGTATGAATCGAGCGTAGTAGTGACGTTTACAATTATTATTTTACCTTCTAAGTGTAATTCTCAAGTAAAGTTATTATTAATTTGCTGGGCCATAATTATTTATTTCCTATTTTATCAATAATTAATAAAATTATTAATTTTAAGTGTAGTTCTCATTATTAGTTAATTAAGTGATCTACATACCCTCAGAAGTACGCAACACGTGTCACGAGCTCCCGCCAACAACGGCTGTTATTTTACTATATGGCTATTTTTTTGTACAGTGAACAATGCCAACAAGACGTAAAGGGGCTAATTTGGACCGTCAAACAAGTAAAATTGCAGGCACGCGAAATAATTCAAAAAATTTATGTTTCGAGTTTTGTTATTCTTATAGGCCGTCATCGTTCACAACGCTCCATTCCTCTTTTAGTCATATACCACATCTCCACACACAATAAGTTAGTTACTTTTTATTTAACTGCCAAAATATTTACTAGAAATAATTCATATGGCAAAACAACGTTTGCTGGGTCACCTAGTATTATTATAAAAGGCTCATGCATAAAATCTGTATGAGTGTGAGTAGTTAACACGTACCAACATTTTTTAACGCTTGTGCTTTAGGCAAGGCGTGCACTGAAGTAGTGTGGTAGTGGTGAGGTATTGGGATGGTGAATATTTAGCGTGGCGATGGAATAGCGGCGAAGTGATATGAAAGTGATTTAATATAATTTATATACAGGGTGATTCTTTAATATTGCGAAAAATTTCAGGGAAAGGTCCTTTAGATAAAAATAAGAAAAAAAGTTCCCATTACCATGTGTCCGGAAACGCTTCGTTTCCGAGATACAGGGCGTTGATTTTTTTTGTAATCTACTTTTAATATTTGTTATTTCAAAAGTCCTTTAACCGATTTATTTGAAAATTGACTGGTATATGTTTAATAATAGGAGTCATTTTTTGTATCATTATTAACATAATACAAAATAATAAAATGCAAAATGTTACAATATTAACACATTATTACGCGTAAGAAATAATTGAGAACTACATTTACCCATACACTGTTTACAGGTGCATTAATTCACAAAACTGTTACATTTCTTTGTTAAGGTTTTTATATATTTTTGTATTTTAAAAAAAGACGCTATATTTACGAAGATACCATCAACTTCTGTTTTCGCAAGGTAAAAAAAAAATAAGGAATTCTAAGAACAGAGACTCACACAGTTTCAAAGAGCACAGTTTAATGTATTACCAGTTAAAATTGCACAATTTAAAGCCCATAAATAAAAAAGTTATGACGAGTTGAAGTGACAGGATTACGTTTCGCCGCCCGAATATCGTGTTTTTTGGTACACTATTTTTAATAACTAACTAACAAATTCCGACTCGATTGTGCATACCAATAATATTGAGGCTACCCATGATCCAAATTTCAATTTTTTTCGCTCCTACGTTTTGCCAAAATCGGCTTTCAAATCCAGGGGTCTGGACTTTTTACTCCGAATAGTAGTATGTTCTAAAAGAGTATATGTGGAAAATCAACACTGTTTATACAATAAGGGGCAAAACGCCTTCACGGGAAAACTTTTGCGTAGGTACGATGTTTCCACTTGACTCTTCCTCCCTAATAAAGCACTGACGTGACGAAAGGGTTCTCCATGCGCGATATTGATAAATTCTAAGTAAATAACAGCCGAAAGTCGGCATAATTTCCAAAGATATTAAAGTTAAGAGTCGTCGGAAGGGGGAAGGTTGGTATTAAAGATGCGACTGAGGCCCTTGGTGCCATCATCGGCGCATGAATATTCATCGGCTAAATGACGTTTCGGGGTAGCAGCCAGTATTTAAAATATCCATAATCTCTAATCATATTCCTTGAGATTCCTGAATTTATCTCCTCCCGGGCCTAGGATATCGCTTTTAAAATTTTAATTACCATAAATGGATTGTCTGGATCGTGCCCGACTATCGTGAAATCTCGGGGGGACAAATTTTTGATTTAATAAGGAGGCATTCATTTGATGCCTCATTTTTCCATCTAGTGTTTTTTAATGAAGTAGCAAAAATGAGACCGCAGATTCCTTAGGTGAAAATAAATCGATTTAACCTAACATAGTACCGACCCAAGTCGCATAATAAAAAAGGTACAGGGTGTTAAATTTAAAATTATATTTTCGATATTTGTAGATAACTTCTTAAGAAATCCAAATATTTACATAAAATTTGTAAATCGGGGGTTTTCGCGGGCGAGAAATTAAAATTTGTTTCTAATTTTGACGTCACTTGTACAGGGCGCCACTTGTGGCACACTATGTTTCTTTTAAATGGCAGAACTTTTTTGCAGCTTAGTGTAGCCATCTGACTATCGAAACAATCGATTCTCCTACTTGTTTTATTTGAAAAAGGTATACGTTGCTGTAGTCGGTAGGAGTAACCATTTTTGAAATAAACCTATATAAAAAACCGTTTCGGTTTCAGGTAAAGTGATTTTTCTGCTGAAAATACATCAAAATGTTACTTGAAAAAGTTGTTCAGATCATAAATTATGGAAACGTGCAAAATTTCAAGAAGATCGGCGAAATTTAATGAAACCATTTTTCAACAAAGCACAAAGATTTTATCAAAGCAGACCGATCTTTTTAAAATTTTGCACGTCTCCATAATTTACCGTTTTGAACAACTTTTTTTTCTCAAGTAACATTTTACTGTATTTTCAGTAGAAAAGGCACTTTACCTGAAACGATAACAGTTTTAAATCGGTGCACTGAATATTTCAAGCGGGATTATTTCGAAAACTGTTACTCCTAACAACTTCAACAAGGTATGCCTTTTTCAGATATAACAGGCAGGAGAATCGATTGATAGTCGGATGAATACAGTAAGCAGCAAAAAAATTCTGCCATTTAAAAGAAATATGACTTGCCATAAATGCCACCCGCAAAAACCCCTGATTTACAAATTCTATGTAAATATTTGGATTTTTTAAGAAGTTATCTACAAATATCGAAAATAAAATTTTAACTTTGACACCCTGTATTTTTTTTTATGCGACTTGGGATATAGGTACGTTAGGATAAATTTATGTTCATACCAAGGAATCTATGGTCTCATTATTGCTACTTCATTTAAAAACACCCTATACACAGCCACTTAATATGCAGTACTCCCAACACAAAACGTAACTTTATCGTTCTATGTATAGACAGTTATTATATTCAAAGTTTTTAACACATCGTGTGAAAACAATAACATTATAAAAACTATATATTCCATCTCACATGCTGAATGAAAAGTTATAATGTGAAAAGTTTTATTTTATATACATTTAGTGATACTCCTTTAAATTACTTTAAGTTATATTAAAAAAACTACTACTGTATTATTTCATGATATAAATACGTACGGAAAGTTTAAATCTACATACCGTTACCAAACACACAAATAAATAAGGCTATACACTTGAACTGCACAAAACAATTCGCTAAATACCACTACTGTAGACTTAAATGTAATAATAAATAAACTATGCTGCATTACAAACATACTCTTCTAAACCGATGAACTGAAATAAAATTGTGCGAATTTCGCCATAGTAACGATGGCCGTTAGTTTTCTTGCCTGTCTACCACTTTTTACACCTCTCATTTCGGCACTTACAAATTGATGATTTGTATTAAAATAGTATTATCATCATAATCAAATCTACTACCGGTAGAATTAGCCGAATATGTTTTTAAATAACACGTTGTGAACTTTAAAAGTAGTTACCTTTTTGCTAATCTGTTTTTGTTACTAAAATATTGAGTTCGAGGCGGACGAGTACCGAGAAACTCTGGAAGTTAATGACGTCACGCCATGCGATTCAGGGCGAGCGCTTAATTCCAAATGGAGAAATGCCATGATTTATATTATTTTAATCAAAATGACGTTTGTTCTAGATAATTTCGTGGAAAAATAAGCCTAACAACGGTATTTATGCTTGCCACGCAATCACAAAACGGTCATCGCCACAGCGTGTATACCTAAACACAGCAGTATCCATTAATTCATATCTGTATACGATTTCCACGTTTTCGTACAACACGGTACATAGGTTTAGAAGAGTTAATTTGTCATTTGTGCCATTATTAGGTATTATTCTGTTAAATCGACATTAGTTTTGAATAAAGCTGCAAAACAGACTCGGAAAATGGGTACATAAATTGCATCTTACCTTGCATTATGTCATGTACGAATAATAAAAAATATTTCACCGTGCCAAAAAATGAAGAGAAAAATGTGGTATAGGGCGATGAAGCGCGACGAAAGGAAACACCTCAACACTGTTCCGTTGTAGACTATTTTAATGTAAATTTAATTGGAAATACAGGTAAGTAAATCAAACTTTTCTATTAAGCTACCAGAATGTATATAGGGCGTTTAGAAAATGAATGGTAAAGCAAACTTACATTTTTTCTCATTTATTGTATTCAGAGCTTCGTTCTGATTCCAAATAACATGTTTTGTATTTACGTGATGTAGAATGTTATTTGAGACATTTATAAAATATTTCTGATTTCACTACATTAAATTACCTGTTCTATCCTAAAAATACAATAAAAATAATAAATAAAGATATTTTAAAAACGTTTAACGATAACTGAAATCAGTAGTAAATACCAATAAAAATGTATTAATAAAATTTTAGAAAATTAATAAATGTATAATATTATTATTCATTACTTTTCGTTATTATTTTTTTAATTAAAACAGGTAGTTTAATGTGAAATTAAATAGAATAATTTTATAAATGTCTCAAGTAAAACCATCTATTTCGTACTTACCCGACGGCATCCATAATTGTCATGAGTATAATTATATTGTAAACAAAGGAATAAGTTACGTTAAACAATATCGTTCACCACATCACCACTAATAATTATGGCATTACCTGCACAGTATTTACACTACGTATTTATAACCTACGCAAAAATACAAGAAACAAACTCCTGTTTCCATCACCAACACTGTAACCTGCACCTGTATCCATGGAAACAAACCGCGCTAAACGGCGTGTAACGTCATACCAATGATATCGCGTTTCTGGCCGCGTGGTTCTGTTTACATTCTATGGCAATTTATTAATATTTTAATTATTACGTGATTAATGCAGCAGACACATAATCTGACCTTTCAATATGTTTGAAAGATTACCCTGTAATACGTTTCAAATCAATACAGTATGCGCCAAAAGTATAGAATAAATTCAATAAAAACGAAACAATTATTTTTTGGAAAAAATCCTCGAACAGGTCGATTTTTAATTTAAAAAAATACATATTTTAGCGCAAAATGCGATTTTCAAATGTCATTTGTTTTCGAGTAATGACGTCATCGATTTTTTTTTAAATGGCAACACCATATTTTTTTCCTTGATTCTGAAAGATCGTTTAATTCTCCATCACACAGTACTAAAATGTTGCCCTCTTACATAGGAAAGTTTTCCATTAAATGACGATTGAATGTTAGAAAACGTAAATCAATTAAATTAAAGCAAAAACGTTATCAAGTTTAGTTTTTCGAATTCCATAGTTCTTTTATGGATCACGTAGGTGAAAATCTTTGCAAAGTGTCATTGTCACACCGACTTTCTAATAAGTATTGTAAGCGACATAGAAATTATTATTCAATTTAAAGTATTATGGCACATTTAACTGTTACTCAAAGAATTGAAATTTTAATTCTTATCGGATGCGGGAATATGACTAGAACTCAGCAAGAAGTTTGCGATTTATTTAATGAAAAATATCCAGATCGCCCTATCAGCCAATCAACAGTCAGTAAGGTAGAGTCTAAATTTAGAGAAACTGGCAATGTTGTAAATATTCCAAAACCTGAACGTCTAATGAAAATCAGAAACAGAACATTTTGATAAGTATGGTGGATAATCCTCATAATTCTTCACGATTGGTTGCATTAAACAATGACACTAGTCAGAGCACAGTGCTACGTATCTTGAGGAAGGAAAAATATCATCCCTTAAAAATTCAACTTGTGCAGGAACTCAATGAAGATGATCCCGATCGCCGCTTACTTTTTTCAGATAAGGCCACATTTTGTCTGAATGGTACAGTAAACCGTCAAACTTGCAGATATTGGAGTCGGAAAAATCCTCATTGGATGGCAGAGGCACATACCCAACACCCTCAGAAATTAAATGTGTGGGCTGGAATAGTTGACGACAGAATAGTAGGGCCTTTCTTCTTTGAAGGAACCCTTACAGTTTCTAGAAAATGACCTTGTTCCAGCCCTTGCAGTAATTTTTCCTAACAATAATGACCCTGACATTCCTGACGATACCATATGGCTTCAGCAAGACGGTGCACCTCCGCACTATGCGCGCCCTGTACGAGATTTTTTGGACAACTGTTTTCCTGGGAGGTGGATCGGCAGACGCGGACCGATAGAATGGCCTGCAAGATCACCAGATCTTACACCTCTTGACTATTTTTTATGGGGATACTTGAAGTCAAAAGTGTACATTAATAAACCACGTAATTTAGAAGAACTTCAAAATCGCATTCGGGACGAAATACGCAGAGTTACCCCAGAAATCATTCATAATGTGCAAGAAGAATTTCTTCACAGACTTGCGCATTGTCAACAAGTTGGTAGATAGCAATTCGAACATTTAATTTAAGTATAAAATTTAATCAATTGTATTTTATTTTACATACTTCAGAATTGTTACTTTTTTATGGATAAAATTTAACGTTTTCTAACATTCAATAGTCATTTACTCGAAAACTTTCCTATGTAAGAGGGCAAAATTTTAGTACTGTCTAATAGAGTATTAAACGATCTTTCAGAATCAAGAAAAAAAATATGGTGTTGCCATTTAAAAAAAAATCGATGATGTCATTACTCAAAAACAAATGACATTTGAAAATCCCATTTTACGCTAAAATATGTATTTTTTTAATTAAAAATCGACCTGTTCGAGGATTTTTCCTGTTTATTGAATTTATTCCATACTTTTGGCGCATACTGTATAAAATTGATACAAGAATAGATACAGAAATGCTTCATAAAAAAACATAAATAGTGTAATTTGAGGTTTGACGAAATGACCCTATTACTTTCAATACAATTGGAACCAACTGTATTCCATCACTCCAAAAACATGTGTGATGTATTTTAACCCCGTCACTTTTATGCCAATAAATTCAACAAAAAAAAACCTCCCGCTTTGAACAGTTTGTAATTGAAGTCGTTGCGTGGAAAGTATTATAGTGCAGATTATCCCATTACCCTGACGCCTTTCGTTCCGATAGAAGTTGACGAGGAAGCCCGGGAAGAATCCGCCGCGAACGGCGGCAGCGCCATGCAAATTTCCTTTGAAAGGCTTTTTAAAATTTTTGCAACACAAAGTAATATTAAATGGCTTGTAGCATTATTAAAATAGAATATAAATGACTGCTCATTTATATTATCCGAATAATAAGCCCTGGGGGTAATAGATTAGGTATAGTTTCGGAGTGTTCGGTGGCTGTATTCTTGCCTCTCCCTCGCCCAGACCCCTGGAAAACGTATTAGCGGGGTTTTATAATGATAGGTTATTTTTTATTATTAAGATCTTTCGGATTTAATACAAAATACAAGGCGGGGTGATATTAATTCTGCATTCTGATGTTCCGGAATTAATCTGCGTCAAAGATAATAAAGGCATCATCGTCTGAGCGGGATAAATATAAATGTCCGCATTAGGGGATGAAATTGATATGTTGGTATTTTTTATATTGCGGCGTGCGGGTACGCGCCCTTTTTCGTTCGTTTCTAACTTAAGATTCTGCCGCTGTTTAGAAATATTACTGCTACGCCAAAACTGTACATTGTTGTGAAATAAGCTATACTTAGTTATAGTTTGTTTCAAAATGGTGTGGATTAGAATAGGATTATTAATTATAGTTGTAACTTTGGAGATTCCTACCAAACTGATGCGACTTTTTTTAAATAGAGCGTGAAAATCTGGATACAATAATTCACCTTTTCACATCAAAAACGTAGGCTAGGAATGAAAGTTTTACAATGTGCCTGTCTATAAGGAAATAATTTTTCAAAATTTTCCTGTTTCAGTATTTTTCTTTCTTCAAAAACGGACTCGTGGAGTAAAAGTGCAAATCAAAAATTAGCAACCGCATTGAGTTGAGAAGGTGGCCTAGTTTATATAAAATACAGCGACGGTGATACTAATCGAAAAATGAATGTTCTATAACATTTTTCGAAAACACAAAATTAGCGGTGATATAATAAGTGGGCCTAAAATTTTGTTTTTTGTAAATATCTACAGAACTTTTCTAGAAAAAGTTGCTAAAACTGTAGTGCGACATTGGCAAATGCAACTGAAAAATCCACTAACAAGATGTAGAGCCTATAATTGATAAAGGTATCACAAGACGAATATTTTTCTAAATGCTAGAACAAATGATTTCTTCATTCTCAGGTTTATGGTACTATCTTCAGCAAATAAACGAAAAATTGGAATTTTTTTAAATTACGTAATTTTTAAATTCCTTGAGAAGAAGTGTGACAGCATGATCACGAATCGATATCCGTTACTTATTGTTTGAATTATCTTCAAAGACACCTTTTTCATTTTATGCATTTATAATTTTTCAAGTTTGTCAATGGAAGTACCAAAGCTTTAGCGACTTTTTCTGGAAAATTAAAACGGTGCTTCTGATGCGCTGGCAAAGAGATTAGAAAGAAAATGGAAATAAAGGTTTTTGAAAAAAGTAAATGACTACGGATAACTAGCGCCCTCTATAATTGACAAAAACTACTTAATAATGTTCAGATAGACTATCTACGACTCCATACCTACTTAATTTTAACTATGACTAAGCGCAAATATTGTAAAATAAGACAGAGAAAAATAAGAATCGAAAGAATCGCCCTTAAAAAAAATTCCGAAATGATTTATAAATCAGATATATTTATTTGTCTAAAGAATTTAAATTTCACTAGAATTTGATACCTATTAGGACATATTATTATTATTAACAAGTACTTTTTTCATTGAAATTATCAACGCCGCGGAAAGTGACCATACAGTTTGAATTCATCTCAAACGACGGTTATCATAGGCGCCGATTTCCGGGAGAAAAGGTGTTTTGTACCATTTTTTAAACATCCAGCTAAATTTCTTAATAATTTTTTTTATCGTCGTTTAGACCGCCCTCAGCACGTGGTTAAAATTTTTGTGCTTAGTTAACTCTGTGTTAAGACACTCACCGTTAAGACAAATTATTTAGCCTATAAAAGATAAACTATGCAATTCAGCGTATCTCTTATAATAATCAAGACGCCGGCATAGAATTTAACACATATTAGTCTTAGCTAAAGTATTGAATTTAATTTTCTTACACGTCCCTAATGAGCTGTAGCTTAGAGACAATTTCCTTCCCTATTAATCAGCGATGGCCATGGCGGGCGACAGCCGCAGGACGATAATTTATAAATTGCCATCGGAATTGACCAAACGGCCCGGTCCATACCATAAATTATAGCAAATATTCAAATAATTACAGTGGCCCGAATTAAGCGAAATAACATTGTACCTAACAAATGATCTATACGGCATTAAAATTAACTTTGTATCTGCTAATAATTCAATCTCTAATTAAACTAAAATTACAAAAGCTATGCAAAATCAAACTGCAATTAAGTGAGTCCGGTATGCCGTTAATTTTGCGGACCCGATGCAGCGCACGGTTTTCTCTAATTGGTAACGACAAATTTTAAAAGAGCAAGAGGTGCGCGCATTTAAACAAATTAAATTCCGCAAATAAAAAATCTGAATTAATTTACTAAATAATAAAATTATGAGCAAATGCTTAATTAATTAATTAATTATTTAATTAAGTATTAATTATTGACAGTATAGTATTAATTAATTAATACTGAAATATCGTTTTAGTTGCTAGTATAAGTTGCGTAAATGAGATTTTTAGTGTGCAATACAGAATGTGCAAAGTTTTCGTGTTAATCGTTTAACACACTCTAGTTTTAAAAATACATTTTACCAGTAATATATCTCTCTATCGATTCATGACTTCGAAGATATTTCGATCTGCTACCTCGCAGACTGATAAACGTTTTTTTTTTTTAATTTATCAATTATATTTCAAAAAAGCAAGCAGGGCATTATATTATCGATGGGGATTTGATCAATGACCTTGGCAGTTGGATGATGTTTCGTGTGCTGGTTCTGTTTGAAAGTGCCGCGAAAGTGGTGAGAGTGGATATATAGTGTGCGAAGACGCTGCGAGGCGTCGAAAGGAGAAACGGGAGAAGGAGAAAAGACACACGGGAGAGCAGACATGTGTGAGCTCGCTCCTGAAGAATTGCTAGTTTAAGTTCTTTGATTAATAATGGTCATTTATACCATTATTATTACTTTATTCTTGTGAAGCAGTAATATATGTGTTTTCATGTTACTGTGTGTGTTGATCATTTATATCTAAAAATATACACCTATAACAGCAGCAGCACGACCTGTTGCATTGGATAGTGAGTTGGCGCCTTGCGATTTAAGCATACAGGCACTACTGCATGACAGACTTTTCATGAAAACCTAACCTAAGCACTAATTCCGCAGTGTGACGTCACAGAGCGTTTCGTGCGTTCAGAGGAATATTGATATTTCTCTTGGGTTTTTCTTATAAAACTTATTTTTTTGTTTATGTAAAAACTTGCAGATGTGATTATAAGACTATTTATAAACATTTTATGACGGTTAATAGTATATTACATACTGATGTGGAAAGTATGTCATTCTTGTAGAGGAAAAAGGGTGATGGACCGTTTCTTAAGACAAGAATGAAATTTTTCACCGGGGTTTTTATACTATTTTATTTACAATCATCCCATTTAAATGCAACTGACGGTTTTTGTAACAAATTGCGTGAGAAATTAACAAAGTTAAGATCCCTGTACAACCAGATTATAGATAGAAAAAAAACGTCAAGTTGAGCATTTCTGAAGAATGCACCTGATGACATGTTGCCTATAATAATTCATAATTGGTGTATCAGGTGCATACCGAAGTGACGAACTGTATAAAATGAAATTGGCTGACGTTAATATCGTGAAAAAGTTCACATCGATATTCTAATATCAAAAACCTACAAGTGAAGAGTATTTATATTGAGCAATGAAGAATGGGTAATGTTAATTAAAACATGTTAAAGTTACAGATTTTCAGGTTATATTTGCCACAAAAATATCTAGGTCCAATACTAAAAACGTTACCATTTCTAGGCAGGATGTTCAGCATGGATTAACAATTTATGTTGCCGCCTTTTATCAATCGAATCTTACAATTAATTTACTAAAATAATTTGTTATACTTAATGTGAATAAAATGTGTTGAGAATGATTTAATGTGCAATAAAATATTTTTTGAAACAAACATGTTGGTTATTCAGTGGATGTTGACATTTACCTGGGTTGAAAGTGCTATTTGCCTGGGTGGAAAGTAATCACTTTCCAACCTGGTAAATGACACTTTCCATCTGGATATATATCAATGTCAAAAATACGTTTCTTTCAAACTTACTGTAAGATTGAAATATCAACATTACATATATGGTGGCAAATAACATAATTTAATTGTTTTATGAACATCCCTATTCAAGAACAGAGACCGACCAGGAAGGTATGCGTCTTCGAATTATTTTGTAACAACACCAGTCCTCCTACCAACACGGAATTGAACCAGGATAAATTAATTAACTTATTTCTGCATTTTAAGGATTGCTGTCTGAAGTGGCACCCATTTAAAAATGGAATGAATGTACGTGTATTCATTTTCTACACCAACGTGTATCTAATTGGAAACGAAACCCGCGCTATATCCCACCGAGTCGCGCTGTTCAGGCGAATCCTATTAGCTCAATGGCGTGTTAATAACAAATTTTGAATATAGTTGGCGAACTATTAACATCAGAACTATGTGTGTGCATTATGTGCACGGCCCTCTCGATCCGAATAACCGAATACCAGCCATGAAAATTGATACGGGAGATAATTGTATTAATAGTGCACTTGATACCCCCAGAGGGCAGGGCCGGACTCGGAAATTTAATTCGGTCGTTCCGAGTTGTTGTTATTTGTCCATATATGACAGTAGTGAAATCTATGAAAAATATTAACATTGTGAAATTATTAGTTAATTTGTAAAACTATATAAATATAAGATTGTTTCTTTATTTCAAATGACTTCACGTAATACAGGGTGTTAAAAAAAGAGTGTAAAATATTTCAGCAGGTTATTAGTATGAACCAAAATAAACAGAAAAGTCTTAATAAACATGGGTCCGCAAAGTAACGGTTGCGGAGATATGGACCACTATTCCTTTTTCAAACATTTTATTTTATTAGGAATAAACCGACAAAGGAAGCTTTTAACAAACAAAAAACAAAGTAACAGAAGATGTTCAAAGTACCCTCCGTCCATTTCCAAGCAGACACTACATCTTCGTCTCAACGATATTCGAAAACACTTTAGAAAACACCCTTCTTGATTTGGATTTCTTGACACTTTTGATTAATCCGTAGCTGCAGCTCTTTAAGGCTATTTACAGGAGTACCATACACTAATGTCTTCAAATATCCCCAAACAAAGAAATCTAGAGAGTTCAGATCAGGCGATCTTGGAGGCCATAAAACAGGTCCGGCTCTTCCTACCCATCTATGTGGAAAAGTTTGGTGTAAATGCTCTCTAACGGCCATGGAAAAATGAGCTGGAACACCATCATGCTGGAACCACATTTGTTGCCTCTGATTCAAAGAAATGTCTTCCAAAAACTCGTACAGTGTGTTCTGCAGAAAGTTGAGGTAAGCAGCGCCTGTTAATCGGTTTGGTAAAACAACAGGATCTAGAAACCTGTGACCTACAATACCCATCCAAATGTTTAATGAAAAACGTGCCTGATGTCCAGATTCTATTAGAGCATGAGAATTTTCGTCGGCCCAAATATGCGTATTGTGGAAATTAAACACTCCATTTCTTGTGAACCCGGCCTTATCAGTAAAAAGAATGTTTGCAAGAAAACGAGGGTCTTCAGCATCATGACGTAGAAACCAGCGGCAAAAAACCAAACGTGCTTGATGATCATTTATTGAATTTAAGGCCTGTACTCGTTGCATATGGTATGGATAAAGCAGTTGCTCGTGAAGGATTCTCCAAACAAGAGGACCACTAATTCCTACATCGGCTGATATTCTCCGCACACTCGTACCTGGATTCTTCTCTACCAGTGCTAGAATTTCTTCTTTTGCTCTAGGAGTGGATACCGACCTTGGTCTTCCGGATAAATGGCACTGTTTCCTCAAAGAACCGGTATCACGCAGTCTTTGGTGAATTCTTCCAAACATGCGTTGTGAAGGAATCTGGCGATTTGGATAAGCGTCAACATAAAGACGTCGCGCTTTGGTGGCGTTCCCATTACCACGACCATACATGAAATGCATGTCTGTTAATTCTGCGTTAGAGTAACCAGCCATATCGAAAGAAAACTTGTGCACTGAGAACAACTGTCAAATACGTACTGGTTATTTCACTAAACATCAACCAACTATTATAAGAAAATACACAACGTTTTTGCAAAATAAAAAAGAGGCTAAAAAACATAAAACATTCCATATCTCCGCAACCGTTACTTTGCTGACCCATGTTTATTGAGACTTTGCTTATTTTGGTTCATACTATTACCTCCTTAAATATTTAACACTCTTTTTTTTAACACCCTGTATAGGCAACAAATGAGTAGATGTAGTAAATAAGTTTAATAACAGTTTGATACAATTTTTTTATAAAAGTTGTAGATTCGGGAATTTCATTTCATACAACAAAATCGAAGCAGTATCTAGCTGCACTCCAAGGCACATACCCGAAGCCTCTGTTACTTAATCTTTCTAAATGATAGGCGTCAAAATTCATAATGAAATCAATAATCGTCAAGTAGGTGTGACAAAATGATGTTGATCCAGATGTCATGCCATAACTTTTTTAAAGTCAAAATAATATGGAACACAATTATGGTCTCACCTAGACATGCTATTTGGTCTGCATATTAACACGATTAACACTTTTAAATTAAAGCAGAACATTGTTTCGCTTAAAAGCAACTGGCAGTACCCAATGTCAAGAATCTATGGTGCGCAGAAAATATAAGCATTTGAAGCAATTTTGTAACATTATCAACCAGAGACATGGTACATTCTCTCTAAAATAAGTTTGAAATCAGGTGTTATAGAGATAGGGATAAAGAATCTATTTTCCGAACGTTACATATACGTCTCGGTTACATAATCGAAAAATAATATATCTAACTACTCGGCAAATTCTCGGCGAGAATATGTTGAGCTTCCAATAGTCCAATTTGATAATATGATCATCTTGGATATATTTTAGTGTTTTATCTAATATTTTAAATATCTATATTTGTTGCATATGTAAAAAGTTATACACATATTTATGGTTTTCATTCATAAAATTACACAGGTTTACAAAATTTTGACTTTTTTATATCGGATAACCACTGTTTCCAAATGATTTCAGTACTCTGAATCCGAATGGCCTCAGAATTGTTCCATCAGGTTAGATTTCAAGATCTTCTAACTTAAAGGAGCAAGAAACGTTTTTTCGCTAAATTTGAGGTTTCTTATGCTACAAGATAAAATTCCACAAAAGCAAAAGTTGTATCTTAAAGTACTTGTTTTTCCTTCTAACATTAAATTGAATTTGCTCAAATATCTTTTTTCCTCTTCGAGATATCGTACCTTTGCATTTATTAGTTCAAATCCTTAAATTACAGCCCCCGTTCCTCCATACTCTCCTATCTTCCGTGAACCCTCAATTCCATTTCGGTCGCGTTTTAATCAAACTCTAAATTATATCCTCCAGAATTCATAGTGACCTATTCCTTGTAGCCACTTATTTGTTATTTCAGTTGCACTGTACTTCAATTCCATACATTACATCCACCATAGTCCGATATCCTCCAATCCACCGATACTATTTGTACACACAAAGCATAATCACCAATACTGATAAACCCCAAAATTTATAACTCACAAATCTATACCCCAAAAAAACCCATAAATCTCATAATCCCTACACCCCAAAACCCATGAACTTCAAATTCTATAAACCCGTAAGCCTGTAACTCATAAATTCCAAAACCTCAAAACGCATATATCCCAAAACTTATAGATCACAAATTCCAAAATCAATAAACTCCAAATTCCGCAAATCACTGAATGTAATAACCCGTCAACTATCCTCAAAATTTCGACACCAGCGCTATCGATAACAATAATTTACATACATATCTGATATGCCTTATTTACAAACTATAGCTAATTGGGTTATTTTAAGATATATGAATAAAATGCAGAACTAACAAATTTCAATGATATCTCGAACAGGAAAAACATATTCGAGCAAACCAATTAATAATAATAGTTAAAGTACTAGTAGTAGTACTCCTTATTTTCCCGATCAAATTCTACCTCTTCTCATAAAATAACATTTAATGAGGCAAAAAATATGGTTTTTGCATTTTAGGTATGAATATCTCGAAAATCTGACATGACGGAACAATTCATATGTTGGATTCAAATTCAACGCACCAAAATTTGGAAACATGATTTAGTTATCATGCGATAAAATTGTGCAAACTTGTTATAGATCTGGTCAAATTTTCCAAAAAAAAAATACGCTTTTAAATTTGTTGGTGTATGCCTATGGATCCGGACAAATTTATATGCAGAACATTTTCATGCGCCAGCAACTGATTATAAAAAACTATACACTTTGTTTCTCTAAATATAAGTAGAACTAATTGTAGGTTCAATTCTTTTAATCCTTAAGACTTTTTTGAGCCGTGTAATACTTGTTACAATAATTCTTATGTATGTAACTTGAAACTTTATATTGTATTTCGCCCACTTCTATTTTTACTTGATTATTTATTGTTCTATTCTCCATACCAAACTGCACTGAACTATCTTGCAAAGTGACATAATAAATTTTATCTGAATGACCATTATTTTAAGTAATCAAATAGTGCTAAGAAAACTTGTCTAAATCGGTTTATTTTCATACAAAAACGTTTTCTTTCGACTACCTCATAGAGGATTAGATGCCATGAAATTGTTCTATAAAATCGTCCAAGTCCGGCCCTGCTCCTTCGCCACTTGCATAGCCGTTGCTTCCAAAACTTCGGGCCGTACACCTACATGTACTTGAGCCGGTTCAAATTGTAATTCCAATTCCATTCCGAGAGATATAATTTGATGATTAGCTATATTTAATTTGGTGCTGATGGCTCGCTGATAGTTTTAATTGCTCACTTAAATTAAAATCTGTAATTTGAGCAGGAGTTATTCCGTCGTGCTCCCGTTTGGGCATTTGGAGAGCCGGAGGGACACCGGATTTATCTCTACGACCTGTCGGATGTGTGTTTCGCCGGAATTTTGTTCGTTGGTGTGTAGAAAATCGAAACAGAAGTAAAATTTCATGTGTATAGTTAGTGGTGGCAGAGACAAGAAAGCTTGTAAAATTTGAAAAAGATTTTCTTTAATGTCTTGTATACAAATGAGAAACATGGAACGTTACTGCGAATTTGGTTAACAGTGTAACAGTGGTGGTTACTCTCGATCGACTATGGTCCTGCTTGGAACACGTTACTATCGATATGGTCGATTGGTAGACGTTATAAAGTATAGGAACGGCCAGTTTTACATAAGAAATAAATAACTAATTTATAATTAGCTTAGTTCAGCAGAACTAGATCTAGATTCAATAATATTTTATTTTAAAAATAATTTTATATACAGTTCGAAAACATTGGATCACTTCTTTGGTAGCAACCCTTAACTAATTCCAATTTCTGGACTTCACCAAAGTTTGACTATGTTCTTATTGATAAATTAAGATTTTACGGGCTTACACCAGATAGCTTAGAATTGAGATCTTATCTCACAAATCGCAAACGATTTGTAATTCATAAGATAAAATCTAGTTTGAAAAATATTAAACATGACGTACCTCAAGGTTCTATACTGGAACCAACACTAATATATATATATATCAATGCTATCACCAATTCGTTAAATCGAGATATTTTAAATGGACTCTTTGCTGATGACACTAGTATTTCCATAAAAAATAAAAACTTGAACAATTTACTAGAAGAAATCCCTCAAATACAATCTGCAGAATTAGTTTTACATGATACAGTCCACTAGAAGCCAAGGTAAAAATGTCTCCTATATTTTATTGTAAGTGTAAACGAGTATTATTCAATATAACAAAATAACTCAATAAAAAAAAACAAATCATGAAAAAATTTTGCGGTTAACTATAACTAATTTATTATATTCTAGGAGCAGGTTTTCATTTTCAATGCAAATTTTTTCCAGGCAGTGAATTTTTTTATTCAATTCTTTTAGATTCTATACAGGGTTAACTATGACTAAGTACAAAAATTTTAACCACGTGGTCATGGAGCCCTAAAAGACAATAAAAAAGTTATTCCAGAATTTTAGCTCGATATTTAAAAAATGGGGCAAAACCCTTTTTTCCTACGGAAAGTCGGCGCCTATGATGAGTATAGACTGAGATGGCTTATGGCTTAGATACATAGTTGGCATTACATCTGTCAACAACTACCATGTGGTCGTTTGCAGTATTTCTAAATGCAGAAATGACAAAAATTAACATTCTTATTAGTAATAATACCTGATAGGTAGGTAACAGTTAATCCAGTTAGCTCCAGTATTTTGCATTCGTTTTTCATTATTTGGTTACAAACTGGTAAAACTACATTTTCACTCACTACCGATAAACACAATTCCCGTTGGTACAGTTGTTAAATACAATGCCTATGTATTATAACAAAATCCAAGAAAGGGGTGGTAGGTAGGTTCTAATAGATAACAGAAAACGTTTAACACTCGCGGCAGTCTTGTCCCATAACCTAGAAAAACCAACCGGCGAACTATATTGTGGGAAAATATCTGTACCCGACCCATATTCCTTTTTTTTTAATTATAAAACGTTTTAAATTAACATAAGGCACTAAAAACTGAAGAAGAACACAAAACTACAACGTAAACACATGAATTAAATTATAACATGACAGCGAACCGACTCGACTGGACCGACTGCCGACTGTGGCCGACTGTTGCATGGCGGTAGCTTGCTGGTTGCATACTCTGATTCTCGCATTGGCGGCGTTAAATAAGAATTTAATATAATATCGGAAAAAAATTTTTTCGCTTTATAAATAAGTTTGGAAATTTTTTGAAAGGAAATTCAGACAATTCTTATTTTTTTCTATCCCCTCTTAAAATATTTGTACTTAGTCATAGTTAACCCTGTAGAGAGTCTTTATTTTGCTGTATGATAAATTGCACCAAATAAAACATAATTGACATTTTTTTTTCTGTGCAAAGGAATATAAATGTTTCAAGAATAAGATGAAAATATTTCAACACATTTTCTAGTGCGAATGAAATACAATATATTTTTAGATGATGGATTAACAATACACTTTTAGGGGAAAGGATTCACATTCACATTTAGTAGATGGATGAACAAATTCTACTAAACAAATCTTTCAATATAGAAGTTAATTCTAGTCCTGATAAGCCCTTAACCTTAACTGTTTTGGAATACAAATGTAGCTGTTTACGTATTTCTTAGCTCGCATAGTGTATTTATTATTGAATTCTAATAATAAAATCTACTGTATTTCTAATAATTGATTATTAAGATAAACCTGCATACTATGTTTTTGTACATTTTAACAAGTAGAATGTTTTAATCCGAACAAATTTTTTCCATGGCAGTAAAAAATTTTACCTCTTTTCAACATGATCATCTGTCGACACACTCTCTATATGGCTACAAAAATAATATTAATATATTTTTAAATTGGCTTCTGTTACAGTATCCAAGTTAAACAAAATGAGGATATTTGAACTGACTGATGAACTCTATGGTATAAATATTTTATTTAACATGTGCATATTGTTCATTATTTATATTTTTTGCAGTGATATTCAGTCATGAGAAATAATGTTAGTTATTGAAAAAATTTTCTCAATGCATAATTTTCAATCGTAGTTATAAAAATAAGTAGATATATATAAAATATAAGAAAATGTTAATTATTCAGTGAAATTACAAATTTTTTACATTTCCAACCTAAATATTACAATGTATAAATCGACACAAATTATAGTGTTGGAAAGGACCCCGCACATTTTATATGGAAAACGGTCTTCCGGTGAAATTCGCTGAAAATTTGGGAAATTGTTCGTTTTGTCCCCCTGAACAAGTCTCAATGGGGTCGAAGCTAGAAATGCCCATCCTTAGGCTCTACGGCTATTTTTAGTGGCCAAAATTCTTTTTTTAAATATCATGTGTAATGCTGGGAAAGTGTTCGTTTTGTACCCCTGATCAAAAGTCTCAATGAGACTTATACACATATAATTAGACATGGACATATTCTTACATAAAAAAAGAATTTTGGGCGATTTTGGCCACTAAAAATAGCCGTAGAGCCTAAAGATGGGCATTTTGAGCTTCGATCTCATTGAGACTTTTGATCAAGGGTACAAAACGAACAATTTCCCATCATTAAACATGATATTTAAAAGAAATTAATTTTGGCCGTTTTTGGCCACTAAAAGTAGCCGTAGAGCCTAAAGTTGGGCATTTTGAGCTTCGACCTCATTGAGACTTGTTCAGGGGTACAAAAAGATATATGAAAAATATAATTATTAATGTTTTGTTTACCCATTTTTACTATTTAAATTCACTTCAAATAATATAATAACTTTTAAAAAGCATTTGTAAGACACATTATTTTGCTATTCTAACCCCACATTGTACCATTATTTTCACATACTTATAAATAATCTTATATGCAGAACTATATGTAAGTTTATGTTATAATAATATTTACAACTGCAGTTCTTGTTATTTGCTAAACTCTCTATTATTCAGTTAATAAATATATAAAATTATTTGTATACATACAGGGTTAACTATGACTAAGTACACAAATTTTAACCACGTGCTCAGGAAGGTCTAAAAGACAATAAAAAATTATTTCGGATGTTTAAAAAATGGGGCAAAACCCTCTTTTCCCACAGAAAGTCGGCGACAATCAATCATCATCCGTCATGGCTAGATATGTCAACTACTGGTCGTTTTTTCAACATTGTCAAGTGTAGAAACGACGAAACGAAACATTTGTATTATTAATAATAAAAATGTCTAAGTACCTGGTAGATAACAGTTAATCCGATTAGCTGCAGTATTTTGTATTCGTTCTTTCGTTGAACACTGCCAAACTACATTTTCACTCCTTGCAGATTCATCATAATTATCCACTAATATATCCGACATAAAATACTTTATTTAATTACTATAACACGTTTAAAATTAGTCACTTAGCTGATTTAGAGTAACAGTAAGTTCTAGGTTATGCCATACTGCATTGCTGATTGCATACCCTCCATGCTCCAAACCATCCAGACTGAAGTTAGTTATAATCTAAGGGTCATTTTTACAGAACACTGTAAACATCTTGGGATGTTATAGTTTAAAATATTACTAATTATTTTATGCAAACATCGTCGATTACTGTTAATATTGTTGCTATTATTAGTATTAATAGAATTTAATTACACAACAACACATGAAGTTTAAAAATTTAACGGCGTGAGTGCACCTTGTAATAGTGGCCTACAGATGTCGCCAGATGTCGTCTGTAGATGTCAAATAACGTAAATATACGGTACTCTGATTAGTTTGAAATAATTTTTCAGTACTTGTTTTTCGCAAATTTAATTTTCCGCGTATTTTATGTGTATTTACAAACATGTCGTATTCAAATGCCTAGATGACGGATAAGGTGCTGATTTATGGGAATACTACAAGTGCATATTATCGTGCGGCAGCCTCAAAGACGTTTCCCGAGTATACAAAATATTTTGCTGAAAACTTTTTGAACCACATCGAACAGCTGTTTTATGCCGTGCCGGTAAACGTGTGGCAGTGTTTTTATGTATTTGTGTACATTTACGTGTATTTTGTTGTTATTCTTTGTGCTTTTTCCCGACGTAATTAATCGACCTGGTCAAGACCGCCAAACCAAGTAGGTACCCCGCTTTACACAAATAGAGCCATCGAGGGAAGGAGAGGTCCACAGAAAGTACAAAAATTCTTTGCAGGTTTTAATTTAAACAAGTAAGAACACAGAAGATGATTCAACATTCTTAATATCTCTCCAAGTATCAATCCTGGAAATAAATATTAGTAAGGTAGGTGCTGCTTCTCTGTGCTACCATATCGTATTTCTATATTAGATACCTTTGACTGGCAGAATATACCTAACCTCGCGGCTGGCAGAAGGTCAGTGACGACGATAAAGAGGGATTTAATACAGTTTTGAAAATAATTTTTTTTGGCTTTATAAATAAGTTTGGAATTTTTTTGAAGGATGATTCCATTAATTCTTATTTTTCCCTATCCCCTCTTAAAATATTTGTACTAAGTTATAGTTAACCCTGTATATAGAAAACACTATTTCAAGAATACGAGGCCCTTGAGAATTCTTCCTTTGATTTTTTCTATTAATTTTTCAAATTCGTCTTACTTGTAACTCATTTCAATAAATTTAATTTTTTTAACTTAAGCGAATAAAGTTTTGGGATTTCGAAATGAATGTCAAACCATGGAAAGCAAACTTTTCCCATTGTAAGCCCGAGTTCCGGCGAGCGTCCCCCATAAATATTTTATCCGGTTTTCGGTTATAACGTTTTGGGTTCACTTAAAAAATATCGCCCCCAAAGAAGTCGCAAATAAATCAATTTTAAAAGTGCCGGACCTATCTCCGCAACGGCGGCGGAGATCGTAAATTTAAAACTGTTGTAATATTTTCACGCAAGAGCCACCTAAAATTATCAGGAGGCCATTAAAATACATCAAAAATTAATTTCTTGGAGCACTCTAGATTAAAAATTAAAAACTTTCCGGTCTAAAAATTAATGGTTAAGAAAACAAAAGATAATTCCGCAAATTCAATAAAACGCTTACTGATAAGTGAGATGTACGCGTTTTTTTAATTCACCGCCGGGCCGTTTTTAATTAGAAAATCATTATA
The DNA here is from genome assembly GCA_037114965.1 of Monochamus alternatus. Lineage (NCBI taxonomy): Eukaryota > Metazoa > Arthropoda > Insecta > Coleoptera > Cerambycidae > Monochamus > Monochamus alternatus. The sequence continues at coordinate 16,671,538 of CM073434.1, read as the reverse complement.
AATTTTCACACCTTGCCTCCTGGTAGGCATCCGGGGACATTTTTCATAATTAATTTTTCCCTCCTTCTCCCGCCTACCCAGTTCTTACCGCTCAAATTCTTCAGCCCTTCTGAGGTCGAACTGAAACGAACCATGTCGTTTCGTGTAGGTTTCTACTAAAAAGTGGATTATTTCAATGAAACTATAACTTTTCTTGAGTTTTACATCCATATTTCCCTTAATTAATTAATTAACGTAATTAAGGGAAGGGTGTTCCTTAAGCAGACGTAAAAAATCCAGAGGAGTATTCTGTCGCCAAAAATAAGGATTTTTGTAATATAAATGTGAGGGCTACAGCCTGTCAAGAATTTAAAAAATATCACTTTAATTTCTAAACTGCCAGAGATCATTTAACCAAAATCGGTGTGCATATTTAATATGACAGTAGGTATGAAACAAAAAAATTACCAACTTTAGAAACTTACCAGCGGCGAAAGTTTGTGTGATCAATCATTATTTGCAAAAAAGGTATAGAAATCTTTGAATATTGGTTTTTTTTTTCAATTTAACTGTAGATGTAAACATTGTTATAACATAAACTTACGTAGGTCTGCTGCATATGATTGTTCACTTTTGTTTATAAATATTTGAAATAAATAGTGAAAGTGGATACCATGAAGAATTTTATTTTTGATATTATTTTTGTTCTACGTGTTTTATTTTCCGAAATTTCTGAACCTATAAAACACCATAAATTTGGTCATTTTACGGCGACAAATACGCCTGTCTTAAGTTTAGAATATTCTATAAAGGAACAAGTTACTATTCAAACTATAGAAAAATCAACATACTGAAAATTTCTTATACAAAATATGACATATAAATGGAAGAATTTGGGGTTTGACACATACACACTTGATAAGTAAGTACTATTATAGTACTATAGTTTTTTAAATTTTCCTCGAAAACGGTGTATTTTTAACAAAGGACCCCGCACAAACCTTATGGGAATTGGCTCTCGGTCAAATTGGCTGAAATTTGGATATGTTGTTCGTTTCGGCATCCTGAACAAAAGTCTCACAAAGCTCAATTTTGCTTATTTTAGCTCCTACGGAGCTCCAAAGCTCCACGGATTCACCATTACTTACTACTTAAAAGGGTAATCTTTTGGAAAGTTTGGTATTGGCTGCCTTAAAAAAAGTCCCCTCTTTTGTTTTCGAGGTCACTGCATCCAAATCCAATACCAATATAATAATATTGACAGTTGACAGCTGTCAACTAGCTGTCAAACAACAAGGAATAAGTAAAATTGATAAAATCCAGATGTAAAAATATGTTTTTGAGGTTGCTGAGTCCAAAACTGGTGTTAAAAAGACGATATTGCCAGTTGACAGCTGTCAACTAACTGTCAAACAACAAGCAAGAATGGAAAATTGATAAAATCCACATACAAATATATGTTTTTGAGCTTGCTGACTTCAAAATTATTGAACCCTTGATAAAAAAAAGAAATATTTGTGTTTCGCGATTGAGCTGCTATCTTTGAATTGTTGAAAGCCATAAAAACATACATTTACGTATGGATTTTATCAATTTTGAGAATCACATGTTGTTTGACAGTTAGTTGACAGCTGTCAACTGTCAATATCATCTTTTTAACATCAGTTTTGAACTCAGCAACCTCAAAAACATACATTTACGTATGGATTTTATCAATTTTGAGAATCACATGTTGTTTGACAGTTAGTTGACAGCTGTCAACTGTCAATATCATCTTTTTAACATCAGTTTTGAACTCAGCAACCTCAAAAACATACATTTACGTATGGATTTTATCAATTTTGAGAATCACATGTTGTTTGACAGTTAGTTGACAGCTGTCAACTGTCAATATCATCTTTTTAACATCAGTTTTGAACTCAGCAACCTCAAAAACATACATTTACGTATGGATTTTCTCAATTTTACTTGTTCCTTGTTGTTTGACAGTTAGTTGACAGCTGTCAACTGGCAATATCGTCTTAACATCAGTTTTGAACTCAGCAACCTCAAAAACATACATTTACGTATGGACTTTCTCAATTTTACTTATTCCTTGTTGTTTGACAGTTAGTTGAAAGCTGTCAACTGGCAATATCGTCTTTTTAACATCAGTTTTGAACTCAGCATCCTCAAAAACATACATTTACGTATGGATTTTCTCAATTTTACTTGTTCCTTGTTGTTTGACAGCTAGTTGACAGCTGTCAACTGTCAATATTATTATATTGGATTTGGATGCAGTGACCTCGAAAACAAAAGAGGGGACTTTTTTAAGGTAGCCAATACCAAACTTTCCAAAAGATTACCCTTTTAAGCAGTAAGTAATGGTGAATCCGTGGAGCTTTGGAGCTCCGTAGGAGCCAAAATAAGCAAAATTAAGCTTTGTGCCCATTGAGACTTTCGTTCAGGATGTCCAAACGAACAACATATCCAAATTTCAGCCAATTTGACCGAGAGCCAATTCCCATAAGGTTTGTGCGGGCTCCTTTATTAAGAGCACATTTTTCATGTAATAATAAAATTATATAAGCCTTAGACCCAACTAATAAACCCAATTTAAAAAAGTTAGAGAATAAAATGTTAGGGAAAATGCTAGCCACTAGCGCTCTCTACTTTGTAGAAGAAATAAACTAATAGCACCAGCGTGTTCGGCACCACCAAAATCGTGTGTCAAACTTTAATCAAATCTGTTGGTCATTAAAAATTTGATTATTTAAAATTATCTTACATGCCCTGTATCGCACAAATGAGTGGGTCTAGGACATACGTTTATTAAGACACACGTTTATTAAGCAAAACCTCATTTATTCAATGTCTATCAGCAATCGTAATATTGCCATGTCTTTTTGAAACACCCTGTATAAGTACTACCTAGATATTGGTACCAAAAAGTATCTAAATTAACTCCTAGAAAGAGCGATATTATGAAATTATTGTCATATAAAAAAACCCAATTCAAAATCGGGTTTGTTTCTATTGGCTTTGCCCGAGGTTCAATTTTATTACACAGGGTGATTTAGAACTTGTCTAAAAAAATTATTCAAGTTCTAGTAGTTTCAACCTTTAAATTGCTAGGCTACTGTAGTCTCCAGCCAGGCGATTTTAAATATCCGATTACTTATCGTATTAACTTTTTGGTGATGCAAATATTTAGATTAGATTTTTCAAATATCAAAAATGGGTTACGTATAGCAACTCGCAGTTGATGGGTATCGTTTTAATTTATGGTGAAGTGAATATTGTAAACATGTGTCAAATGCAGCTACTTTTACAATGGTGTGTAGTGAGTGCAAGTGTAGGCAAACGCAGGCGTTATGTGGGAAATTTGCAACCGAATCGTGGAAAAGATGGAGATCCAGGGGTCCATAGATACATACATCCATATATACATGTACGTACAGCGTGTCCAATAGTGTTGGGAAAAACCGAGTTATTTCAATAACCGAATACTGAATATTTTTTGTATGGGTATATTTATATATTTAAAATTAAGCAATACAAATCTTAGATATATAACATAATATATATTGCATTACACACATTACAAAAGAAACATGTAGAAAAAAATTCAAATACAACATAAAATTATCAGGAGGTGATGTACACATCTCTTCGCTATTGGATAAAGTAAGTAAATAAGTAATGATTTACTTGAGAATTTAAAAATATAAGAATATGTTTACTTGAGCATATAAAAAGGTGGAAATCCTATAGTGCACAGTGAAAAAAAAAATCAAATAAATAATTCGTTACTTATATAGCTAATAACCGAGTGATTTCGGTTATTCCAATAACCGAGTAATCAGTTATTTTTCACTAGAGTGATCCCAACACTAGTGTCCAAGCATTAATACCAGGGGACCAGTACCATGACCACCACGATCTCCTGACTTTAAATAAATCGTTTGGCCTTATTTATGTGGGGACATTTAAAAAATTAAGTATATTGATGATTTGCGCAAAAGTATAGCAGCTATAGCTATAGCTGTACAGCTGCTTCCAAGTTCCAACTTTCAAGTTCAAAACGAACAAAAAGCAGAAACATTAGTGTTAGTTTGTAGAAACTGGGTAAGACGGGCCCAAAATGTTGTTGTAACATTGGGTATGTCAAACTAATTAATAATTAAAACCACAAATTAATTATATTAATCTAATATATAAAATTCTCGTGTCACAGTGTTAGACGCCATACTCCTCGGAAACGGCTTCACCCATTTTTATGAAATTTTATATGTATATTCGGTAGGTCTGAGAATCGGTCGTAATCTATTTTTCACGCCCCCATGTGATAAGGGTGGTCCACCCCAAACAATTTTTCTTTATTATTTGGAAAAAAAATTGTATTTTTATTTTTTTATAATGTGGTATTAAAAAATACATACAACCCTTAATTTTCATCCTTCTATCACAAACCCCTATTTTTTAATAACTATTTTAATAATTTAATCATTTTTAACCCTGGTCGATAACTGATCGATTATCACTAGATCAGTTATCCCCGCCAGGCATCTACCGGTGTCACTTCTCACCCAGTAAACAGCACAGAGTAGGGATGAGAACGAAACCGGTCTCCTGTCTCTCTCACACAATAAGTCTTCTCTTACTACCTACACAGTTTTCGACCATTATTATTGTGTATGAATCGAGCGTAGTAGTGACGTTTACAATTATCATTTTACCTTCTAAGTGTAATTCTCAAGTAAATTTATTATTAATTTGCTGGGCCCTAATTAGTTATTTCCTATTTTATCAATAATTAATAAAATTATTAATTTTAAGTGTAGTTCTCATTATTAGTTAATTAAGTGATCTACTTGACGCTGTACGCAACACGTGTCACGAGCTCCCGCCAACAACGGCTATTATTTTACTATATGGCTATTTTTTTGTACAGTGAACAATGCCAACAAGACGTAAAGGGGCTAATTTGGGCCGTCAAACAAGTAAAATTGCAGGCACGCGAAATAATTCAAAAAATTAATGTTTCGTGTTTTGTTATTCTTATAGGCCATCATTCACAGTGCTCCATTCCTATTTTAGTCATACACCTCATATCCACACACTTACAATAAGTTAGTTATTTTTTATTTAACTGCCAAAATATTCACTAGAAATAATTCATATGGCAAAACAACGTTTACCGGGTCACCTAGTAATTAATAACAATAGCGAGAAAAGCAGTTGAATTTTCTGCATTAAAATAGGTATCGTAAAATGTAATTTATTTATTTCCTTGGGAATTTCTTTCAATTTTTTTGTCCGCTCGCCTTATCGGGTTTTACAGTGGACCAGTATCCATTGCCGTGCGGGAGTGTATTTTTAAATCATTTTTGAACTGTTCTTTTTGATTTCATTTTTACAAAATTGTATTTGTAAGAGTCCTCTGTACATTCAAAAATGTGTTTTAGATGGATCACCCCGTATAATAGTATTATCCATTGGTACTTTTTGGTACTTAGATCAAATGGTGTGTCACATATTCTTGTGGAACATTCAGAGTAGGTAAATTTGTGAAATTAAGTGAAGAATTACCAAAATGACAATTCATCGTACAAGAATATCCAGGATTTCTATTACAGAGACATTCTCGTAGATAGATATCACACCCTTTCACCAATGACATGATTTTAGGCAACTTTTGCAAAAACCGTCCAACTACAGAACTCCAATCTATCAAAGGCCGCCCTTGCGGGGCAAAAAATCATAAATATTTAAATTTAAATAGGTTCGAACGGGCGCGGGGTACATTCTGATATCTCTTTTGTCGTATCCCGGACTGACGTATGATTTGTGGCCCCCGAAATGTCGCTGCCGCCAAATCCTCCGGTAGCATTTATACGGGGCCGCGCTTAGACTATTGTGACATTAAGCATTTTTTGTGGGGGCTGTTATTTGGATATGTTTGAATATATACTGACGTTTGGGCGTAGGGGCTGAGGTGATCGATGTAAATATCGTCTGGCCTACATATAAGCCAGTGGCGTACATCGAGATTGGATTTAAGTACATAAAAAAACGAGATATAAAAATAATAAATCAAAATAAATTAGTATTTACCCTTGTTTCCATGAGTATGCAATGAAACATCAAAATTCGATTATCTCAGAAACGGCTACTTGAAGCGACACCTACTATACAGGGCGATCAGTAATGAAGAATACGTCACAGACTAACTGTATATTATGTCACAAGGGCAGAAAATGAGCTTTAGCAGCCCGCGATTGCTAAAGCGTTTTCTGCATGTGTGACGCACAACTCTTTTCCGCTGTTTTTCCGTTTTATGTTAATTATCCCTCGAGCACAATTCTGGTATCACTAATACCAGAATATACGAGGTGTGGCAACTAAGTTCCGGGAATTGGTCGAACGATTCCAACGTTACTCCCACGATTGGAAGCACCTTTGATAATCCTCCGCAGTTAACCCGTTCAGCACCACCGTTACAGCATCTTTGACTATCTGTACGCCGCCATGATGAGTTCCCTTGAGATGCGACTTCATCTCGAGGAATAAAAAAAATGGCAGGTGAAAATATCGGGGCTATAGAGTTGGTGCGGCAACGTTGGAATGCCTTTTTTGCCAAAACTTTTACACAATGAATGAGGAATGGGCTGGCGCGTTGTTGCTGGCGATCCAACCGTTCTAGTTCGGGTCGTACAGGGAAAACACGGGCCCGCAGCCGTTCCAGGACGCCAACATAGAACTGTCCAGTCATAGTCTGGCCGGCAGGAACATATTCACGATGAATGACGCAGTGATTACCGAAAAAAACGACCAACATTGACTTCAGTCGTGACTTGGACATCCTCGCTTTCTTTGGCTGCTCTCCACCCTTTTCCACCCACTGCTAACTTTGTTTATGGGTCTCGTGGTCTTACTCAAATATCCAGGTCTCATCTCCAGTATCTACCTTACTCATCCAGTCTCTACCATCGCTCCGAACGGAGGACAACAAATCCTCGCAGATCGAATTTCGCATGTCTTTCTGTTCAGGGGTGAGAACTTTTGGCACCATCTTTGCGCAAATCTTTCGCATATTCAAATTTTCGTGTAACATCTTGTGAATGATTGCTTTGTTGACGTTTAACTCGTCAGACAACGCATGAATGCTAAGGCGCCGGTCAGACGTGATCAGTGCACGCAAACGGTCAACACACGCGTCAGTAAGAGAGGTGACGGGAGCTCCTTCACGTGGATCATCTACTACCGATTCACGCCCCTCCTTGAACCGTTTTGCCCATTCAAACACGCGTGTTTTCGACATGCATTCGTCTCCATACACCACCTGCAATTTCGAAGGATTTCTGAGGGTTTTTCGCCAAATTTCAGTAAAAATTGAATCACAACACGATGCTTGTAATTTGAGTCACTTATTTTCACGCCACTACCACTTCCACTGCCACTGCCACTTCCAAAAAATACACATAAAACACAAACCAATCGTGCTATCGACTTCAACCTTGGACTGAAACTAAAAGGAAGATCCCCTCTCTTGAAAAACGTTGACGAACGATGCAGTATTGCCAGCTTCCGAGTTATAATTAAATTCCCGGAACTTTTCATAGGTTTTTGAAGAGGCTAGCGGTATGGTGACTTATTTCTTTGAATGAAGTTGATGAAGTCTAGATTAACTCGCAATTCACTTATTTAGCCGCAATTATTTAACACTACATTTGTGTTCTTTCTGCGAGTATTAGGCTGCTGTTCTTGGTTTGTCAGAATTTTTTGAGACTGCAACTACAAAAGAACGCCAATCTCCATGTTTTTTAAGTGTTACCAAATCAATTCCAGAGTTAGCTAGAAGGGTTGCAGAGCTACGGCGGAAGAAATGTCCTGTGTATGTAGTAGATTCGAGCAGTTTAAAAAAGTGGCTATTTTTCCTGGAATTTTGATAAATGTGTTTTTCCCAATCGGTTGTAATGTATATTTATTATTTTTGTAATAAATGAACAAGAGGTTATGAGTGTGGGTAGGGTAGGTGTGGGTAAGATCCTTGTAATATTTTTTGTTTCTGGAACTATAATAATCAATAATCCTCTATTGTGTATGTGGTTAAGCTTCATATTTAACATCATTTCGGCGACAACCTACATATATTCCCATCATAAGAGAAATCTACAATTTAACGTTAATATTAAACCGAAATTAGTTTATCTTAATTTATTTGTTTATTTTTATCATAAGATATTCAAGAATCATCTTTTGTTTTCTTAAAAAACTTAATGAATTGTTCTTGAGTCAAAGTTTTGGACTTTTTGGGCAGGTAATTTACAGGATTCCGTTTCAAAAAAGCTCGAACTTTATGAAAATTATCAAAATTAATATTTTCTTTGACGTTAAAAGTGCTTTTCAATATTAAAAATTCAGACCAGTGTACCTGTATTTACAATATTTGATCTTTCCGATAGATAAGCAAATATACATTTTCTGTTAGGTTTTTGCTTTTTTACCCTTTTTCCAGTTGTTAAACAATTGATGGTACTTTTCGTACCTTTCTCTTGAATTTGTAGATAACAAATTTAGAGAAACATTACTAGCTTCTTCTTGCAAGTCCGGTGGAGTATTCGCAAATTCTTCATCGCTGTCTCAATTATTATTCATTTTCGCAAATTCACACAATCGTATTAAGTATTATTATTTTATAGTTTTGTTCTTTTGATTCCAGACTTTAATTTACACTGACGTTTATTGAAACTTTATGTGAAACGTCAAAGTACGCAAATGACAGTCAAAGGTGTCTAGACAGTGAAAAACTATCAGCCCAAAACGACGATAAACGCCATCGGTCATATTTTTAAGGTTGATATGATTCATTTTGACATAGAAGCGAAATTTTTAAATAGATTTCTCTCAGTATTTGAAAAAGTTTTAGAGAAAAAGAGTATACTTGTTTCATTTCGATAAACCGTCTCGTTTTCGAAATATTCGAAATCAGTCCCTCAATGCACGTTGCCTTTATGATAACAGTCAACAATATTCATTAAAACTTGGCCACCTCGTAGCCCCGACCTTAACCTTAACCCTATTAGATTTATTTTTTTGGGATTTGTTTATAAAAATCTTGTATCCCGCGAAGACTTTCTTCAAATGATTCATACTGGTGTTAAAGTAATTAGGAACAAGGAAAATACTGTATTTACAGTAAGGCTATATTTAAGTAGGGGGATAAGAACATGTATTTTAAAAATCTAAATACTGAATATGTACTTTCTATTCTTTGTCTACAAGTTTAACTGATACAGTAAATTCTACATCCTACGCCTATGGTATGTGTTCGAAAAGCCACAGGGCCAGGACTCTGATAAATGTTACCGTAAAGAAGTGAATGTCAAATTCTATTTCCACGTCTTCCACAAAAATGACAACTGTTGGTTTTTAATATATCAGAAGTTCTCCTAGTTTTCAGACAACATTTTCAGCAATATTCAGTACATTACCTTGCTGTATACGGATCAATAAAACAAAAAGAAAATTACGTAGCATCGTCCAATTTCTAAATGCCATGGATTTTTTTTTTCATTAATATAAGTTACTAAATCATTTTCCATTTCACTTGAGGCAAACATCGTGTTAGAGACAAAAGTATGCTAATCTGACGTCCCTTTCAATCGAATAGAGTAGTATTAGTAGAGTCCATAGTTTCGAAACCTTGGTTCTAAAGAGGTAGATATCCACTTTCTCGAAAGTTAGCGTCATGTTTCTGGACATCTTTAATGACATCTTCAAAAACTATAAAATTACACTGCGAAAGCTCGTCTGGCCACTCAATCGGCCCCGTTCTCCCTATCCAACGATTCGGGAACAGCTCATTTAAATAAGCACGGACAGGTGTTGCATAATGGGGAGGTGAACAGTATTGTGAAAGTTAAATTTTAAAATTTTCAAACATTATTTTCTTGAAATTTGTGTTATGTAACACCATAATTTTTCATGATGTATATATTTAGAATGACACGTTCTTTCAAATGGCATGGTCAAAATTGGAGGTTGCTATTTTAAAACATTGTCGATGACGTCATATCTCGAACAACGATGACGTCATAAATGTGAATCGTATGTCAAAAAGTGCCTTTTTAAAAACAAAAACGACGTGCCAGGGGATTTTTTCGAAAACTTCTCAGTTTCAAAAATAATGAATTTATTCGTTACTTTTGGAAAGCACTGTATATATCAAATCTCCTACAATTCCTATCAATGAAGTCATATGTATGCTCTCTGATACCAAACATCTAGGTATGCTAATGAACAATTCCACAGACAAAGCTCTATTCAATAATTATATAAAAAAAAATGAATCTAACTAAATTTACTGACCTGGTTTAATGAAAACATTCTATAAATATCTAAGTACACTTTTGAAATTGTGGAAACTCGAAAATTCAACCACAATAGATGAGATCTGACCGATTTCTGCATTTTAAGGATTGCTTCTTCAGGTGGCCTCCTTTAAGTTGAGTCAAATATCTAACTATAAAAATTATTATATCAATAAATTAAAATTATTTGAAGTTAAATATCGACAATGTCAAAAGTCAATGAGCTAACCTGTCAATGAATATAAACATGATAACGACCTACTTAATTAATAAAAATTTTATCCCTTATGTAATCGTTTTTTTATATACATATATAAATTTTTAGGTATTAACAGTATCGTGTTAAACTGACCGCTCTGTTATTTAAAAGACATCCAATACATAAAATTGTTATTAAAATCAAAATTGAATGAGTTTAGGTCCAGTTCTGCAGAACTAGAACTAATTATAAATTCACGGCCATTTGACTGAAACTATGATTCTATTTAGCATATTTCATCTATTATTTATAACTTATTACGTAAAACTTCCGTTTTACCGACTTTATAACGTCCACCAATCGACGTAATAAAGTTCCATGTTTCACATTTGTATGCAAGAATAAAATGATGCAAGTCAAATGTCATAGTTTTACATTAACTCTATAAATATTATACAAAATCAACACTTTAGTTATATTAACGCAGCGGATTGTGTTAAACCTTTAACGCATTGCCAGATACACAGAAATGTGTAAAAATATACACAATCTCGCGTGGACTTCGACTAAGACACAGTATGGCGTTATTTTGTGTTAAAATGAGTAATTATTTTGTTTACATTGTAAGTAGGTACTTGTATGCAAAAAGTAATAAAATACTAAAAAAAAACTAAAATAAAAGCGATTTTACTGTAATAAAAACAATAAAGACGGAATCAGGTGAATCAATAACTGATCATAATAAAATAGCTGAGACGTTCTGTCAACATTACAGCAGTATAGGACAAATTATGGCTGGCAAAATTACAGGGAATAATAATTTATCATTAACCGAAAAGCGCCTATCAAATTCAATATATTTTTATGAAGCCAATGAAGATGAAATCCGACAGTTAATTAAATCATTAAAGCCAAAAAAATCTCCCGGCACTGATAACATAAGATCTGAAACTCTAAAATACATATCAGAATATATTTCTCAACCGTTAACATATATTATAAATACTTCAATGCACATTGGTATATTCCCAAATATCTTTAAAAAGGCAATAATAAATCCTATTTACAAAAAAGGTGATAAATCTATAGTCGCAAATTACAGACCTATTTCTGTATTAAATACTCTATCTAAAATTTTTGAGAAAGTATTGAAATCACGCTTAACGAGTTTTTTAGATAAACATCACGTGTTATCAGACAAACAGTTCGGTTTTAGAGAGGCCAAGTCTGCGGAAGATGCAATGGCAAATGTTATGACTGATGTATACAAGGCAATGGATGAAGGTGCCGCATCGCTATGCATCTTCGTTGACTTGGCGAAAGCCTTTGATACTGTCAGCCATAGTAAATTATTGAATATATTAGAGAATGTTGGAATCCGTGGAGTTGCACTTAACCTAATGAAAAGTTACCTCCAAAATAGAACACAATGTGTCAAAATAGGCAATGTTCGAAGTTCTGAACAAATAGTCTCTTGCGGTATTCCTCAAGGAACTGTGCTGGGGCCGCTCTTATTTAATATCTATATTAACGATCTATTTAATCTAAACATTTCAGGAAAATTAACCAGTTTTGCTGACGACACTGTATTATTTTACAAAGACAGTAACTGGCAGCATCTAAAGAATAGAGTTGAAAAAAATTTCAGAATAGTTATTAACTATTTTAATGCCAGATTATTAACTATTAACTTTGACAAAACATTCTTTGTGCCTTTTTGCTCATATCAAAATTCTTTACCATAGTATAATGAATTAAGCATTAAATTAAATGATAAAAATGTAACCATCTTAAAACAAACAAAAAATCAAATATTTGGGCATAATAATTGATAATCATCTTCGATGGAACCACCAAATAGACTATGTAGTAAAAAAAAATAAGATCTTTTATAGGTAAATTTAAGTTATATAAAAATATATTTGAATCAGAATATTTGCGAGTATTAATTACGCCTTAGTGCAAACTCATATAACTTATGGTCTACTAATTTGGGGAGGTGTTCATAACAACTACCTCAACGAAGTGACTCAAAAGTGGTTACTAAAAATAATGTTTGATAAACCATACACATATGCAACTGAAGCTTTGTTCAAAGAATCAAAAATATTTGACATAAGACAACTATTTCTACAAACTATGGCTATAAGACATTTTAAATATATAAATATTATGCCTCACATTGAACATAATCATGACACAAGATTTAGGCAAAAAACTACTAGTATTCCAAAAATTGAAAAAAATATTGGCCAAAGATGTTTCACTTACCTGAGTCCTGTAATATACGCTGAAATCCCTCCTGCTATAAAAAATACTTTTTCTGTCAAGATTTTTAAAAAGCGTCTAAGAGATTGGATAGTGCTAACACCTAGAAGTAAAATACATCAGATAATTGACAGAAAAAATATCTACTAATAAAACTTACCTAATTTTTATCATAGTATTTGTTTCGTTTTTGCTATGTGTATTCCACTGTACTTACGTGTCTATTAGAACACATATATGTTTGCATGTATACGTAACTCATTTGTTGTATTAGAGTTAATGTTTAGGTGCGTACATTGTTTTTATATTGTATTTTGAGTAAAATTGTAATTAAATGTTAATATTACCCACGCACAAGGTTCGCCTTTGTGGGTTTTAGGTATTATTCGCTATACTTGGCTATTGCTATTGAGTGGCGGATGAGATCTATTCTCTGTTTATTTTTACCCTTTCCATGTATTTTTCTGTAATGTTTTTTTTTCCTTTTTTATGTAATTTCTAATATTTTTATGTTTATTGGTGAAATAAACTATATTATTATTATTATTATTAGTAATAAAATACTTAAAAGATTAATAACACTCCAAGGGAAAACGGACATCTTTTCATGGATAACCAAGGTCCCCGAATTTCTAATATCTAATATCTGAGTGAGACACAGAGTTATAGATTTCCTCCGATATTCAAATGAAGCTCACCCTCGTTGAAGGGTTGCGAATATTCACAATCATATTTTCTCCAAGGGTGAACACCCTGCCAAAATGGCTTTCGAGCCTTTGTGTGTACACAGACACAGATTTTTTAACAGGTTTTTCGTTTGCTCAGCGGAAGGGTTCAAATTTTACATAAATTAGTTTTTCATTACGTTCGAATTTGTTTACTCAAGATATCATCGCCTAAAAGCTACGAACGATTACCAAATAATGGATTTCGTATTTTAATTTTCATTTTAACCCCAACTATGACAGTACCATAAAAAATATGATGCCTCACGTATATTTTTAACATTAAACATTGTTTTCTTAAAGGTTATTTTTTTATGTCAAAATAAAAATTTTGCTAGAAGAAAATAAATCTATGAAGTTTAAAAATTGTCTCCAAACTGACACCGTAATGTTTTGGGGAATAATAAATACCTATACAGTATGCGCCAAAAGTATGGAATAAATTCAATAAAAACGAAACAATTATTTTTTGGGAAAAATCCTCGAACAGGTTGATTTTTAATTTAAAAAATACATATTTTAGCGTAAAATGCGATTTTCAAATGTCATTTGTTTTCGAGTAATGACGTCATCGAATTTTTTTTAAATGGCAACACCATATTTTTTTCCTTGATTCTGAAAGATCGTTTAATTCTCTATCAGACAATACTAAAATTTTGCCCTCTTACATAGGAAAGTTTTCGAGTAAATGACGATTGAATGTTAGAACACGTAAATTTTATCCATAAAAAAGTAACAATTCTGAGGTATGTAAAATAAAATACAATTGATTAAATTTTATACTTAAATTAAATGTTCGAATTGCCATCCACCAACTTCTTGACAATGCGCAAGTCTGTGAAGAAATTCTTCTTGCACATTATGAATGATTTCTGGGGTAACTCTGCGTATATCGTCCCGAATGCGATTTTGAAGTTCTTCTAAATTACGTGGTTTATTAATGTACACTTTTGACTTCAAGTATCCCCATAAAAAATAGTCAAGAGGTGTAAGATCTGGCGATCTTGCAGGCCATTCTATCGGTCCGCGTCTGCCGATCCACCTCCCAGGAAAACAGTTGTCCAAAAAATCTCGTACAGAGCGCGCATAGTGCACCGTCTTGCTGAAACCATATGGTATCGTCAGGAATGTCAGGGTCATTATCGTTAGGAAAAATTACTGCAAGGGCTGGAACAAGGTCATTTTCTAGAAACTCTAAATATCTTTGTCCTGTAAGGGTTCCTTCAAAGAAGAAAGGCCCTACTATTCTGTCGTCAACTATTCCAGCCCACACATTTAATTTCTGAGGGTGTTGGGTATGTGCCTCTGCCATCCAATGAGGATTTTCCCGACTCCAATACCTGCAAGTTTGACGGTTTACTGTACCATTCAGACAAAATGTGGCCTCATCTGAAAAAAATATTTGCCGGTGTAAATTTCTATTTCCTTGACATAAATCTATTGGAATTTCGCAAAAGTGTAACCGGCGATCGGGATCATCTTCATTGAGTTCCTGCACAAGTTGAATTTTGTAGGGATGAGATTTTTCGTTCCTCAAGATACGTACCACTGTGCAACCAATCGTGAAGAATTATGAGGATTATCCACCATACTTATCAAAATGTTCTGTTTCTGATTTTCATTAATGCTTGGCCGTCCAGGTTTTGGAATATTTACAACATTGCCAGTTTCTCTAAATTTAGACTCTACCTTACTGACTGTTGATTGGCTGATAGGACGATCTGGATATTTTTCATTAAATAAATCGCAAACTTCCCGCTTAGTTCTAGTCATATTCCCGCATCCGATAAGAATTAAAATTTCAATTCTTTGAGTAACAGTTAAATGTGCCATAATACTTTAAATTGAATAATAATATCTATGTCGCTTACAATACTTATTAGAAAGTCGGTGTGACAGTGACACTTTGTAAAGATTTTCACCTACGTGATCCATAAAAGAACTATGGAATTCGAAAAACTAAACTTGATAACGTTTTTGCTTTATTTTAATTGATTTACGTTTTCTAACATTCAATCGTCATTTACTCGAAAACTTTCCTATATAAAAGAGCAAAATTTTAGTACTGTCTGATAGAGAATTAAACGATCTTTCAGAATCAAGGAAAAAATATGATGTTGCCATTTAAAAAAAATCGATGACGTCATTACTCGAAAACAAATGACATTTGAAAATCGCATTTTACGCTAAAATAATTATTTTTTAAATTAAAAATCGACCTGTTCTAGGATTTTTCCCAAAAAATAATTGTTTCGTTTTTATTGAATTTATTCCATACTTTTGGCGCATACTGTATATTAGAATAGAGTAAAAGTTACAAAAAATATGAATATTTTTGGGAGGATAAAGACCAAAATTAAAAAAACACTATATTTATTTCCTTGCCGACATTTCGGTGTTATTTTTACACGATCTCCAGGGGTTGACATTTGAAAAGTCCTTCGTTTAAAAATGTAGTGTCAAACATCAAGAAGATTATATATAGATACTTATAAATACACTTATGACCCATGAAACAAACTAGTGCGATTTCCCTTTTCCCACAGTAAGGTTGTTGTTAATAAATTGTCTTGTTGGAAAGAAATATGATGCCTATCTACACATATTGGAATTTATTTTTAAATTTTTATCCTGCTAAAGAAATTAAATAAAAATCAAAAAAATATATATGAAGTACCCCTATTAAAATCGGTCGTACAATCTAATCTCGTTTTTTGGACATTACTCGTGATCACCCTGTATATTAATGTTTCAAGAATAAAATGTCATTGTCAGCGAAAACATTTCAACGCATTTTCTAATGCGAATGAAATACACTGCAATACATTTTTATATATGATGGATGAATACACTTTTAGAGAAAGGGAGGGATAATTCACATTTAGAGGATGGATGAACAAATTTCACAGAAAACTTTACTTAGAAATAAAAATGTAGCTGTTTATACACTTCTTGACTAGCATAGTGTATTTATTAATGAATTCTAATAATGAAACCTTCTGTATTTCCAATAATTTAGTAGTAAGAAACATCCTGCATATTATATTGAGTCACTTAAACCTGTATTTTTGTACATTTTATGAAACACCAGCAATTTTTTCCATAACATTAACAGTAAAAAGTTCTCCCTTTTTTCAACTTCAGCTGTTGACACACTGTTTATATAGCTAGAATAATAATATTAATACATTTTTAAATAGGCTTCTCTTGCACTATCCAGGAAAAAAAAATGAGAATTTTTGAATTAATTGATGAACTCTTTAGTATAAATATTTTTTTAACATGTGCAGATTGGTCATTATTAAAAATGTTTTCTCTATGCATATATGATCAATTGTAGTTATAAAAGTATATATAAAATATAAGAAAATTTAAATTACACATAAGTATTTTACAATTACAACCTAAAAATTATAGTGTATAAATCAATACAAATTATAGTGTCGGCAATTTACAGTGGAATTTAGCATAATATTTTAACTATAAACGGCAGACGAAATCGAATATTTCGAAACTTAAAAATTATCAATTTTGGCGAAGGCGCTAGTATCATCTAATTTTGTAATAGCTATATAATAATAGCTCTTTTCCAACACGGCATCTGACTAGTTTAAAACCTTTCCGAAGCCGTCAGTCAGTTTAATATTAGATACAACTCCGCTGCAGTAAGTCGGTGAACGATTTGGCTATCCACTTGGGACAGGTTTCCAACCAGACAGGTGCCGCGTTGGAAAAGAGCTATTGTAAATAAAGTCTGGGAAAATTTAACAGAAACGACAAAAAATCAACCACATAAAATATAAGCGTAAAACAACCCCCATCGATTTTGTCAACTAGTTCGCAAATTATGTTCCTGTTTGCTTTATCCTTTATTTTGACGTTTTTTCAAATATTCCAGACTATTCGATTTGGTTCTAGACGCGTTCTCAAGACCGCGGAAACTACAAGAACCCTATAGATATAAGCAGATCGGCTTCGCCGCCACAGTTTAATTCATGTTCAGAAGCTGAATGCAAGTGACAGAAACGTCAAAGTAAATCAAGTAGTATCAATAAACATGTGTTTTTCTACGTGGAGTGTTTCATGGCTCAGCCGACGTAAAGGCTACAATATTTTATGTCGGCACAACACTGATAAAAATGGGTGGAAATTTACATGTTTTGTTATGCTCTCTTTACATAATATTTACGGGAAAATTTTAATTTACATTATATATCACGTGCATGTGTTTTTATATAATAAAGTTAGGAAATACACTACAATCGATCAATCGAACTATTTACTTTTACTCAATTTATTATGAAATTTTACAGAAGCCATCATGTGATTTCTATTGCACATGCGCTTAAGCACATCAACCTAACTTCTAACCTAATACGTTTTAGTTGTACTGAAAAAAAGGCCAGTAACTTTACAAATATACTTTGTAACAATATTCTTATAATTGTCTTAAAATAATTCTAAAAATAATGATGATATTGCACTGACGCTTGTAATTTTACAAGAAAACTGCCAATATACAACAAAACCGTAAACTTCCTACGTAATTGTAATATAATGTGTACATTTATAGAATATATTGTAATACATTTACAATTAACAATGTAAAATCCATTTTTACATTGTAAAATTACTGAAAATACCAAATTTACTATATAATTGACTGTAAAAATATGCCTAATGTGTATGTGAAGGTACTACTAATTTTAAAACGCGCTAACCTAACCGTTGAGAGCGTTGGGTGGTGATGCCTTCATTATTTCTTGCTTCATTTCGATGAATGCAGCGTGTACCTAGGACCTAGGACCTAGGTACTGACATAATTAATTTGACTAGCAATATAATCATATCTAGAGTGACAAGTGAGTGTTTTTAGTACTATAAATAGTTTCGTCTAGTGATGGTTTTAACATAACCTCAATGAGATTAAGAAGTAATAGGTATGTAAGTTATACATAATTATTGAAACAAAGAAACATTGCATCTACAAAAATCGGGTACCCCACTGTTGTTTTGTTCATCTTACATAATATATAAAAAATATATTATTTTCTATTAGAATTATATTTTATACATATTTGAAGAACAGGGGCTTCTGGAGGATTAGCATGATTTAAGTTCTGGGTACCTACTTATCTATGCACATTTATATAATTAATATTACTTTGTAATAGTTAGTATAAAACCATCATAGATCTCATTTGAATATTATAAAATGTTAGCTTTAGTTCTATGAATATATTTTTACATTGTAATATTTTATTACTTCAGTATCTGTATGTACATGTCTTTCTAAGCTAAAAAAATAAGCAAAGGGCAGTTAATATATTGAAGATATAATAAAGCTGTAACTACTAATTAGCTAACTGAGCCGTAATCGGAGTACAAAATAGCTATTTATATAATCAGTTAGGAAAAATACAAACAACAAATGTTTTTCACACAATTTGTCCAAAAATGTTAATTATAAATTTAAAAAGGATTATTCTGCTGAGTTTAAGGTACATAGGGACTATAATAGAAATAAGTATTATCTTCAATCTAAATGAATCATAAATTCCAAAGTACTTAATTTTTTGTATAAATAAATATAAATTTGAGAAGTATATAGAAAACGAATCTTTTGCTTTGGAAATGTTTGACTTCACTGGGGATATCATATCAAAAATTCAGTATTGCTATTAAGGGTGTTTGTTAACATTAGAAGCAATTGGCATTCATGTTAAGTAGGTTACTTAATATGAGTCCATTTTTCTTTTGAAGTAACATTCTGATGCAGTGATGTTATTGAGAAACTCACGGAAAAACTTGATATGTTACTTAAGGTAAGTAACAATCGTTAATTCCTTACGATATTGTCACGGAATTTGCCCCACTCACACCCAAATCGACGACTGTGGTACCGCGAATTACTAAGATTGCCCCGATCGCCCCTACACGATTCTTTTAAACAAACAAAATGCCGTGGATCGAGACGGGACTAGAAAATTTGAGAAAGACGAGAAACGTTCGAGAGATGCTAGAAAATAGATCTAGAGATGCTAGAATATACCTGGAATATTCGTTGGGTCTATAAAAGAAAAATAAACGGCCGATTAAGTTAGTCTTGTAATACAGTCTGAATTGAAGTGTTTAGTTGGAGATATCAAAGTTATTTAGATAGCGATTAATTAAATAAGTGTTTAGTTGAGTTTTAATTAGTGTTCAGTAGTGTACTAAGTATAGTTAATAAAGAAGTAATTAATTTACGGATTGTTTTTCTGGCAGAAGTAAAAGTCGGATTGGGAAATCCGTGACAATATTTTAATTTTTCTCATGTAGATATATTAATCTATTAGGTATAAATAAATTACTATTGAGATTTTTTTTAGGTATCTAAACACTGTCAAAACACTGTTAGTGAATTCGAGTGTTGCAAACAAGATATTTTTAAAGTAAGTTTTTCTAAAATTGACTACGGATTAAGTCAGTTTCGACACTTTTAGGAGATTTATTTTATTCTCCGAAAAGATAGTCCAAATGTCACGGGAATATTTTTTGAGAAAAACTGAATAATGAAAATTTCATTTCGATATTTTGATTAGTTTTGTTATAGATTTTTTTTAATTTTAGGCAATTTCTATAATGCCCCATATTACATACGTATAATGTTTCATTAAAAAATATATATGTTTGTTATAGATAGTAACGGAAAACTAGAAGTTATAAAAAACATTTCCTCAAGTCACTAGATACAACACATAGAGAAAAAATGCCGTTACAATGAATAAATATTAATATAATAAGTAGAAAAGTTACGATAGAAAACGACTAAAATTTAAAAACATCATGTAGGTATCTCTTAAACAAATCAAAATATCGAAATAAGATTCCCACTATTCAATTTTTCTCAAAAATTAAGCTCCAAATATATTGGCTACTTTTTTAAGTGTCCAAATTGGACCATCCTGTACAATAAATAAAAAAAATTACATTGTAGTCATAACATAAAATGTATTATTACAATGTAACTATACAACTGCCTGTAAAGTTACTCTGCAATTTTACAAGTAATTGTGCAAGTTACATTGTAACTAGCTTAACCTGTACTTTTGTACATTTTAACAAGCAGACTTTTTCCATGACATCAAAAGTAAAAACTTTCCCTCTCTTCAACTTCATCTGTCAACACACTCTTCATATGGATTCAAAAATACATAAATTGGCTTCTCTTACATTTATCTATGCATATTTTTCAATGTTAGTTATAAAAGTAAGTAGGTATATATAAAATATAACAAAATTTAAATTATCTACTCAGGAAAATTACATATCTTTATTTTACTATTCCAACCTAAAAATTACAATGTATAGATCAATGCAAATTATAGTGATGGAAACTTACGATGGAATTTATCATAATACCTGTAAAATTACATAATATGGCATTTTATCCATGTTTATTTTTGTAATGTTTCATCTGCAAAATTATTATGTAATTTTTATACATGACACGAGCATTATGATTTATGAAATAAATTAAATTATAATTCATTCTCTAGGGACATTTAAAGATTGTAATGCCCTACTCTTTCCGTATCACACTTATCGGCGAGTTTTGAAATTTTTTATATCTTCTATAAGTCTGAAAAGAACTATACCAACATCTAGCCTACCACAGGCAAAAACATTTTTTATGTCGACACGATGTCCCCCTCGGCTGCGCCCCTGGCCGGCCCTTAATTAAGCAAACGAAGAGTGCGAAATCCTTCAGCAGTCACATATAAATCCATGAAATATGCAGGCTACGACGCCTCGCGGTTCGTCATTTGTGCAAACAACAATCAGGAAACGTATCCGTCTCAATTAGCGACGACCGCAGCCTCCGCGCGCCGCTGTGTCTTCGGTCGGCCGGGCGGGGAAGGGCGAGGGGGGCGCGATTTAAGACGAGGCGTCGCGGTGTGTGATAAATCCGGCCGCAACCTTTATTTACAACACCTTGGAACCATTTAGGCATCGCGGGGCGCTATTAATTACCAGGGATTAACGTTAGGTGGCGCGCGTGTCGGACGAGCGGGCGCCCGGGTCACCGGAGTAGTGGGGAGGGGTCAACACGTCTACGTCTTCGATTTTTGTTGTGGTAATCGTTCAGCTGCAATTGTGAAATTCGACATCACAAACCGTGGGCATTAAAAAAATTCTCATTCTCATTTTTAAAAAATCATCTCTGACGTTGAAGCGATGGGTATGAAGCCTTGTCCTCATGGACAGGAAATTCGCGAAATTTTCAGCGAATTATTTAATGACGGGAAGTCTTAATTTTTAGCGAATTTTGCCAATTTTATCATGAGACTGTCGCGAAAAGTGTCACCTTTTCTGGGCTAATTCCCGAGATTACAATGAAGGGTAGAAATATTATTACTACTACCTATTATTATCTAAGTTAAAAATTTGTTTTGAACTTTTTTTTTAATTTATTATCCCATACATTAGACATATAATAAAAAGTTGTCTATTATCAAACACTTTTCCTTCTCAATGGAAACAAGGTTAGGTGCTTCCTATTCCTAAAATTTCGAATCCAAAATCTGCGCCCAATCAGTATATTACCAACTTTATCTAAAATCTTGGAAAGAGTAATAATATATTTCCAGTTAATTGAACATTTAGGAAAATATAGTATTATTTCGTCACATTAATCTGGTTTTAGGCAGCATCATAGTTGTACTACAGCTTTATTAAAAGTAGCAGATGATATATTTTAAAGGCGTCAGATGAAAATAAAATTAGTGCGTTGATACTGCTAGATTTTACCAAGGCTTTTGACATGCTGCAACATTCTATTCTTAAAGCTATTTTTCATTTTATTGGACTGGGTACAAATGCATGCAAGTTGTAATCAAATTATATAGAAAATCGTTCTCAAAAAGTAAAAATTGAAAATAAATTCTCAGATGAACATATTCTGGATGTTGGGGTACCTCAAGGATCAATTTTAGGACCGTTATTCTTTTGTATTTACGCTATCAATCTTTGTAATGACCTGAAATACTGAAATTCACATATGTATGCAGATGATACACAACTCTACTTAACATTTGACCTTGAACTTTTCTAAAAAACTTTCATTATTTATTATCCTAATAAATCTAAATTAATATTATTCGGTACCAAAAAAATATTCCTCTAATCCCCAATGACTTTCAAATTAAAGTGAATGATACAATAAATTCCAGTTGTATGTTCATGTAACTTGGGATTAATATTTGATAATTCGTTTCGATTTTCTCCACATCAATAAGTGTATATAAAAATCTTATTCTGCCTTAAAATTGCTTTATCCACACAGAAAACGTTATTATGTGAAACCCTTGTTTTATCAAATTTCCTGCGCCCGTTTATTATCCATGCCTGGATGTTCAAACAAAAAATAGAATACAGGAGACTCAGAACTCATGTATCAGGTATATATTTGGAATAAGACGTAGAGAACACATTTCTCATAAACTTAAAAATCTTGATTAAATATGAATAATCGCTTATGGCAGCAGACTATATGTCTTTATCATCAAATAATTTCTACAAAAATTCCTAAATATCTTTACGAAAAAAATTGTTTTCATTCAGATGTACACAATATTATATTATATATATTGAACACGGCCTAATGGTTTTCCTTATTTCCTTGTTTTGTATTATTTCTATACTAAATGTAAACAAATGTAAAATGTGATGGGAAAATAAATGAATTATTATTATTATACTAGAAATGTCATTAAAAGAAAACAATTAATCAATCAAACTCAACATAATATGAAATTTTCCAGCTAGTTGCAAAGCTCGATATTTTAAAAATCATCAAATTCAAATTAAATCTACGAAAATCAAGTGAACTCAGTAAAATCAAATTAATTCATCTAAAATTTCGTTAAAACTGTATCACAAACACACCACAACTATTCCAAGATCAGCTCTGTTCAATCGTCTATTTTGACAAAAAGTACATCTTACTGGTCATCCTTCTCTAGTGCAGGTAATTTTTCCGTAACGTTAGTCTTACTTTATTAAGAGGCGTACCTGAGCATGACTTAGGTATATTACAAACAAGTGGAAAAGGCTCAGAGGTATATCTCGGGTTACACCAACATTTTATTGCCTACTTCATCTTCCCAGAACAATTCTTTTATAGTACACATGTTTACTGAAAACACATACATAACTGGTCGAACACTTTTGATAGTTTGAAACCAGTAAACAACAGACTTCAACAGACCTATTAGCAGCGTGTTGGCCACCCTTGTTCTTCAGCAGTTTCAATGTAAAAATCCGCATAAAACCCGCTGGAATTCTATCCTCCAAATCCGATCGACTAGAAACCGAACGATGTCGACGCGTTGTAGAGTGGCTTAAAGGCCCATTTCCAATGTCAAGTGTTGTATATCGGCCGCTATCAGCTGGGGATATGCAAATGGGGACGGTAGCGGAGGGTCTGGCTTTCCCTTTCAATCGAACGCAAGTATATCAATGCCTGATGTACAATATCTGTATCGGACGTGCGATCGCGCCGATGGATGTTACGCGATTGTACTGATTAATGCAGTTCAATTTACAATTGAAATCAGGTCAGGAAAACGCGTGTATGTTTCCTTTAAATAATTTATTTGCAAAAACGTATTATTTAACATCATAACAATTAGTATGCAATAATTTACCAGTAGATTATACAATTAAAAATAAGATTATTTTCATAAAAACAAGGAAAAACGAGGGAGTACGAGGAATGTACCCTGTTTCCCTCAAAGGAGTTTTTTTTCAAAATATTTAAAATTTTAATAAATTACACTGAAAATTTCTCACCAACGGTTTTTAACCAATTATTACAGGGTAATCTTTGAAACATATTGGAAGGTCAGAACATGAGTCTGAAGGCAATAATCACATAATAATTAAAATATTAGCATTAATACTATACCATAGAATGTAAACGAAACCACGAGGTCGAAAACGCGACTTGGTGTGACGTTACACGCCGTTCAGCGCGGTTTGTTTCCATGGATACAGGTGCAGGTTAGGATGTTGATGGTGATGTTTACAGACGTTTGTTTTTCGTATTTCTGAGTTTTTATGGCAGTTGTGGGTCGTAGATACATAGTGTAAATACTATGTAGGAAATGCCATAATTATTAGTGGTGATGTGGTTAACTTTACCTGTTGGGTGAATACCAGATACAAAGTTTTACTTGAGGTATTTATAAAAGTATGCCATCTGAATTCACATTAAACTACTTATTTTAATTTGAGAAGTAAGTTAAAGTAATGACTAATGATATTTGACATTTATTAATCTTTTTAAATTAATTTAATGAATTTTTATTACTATTTACTACTGATTTCAATTCTACATAAACACCTAATATATTTCCAATTAAACTTACATTAAAATGGTCTTCACAAACAAACAATGTTCCAATGCTTCCTTTCGTCGCACACTTCATCGGCCTACATCACATTTTTCATTTTTTTGGTGCAGTGAAATATATTTGACGTTATATGCTGTATTCGTAGATAATGCAATACTATTTCCATTTGCCCAGTGATATGCACTTTCTATGCCCATTTCACAGTCTATTTTGCAACTTTATTCAATACCAATGTCTATTTAACACAAGAACACCTGATAATATCACAAATGACAAATGAACTCTTCTAAACGTATGTACTGCGTTTTCCGAAAGCATGGAAATCGTACAGAGATATGAACTAAAGCACACTTGTATTTAAGCATACACTTGCGAACGGTGTCTGGCGTCACCGATCTAAGCTGTGGCGGCGACCGTTTTGTGGGACCGTAGCCAGACTAAATTTTTAAATACCGTTTTTAGTCTTTTCCACGAAATTGTCTAGGACGAACACCATTTCGATTAAAATAATATATTATTTCTTCCGTAAAAATCACGCAATTTCCCCATTATTGGCTTGTATTTTGTTCCATTACCATGATAATTCAAAAACTAAAAAAACTATCTCATGAATAGGGATGTTACAAGTGAAAATTTTTTGATAGTTCTCACAGCCATTTTCGTTATTTTTTGTCATGTGACACAAATCACCCAATCATGTAACTGATTCAGGGATATATTCAATCACTATGACGCCAAGATTGTTTAAGTTTGACAGATGCATATTCAAATAAATTTGAAAATGATAATTAAAGACAAAAAAATTAAAAAAAATACTACAAACAGTAACAAACACACGTGGGGACTAATTACGAAGTTTTGCTATGAACGAAAATATAAGTTAAATGATCATTGATACTCGTACATAAAATATTGGGCGGTCAAGATGAGGAACAAACTTTTACAGGAGAAGTATTATAATGACTATAAGAATATGATTCACCCGTTTAACAATATAGTATTTAAACCTGCCCGAGATGCCCGCTGATGCAACCAGAAAGAAACTGTAAACAGTTAAAATCAACATCTTACCTTGTACTGGTAATGTATAATATCCAACATTATCCATATTAAGTTTATTATATTTGGTATCAGAGAGCATACATTTACATACAAACACTCTATACAGTGCTTTCGAAAAGTAACGTATATTATTTTTGAAATTGAGAAGTTTTCGAAAAAATCCCCTGGCATTTCGATTTTGTTTTTAAAAATGGCACTTTTTGACATACGACCCATATTTGTGACGTCATCGTTGTTCGAGATATGACGTCATCGACCATTTTTTAAATAGCAACCTAAAATTTTGACCATGCCATTTCAAAGAGCGTGTCATTTTACATACACATCATGTTACATAACAAAAAGATTTTAAAATTTATTTTTCACAATACTGAAAATAATAATGATTGTGTAAAAAATCGACTAAATTTAATGTTCAAATTGTGCACCGTTGGCTGCCTGACAGTAGCCAAGACGATTAATAAATTCTTTTTGGACATTATCAATAACTTCAGGAGGTATACGATATCTTGTGACGAATTCTTGTTTTTAAATCTTCGCTCTTAACCGGTCTAGTAACGTATACTTTGCTTTTTAAGTATCCCCACAAGAAATAATCTAGGGGTGTCAAATCCGGTGATCTGGCTGGCCACTCAATCGGCCCCCTTCTCCCTATACAACGATTCGGGAATAGCTCATTTAAATAAGCACAGACAGGTGTTGCATAATGGGGAGGTGCACCATCTTGTTGAAAAAAAATGTCATTTCTTGGAAGATCATGTCCGTCTATATCTGGATATAAAGTTACTAGTTCCGGAATGAAGCCGTCTCGAAGAAATCCAAATATCTTGCACAAGTTAGGTTGACGTCAAAGAAATAGGGACCCAGAATTTTTCCGTCGACTACGCCGCACCACATATTTACTTTCTGGGGACTTTGAGTGTGATACTCCATCAAACATCGGGCATTCTCGGTAGCCCAATAACGGCAGTTTTGCCTATTGGCGTGGCCGTTCAAACCAAACGTAGCCTCGTCAGAAAAAATTACGTTTTTTACAAAATTATTATCATTATTGCATAGCTCTTGTATTTGCTCGCAGAATTGACCTTATAAGGATGATACTTTGCTTTTTTCATAATTTTGTGAACGCTGCCATATTGAAATCAGAAGCCAATTGGTTAAGTGTTGAGTGATGATTTTATTGTATTGCCAACAAAAAATTAAGCTCATCATCTACTGATTTTGACGGTCGACCAGATTTAGGAAGATCACGAACGTGTCCAAAGTTACGGTATTTAGACTCAATATTGCTTACCATGCTTTGGCTAATGGGATGTCGATCAGGATGAGTTTCATTGAACAATTCAGCTACTTCTTTTTGGGTGTACAAAATCGAGTGGAAATTCATTCCACTTAAAAAATTGCTGAGTAAATTATTCTCTATATGTATATGTACAATTCTTGAAGCTTTATATTCCTTTAGCAAAAACCATGTGAAATAATTCCCCATTTATTTTATGGTAAATAACTACAATGAGAATGGTGAATAATACAGATTTGCATTTTCTCATAAGAATTTACGTCACTTTCTGAATATGTTTTTTCAATTTGTTTTCACATAAATAAAGTATATTTAAATATTAAAGTCGTCGCCAAGACCGGACCTGAAATCTGTGAATGAAGTCGGACTTTAGTAATAACAACGGTACTTTATAATAATATTTCAATGAAATAAAGGGACTGTTAGATGAGGCAAATACCCAACTAACATTTAAGCATAATAGACTACTGCACAAGAAAAATGAACCTAAATTGATCGAGATTTACTACATTTCGCCGTAAAAATAGTCTTCAATGTTACAAAATCTTATAATACCAAAATTTTAGTCAGAAATTTGTTAACTAAGAGTAATATAATGACTTCCAAGTAAAACGAAATATATGTCAATTTATACAGTTCGAAATTACTTATTGTTTACCTTGTCTGTGTTTTCAAATGCTAACGTTCCAATAACGTGTATGAAGAAGTTATAATTTACTTAATTTCGGCTTGAAATCTGTCTTCAATATGCAGGGATTTTTTAAATAATTATAATAGGTAAATATTGGCATATTTATTACAAAATTGTAAAACTTATTTTGTCTTCAACTATAGTGGTTAAGAATAAGGTAATAACTAGTTATTTTTGCCATATTAAATCCTTCAATTTAATAAGTTCTATTTTTATTACAAATTTACTTATTAATAATACTTCGACGTAAATGTTTAAATGGATCTTTTAAGGAGCAAGCTTCTTGTTATATGTATTCAATTAGATATTTTCATGCAATAGGGTGTTGAAGTTGTTTTGTGTTTCGATGATCTGCAATAAAAACCTACTTGTGTCGTACGAGTAAATCAAAAGATAAAGCTCAACAGGCGGCTTACCACACAATATTTCAGAGTTGTAAAAATAATTATTGTGTTCATATTTCGCCTACCAAAGTCGAAGCCAACACTGCAGATTATATAAATCAAGCTAATGATAATATATCGATTAACACATCATAAGTATTCCATATGATAACACTGTTATCGTCTCGAATGAATTCAGTAGAGCATGTGAATTGAATTCCGTTCGAAAATATTTATTTTGTTTTTGTTATTACACTCACATAATATTATTGGCTTTAATTTGAATTTTCAATCACAAATAAATCCAAGAGTAGAATTTTATATGTAGGTACCTAGTAATAATTTAGTTGGTAATAAATTACCATAAAATGTCTTTATTTGGAGGAAATTTCAACCACAAAGCTAATATTTTGCTATGACGTCAACATTGACATAGGCAATTTGTCCTATAGGTTAAACTTCTGACAAATTAACTTCTAAGTTGATTTTATTTGAGCGGCCATCTTGTAACAAACGCTAGATGTTTTATTTATTATTTCTAATTGATTACTCATTAAAATTACGTTAATAGAGATAATATTATTTAGTACATTTATGACGAAAAATTATTAAACACATTTTATCACGAAATACATCCAGTTTTTATTTTAGGTTATTTTTCAGGATAATAATATTATTAAGAAGCAATAGTAAAAATGTATATTTATAAGGCGCGTTATTTTTATGAAAGTTTTGTCATCACATTATACGAAAAAATTTCCTGGGTTGTACAATTTGTTGAATAGAAACCAAAAATACAGACTTTATATTATATTAAAATCTAAATATCTATAAATACTCATATACTAACTTATACTTATATTCTTTCTTTCTCTTCCTATCCCTGTTCGCTATTAGAATGTATATAAGCAAACATATAAAGATGTCTCTCTCTAGCAAAAGCAGGTCATATAAAGGGCATATTTCGGTAATAATGTGTTGAAATTTTAACATAAAATTGGTCCGTATTTCTTTTAGGTCCAATTATCTTATTGGAATAAAATCCTTGCCGACCAATTATTAACTTCCATATTACTTTAGTTTTTTTCCCCACATAAGGAAAAAGGCCAACGAATATAGGTAAACTTTCCTTATGCGGAATTGGTCATGAAAAGTTTATGACCAATTCAGAGGTCAAGTTAACGTAATTTTAACTTTAAATGTTTGTTGGGTAGGTTTAACACCGATCTAAAGCATCATAAAAGACCGCCGCATTAAAACCCCCGATTCAAAAAATCAACAAACCATCAAAACGTGTCGTTGCGGATCGCGCCAGGTCGTTTTTTTAAAAAAACGAACCTGTATCTAGCTTGTTGAACACAGATGTGTCAGCTAGCGTTTTGTAAAAGGCATACGGTCGAGTTAATGTGGCGAAAACATTTAGCGGAGCAGTGACAGTGTCTATTGCACTCGTTCCTCGAAACAAGAATATTAGGGTGGATTATTTTAGAAATAAGGGTGGAATTTACAATTTATATCAAATGTTTAATATGTCGCTGGCGATTTGTGGCTCGATCTTTGCGCCGGACAGGCCAACCGATCTGAGTCCGTGCTAATGGAGGGTTTGGTTTTGAATCTTTATTCGATACCAAATATCTTTATTAATGACCTTACTGAAAATCTTAATGTACAGGATGTCTCACACTCGATAGTATAGTAGGCCCAGTGAGGATATAAAAAATTTAAATAAAAGTTTGGACACGCGGTGGTAAATAGGACAGAAACGACTAATGACGTCATCAATTATATTTTTTCCAAAAACACCCAATTTTTTGTCCTGTTAAAAAACTATTTTTTTTTTGAATAAACTTATTCAAAAAATGTTTCTGTATTACTTACCGTTTAAAAGTGATAAGCAATATCGTCCTAAAGAGTCTCAAAAGAAATACCACTTAAAAATCACATAAGCGGTGGAAGGATCAAGTTGTCATGGAATAATTGAATTGTCGTTGTTTAGGCCCAGCGCAAAATGAGACGCAGCTTGGTGAGGTGACGCAGCGTGAGTCAAGGCGAGTTTTTGTGAATCTAAGTAATAAATACGAGGGTTGTCCATAAATTAAAGTCTCCGATGTTTTTTCAAATAGTAAACATCATTTTATTGCAAAACTAAGTACATACTCTGAAAGCTTGGACTTTTAGCTATTTTTCAACGTAGTCCCCGTCACGATCAATGCATTTTTGGAGACGTTCTGGGAGCTTTTCCATACTCGCGTCGTACCACTCTCCCGGCGACTTGCGCAGGAAGGTATCGACGGCTGCCTTCAGTTCTTCGTCGCTGGAGAATTTCATTCCTCCTAAGTGTTGTTTCAGGTTGGGAAACAAATAGTCACTAGGGGCCAAATCAGGGCTGTAAGGAGGATGGTCTATGATTTCCACAAGCAAATGCTCCTCAACTTTCGTCACAGAAATCTAATCACCGAACGCAATTCACACTTGGCGGGAGCGTCGATTTTTCCTTCCAATGTTAACGGCTGCTAAGCCAAGACTCCAAGACTGACCGTCACAGCGAGGTAGTGACCAGCCAGATTAGTGGTGGGGGAAGCAAGGAACACGGTTCTGTTGTCAGATTTAAGCTAGGGGAGCCTGTTGGAGACCTTAATTTACGGACAACCCTCGTAGTTATTGCGCATATTTCTTCGCAGCGTGACGTGACGCAGTTTTGGCTCAACGTGATCCTGCGGAACGCAGTGTAGTTGCCGCAGTTTTCTTTAGAAATCACGGCGCATGTTTGAAAACATGGAAAAAAAATTAATCGAGGCTCTGTGAATTCGACAAGTTTTGTACGATACAAGCCATGTTGACTACATGAGAACAAAATCGTCACCAAATTCTTTAGTTAAGGCAAATTCTCCATGAGTTTTTGTTTTTTTCAAGTACAAACTTCTCACTGACTTTTTATTACTACGCATCTGGGTGATGCCATTTCGGACTCAAACTCGTCTTCTGAATCAGGTTCAGAACTAAACTGAGAATCAATGAGTGCAGTAGCAGTTGTCATTTTTCAGTAATGTAGCCTGCCTCCGAAGTGAAAACTGCAATCGTATTTGCGCGGTACCCGCGCTAGCAGTTTCCTCCCGCAGAAAACTCTCCGTGACTCACGCTGCGTCACCTCACCAAGCTGCGTCTCATTTTGCGGCGGGCCTTAAAGTGCATAAATGTCACAAAATACTTGGCATTACTCAATACGAACGTCAAACGTATAACAAAATATTTTCTCATTTCAAAAGTTGATATGTTGCTAATTTACGAGTTAAAAAAAATTCAAGAAGAGCTGTAGACTTATATCTAGAAATTAAAAAGCATTTTCTTTGCGCAAGAATCAAATAACTGACCGAAGAGTAAGAAACAATTCGTCGCCTATTTCACGAACTTACGTAACTCAAAAAATTCGAAATTTGAGATACTTCGTCTAGTGTAACAAAAGTACATGCTTTACACATTCACGAAGCGGCTTAACTGAATTCCGTAGTTTTCAGGATAATAGAAAATAATATGTTACCATTTTTAGATGTTTTAATTAAAAAACACGAAAATTCTGTAAAAACAAGTGTTTATAGAAAACAAACTCACACCAATAGATATTTAAATTTTAGATCTAACCATCACATCGATATTAAGAAAGGTGTTGTTAAATGTTTATATGATAGAGCAAAATTAATTTCATCAAACAATGATATTTTTAATAACGAACTAAAATTTATTAAAGATGTTTTAATAAATAATGAATACTCTCCAAATTTTGTTGATAGAACATTCAAAAATATTACAGATAAAACGAACACTTTGAGACAAATAAAAGAAATTAATCATACAATAAAAATTCCATACATTCCTATATTATCAGAAAAATTAAGAAGAATCGGTAATAAATTTAATATTCGAACAGTTTTTCAGACAACTAATACTTTTGTCTAAAACGGGTCCAAAAAATGATATACAAAATTCAAAAAATTGCATTTACAGTATACCTTGTGAATGCAATAAACATTATGTTGGAGAAACGTCTCGGCCTATGAATGTTAGAGTTGAGGAACATAAAAATTATATAAAAAGCCGGGAATTTGAAAAATCCAAAATTTGCGAACCCGCTTGGGAAAACGGTCATTTGATTAAATGGGGTTCGGCAAAAATTTTAGAGAAGGAAGATAACGCAACATAAAGAAAATTAAAAGAGACCGCGATTATTTTGTTGAACAGAGATAAGTGTGTGTCAAACTGTCAGTAAACAAAGATCATTGTTGGCTACAGTTTTATCAAGAAGAAGTAAGTAACAATAAAATAAAAATCATTTAACATCTCTATGGAAGCAGATAAACAAATTTTAAACTGTCAAACTTGACATACGTTTAATAATTTTACTACTATTTTGAGAACGAACACAGTTTTTCGAAACGTCAATAATACGGAAGTGCGCGATAGTGATGTGATTTTTGTTATTTTTTACTTATCTGCTTTTTTCAGTGTGAGATTTTTTTGGTTACGCAAACTTAGTTTAAAAAATAACCCTTGACTGATCCGTTTGGCGCAAGAGCTTATTTAATTAATCTTTATTTTTTCAGAAGTGTGGCAAAAACCCAATAAAACTAAAGAAAAAAATAGACATTACACTGTAGGCGTAACATGTTTCTGATTAAAATACAAGAAGCGACGTAACTTAAGTTACGCCAGTTCGTGAAATTTTATTTACGTTGGGATTCAATACTAAATTAATGCAACCAAAATGGTTATTTTCACAAATGCAGAAATGACAGACATGCACTTTATGTACGGCCGGGCAAATGGAAATTCCTTATATCCTTGTCGCCTTACCGGTGTGAAATCATCCACAGCCACACATTTAGGTAGGACTATAATCGATAAAGTCGTGGTCAGAAAATGAAGTCGAATTTTACACAATTTTTTTAAATAATTCATATGGGGCTGATCACACAGAATATTAAAAACCTGAAAAATAAAAAAAATCCACCCACCCTTCCTATTTCTCAGGCTGTTAGGGTTGTGCAAAGGGGCTGCAATTATTAAAATAGAAAATATTCAAATAAAAAAAAATATAACTTGGTCGCTCACCATAGTCACAGAAAACATAACACATAAACATATTCAGAGATTTCACCCACCCGTTTATTTTTCCAGGCCGCTACGGTTGGTGAAAGGGGTAGATTTGATAACATTTTTATTTGGAAATATTCCAAATAAAAACAAATATTTCTTGACCGGACACCATATTCACAGAGAATGTTAAAAATTAGCATATTAAGAGATCCCACCTACCCGTTTCATTTTCCAGGCCGTCAGGGTTGGCGGTAAGGGGTGGATTTGATAAAATACGAAATATTTCAAATAAAAAAAACTATTTCTTGACCGGCCACCAAATTCATAGAGAATGTTAAAAATAAGCATATTAAGAGATCCCACCCACCCGTTTCATTTTCCAGGCCGTCAGGGTTGGTGATAAGGGGTGGATTAGATAAAATACGAAATATTTCAAATAAAAAAACTATTTCTTGACCGGCCACCAAATTCATAGAGAATGTTAAAAATAAGCATATTAAGAGATCCCGCCCACCCGTTTCATATTCCAGGCCGTCAGGGTTGGAGATAAGGGGTGGATTTGATAAAATACGAAATATTTCAAATAAAAGAACCTATATATTGACCGGCCACCACATTCACAGAGAATGTTAAAAATTAGCATATTAAGAGATCCCGCCCACCCGTTTCATTTTCCAGGCCGTCAGGGTTGGCGGTAAGGGGTGGATTTGATAAAATACGAAATATTTCAAATAAAAAAAACTATATCTTGACCGGCCACCAAATTCATAGAGAATGTTAAAAATAAGCATATTAAGAGATCCCACCCACCCGTTTCATTTTCCAGGCCGTCAGGGTTGGTGATAAGGGGTCGATTAGATAAAATACGAAATATTTCAAATAAAAAAACTATTTCTTGACCGGCCACCAAATTCATAGAGAATGTTAAAAATAAGCATATTAAGAGATCCCGCCCACCCGTTTCATTTTCCAGGCCGTCAGGGTTGGAGATAAGGGGTGGATTTGATAAAATACGAAATATTTCAAATAAAAGAACCTATATATTGACCGGCCACCACATTCACAGAGAATGTTAAAAATAAGCATATTAAGAGATCCCGCCCACCCGTTTCATTTTCCAGGCCGTCAGGGTTGGAGATAAGGGGTGGATTTGATAAAATACGAAATATTTCAAATAAAAGAACCTATATATTGACCGGCCACCACATTCACAGAGAATGTTAAAAATTAGCATATTAAGAGATCCCGCCCACCCGTTTCATTTTCCAGGCCGTCAGGGTTGGCGGTAAGGGGTGGATTTGATAAAATACGAAATATTTCAAATAAAAAAAACTATATCTTGACCGGCCTCCAAACTCATAGAGAATGTTAAAAATAAGCATATTAAGAGATCCCACCCACCCGTTTCATTTTCCAGGCCGTCAGGGTTGGCGATAAGGGGTGGATTTGATAAAATACGAAATATTCCAAATAAAACAACTATTTCTTGACCGGCCACCAAATTCATAGAGAATGTTAAAAATAAGCATATTAATAAAAGAACCTATATATTGACCGGCCACCACATTCACAGAGAATGTTAAAAATTAGCATATTAAGAGATCCCGCCCACCCGTTTCATTTTCCAGGCCGTCAGGGTTGGAGATAAGGGGTGGATTTGATAAAATACGAAATATTTCAAATAAAAAAAACTATTTCTTGACCGGCCACCAAGTTCATAGAGAATGTTAAAAATAAGCATATTAAGAGATCCCGCCCACCCGTTTCATTTTCCAGGCCGTCAGGGTTGGAGATAAGGGGTGGATTTGATAAAATACGAAATATTTCAAATAAAAGAACCTATATATTGACCGGCCACCACATTCACAGATAATGTTAAAAATTAGCATATTAAGAGATCCCGCCCACCCGTTTCATTTTCCAGGCCGTCAGGGTTGGCGGTAAGGGGTGGATTTGATAAAATACGAAATATTTCAAATAAAAAAAACTATATCTTGACCGGCCACCAAATTCATAGAGAATGTTAAAAATAAGCATATTAAGAGATCCCACCCACCCGTTTCATTTTCCAGGCCGTCAGGGTTGGCGATAAGGGGTGGATTTGATAAAATAGGAAATATTTCAAATAAAAAAAACTATTTCTTGACCGGCCACCAAATTCATAGAGAATGTTAAAAATAAGCATATTAAGAGATCCCATCCACCCGTTTCATTTTCCAGGCCGTCAGGGTTGCCGATAAGGGGTGGATTTGATAAAATACGAAATATTCCAAATAAAAACAACTATTTCTTGACCGGCCACCAAATTCATAGAGAATGTTAAAAATAAGCATATTAAGAGATCCCACCCACCCGTTTCATTTTCCAGGCCGTCAGGGTTGGCGATAAAAGTGGATTTGATAAAATACGAAATATTTCAAATAAAAACAACTGTTTCTTGACCGGCCACCAAGTTCATAGAGAATGTTAAAAATAAGCATATTAAGAGATCCCATCCACCCGTTTCATTTTCCAGGCCGTCAGGGTTGGCGATAAGGGGTGGATTTGATAAAATACGAAATATTCCAAATAAAAACAACTATTTCTTGACCGGCCACCAAATTCATAGAGAATGTTAAAAATAAGCATATTAAGAGATCCCACCCACCCGTTTCATTTTCCAGGCCGTCAGGGTTGGCGATAAGGGGTGGATTTGATAAAATAGGAAATATTTCAAATAAAAAAAACTATTTCTTGACCGGCCACCAAATTCATAGGGAATGTTAATAATAAGCATATTAAGAGATCCCACCCACCCGTTTCATTTTCCAGGCCGTCAGGGTTGGCGATAAGGGGTGGATTTGATAAAATACGAAATATTTCAAATAAAAAAAAACTATTTCTTGACCGGCCACCAAATTCATAGAGAATGTTAAAAATAAGCATATTAAGAGATCCCACCCACCCGTTTCATTTTCCAGGCCGTCACGGTTGGCGATAAGGGGTGGATTTCATAAAATACGAAATATTTCAAATAAAAAAAACTATACCTTGACCGGCCTCCATATTTATACAGAATGTTAAAAATAAGCATATTAAGAGATCCCACCCACCAGTTTCATTTTCCAGGCCGTCAGGGTTGGCGATAAGGGGTGGATTTGATAAAATAGGAAATATTTCAAATAAAAAAAACTATTTCTTGACCGGCCACCAAATTCATAGGGAATGTTAATAATAAGCATATTAAGAGATCCCACCCACCCGTTTCATTTTCCAGGCCGTTAGGGTTGGTGATAAGGGGTGTATTTGATAAAATACGAAATATTTCAAATAAAAAAACTATTTCTTGACCGGCCACCAAATTCATAGAGAATGTTAAAAATAAGCATATTAAGAGATCCCGCCCACCCGTTTCATTTTCCAGGCGGTCAGGGTTGGCGATAAGGGGTGAATTTGATAAAATACGAAATATTTCAAATATAAAAAATTAATTCTTGTGGTGATGCTAATGATGAAAATTGTACATCATGTCATAGGCTTTACCACAAAGGATGTAGAAATATTAATAAAAAATTCTGCGAGTTATGTAAAACATTTTCGAAACAATACCTTTAGGAAGTATCACCCCTACCACTCGTATTGATACCGAAACTTATTTGCCTTAAAATTGGTCGGGAAACTTCGTTTTATTATTTTTTCATATTATCCCTAATAACAGACAGTCAACAAATTTAATTTATTTATTCCCATTTTTTTCTCACCAACCCTGACGGCCTGGAAAATGAAACGGATGATAATCTGCATATTTTTAAATTATCTGTGAATTTGGTGGCCGGTGAAGAAATAGTTTTTTTTTTATTTGAAATATTTCGTATTTTATCAAATCTACCCTTTATCACTAACCCTATCGACCTGGAAAATGAAATGGGTGGGTGAAATCTCTTAATATGCTAATTTTTAACATTGTCTATGAATATGGCGTCCGGTCAAGAAATTGTTTTTTTTTATTTGAAATATTTCGTATTTTATCAAATCCACCCCTTATAACCAACGTTGACGGCCTGGAAAATGAAACTGGTGGGTGGGATCTCTTAATATGCTTATTTTTAACATTCTCTATAAATTTGGAGGCCGGTCAAGATATAGTTTTTTTTATTTGAAATATTTCATATTTTATGAAATCCACCCCTTATCGCCAACCCTGACGGCCTGGAAAATGAAACGGGTGGGTGGGATCTCTTAATATGCTTATTTTTAACATTCTCTATAAATTTGGAGGCCGGTCAAGATATAGTTTTTTTTATTTGAAATATTTCATATTTTATGAAATCCACCCCTTATCGCCAACCCTGACGGCCTGGAAAATGAAACGGGTGGGTGGGATCTCTTAATATGCTTATTTTTAACATTCTC
The DNA here is from genome assembly GCA_037114965.1 of Monochamus alternatus. Taxonomy (NCBI): domain Eukaryota; kingdom Metazoa; phylum Arthropoda; class Insecta; order Coleoptera; family Cerambycidae; genus Monochamus; species Monochamus alternatus. Next base: position 16,633,691 of record CM073434.1, on the reverse strand, counting down.
TATGAATTTGGTGGCCGGTCAAGAAATAGTTTTTTTTATTTGAAATATTTCCTATTTTATCAAATCCACCCCTTACCGCCAACCCTGACGGCCTGGAAAATGAAACGGGTAGGTGGGATCTCTTAATATGCTAATTTTTAACATTCTCTATGAATGTGGTGGCCGGTCAATATATAGGTTCTTTTATTTGAAATATTTCGTATTTTATCAAATCCACCCCTTATCGCCAACCCTGACGGCCTGGAAAATGAAACGGGTGGGTGGGATCTCTTAATATGCTTATTATTAACATTCTCTATGAATTTCGTGGCCGGTCAAGAAATAGTTGTTTTTATTTGGAATATTTCGTATTTTATCAAATCCACCCCTTATCGCCAACCCTGACGGCCTGGAAAATGAAACGGGTGGGTGGGATCTCTTAATATGCTTATTTTTAACATTCTCTATGAATTTGGTGGCCGGTCAAGAAATAGTTGTTTTTATTTGGAATATTTCGTATTTTATCAAATCCACCCCTTATCGCCAACCCTGACGGCCTGGAAAATGAAACGGGCGGATGAGATCTCTTAATATGCTTATTTTTAACATTCTCTATGAATTTGGTGGACGGTCAAGAAATAGTTTTTTTTATTTGAAATATTTTGTATTTTATCAAATCCACCCCTTATCGCCAACCCTGACGGCCTGGAAAATGAAACGGGTGGGCGGGATCTCTTAATATGCTTATTTTTAACATTCTCTATGAATTTGGTGGCCGGTCAAGAAATAGTTTTTTTATTCGAAATATTTCGTATTTTATCTAATCCACTCCTTATCACCAACCCTGACGGCCTGGAAAATAAAACGGGTGGGTGGGATCTCTTAATATGCTTATTTTTAACATTCTCTATGAATTTGGTGGCCGGTCAAGAAATAGTTTTTTTATTCGAAATATTTCGTATTTTATCTAATCCACCCCTTATCACCAACCCTGACGGCCTGGAAAATGAAACGGGTAGGTGGGATCTCTTAATATGCTAATTTTTAACATTCTCTGTGAATATGGTGTCCGGTCAAGAAATATTTGTTTTTATTTGGAATATTTCCAAATAAAAATGTTATCAAATCTACCCCTTTCACCAACCGTAGCGGCCTGGAAAAATAAACGGGTGGGTGAAATCTCTTAATATGTTTATGTGTTATGTTTTCTGTGACTATGGTGAGCGACCAAGTTATATTTTTATTTATTTGAATATTTTCTATTTTAATAATTGCAGCCCCTTTGCACAACCCTAACAGCCTGAGAAATAGGAAGGGTGGGTGGATTTTTTTTATTTTTCAGGTTTTTAATATTCTGTGTGATCAGCCCCATATGAATTATTTAAAAAAATTGTGTAAAATTCGACTTCATTTTCTGACCACGACTTTATCGATTATAGTCCTACCTAAATGTGTGGCTGTGGATGATTTCACACCGGTTGTCGCCTTTACGCAGAAGCGTATCCTAATCGTAGAATTCCTCATCACAGTATATTTTTCTTTTTTCCGCCATCTTTGCAACGCGATATCTCCCTAATTGTTGACTTGTGACCCAACGTTTATAAAACAAACTACCTTTTATTTTCAACAAGGAATCACTCCCTGAAATTTTTCGCACCCTGTATATTATATCTTTACACGATCTGCTATCTAATATCTCTTAAATAAGTATGATAATTGAATAAAAAAAATATTAAGTATTATATTATTAATTTTATTTTTGTCCAAGTCACCTATCCATATCGAATATTACAAGTTTATTTTAGCCTCAATTTTATTATAACACTTGCTTACAGCTACTGCAAATTTAAACCACCATATTTAAAAACATCCATATCATGAAACAATCAGAAAAAATGTCCAATTATTCAGAAAATACACTATTACCTAAGTTTGAAAAATTTGTTTTGAACTTGTCTTTAAATACTAAAAAATGACAATTTATTCATCATTATTAATCAAACTCAAAATAATATGAAATTTTCCAGCTAGTTGCAAAGCTCGATACATTAAAATCATCAAATTTAAATGAAATCTAAGGAAATCAAGTGAAATCAATAAAATCAACGAAATCATACAAAATCAGCGAAATCAAGTGAAATCAGTAAAATCAAGTGAATTCATATAAAATATGGTAAAATCACGACAAATCAAATAAATTAGGCTGATTTCCGTTAAAGTAATATGAAATCTGAAATCAGGTGTATAAAATCCTATCGCTTATTAGTTTTTATAAACAAAAAAATTCACCTTATAAATTTTTGTAAACTTACGAAACTAAATATATTTTACTACATTTCTTTTCACTATTCGTCGTTATTTGTTCTCAGCTATAATTTCCCAAGTTACAGGTTAAAAATCACCCTGTATAATTGTTAATTAAATGCATGTTGTATATGGAGATGCGGACTTAAAACAACAGCAAGATATGGAAGAATGTTTCCTGATTTTCAAATATAACCGTGGTGAACAACTATACGCAATTATATAACATTTAGGCAATGATTAAAACACAAATATATTTCAATTTGGCGGCACGGCGGCGGCGGCGGCGGCGGCGTCGGGGCAGCAGCGCCAGTAAATTTATTTATATCAAAAACTAACTTTTAAATTAGATAAAAGTGGAACTCTCATCATAGGTATAATTCACGGATATGCGGCCGGTGGCAAAGACACTGTCTGTCCCGAAATTAATTTATTTTTCAGCGACCACTCTTTTATTTATTCAAAAGGGCGCGCGCTGTATACGTTCGCCGTTGTTAATTGAGAATTATTACAATTATTTCCAGGGGAGAAAGGATTTTTGTCGCGCCGTTTTTTTAAATTGGGTATCGCGGACGAATCTAGTGGATTTTCCTGCGGGGACAGATTGGATTAATTTTCATTTATTCCGCTGATTTTTTTTGGCCCGAATGACACCTGTATACGGCCTGTACGTGTACGGGGATGAAGTATGGGGTTGCAGCGACGTGTCGCCTTAATTACGTTACCAACTACCAAACCAAAATGATTAAAAGAACATTCCATCGCGTCGGTAAATAAAATTTATGCCGCGCTTGAATCTGTTTCACCTACATTTATTATTGCGGTATTTTTTCTTTTTTTTTGGGAACGAGGGACGGCCGCGTAATTGCTGAAGCATTTTTTTTCAAATACGACCATTACAAGTGCAGTTGTTTACCGCAGATTGTAATTATACCCAACCGCCAAAAATCTAGAGGGTGACTCATCGCTTGCTTGTAGACAAGCGCGAGGGACGAAGTGTGCGAGGAGCAACAATTCATAGGCGTACTAAATTTGAACGCGATCAGATATAAAAAACGGTACAAAAATGACAAAAATAATTGCATTTCATTTTAGTAGGAACAGTGATATAACAGTTTTTGAATTTATTATAAGATAATTGGACGAAAGGAATGGGTGGACTAAGATAATAGATAATAGATGATCTCATAACCTAGAAAAACAAACCGGAAAACTATATTGTGGGAAAATATTTGTACCCGACACATAAATATTCTGTTATTTAAAAACTATAAAATGTTTCAAATTAAAATAAGGCACTAAAAACTGAAGAAGAACACAAAACTACAGCGTAAACAGAGGAATTGAATTATGATATATAAGTTCTAAATTTATCAGAGATACTCCCTGTGGCTAACTAAGCCCCAATGCATAAACGACCTTTTATAGTTAGCAAAATCTAACGTTTTTGCCAAAATTTTTCAATATCACTCATATACTTCCACTCAGAGAATTAAATTACTATTTTACATTATTTCAAATACTTTTTAACTAAAAAATACTTTTTTCTACAAAACTGTTAAAAGTGGACTTTTTAATTGTCATTTTTGATGTTAAAAGTAAATCAAAAGCACTGGTTGCTACGAAAATTTTGGTTCATAAACATTGCGATCTGTGTGGTATTTTTTGATTTCTTATTTTTATTGAGTTTAAAGTTCTTCCGATTGTTTTGCAGAAAAAATATTGTATGATATACGTGTTAAAAGTGATTTTATTTTGTTCGTGAAGTTTTTTAATTATCTTCACTCACAAAATAAAATCTTACTTTTAACATGTATATCATAAAGAGCTATTCCCGAATCGATAGATAAAAGAGATGCAATTATTTAGTGGCCACCACACTTCTCTAATGTTAGTCCATTGGATTTCAGATTAGTTTGTGGGTTTATGTAAGTTTATTCTGAATTGATGGAGAATATTAATGAAAGAACGTCTTGTAATGCGACTGAATGAGTTTTGATGAAAGTCACAGAATCTTCAAAATCTCGTTCAAAATATTAAACTTTTCGTGATTAGAAAAGAACGTTAATGCAGTTCTTAGTCAGGTGGACACTGGAGTAATTATTCAACTAAAATATGGAATTAGTGAATTAAAATGTCGATATTACTATGTTAAATTAAATTTCAGTGTATAAGTGTGTTTAACTAAATTGTTTGATTTAATTTTTTTTAGTAAACGAAATTAGATAAGCCAAAAAGACATATGTTTGCGTAAAAATAAAAAATCTGTGAATCTGGTTAGCCATATGTGCAGAGGACATTTAAAAGCTTGTTAAATCATTTGCAAGTTGTTCCTTCGAGCCTTTCTTTAGAAATAGATTTTTTTCTCTGCGGCAATCTCTAACGTTACATGACGTTTAAAACTCGGATTTATTTGGAAAAAGATAAATTTTAAGAAAAATTATTAAGAGTAACATTTTAAATACAATTTTAGACTACAACATTGGAAGAACTTGTCCATGGGCGTACGACAGAAAAAATGGGGGAGGTAAAGTACCCCATTCCCCCAGTTTCTATGTTTGTTTTAGGCTTTCTCTGATAAATTTCAAACTTATATGTGAACAACTGATAGTTAATGCAAAGAAACATTTTTAAAAGTTCAACCTCCTGTATCTTTTAAGATAGGCATTTTTGTATATAGGTACGTAGGGATAAATCGTCAAATAATACAGGGCGATTCATTAATAATGAGACAGAGCTTAAGGGCATATTGCTGATCTCAAAATAGAGCGATTAAGCCAAATATGCCTTATCCGAATGTTGCTCCTTATCGATCTACAGGGTGTCAAAGTTGAAAAAATAAATCACATTTTTTAATTATTTTTCGATCGCATCGACCGTATTTTATGAAATTTGGTACATATAGGGGTGTTTCTTGGAACTAGAAATTCAACAATTTGACTTTACTTTTAGATAAATTGCATGCATCATGAGATTTAAATGCGTTTTTCTCAGAAACCATTGCTTCTAGCGAAATCAACAAGATGTACCTTTTTAACTAGAAAAGATAGGAAAGAGAATATTTCCAGTCCAAAATGAGATACAGGGCACCACAAAAAAGTCGTAGCGATTTAAAGGGGTTCAAACCATCGTTGGTGGCGCCCTCTAGTAGATACACCAAAATTGTCGATATATTTGAATTTCTAGTACCAAGAAACCCCTCCATACCAAATTTCATAAAATACGGTCGATGCGATCGAAAAATAATAAAGAAAATGTGATTTATTTTTTTCAACTTTGACACCCTGTAGATCGAAAAGGAGCAACATTTGAATAAGACATATTTGGCTTAATCGCTCTATTTTGAGGTCAGCAACATGCCCTTAAGCTCGGTCCCATTATTAATGAATCACCCTGTATACAGCTACTAGGATTTACACCCTGCATATATTTCAATGTTTATATTGGGCAACTCGGTAGTATTGACCGGAAAAAAGAAGGCAACTTAATTTTTACATGTTCTTTATGCTTTGTACCTTCGATTGGTATTAAATTTGTTTGGTAAGTAAGTAAAAAAAAAAATAATTACAATATTTTTAATTTAGGGTAGCCATGAACACATTTCAATAGGCAACCCATTTGTGATATATTTGTTTACATATTAAGTATGTTTATGTTTATGCAGGACGACCTCAGTCCGGATCTTATACTAGATATATAAAATACACAAAATACTAGATGGAACATTTCCTACAGATTGTATCATGCGCAATAGGTAAAAATTCTAAGTAAATTCTAATTAAATTCAAAAATTATTATAATAAATACTAAACATGGTAAAAAATGCTAAAAAAATATCAGTATTTTTTTTTCTAACAAATGCTAATAGTTTCTAAAGTTCTACCAGCTTGAACACCAAAATCCTAAGATAGTTTCTCTTTCGCATTTTACGTGCTTACTTATTTCTTCTATACATACAACTCCCGATTAAATATTTTTTTGGAAACTGACGGAAGTATATTTCAAATAAGTTACACTGTGATACTTAAATAAAACGTTAGTACTCTTACTTTTTCTGTTACACTCTACTTCCGGTTCCGTTATTTTAATTAATTGAAAAATGTATTGGAAATCTGGCTCTTCCAGGGATAACCGATGAAAGGCGTCATAATGCGCGACTGGAGAATCTATTTAGCCAGATAAACAAGTGGCCCCCTTCCACACAGAACCTCGAAATCACCGCTGGAGAAATTGATGAGGCGCATTCCAAATCCGAGTCTATAAAGGCTTACTGTTTTCGTCATTATCGATGAAATATTACTATAATTTAGTAAGGTATAATAAATAGCCCGATAACGAGCAGTCGCGAGCAGCGCTTAGTCACATTCTAAGAACCGATATCGACTACTGTGATCTCAGGAGATAGGGCCTAATGCAAATGGGTCCATCTCTACTACAATAGCGCATTGATGAGAGTCAATAAATCAGGGATATGCAAAATCTTCCCTTTTATTAAGGGGTGGTAATGGTAATAACATGGGGACAAACACGTCAATACGTTGCGGTGAGGATGGAATATTCGGTTCAGCCCTGCAGATGGAATTTGACGATGCGAAGGAACAGATACAGTTGTTTCAAAGGGATATGGATATACCTACCACGAAAACGATTTAAGTTTACAAAGATTTTATTTTCGAAAGTGTGTAAAACCCGGGTACAGATTAGGTGCAACACAACATGTAATGCAAAATTTGGACGTGTTTGTTGGTGGCTCGCAAGCATATAGCGCGCATTCGCAGTGTTCGAAGCTTCCCGAAAAAATTGTCCGTTTCAAACCGGGTACAGATTACGCGCAACATGCAATGCAACATGACTAGTCAACCAATGGAAATCTTGTCACAAATCTTGCGAAATCCTGCAAAATCGCATGAATCAAAAAACAAAACTTTATTGAACTATATTTAGTGGAAAAAGTGGTTCTTTATTGCACTAGTGCAATAAAATGTTCATATGTCATTCTACTACAGCGCTTTAACATCATGACAAACATAAACGTTCAAATCGACGTCATATTTTCCTAGAGTTAGTGTCATCTAAATAAAACATTTTTTGGTTTTTGCATGAACGTATAAAAAATATTGTATGCAACTCGTACAAAAAGTGTTTATTGCACATGTGAAATTGTCCAACGAAGCCTTCAGGACAACAAATAACTATTATTAGTATTTGTTTATATCTATCTCTAGGGCGACAAAGTTTTTGAAAAAATTTAAATATTCGGTTACAAAATGGAAAACAATAAAATTTTATTTGTTATATAAAAATATATTGATAATGCTATTAGTTACCGTTTTGTACAAATGCCTTAAACTGGATACCTCAGTTAAAAAATATTAATATTAATAATAAAAAAAATGTGATTTATTTTTTCAACTTTGACACTCTGTAGATCGATAAGGAGCAACATTCGGATAAGGCATATTTGGCTTAATCGCTCTATTTTGAGGTCAGCAATATGCCCTTAAGCTCTGTCTCATTATTAATCAATCACCCTGTATTATTTGACGATTTATCCCTACGTACCTATATACAAAAATGCCTATCTTAAAAGATACAGGAGGTTAAACTTTTAAAAATGTTTCTTCGCATTAACTATCAGTTTTTCACATATAAGTTTGAAATTTATCAGAGATACTCCTTGCGGCCAGCTAAATCCTCAAAGATAAAGCCTAAAACAAACATAGAAACTGGGAGAATGGGGTACTTTACCTCCCCCATTTTTTCTGTCGTACGCCCATGGACAAGTTCTTCCAATGTTGTAGTGTAAAATTGTATTTAAAATATTACTCTTAATAATTTTTATTAAAATTTATCTTTTTCCAAATAAATCCGAATTTTAAACGTCATGTAACGTTGGAGATAGCCGCAGAGAAAAAAATCTATTTCTAAAGAAAGGCTCAAAGGAACAACTTGCAAATGATTTAACAAGCTTTTAAATGTCCTCTGGACATATGGCTAACCAGATTCACAGATTTTTTGTTTTTACGCAAACATATGTCTTTTTTGCTTATCTAATTTCGTTTACTAAAAAAAATTAAATCAAACAATTTAGTTAAACACACTTATACACTGAAATTTAATTTAACATAGTAATATCGACATTTTAATTCACTAATTCCATATTTTAGTTGAATAATTACTCCAGTGTCCACCTCACTAAGAACTGCATTAACTTTTTTAGTTTTTCTTAAGTTTTATTGGGTTTTTGCCACACTTCTGAAAAATAATAAAAATTAATTAAATAAGCCCTTGCGCCAAACGGAACAGTCAAGGGTTATTTTTGAAACTAAGTTTGCCTAACCAAAAAATCTCACACTGAAAAAAGCAGATAAGTAAAAAATAACAAAAATCACATCACTATCGCGCACTTCCGTAATATTGACGTTTCGAAAAACTCTCTGTTTTCGTTTTCAAAATAGTAGTAAAATATTAAACAGTCTGTCAAACTGTTTTTCGAAACGTCAATATTACGGAAGTGCGCGATAGTGATGTGATTTTTGTTATTTTTTACTTATCTGCTTTTTTCAGTGTGAGATTTTTTGGTTAGGCAAACTTAGTTTCAAAAATAACCCTTGACTGTTCCGTTTGGCGCAAGGGCTTATTTAATTAATTTTTATTATTTTTCAGAAGTGTGGCAAAAACCCAATAAAACTTAAGAAAAACTAAAATTATGCCACAAATAAATAGCTTCAGACAATAACTGCATTAACGTTCTTTTCTAATCACGAAAAGTTTAATATTTTGAACGAGATTTTGAAGATTCTATGGCTTTCATCAAAACTCATTCAGTCGCACTATGAGACGTTCTTTTCATTTGATTAATATTCTCCATCAATTCAACAAATAACTATTATTTGTATTTGCTAATGTCTATCTCTAGGGCGCCAAAGTTTTTGAAAAAAATTAAAATATTCGGTTACAAAATGGAAAACAATAAAATTAAATTTGTTATATAAAAATATATTCATAATGCTATTAGTTACCGTTTTGTACAAATGCCTTAAACTGGATACCTCGGTTAAAAAATATTAATATTTTTTTGTGTATTATCTGATTGTTCCAATTTTGCATTATTATTCTTACTGGGACTTAATTGGCCCAGTAACCATTTTAAACGGACAAATGTATCTGAATTTCTTACAAACTATTTTACCCGTTGAACTAGAAAATGTACCCACCCCTACTGATAAGAAGGGAATGTAGTTCATGCGCGATGGTACTCTTTCTCATTTTACAATAAATGTTAAGCATGAAAAGAATTTTTTGCAACTAAACGGTAAAAGTTATCAAAATTTTTGAAAACAGAATTTACTTTAAAAAATGTTAGCTTTTATAAAGAATGTGACAATCAGATACCCAATACACAAAAAAATATATTTTTAACTATCGTATCCATATCGTATCGTATCGTACAAGGCATTTGTGCAAGTCAATAATTAACATTAATTAGATCAAAAAAAGTATTTTACGAATATATTATCATATAACAAATTTTATTTTAATCAGTCAACGCTTTTCCGTTTTATAATCGATTATTGAATTTTTCTCAATAACTTTGGCGCTTCCTAACACCTTAACGATGCATTTTTGCATATAGGTAAATTAGCATAAATCATATCTGAAAATTCTACAGTGGTTTTACTAGTACAGGCAACTTAGGGTCACGCTGTATTTTCAGTTTGGTTTGCTTGCAAGCATTAGAATTCAGCGTAACCGTCCACCAAACGCTAACAGAAAGCGGTTTAGGCCTGATAACGTTAGATGCACATTTTTTTAAATGTTTTGTTTGTATTCAAGAGAAAGTTGAGTCATACCTATAATTGTAAGGTAAATTATATTAATGGCAAGTACAACTTTTTTTGGTTTGTTACGTTAAAGTATTAACGTATTGTAATTTTTTAAAATAAAACGTGGAAAACGATACAAATGACACCTTATCATGTCCCTTTTTTATCCTTATTTGGATCTTTTTTCTTTTTAATTCACTGGAAGCACTGCTGTTAACCTAACTTTATGAAATAGGCTTTAATTTTAAACTCCACTAAACCTAAAATTATTATACTTATGTGTGTCAAATACCTAATAAAAATAAAAAACATTAATTTGTCTTTCACTAGTTACACAAAAGCTAGTCGAAATCCATACTTCTCCTGGAAATGGTCGAAGCGTTTGAAATAGGGCAAATAGAGAGCCAAATCAGGACTATTTGACGCTCAATTCACGTCACGGCAAAAATAATCAAACTGGAATAGCGAACACTTTACTTTTATAAGAAATTTACAAAAATGACACGTTATTGTAGAACCCCTCTCATGCAAACTATTATTAAAAAAAATTAAAGCAAGATGCGTAATTTAAAATTGACAAAGAATTCCCAAAGAAAATATTTTCAAGATGCTGTCAGTTTCGGAATGAAAGTAGTCACCAACTTAGTTATTTTAAATGGAATGGTATTTTTTTTTCAATTTTTCACTTTCATACGACATGACTTTTGGAGTTTTCTATACCTAATCCGTCGTTTTCTAGAAGTATACAATATTTCGGAAAATAACAATTTTTCATCATTTTATTTGGAATTAACTATCTATATCAAATGAAGTTAAAGCAATCATATTTAGAATATACGTTTATATAATTTTTATACAGGAGTAGTTCAATATTTAATTAAGCTTTCTAGCAATGTTTTACAGGTGGCTTGATTTCATGTAAGGTGTCGAAAAATTAAATTTTGTTAAGTTCAAACCGTCAATTTCTTTAATAGAATGCCCTGTATATTTTAACATTTTCTGATACAGAATTTTATTCTCTGTTAATCCATGTTACACTCTCCTATTCCTGAACCTATACTACTTGCTTTCTGTGTAAAGGATTTTTGCTGAGAATGCGTCATATTTTTGCTGAGAATTATTATTACCTGTCTGTGTTTTCAAAACATCAAATGCACAATTATAATGGCAAGCAAGAAAAAAGATATTCAAACGATGATGTCGATGATGTTTTCTTTTGGGGAAATAAAAGCAGATAGGTAGGGAAGTTTTGGACCTGTATTTAAGGTTTTCGCAAAAATTTATTATTAAAATTTCATCTCCAGGGCGAAGTGCTTACGATTTAATAAACGAAAAATCATACATTTTATTTTAAGATAATCCTACCTGTTGAAGCCGATCCTATAGAACCCTGTGTATATGCACTAAAATAACCAGTTACATTAATTTGATTATATTCGTTATCTACAACTAGTTTCGGAACTAAATGTCTCTTTTTAGTTCTACAAATTTAGAAAAATTTGATAATAATCGCCTTCGGTTACTGGTGGTAATTATGAACATCATCATTATGGGTCGAGTCCGTCCAAATTACTTTTTGTTGCATTTACCCGACTAAAGAAATGTGTTCCAAGTTAAAAATGCGAAGAACACTTTAGATCATAAACTTGTATTTTCTGGTAAATCACGTATCCTCTGCATTCTGTAGCAGTACCGACTGATAAACTAAACTTTGATCTAGTAGCATTGGTTACATTGTTGTCTTGAGAAACAACAATAATGCTAGCTTGTTACACATTTACGCCGTTATGATTTCCGTAGTTTTTCGATTACATTGGATTAATAAAATATACATTTTTTATCAGAAACAGTTAGTAACTGATTGCCAATACATTAGAATTGTAAATAAAACTTTACTCACAAATTTTTTCGCCAACGCCGGCAGCTACCTGTTGCACAACCACCACAAAGTTTTCACAAAATTTACAGCACAATTCACGCGGATTGACACACCACAGCGATGTAAGTGTCTAATTATCGAGCAATGAATGTCGCGACTTATAAAAACACTCAAAATCTTTTAGAAATTACAAAAAACGACCGCACTTTGAAATAGCTTCCGCGCCGCCATCTTGCATTCTGCTTCCTCTTCTCTACGCTGGGAGAGAAGGAGTGGGAAAGAAGTAAGCGCATTCGATTCGATCTAGTTCACATGCGGTATTATCAAAAGAAGACGTTATTAAATTAAACGTATGTAATGATTAGCAGTGTGAGGTTAACCCGTTTCAAGAAGCAGGTTTAGTATATTTTATCGTGGATAATTGTATCTACCTGAATAAATAATTAAGAAAATCCATCTCCTAATAAGGTAATATATTTTCATATCACTTTCCTGTAGCCTACACGTATATTTGGTCTATATTACAGTATCTAGAGACTAATTAAGTACAGCCTCCGTACACCTGGAAAATAAATTCTTATAGAGCATTAAACATCAGCCCCATATATCCAAAAACAACTCCTCAGCTTCTTCATATCCATTAGAAAGCACAAAAGGCCTAAAGTTTAGTCATTCCCTTTAAGAATTCCTAAGTCACCATTAGCGCAAGAAGTGTTAATGCTAACGCGGAACTTGTATATGTAGAGGGTGCCGCATTAGCAGATCTGATGATTTTAGTAGGTAGTGTGTGCTTTGGAATGCTAGTGTTACTTTAATTAAGAATAAAGACGTTTATTACGATTCGCAATTGTCTGTAAGAGGTTCACAGTGTAATGAGAATAATGTATGCGCAGGAAGTGTGAATGTACAGGCGGGGGTCTCTCGTTCTCTTCGAGTCCCCTCCCCCTTTCACCCTCACACAAGGTGTTCCCGAAGTTCGCGTAGTTTCAGATGAGCGTAATTTTCATATAGAAATGCAACATTTTAAGATAAAAGCCTTACCTTCTTTTAAATAGTAATTCAAGGGTGCCAACGTGTTGGCCAACTAAACGAGTAGTCTAGTTGGTCAACGAGAACCGCTGCTTTGAACTAATATTTGGGGTAATATCACACGTTGTGGTGACATTTTTTATAAAATACAGTTCATATACCAAATTATAATAAACATCTTTGTTATTTAAAATATATACCTATTTAGAACATCAGTTTTGACAGATTTCAAATTTTGACATTACAATATGCGTTTAACAAATGAAAAAATTATCGTGGTAGTAGCTCATTTAGGAGAGCAATCGCCTGGAGCGAGAGGTCCCGGGTTCGAATCCCGGTGGGGCTAGCATTTTTTTATTCTACCACAAGATATAGATACACAACCCTAGAAAAAATATAGACGGCGCCGTTCCATGATATAGGTCACGTGACAGGTGCCGCGTTTTCTAAGGACCTAAGATCCAAAAAATTGATATTTTACTTGCTTTATGTTGGTGATACTGCAAATATCAGGGCTATATTGCAAAATGACGTTAGTACATTTTTTTACATAGGCGCAAAATGTAAACCACTAATTCACTATATAACTACTAAGTTCGACACCAACACAAACTGCGAAGGGAGATAATTGTTTGTAAACAATTACAATAATCTACTAAAACATAATCAGATTCAAGTTACAGTGTCACCAACGTAAATTGACGTAAAAAACAACTTGTGATTCTGGACCTTCTAAGGCTGCCATGAATTAGCGGTCGTCGGAATATGCCACTGGCACCCTATACAGGGTGAATCTTAAATAAGTACAAATATTTTAACCAGCAGTATAGTTTTGTGTGTAGAACACATAATTAATAGTTTTTTTACAAAAAAATCAGAAATAAAAAAGTGAAATTTTAAATAAATTTCGTAATTTTTCAGTAGAAAACTTGTTGAGGACCGCTGGCCTAGACCGACTCTTCATACTTTTATGAGTCATAGTGCTGCAGACTGAACGTGTGGTTCACAGTGTTGCCAGTATTACACAAATGTCTTTGCTTCAAGGAAGAAAAAATCTCAACTTTTAGCGAATTTTGTCAAGTGTAACATTTTATATTATTTTTTATTATCAAACTGTCATTGACTGTCATGACAGATTATCGGAAGCCCAAGTCAAACTTGTTAACCCCACATAATGCATGAACATAGCAATAAAATTTGCTAAAAGTTGACATTTTTTCCATTTTAAATAAAAAACGCGTGCATAGTTTTTCGTTATTCTTCATAAAATAACTTAAGGAAATTGTGTTTTGTGTCCCTTTCTAACAGTGTACAATGACATTTAACTTGTGAAATGTGGATTACTGATTAAATAGTTAATTTTTTAACAAACAGATAAGGTTGTGTGCACGTTTATGTATAATTTTTGAACATTGGACATAGTAATATCACGTAATATCTTCCTAAATATTTTACGGTAGTATTGAACTTGCGGAAATTCATTTTTAATCGTTGAAGTATAATAAGGTTAGTTCAGATGTTAAAATTTATGTTAATATTGCTGCGTATCATACTACATACCCAATTTTACTGTACTTATGCTTAAAACAAATATTTTTAAAATAGAACTATTACGTTAAAGGAAACGTAATATTTATATTGGAGGAGATATGGCAACCTCGCAACAAATCATATGTTTCATTACGTTGTTGGATGAAAAATGAGCCAGCGGTCCTCAAAATGTGGGTATTTTTTTAAAAAATTAATATCTCCGTAAATATTAGAAATTTTTAAAAATGGCTTTCACTAGACTGATTTAAATGACGAACTACACCAGCAGTTAAAATATTTGTACTTATTTAAGATTCACCCTGTATATCTTTTCTTGGTTTGTAGGTACATGGTATATGGGCGAAGAAAAAATGGCAACTTAATCCTGTATTATAAAGAGTGATCCACAAATTATAACAGCTGGTAAGAAATAATCTTCTAACGAAATGATTGAGAAAGTGAAACTCAATAGGTACCTATCTTAATAGTTTTACGGAATATAACCTTACTAGTTTTACAAATATGGAAATCTAAAGATGTCAGATCCGGCTGTTTAACTGGCTAATATAATAAATTATTAGCTTTAAGTTATTTCTGAGGAAATATTTTGTGTAAAATTGTTTTTTACTTATATAGAAAAACAATTAAATATATAATTTTAAGTTGTTGCTAAGAAATTATGTTAGATAGTTAATTAAGTTAATATATTACAGTTATTGTGATATTAAAGATGAAATTTTGAATATACGTTTTAATTCAAATAAAAAATTGTCGTTTGTAATATTTTCTCATTTATTAACGAAAAATAGAAGCAAAGGTAACTAACTACCTTTACTCTGTCTACTAAACCTTTATATTGGAGTAATATCATAATAATAGTATAACAATTATTCTGATGAAGAAAGTGGACGGAAAATATCGCTTGCTTCTAACATTAAGTATCTTTTGGTAAATATTCTCAAAATTATTTACATCTGTGAAAAGAAATTTGACTTATTTAAATCTAAACAACTTACGCGAGATGCAGTAACTACATCTAGTGATCATTAACAGAACCTGAACGGCTACAATACAAAAAGCATCCTACAGTACTGCAGATACCCCCGACATCTATCGTGTATGTATGTTTTTAATAATAAGACTAATGGCCGGTTTCTCAACATTTGGCGCAATCCACTATCGAGTACATAAATTTATCAGACCGATAACTTTATATTGGTTTCTGAACGCATGCCATCCAAATTTTGTTGAATACATAATAGTTGAAAGGTATCTTAATATCTGCAATAATTATAGAGGGAGCTAGCAAATGCACAAGTGTTTGCAGATGCCACTTATAGAAGTAAGACACTTTCAAGAAATAATTGTAGATGGCGCCACTATCGGCTACCTAATGATATCACATCACATTAATTAAATAAAAATATATACAAACCTGCTGCATAAAAACGAAGTTATTAAAACCTTTTCTAATACTGATGAATTTATTCTAGTACTAGAGACTTGAATACTATCTCCTATTAAATTTGTCAGCAAATTTACAGTTTCTTTCGTTAAGGTCGTCGTATTTCTCGCCGTAAAATGATAAATGAAATTTGTAATGTTTTTTAGGTACGCCAAACAAAAGTAATATTAAAAATAAAATTACTGATGTTTTGTTTATCCACTTCTACTATTTAAACTCTCTTCAAATAATATAATAACTTTTAAAATGCATTTGTATTACGCACATTATTTCGCTATTCTAACCCCATATTTTAACAATTATTTTCACATACTTATAAACAAAAGTGAACAATCTTATATGCAGAAATATGTAAGTTTATGTTACAACAACCCCATATCACTAGATGTAACAACTACATCTAGTGTTTTTTTTAAATAACTTACTCTTTTTCTAAAGATAGAAATCCAAAGGCATCAAATTCTGCATAGTGGTTGGCTAGTACAAAGAAAATCTTCTCTAAAATAAAGTAATTGATTAAATGTACTGAAGAATTGTGTGATTCAATAAAAATTCGTGGATTAGTTATTATTTGAAGGGTTTTTATATTAGTGGTGAAATTTTATCAAAATATGTCTAACAAATAAATGTAGAATACCTAATTCTACATTATACTGGATGTTTCAAAAAATATAGCAGATAATTAAAAAGAAACATGCTAATCAAAATTACTTACAGCAGTAAATAGAAACTTAAGATATATTGAAAAAGATTTACCAAATAAAAGTAAAACCCTTACTCTTTTTCTAAAAATAAAAATCACAGGATATTAAATCTGGGCGCTTAGTTAACTGATACAGTGAATTCTTGCGTTTCACCTATATTTAGGAAAATATTTTAATTAAACTATGTTAATTGTTAGACTACAATAGATAATTGTACTATTTAAAAGAAGAGATTGCCTCCAAGAAATTTTCCCCTTGTTAATAAAATGAAATAGAAAAAAATCAATTACTCTTGCATTATACAATATACATAAAGAAACATTTTAAAAAACCTTATTAATTTTCTAGAACAAAAATACTAAGACAGAATCTAAGACAGAAATCCAAGGCCAACAGGTTCGGTCACTTAATTGGCTACTATAAGATATTCTTGCTTTAAACTTAGAATTAACTGCTAAAGTATGTGAATAACTTTATTATTTAATACAAAATTGAAAAAAAATATTTTTAATAAGCAAAGGTTTGTGTTAATACTTTCGACATTAAAAGACAGCCCCATAGGATAGGCTAACATTGGTCTCACAAAGGCAGTGTACCACGCTGAACGGCGTGTAACGTCATACCAATGAAATCGCGTTTTCGGTCACGTGGTTTTGTTTACTTTCAATGGCAATTTATTAATCTTAATATTTCAATTATTATGCGATTATTGCCGCCAGGCACATGTTCTGACCTTTCAATATGTTTAAAAGATTACCCTGTAATGCATTTCAGACCAATATAAAATTCATGCAACTTCCTCATTGTAAACTAAAGTTGTCGTTACTTCAGATATTAAACATTTAAAGTATTTTGTAGAAAACACTGTTTCATAAAAACGTCCCTCTTAAATTACACGTGGACAGTTTGAAAATTTTAAACGGTCGCATTATTTCGGCGAGTTCGTCTAAATATAGCAACTTAAACATAAGCGTGACATCCTTTTTTGGCGGGAGTTAACTGCGTTTGAATAATGAAAAGGCCATGATGCCGAGACCCACAAATAAACAAGGACAGCCGCCAATGTAGCGCTGTATACAGGTTTCAGTTCCGAAAATTATAAGCTTGGGAGTAATTGATATGCCTATATAAATATATATTAATACAAATGGCTATCAGAGCGGCGCGCGGTCTCTGGAATTTACTCCACTTCGTTTATGGCGTAAATTCCGACACCTAATTCGTTGCTTGCTTCATTAATGTAAATGCGAAAAGTTATAGGGTGAAAACGTATCATTGTTTTGTTAACTGGGATATTATGTTCCGCGGATAGGTGAAATATATGGTGGAGTACGTTCCACGTTATTAATAAATTGGTATCGCGTCGAATGGAACAAATATTAAGTTGCCTACACTGTTCGCTGACGTAATTGAAGGATCTTATTAGGTTAAGCAACATGTAACTTGAGTTTACATAAGAATTATAAACTTATAATAATGTCACGTATTTATTGGTGGCATCTTTACTATACAGGGTGTTCAATAAAGAATGGGCCAAACTTCAGATGTAGCTAGTTCGGATAAAAATAAGCTGAATTAACTCAACTTACCTTTTAGTATGAACCAAAATAAGCAGAAAAGTCTTAATAAACATGGGTCCGCAAAGTAACGGTTGCGGAGATATGGACCACTATTCGATTTTCAAACATTTTATTTTATTAGGAATAAACCGACAAATGAAGCTTTTAACAAATAAAAAACAAAGATGCAGAAGATGTCCAAAGTGCCCTCCGTCCATTTCCAAGCAGGCACGACATATTAGTCTCAACGATATTCGAACTCTTTCGATAACACCTTCCTTGGTTTAGATTTCTTGACACTTTTGATTAATCCGTAGCTGCAGTTCTTCCAGGCTATTTACAGGAGTACCCTATATTAATGTCTTCAAATATCCCCAAACAAAGAAATCTAGAGGGTTCGGATCAGGCGATCTTGGAGGCCATAAAACAGGTCCGGCCCTTCCTACCCATCTATGTGGAAACGTTTGGTGTAAATGCTCTCTAACGGCCATGGAAAAAATGAGCTGGAGCACCATCATGCTGGAACCACATTTGTTGCCTCTGATTCAAAGGAATGTCTTCCAAAAACTCATACAGTGTGTTCTGCAGAAAGTTGAGGTAAGCAACGCCTGTTAATCGGTTTAGTAAAAACAGCAGGACCTAGAAACATATCACCTACAATACCCATCTAAATGTTTAATGAAAAACGTGCCTGATGTCCAGATTCTATTAGAGCATGAGGATTTTCGTCGGCCCAAATATGCGTATTGTGAAAATTAAACACGCCATTTCTTGTGAACCCGGCCTCATCAGTAAAAATAATGTTTGCAAGAAAACAAGGGTCTTCAGCATCATGACGTAGAAACCAGCGGCAAAAAACCAAACGTGCTTGATTATCATTTATTGGATTTGAGGGCTGTACTCGTTGCACATGGTATGGATAAAGCAGTTGCTCGTGAAGGATTCTCCAAACAAGAGGATATTCTCCGCACACTCGTACCTGTATTCTGCTCTACCAGTGCTAGAATTTCTTCTTCTGCTCTAGGAGTGGATACCGACCTTGGTCTTCAGGATAAAGGTAAGTTGATACTAACGGAGCTACAGGATATCAAAGTTGAAAAAATAAATCACATTTTCTTTATTATTTTTCTGTCGTAACGACCGTATTTTATGAAATTTGGTATAGGAGGGTTTCTGGGGATTAGAAATTCGAATATGTCGACGATTTTGGTGTATCTGCTAGAGGGCGCCACCAACGATGGTTTGGACCCCTTTAAATCGCTACGACTTTTTTGTGCTACACTATATCTCATTCTGGACTGGAAAAATTTTCTTCCCTATCTTTTCTAGTTAAAAAAGGTACACCTTGTTGATGTCGCTAAAAGCAATGGTTTCTGAGAAAAACGCATCTAAATCTCATGATGCATGCAATTTATCTAAAAGTAGAGTCAAATTGTTGCGTAAGTAGGAATGGGCCATTAATTTAAATTCGTGCTGAAAGTGGGGTATCGTTGTGCTGTTGGGATTTTCTTCAGGACATATGTGATTGAAAATTCCTCTTCTCGTAAAAGTTGCCTCATCAATGAAGAGGATTTTGCTTACAGAAAGTGGATCTTGTCTATTTTTATTTAAGAAATCGACTTATTTTGGTTGCAGTATTATCCTGTTACAGTATGGCCCATTACTTAAGCAACAATTTGACTTTACTTTTAGATTAATTGCATGCATCATGAGATTTAGATGTGTTTTTCGATTGCTTCTAGCGACATCAACAAGGTGTACCTTTTTTAACTAGAAAAGATAGGTACAAAAATTTTTCCAATCCAAAATGAGATACAGTGTAGTACAAAAAAGTCGTAGCGATTTAAAGGGTTCAAACCATCGTTGGTGACGCCAATTATTTTTTATGTAAGTTTCTAAAGATCATTTATGTATTGTAATGATTAATAAATTAATTTTTATCTTGAAACCGATTCCTCAGGAGGATAGATTAGAATTAACTTGGTTTTAACAACAGTTTGTCCAAAAATCAGTGACGTACAATTTTTTTTGCTAAAAATGTGTATCTAATGGCACGAACGCCACTGATGCTAGTGGATTACAAGATAAATTTATACACGTGAAAGTAGCCTCTAACTATACACTGTTGTGTACCAAATCTCATCTCAATATCTCGATCGGTATTCGCGAACCTGTATTTCAAAAACGAGGCATTTCCTGGCCCATGTTTATACAAACTTTTTTTTTTAATTTTTAAAAATAGAACCTGCCCTTAGATTTCACTTAACATCATTCTGTAACACCCTGTATATGATATCAATTAAAAACAATGTATTGTAATGTTTATTCAATAAAATAAAAATATTTTCTATAATTTTTTATATCCATCAAGGTTTACTACTTGTTGCAAATAATCTTTAGAATTAACCAAAATTAAAATTTATAGGTGGCAATTGTAAGTTTGGAAATTATAAAATATGATACATGAGTGAGTGCTGAAATTGTCGAAATGTTGTACAATTTTGTGCTCAATCAAATGTCCCTTAAAAACTGAAGAAATTCGTTACACTTCCAGAGATGTCCGAAGAAATTCAAAATTTAAAAATTGGTTTCTGACCTTAATTGAAGAGAATTTTTTTAACTAATTCCACTCACTCATTGATACTTCGACGTTTCGATTCTTCAGATTCTTCATCAAGTTAATTTTTTTAAATACGGATCTAGATGTTTCTTTATGGATTTCGAAAGAACTTGTCTTTTAAAAAGAGGCATATATGACTGTCTAGTCTGTTTAGACATTGAATTTTTCTGGATTTTGGTTGTCCGACCATCGCCTGCTAAATCGCGTCGCCTTTGTCTTACTTGTCTGTCGAATCACTTCAATTTCAATCTAGAATTCTGCAATGTGCTGTAGTGTGTCGACACGCATATTAATATATTTTATATATTTTTAGGTATTAACAATATTGTGTGAAACTAACAACTCTGCGGACTAAAGCCCCGCCCAACCTTGAATTACACCCACAATATTTACCCATATATTCTTTATTATTAGCTTTTGTAACTAGATGTTTCGTATCAGAAAGCATACATATGACTTCATTGATAGGAATGGGGAATACCACTAAATTTGGTATTTTGCATTTTTAGAGAGTACTTTAAAAACATTGGATACATGTCATAGGATTTGGACTAATATGCAGTTTTATGAGAGATATTAATTATTTAAAACAACATGACGTCACGCGTACATTTTTACCAGCTGGCAACAATGCATGACAGTCAGAGAAATACTCCCGTCCGACCGTTATCTGTAAATATCTTGACTTAAAAGTGTGACGTACATGATTTCAAAATGGCAGCGCCCGTAGCGTCCTAGTGAAATGTGGATGCGCACTCGTCGAAGCGTCGAAGCTCGTTCTCCTCTCCTCTATTTCTCTGGACGGAAGTGACAAATGATGTTTACAGGCACTATATCTGTCTCTATTTATACAGTACTGCATTTCATTTATTTTATTCTAAGACAAGTTGCATGCTATTGCTCTGTTGCCGCATGTAAAAAATGTACATCTGACGTCACATGTACATTAATTTGCCAATAAATTTTTTAAGTTTAATTTAATTTAAAAAACAACGAATACGGTCTTTATATATTTCCAAAACAATGTGATTTACTGAGTTTCCAAAACCTTTTCCAACATAGTGGTATTCCCCATTGTAGGAGATTTGATATATATTAGCTTAAAACCTTTCTAATACAGTAAAAAATGTTACAAAAGCTGGGCGGGGCTTTTGTCCGCAGAGTAGTTAGTTTTATACAATATTATTAATACCTAAAAAAATATATATATAAAAACGATTACATAAAGGGTAAAATTTTGTTATTAATTAGGTAGGTCGTTATCATGTTTAAATTCATTGACAGGTTAATAACTTTTAACACTGTCGATATTTAAATTCAAATAATTTTAATTTATTGGTATAATTTTTATAGTTGACCTGAAGTAGCAATCCTAAAAATGCAGAAATAGGTCAGATCTCATCTATTGTATACTCGCGTCAAGAATTCAGACGTCTTACGTCACGGCTGACGTTACACATTTGTTTTTATTGTCAACGTAATTTTCGATATTTGGTCGCGTTAAAACAATCATTTTTTGCAATTTAGTTCAATATATAATGCTAACTTTTAGTGTAGTATATAGTTTTATTACTATCAGTTGCAGTTTCTTAAATATTTTGATGAAAATATAATGAATTATTCATTTGTTCGTATGACGTAAGTCGTCTGAATTCTTGTCCCGAGTATAGTTGAATTTTCGAGTTCCCACAGTTTCAAAACTGAACTTAAATATTTATATAATGTTTTCATTAAACCAGGTTAGTACATTTAGCTAGATTAATTTTTTTAGATTATTATTGAATAGAGTTTAGTCTGTGGAATTGTTCAATAGTATACCTAGATGTTTGGTATACCATTTTTGTACTCCACACAACGTACTTCTGTCCTAAATTGTTATAAAATACATACACAATAATGAACTGCTACTTCACTTTCACCATGAAAAACACAATACTTCATTATTTTAAATTGTATCAATTTAAAAATTACACGTTAACATAAATGTACACTCATAGAAATATATCTCACTACAAAAAAGTAGATATATATTATATTATCGCTCACCGTCAGTAACTAGCTTTAAGTTGAATTATTGTTTATTCTATGTTTATTAGAATTAGAAAACATCATTAGACTCGGTAATTCAAAATGAAAAGAAATATATTTTACGTTTGTCTTTAGAGAAGTCAGGAACCGATTTTATTGCGCTGCACAATAATCAAAACAATGTATCAAATTTAGGAATATTTATTCTTTTATACTTATACTCAAACAAAATATTCAGTTTTTTTTCGGGCTTACTCTTCTGCGTATGGCGATTCGCTGTTTGTATCAAGATAGTACCGTCCAGATGCACTAAAAAAAAATTGTTAAATACTTCTCAATGCTAAATTGTGTTTGTTATTCTTCTTGATATAATATATGAAGCTATAGATTGATTGTCAATATTTCAAGAAAATCAAGTAGAACTAAACACACATAACTTTACCTTGTATCAATCTGGCTTGTTCCCATTAGAGAAATATTTCCAGATGCGCAGCCTCCATTGGAAAACTCCAAATAACTTCTACAAGACACTCCAACAAACCTACCACCTTCTAGGGATTCGGCATAGTATTCATACGCTCTTGCATGAGCGCAAGATCCGTTGATATCATCGACGCATCCTGGCTGCGTCCTACCACCATTGGGATAGTAATCAGAGTCACCAATAGGAGATAAAAATCCTTTAAGCCCCCCATTGGTGTGAATGACTTGAACAAATTGTGCGTCAGAGGGATCTAGTCGGTCTTCTATGCCAGAAGTAGCAAACAAAGGAAGCGCTGGATCAAGACCGACTATAACCGCCACGCTTCCATTGAGAGCAGCTCCAGCAATGCCCACTACTTGGGCACCAAGAGAATGTCCAATTAAAGTAGTGCGAGACAAAGAGAGGCTGTAAGTGGACACCAAACTGTTGATGAAGTCTGCGAAAAGCGTGCCAACATCTGGAACTGAGTACCTAGATGCTATGTAGTTCTGTGCTGCTATCACACTCCAATCTACGACGAAGATATTGACGTCTAAGTTGGCTACGACAGCTTCCCTCACTGTAGTGATAAAGGATGAGGTGTTGGTGTTCATCCAACCATGAACGATGAAGACTGTATCTCTTGAAACGTTGAAAGAAGTGTCATCTAGATCTGATATTGATTCTCTGCTGAGCGGGACGCCGTTTTTAGGGTTTTCTTTGCTGAAGAACCAGTAGGTTATGTTAGATTCTTCGACTAAGAGTTTAGGACTCACCACATCATCTATCACATCCAAAAGTTTGTCCAGCAGATCATCCGCATCGCCGTTATCTTGTGGTACTGCAAGCAATATCAATTTAAATCGATTTTACCTTAACTAACATAATGTGACTCATACATTTCACATAATTATGCAAATGCTTGTAAAAAAAATTATAGGAAGTAGTTACCTGGACCAGAGAAAGCAACAGCGAACAGAGCTGAGAGGACAAGGACAGTGTTCATCTTCGTTCCATCTATACTACTGACTTTTTAAAAATATATCTCCCGTATTTATTTGTGTCAATTACGTCATGTTTTGCAGACAATTGAATAACCTGTCTAGGAAATATGTTAATCGTTCTATTATATCCTCATCAAATGTAATCTTGGATTATTATACAAAAATTCGTGAATGTCATGACGTGAAACTCAGGGCCGTACTTGGGTTCTATTAAACGCCAAAATCAAAGGAAATAGAATAAAAGTAAAATAGAACTTACCCAAAACATTTTGTATTGCGATTTTACGTTTCAGGGGAATATTATTGCAGCATTATACAACAGCATATACAGGGGTTTTTCGTTTTTCTTGGCTTGCCGTTGACATATTAGAAACCGTAAAATATACAGGGTGGCGCAGATTAGAAAATTATTTTGATGACCATTAAGATAAATCAAACAGATCCAAGATATCTGCTGCCGCTGCTGAAAGGAATGTTTTGAAATGACTGAAAATTGCTATTTTAAAAAATGCCATCTAGCGTCATTATTTATCAAGAGATGGAGCTGAAATTTGATACAGAGAAATAAGAATAAACGAGTCGATTTTTGTTGAATTTGAAAATTTCTACGGGCAACATTCAATTGTTTTTTTTTTTCTTATGAACGCCATATTGGATGTTAACAGTAACACTGACAGAATAAAATTACAAATACGTCAATATGTAACACCACTATTTTATTTGAAGAATAATCCATAAAATTAAACAAACAATTATTATATAGATGAAAGAAAAAAGTTATTCTTGACTCAAAGCAATTTTATTATCTTATTACTTGTAAAATTGTTTTAAAAATAACACAAACTGGAAGCAGCTATCATTTTTCAAACTTAAGTTATGGGCAAAATATTTTATAACTTCTAAAGATACCATGTTTTTTTCGGAAGCTGTACGGTAAATAGTTTCCGAGATCTGGTAGATGACTATAGCGGACACGTGGTACATAATATTGCATATAATCTGAATCTTTAATTTACTGTGAAAATATATGATTTAATTTGTATAAAACATGTCTTTAATATATAGTTCGACTCTGGTATTCACGTTTTAGTAATAACGCTGATAAGATATTTAATTTTTAGATGAAACAAAAAACAATAACAATTTACATATGTATCTGTGCGTGCTAACACTGTTAATTATTTTTTAATACTCGGACTATGTTGATATACGTTTCATATTTTATACAGGGTTAAGTATGACTAAGTACAAATATTTTAAGAGGGAATAGAGAAAATTAAGGATTAACGAACGTGGCCTTTAAAAAAATGTAGGCAACCAGCAAGCAGCGGTAAAATTCGCTGTCATGTCATAATTCAATTGCTGTGTTTACGTTGTACTTTTGTGTTCTTCTTCAGTTTTTAATGCCATATTTTAATTTTAAACGTTTTATATTTATTAAATAAAAAAATATATGTTGCGTACAGATATTTTCCCACAATATAGTTCGTCGGTTTTTCCAGGTTATGGGACAAGACTGCCGCGGGTGCATTAAAAGTTTTTTATTATCTATTAGTACCTACCCATTCCTTTTGTTCGATTTTCATATAATAAATGGGTATTTTATAGGTAGTGAGTGGTTGTAATGAGTGAAATATAGTTTTGCCAGTTTGTAATGAAATAATGAAGAACGACTCGATGCTATCATAGGCGCCGACTTTCCGTAGGAAAAAAGGGTTTGGCCACATTTTTTAAATATCGAGTTAAAATTCTGGAATAATTTTGTATTGTCTTAGGCCTCCCTGAACACGTGGTTAACATTTTTATACTTAGTCATATTAGGCATATTTGTGTAATTTATAGTATGGGTGATTATATTCTAATTATAAGATTATATCTGTTATTACTACTTAAAAAAAAACAGTGGTACAGTTGTTCAATAAATTAATATAGCTTCATATCTTTCAGTTACTTCTAACCTTGTTTGTTCCACATCTTTTCAAATTAGATAGATGTGGTTCATATTGAGTTTTCAAAGGTTTTTAACATAATACACTATTCAATATTACTACAAAAAATCCATTTGGTTTTAGTAGTGAATTACTTTTTTTGTTTCTACTTGTGTAATAGGATACAGTATGTTACATTCAATGATTTCCAAATTCCAAAACCTATTGTAACTACATCGGGAATGCCTCAAGGTTCCAATTTGAGGTTACTACTTCTAATTTTAATTATGAATGACTTTGAATCGTGATTTTTTTAAAACTTGTAATCTGGTCTATTAACAACACAATTAAATGTAAATAAATAAGTAGCCACTTAAGCTTAGAAATCAAATCTTGTCTGATTAATTTGTAAACACATTTAATATTTGACACTACATTAGGTTCTTTGCAACATATTGTAAAGCTAGCTTTAAAAATTTGGGATAATATGCATACTATGTGACAAACAAAGGTAAAGGTATTGAGAACCGACGATTTCTAATACACTCTGATACACCTGGGCTTGGATCTAATAAGGTTGCCGATAAGTACTTGGTGTATCATTCCAAGTTAACTGAACTTCGTGGATAAGAGTTGCTAAAATCTGTGGGGTCTTAGGATACTAAGTTTATTCCTGATGAACAATATTATTATAATAGAAAAAAATTGAAGAAATAGCCAACCTTTTTAAATCGATGCAGTGACCAAGCAAGTACCAATTATTGACCACTGGCATCATAACAATATTCTGATTTATATTTTATCCCTATAATCTAAAAGATTGTGACAAAACAATAGTTGCTTGGTGGCATAAGACATTAATGAAGCTTAACTAACCAATGGTGATAGTTATCTACTTGATTAGTGTATGACACATCCATTATACCCATTAAATAGTTTAACAAAACCACTTAAGATTAGATATCTAGGTTTTAAAAAATATAAGTATCTATATTTATAGTCTTTGTAAGTAATATATTTCATATGTGACTGTAAAACTAACAAAATTAATGATCATTTTAATGAAAACACATTGTATTTTATTTGGTCAGTGGTCGCGCGGTTTAAGGCGTCAGTACTTGAATCGCTGTGGGTTCGACCCCCGCAACCGGTAGACCGTATATAAGCTATATTCGTGTAGGGCAAATAGTAGTCTCCACTAGCCCTACAACATAGTACGAAAATGATATGTAGTAATTAAAATATTTTCATTCATAACAGTATTTTTACTTACCTTTTATCTACCATATAACCTTCCAAAACGGATTTGGCATTGTTACTGCACAGACCCTTGGTGAAGTTTCTAGCACTGCTCTGACACGAAGCGATTGATATCAACTAAAATGTCTTCTGAGTAATAGGCATAAGCTCTGAATGAGCGCATCAAACTACGGCATGGGAAGTCATTCACAAAAATGGTATAAAACCTTTTCATATTCAGCGCGTCCAAAATCTACAGGATGGTGATAATGATTTGCGGTTTTATTTTTACAATTGGATAAACGCAAACCATACACTTTACGAATACATTTTGTTCACTTCACTCGTGATGGAGTAAATAACTGTCACAATGAACATCGTTGGTCAAATGAAAAACCGCACACCACGATGGAAAGTAACTTTCAGCATCGGTTGGGGTGTGGTATGATGAATAATCAATTACTTGGTCCAGTTGTGCTAGATCGTCTTACTGGACCTACATAATAATATGTATGTCGTTATTCCACTGGATATTAGGCAAATCATATACTTTCAGCATGATAGTGCCCCTGCCCATTTTAGTGCTGTTGTCATCAATCAGGTTATTCTCTTTTACTGGTGTAGAGCATGAGATGAAACAAAGAGTTCATTCCATTCGTTCACGCAGTTATAGCTTGGGAGCTATTGTAAAAAAAGTACAGAAAAAAAATTGATACTTTTGAAAATACTTCCAAAAAATGCTATAATCTTCCTCTCAGTGGTTTACACAGTTAATTTTCTTTTTCAAAGTCAGGGCTATCATGACCTCTATTGCAAATATTAAAATTAAGAACTTTTACAATAACGCAACAAAACGCCAACGTAAACTATTGATGTAATGTTGAATTATTGTTCATTCTATGCATTTTAGAATTATAATATTGATTGTTAGTTTAAAACATAGCCATATGATATTAGATGTTTTACGTAGGTTTTTGGGAAAAGGCAGGAAACGATTGTCATACATATGACTTCATTGATAGGAATTGTAGGAGATTTGATTTATATTAGCTTAAAATACCTTTCTAATACAGTAAAAAATGTTACAAAAGCTAATAATAAGGAATATATGGGTAGATATTGTGGGTGTAATTCAACGCTGGTTGGGGCTTTTGTCCACAGAGTAGTTAGTTTCACACAATATTATTAATACCTAAAAATATATAAAAACCTGATACAGATATTGAATATTTAGATAAAAAAAACAATGAAATTTTACATATTATGCAAACCTGTGCGTTCCTAACACTGTTTATTTTTTAATACTTGTATTATGTTGATATAAAGTTTCTATATTTTTGTGTAATTTATAGTACGGTACACATAGTGTGATCTATTATATTCACACATAGGATTATATGTTATTATACTCTATTTTTAAACTAAGAGGAGCGAATGCCAAGGACAAATTTACACTGCAAAATTTACTAAAAACTACCCCCAGACAGCATCAGACTATCAAGTACTGAGCCTTCATAAATGATTACAAGCCACGTGACCAGTAATTTGGTTTGAAACGGTTATTTTATTTCCTTGGTGTTGGCAATTAAATTCTGGTAACTTTATAAGTTACTAAACGAATAAGATTAAGGTTACATTAAAACACAATATTACGTGGCTGTGATTTCAACGGCTGTGATTGGTGTAATTTATTCTTGACATTTTATTCAACCAATCGGCTATCGCACCATCTCGCGCGTACTTTAAAAAATTTGCGATACAGTTGTTCAGTAAATCAATATAACTTCATATCCTATAATAAAGTATATTTGTTTTACATACGATCTCTGAAATTTTCTAGGTAACCATAATCAGGTGGATGTGGTATACAGTGAAGGTTTTTAACATAATGCACTATTCAACATTATTACAAAAGAATCCATTTGGTTTTAGTAGCAAATTGCTTACTTTTTCATTTCTACCTGTATAATAGGATACAGTATGTTACATTCGATGATAGCAATTCCAAAACCTGTTGAAAATGCATCGGAAATTCCTCAAGGTTCCAATTTGGGGCTACTACTTCTTCTAATTATTAATGACCTAGGTCTTCAAGAAAACAATAAACTTGAAACTTGGTTTATTAACAATATAGGTATCTTAATGTGAATAACTGCCTGAAGTAGCCACTTACTCTA
Organism: Monochamus alternatus; assembly: GCA_037114965.1. Lineage (NCBI taxonomy): Eukaryota > Metazoa > Arthropoda > Insecta > Coleoptera > Cerambycidae > Monochamus > Monochamus alternatus. Next base: position 16,603,957 of record CM073434.1, on the reverse strand, counting down.
GAAAATCCAATCCAGCCTGATTAATTTGTAAAGATTTATTCGACGCATTTATACAAAAACGATTTGGAGTTTGGAACATTTGGTACTACATTAAGCTTTTCGCGACATATTGTAAAATGAGCATCAAAAGCTATAGAATATATGTATATTATAAATTTATTATTGAGTAAATCATTAGAGTTGAACACTGTATGTCTTTGTTATATCCAAACGTGATTACTGTTCTCTATTCTTATTATATCTACTGTAATAATAATAATAATAATAATAATAATAATAATAATAATAATAATAATAAAAAAGAAAATGTATATTATTCAGTTAAATCTGATAAGGTTTATCCTACTTGAGGTTATGACAATGACTTATTAACAGATTCAACTGACAGTTTTTAGAAAAGAGGAAATATATATTATATTGTGTTAGTTTAATTTTGTGATACCGCATGTCTCGATCAGATCTCATGTTACATTATATTTTCAGATGTCTGTGATATTACCTACAACTGGTACGATGGATTGAATGTGTGTTGCACACTTATTTGTATGTTCTTTATTTTTTTAAATATTTTCGATATTTCTTATTGTATGTATTTACATGTCCCTCTTCTTAATAGTAAATAAAATTATGTATAACTTATATTAACGTATATTTATTTTTTTTTGCCGATAAAAATAACCAACCATTCCCATTTGATGCTTGTCAGTAGCCACAACATTGGCCAATGGCGATAGTTACCTATTTGACTAATGTATGACACATACCCCCAACTTTTGTTTCTACACAAAGACGTTAAGAAAAGTTAAATATTGTGTGTAATAAATAGTTTAATGAAATCTCATAAGGACTGAATATTTACGTTTTAAGAAATATATTATCGTGTACATGCAGGGTGTCTTGCCAGTCGTTACATTAATTTCAGGAGGTGATAGAATACTTGATTTTGAGTCGAGTGAAATAAACATACCTATATATCAAATGTTACAATATTTGTGATAATTAATATTTTAATATTTTTTAAATTTAACCTTGCTTTTCTACAATTATTGAAGTTTCGAAGAAAAGCAAACCTTTTGTAACAAATATTTCTATACTTCTTTTACGAATGAATGGATTATTTAAATGATTTAACCAATAACATCCAAAGTGGCTTTGTTGCTTACCTAGAATTTCATAAACATGAGTTCTTCTACTTTGTAAAACGAAGAGTCAAATTTAAACGTGGATTTTATTTAAACCTTTGTGTGTAGGTTTATTCATTATCACAAATATTAACACTTGACTTGAACAAGTAACACTTGATATAAGGGTTAACTATGACTAAGTACAAAAATTTTAACCACGTGATCAGGAAGGTCTAAAACACAATAAAAAATTTATTTCGGAATTCTAGCTCGATGTTTAGAAAATGGGGCAAAACCCTCTTTTCCCACGGAAAGTCGGCGCCTATGACAATCTATCATCATCCGTCATGGCTAGATATCTCAACTACTGATCGTTTTTTCAACATTGTCAAGTGTAGAAACGACGAAACGAAACATTTGTATTAATAATAATAATGTCTAAGTACCTGGTAGTACAGCTAATCCGGTTAGCTGCAGTATTTTGTATTCGTTCTTTCGTTGCACACTGCCAAACTACATTTTCACTCCTTGCAGATTCATCATAATTATCCACTAACATATCCGACATAAAATACTTTATTTAATTACTATAACACGTTCTAGGTTATGCCATACTGCATTGCTAATTGCATACCCTCCATGCTCTAAACCATCCAGAATTCGAAGTTAGTTATAATCTAAGGGTCGTTTTTACAGAACACTGTAAACATCTTGGGATGTTACAGTTTAAAATATTACTAATTATTTTATGCAAACATCGTCGATTACTGTTAATATTGTTGATATTATTAGTATTAACAGAATTTAATTACACAACAACACATTAAGTTTAAAAATTTATTGGCGTGAGTGCATCTTGTATTAGTGACAGATGTCGTCTGTAGATGTCAAGTAACGTAAATTTACGGTTACGGTACTCTGACTAGTTTGAAATAATTTTTCAGTACTTGATTTTCGCAAATTTAATTTTTCTCGTATTTTATGTGTATTTACAAACATGTCGTATTCAAATGTCTAGATGACGGACAAGGTGCTGCTTTATGAGAGTGTGACAAGTGCATATTATCGTGGGGCAGCCTCAAAGACGTTTCCCGAGTATACAAAATATTTTGCTGAATACTTTTGAACTACATCGAACAGCTGTTTTATGCCGTGGCAGTAAACGTGTGGCAGTGTTTTTATGTGTACATTTACGTGTATTTTGTTGTTATCCTTTGTGCTTTTTCCCGACGTAAGTAATCGACGTGGTTAAGACCGCCAAACCAAGTAGGTACCCCGCTTTACACAAAAAGAACGATCGAGAGAAGGAGAGGTCCACAGGAAGTACAAAAATCTTTGCAGGTTTTAATTTAAACAAGTAAGATCACAGAAGATGATTCAACATTCTTAATATCTCTCCAAGTATCAATCCTGGAAAAAAATATTAGTAAGGTAAGTGCTGCCTTCTGTGCTATCATACCGTATTTCTCATTAAATCATTAAATAATAATCTACATTTTGTAAAGATTTTTTTCCTTTCAAAGCGGCTTAAATTGATACACGTGTCAATGGACCTGTCACTATATTTGACACCTTTGACTGGCAGAATATACCTAACCTCGCGGCTGACAGAAGCTCAGTGACGGCGATAAATAGGGATTTAATATAGTTTTGAAAATAATTTTTTTGGCTTTATAAATAAGTTTGGAACTTTTTTGAAGGGTGATTCCATTAATTCTTATTTTTCCTTATTTCCTCTTAAAATATTTGTACTAAGTCATAGTTAACCCTGTACTATATTATAGAAAAGAATACGAGGCCCTTGAGAATTAATTATCACAAATATTCTAACACTTGGTATATAGGTATGTTTGTTTCAATCGACTCAAAATCAAGTATTTTATCACCTCCTATAATTATCGTAACGACTTGCAAGACACTCTGTATAGTAAAACTACCAAAATAAATGATAATTTTAATGAAAACACGTTGTATTAATTTCATTTATTTATTTCTAAAATACGTTTAATAATATATTAAGTGAAAATATTCACAAGCAGTCGTTAGTATTTGATATTAACCTAGTGCGAATGGTGATTGATTGTTGGTGTCCAAATAGTAGTCTCCACTAGCCCTACAACAGAGTACAAAAACGATATATAGTAATTAAAATTATCATTCAAAACAGTATTTTTGACTTGCCTTGTGTCTACCTTATAGCCTCCTAAAACGGATTTATCATTGTTTATGCACCGACCTCTGGTGAAGTCTCTGTAACTAGCACACTGCTCTGACACGAAGAGATTGGTATCAGCTAAAACGCCTTCCGAGTAATAAGCATAAGCTCTGGAGTGAGCGCAGGTGCCGGCGATGTCCAAACCGCACCCAGGTTGAGAAGAACCTCCGTTGGGGTAGTAATCCGAGTGACCAGCTGGATCTCTAAAGCCTAGAAGGCCTCCGTTGGTGTGGATGACCTGGACGAATTTGGCGTCGGTTGGGTCCAAGCGCTCGTCAGTATTCCTAACAGTGAAGAGAGGTCCTGCAGGGTCCAGTCCTACAATATGGTCCACTTCTGCATTGAGAGCAGCGCCAGCGGCTCCACCAACGTGAGCGCCGAGCGAGAAACCAACCAAGGCCACCTTGGACAAGCTCAGCCAGTACCTGCTCTGCAAGGCTTGGATAAAGTTCGCAACGTACCTTCCAACTTGGACAACAGAGTTCTTAGCGGAGATGTAGTTCTTTGCTGCTATCGGACCCCAGTCCACAACGAAGACGTTGATGTTGTTCTTGGACAAAATGGCCTCTCTGACGTGACGATTCAATGAAGCGTCGTTGTCGCCATGCCAACCGTGTATGATGAACATGGTATCTCTCAGAATCGAAAATCCGGTGTTTCTTAGATCTTCTATGTTTGAAATCTGGACATCTACACCAACAGAGTCTCTCTGACTGAAGAAGTGGTAGACGACGTCGCTTTCTGATGCCATGGTGTCTATTTCGGCGTTGACTAGGTCTTCCACTTCGTAGACTCCTGGACTCGTCTCGTATAGGAAATATTCCATGTTCTCTTCATCATCTTCTTCTTCGACCAGACTGTTAAGAGCTAAGTTTTAGAACATTAAAAAAAATTAATACGTTGAACTGTAAAAAGTAAGCACACAAAGACTTTCACAGAAAAGTACATTAGACCTTAAAGCAATGCGGAATTAAAAAATAAAGCAATTTGTTTCTCTAGTATAAACTATAGAGCGTTGAAGTTGTTAACATCATCAAAAGTGACACCTTTGACGACGAATCCATTTAAAAAGAATGACATTGTTCAAGCAACATACATCATCAAACAGCTATTGTTATTACAAAACAAATCAAAATAAATTCTATAAAAAATAGTTTTTCCGACGAAGATTTGCCTGCATATATCGAAGAAAGTGTATATGAAGCAATTTTAAGCCTTGTCCCACATCGCAGTATGCCTTAGTATTTAAGAGATATGAGAAATGGTGCCATAAAAGTAAAATTAAAAACATAACTGGTGAAAAAGTTCTATTAGCATATTTCCAAAAAACCAAGTAAAGATCCTAAACCTATTTGATTATGGAGTTATTATTATTCCTTGTTAAAAGCAGAATTATCAATGCGAAAAAAATATACATAAAAAATATGCTACTTAACTTGCATGTTTAAAAGAAAATCGGAGAGCTATAAGCAGAAAAAACTTAAAATGTTAACCAAGAATAACATTCCTACAAACAGCCTTCAATGAAATATATTTGGATTTAAAAGTGATTCTCAATATTATTTTTACTTTTTCAACAAAATATTTGTTTTTTAAGGTCTTACTGATTGGAATGGACGAGTTCCTGTAGAAGAGAAATGTTAAATGATGCTGTAAATGAAGGAAGTTGCTTCTAAATTCGAGTTAGGGATAAAAAACAAAAGTTGATAGAAGTTTTTTTATAACCCTAGGGGACATAGAAGATGTCGATGGATACTATTAAATATGCTGAAATGAGACCTCCAGACCGTATGCATATTCGTTTTTTCTTACATATAGAAATAAAAAATATGTTAATACACCGATTGGTATAAACGCATAATTTTTTTACACTCCAGCGCTAGACAATATATTGGACACTGTTTCCGACGTTCCTCAACGTCAAAAAAGAAAACTGCAGTTAAACTATTAGGTGAGAGTACTTCATCAGGATCACAAAACAAATTGGATGTCTGACTGTTAATACAAAGGCAACCTCTTCCCAATCTGGGATTAACCTCATAAATGTCAAAATTGTGTAATTAGTAATAATTAGTGTTGATTATTTAGTACTTGTAGATGTATGTTGAGAATAAATAATGTAGATCAATTAGTAATTTTATAATATAAATAGCTATTAAAAATAAATGTACCTGGTCCAGACAAGACAAGAGGGAGCAAAACTACCACTAAGAGAAACAGCTTCATATTGGATGTTCAACAACTTACTGACCATTTGTTCTCAGAGTGAATTCACTATATATTTCTAAACGATAATCCAAGGGATTACGAAAAAACAATGGTATCTTCACAATATAATTGACTTATATCACATCTAAAATGATCCACCCACAGTGTTTTCTATTTTGAAACTGTGGTTCACTTTTATAATATTTAATAAACATGTTGTTGTGTCAATTCATAACATCGGGTATTAGTCTAAGATATAAACTATTGATAAGAGTTATTTAAACTTTCAAAGAAAGACTGAATTTTATCTTCTAACAATTTCACCGATTTTCTTTAATCTTGATTAATTTTCAAAGTACAGAGGATTTCAACCACAAATATTACGCATTTGTTTTATATAATTGTATAGATTGTTCCAAGAAGGTAGTCTTAATTTTATTTGAACTTCGAGTGACCATATTTTTTATATTCGTTTCGTGCTTACAGTTAGTTGTGCCAAATTATTATGGGAAATTACACGATTCAATAGCGCGTGCCAATTGTTAAAGTATATTATGAAAATGTTGCAATGACTGTTAATAGCGAAGGATGTTAGACAATGATAACCGATTATTTGTGACCAAGACTAGATGGCATAAAGACTATAAGTCTTTTAATTTCAATAAGATTGTTACGTGTCAGACTGACCACGAAACTATTACTTTGTTAAAGGAAAGGTTTGGAAGTACTTCGTAATTTCGTTTGGTGTTGATGTTAGGTGGCCATTAAATCGTCTAAAGAATTTTAATGTTAATGCATCTCAAATAACTGCAGTTTTAATTAACAAAATTAAAAGAGTTATTTATTGATGAAATGTCATGTTTTTTGTGAGAGTGTTATCAGGAACTGCCTCTTAGCATACTTTTTCGTCCAAAATGGCATCCATTGTACAGACAAATACATAACAAAGGTGTAATTGCTGAGCCAGTAACAGATTACGAATGTAGTGATCCTGGCTGTGAAGTTGGTTTTGTTTAAACCTCCTACATAATAATAAATGGCGTTTAAAATGAAGCGGCAATATTTAAGGTCGTGATTGCCCAGGTCATTTTATAAAAAAGTCTTCTTCTAAAAACATAGGTCCGCAAACGCTTCGTTACCCATCTGCAGTATGTTGAAGTTTAATTTAAAAATATAACCGAAATCAATAGTATATCTGATGAATTAAATTGTGAGGTAACTGCTATACTGATAATTGTAGACTGATGACTGTATACAGATCTCCTGTTGGCGACTTTAACATATTCTTGGACTTACTTTCACTGACTTTGCAGAAGTTGATTTTCGTTGATAAATCAATTTTTGTATCTGGTGATTTTAATGTGCATTTTCAAAATGAAAAGGATAAAAAAGCCAATATGTTTGTGAATGTTTTCGAATTTTTGGATTGTCTCTTACAACTTTAGCAAATACAAGAAATAATAATTGCTTAGATAATATTTTTACTAATATTCCTTCTCAAAATTACAAAATATATATCGTGGTATCACCATATATCAAAATATATATATCGTCGATTTCTTATTATCAGACCATTTAGGTATTCATCTTCAAACAAGTATTAATAAAGGGAACGACAAAAAAATAATACTTTATAGACCAATAATTAATAGTGGCCTAAATGAACTAAATAACTATTTGTCGACAAAGAACTGGATGTTTATATGCATATAACTCAGAAATTGATATTAACAAGAGATTTGAGAATGTTATTGTCGAAACTAGTTTGTTGGTTTACCAGCGAACTTCGAAATATGCGAGAACATTTAAGGACTATGTAAATGCGTACTCATCACCTAATAATACTTTTATCATGAAATCCTATAGATCTCAGTATGTTATGGAGTTACAAAGAAATAAACGACAAGCTCATGATAAATTTATAAAATCTCACAGCAACCCAGCTCAATCAATGTGGAAGCTTATTAACATTAGAAGTCCAAGAAAGCAACCAAACTGATAGCTCAATATCAGCAAATGAATTTAACACTCATTTTTCAAATATCGCTGCTAACATTATTAAAGGTCTAAATTCCACCAATGCATTATACACTGATGATATAAATTCTATTAAAACTCGTAACAGATTAAACTTCTCTACGGTTCCCTTTGATATAATCGATTAGTTTATTACCCAGCTAACAATTTCCTGTTCTATAAAAATCGTAAGAACGTTTCCAAAGCAAATTTTATAGAGCAATGTTTGTTACAAGAACATTTTCAAAACGTTCTTAGAACACCATAAATACCATAAAAATGGGCACGTTCTATAGAAGATTTTAGTTCTTTAAGCGGTTGTGTAAGGTTTGCAGGAAATAGTTATAGAATTGTTGAATAAAGAATTTTTATAACTCAGTTACAAAGCAATGTCATAAAAATTCTATAGTACGTCGTTATACAATTTTTGTGTTGAATGGTGTTCTATTTAGAGAAATTTAAAATCGTTTAATTGTATCTTCTAAAAACAAAATGTTTCTGTATCGCATTCATGTTAGAAATATGGATGGGCCAATAAGACCCAATAAGATGGATCTAATCAGCTTGCATAGGAGTACTCACATTACTAATTGCTTAGTTGGTTTGTCCATAAGGGAGCAGTACATTTTAATGCGGAAAAAGTTTTATCGTGAAATATGTAGTACATAACGGCAATTTTTTGACGCGCCCTCAGTTAACCTTATATTTCCTATACCTGCTGGAAATTTAATAAACAAAAATTGTTTCTATATTGATAAATTTAACAACCAACTGTATATAAAATTGTCGGAAAGTAAGTATATCTATATTATTCATATCATTTCTCCTATTTATATTGTATATATTCTTAATTAAGATTTTTTTCTCTCTTCACAATATGGCGACAGAAAGAAGGGCATTATCTTGTACTTCCAATGGATTCTCACTAATATGACATCTTTTGTGTCGATTGCAATGATTATGGAGCAAATACGCTTGGTAAGCAACTACTATAACAGATCTATGCCACTTAATATCCACAATGTTGTCATATTTTATTGTGGTATTTTAATCTTATTTAATAAACCTTTAAAATTCTTTAACTTCATCATCTAGAAGTACAAATGGATAAGGTTTGGAATGGTCTAAATTAAATATGTTACTAAATTTCTATAAGAAAATCAGTTTCTATTAGCAATCAAATAAATCTTATCTATCGTAATGAAATTTTCTTTCTGCAAGCAGATAATAATATTTACAAGTCACGACTATGTTATACAAACTTTGATCAAAATATTTCGTACATTTACAGGCAGGTCTCGTCAGATAGTTCTATAGCCTTTCTTTATGGAACAAAAATGCTTTTGTTACTTATTTACTCTATAATGATTTTATGACAACTGTATTATTATTCTCTATAACTGCTTTAAAGAGCTTTTTCTCTTAAGTTCGATAGCAGCTTCCATATTTGTAATTTGTTTTCCGCAGCAGAATTGTAACTTAACAACGCCGTATACAATAGTTCTATAATTAAACTATAAGCGGAATAATTTGATAAGTGTTTCACAGGAGATGGTATAATTCTATAAACCAGTATTTTTCATCGGTTTTACAGTAATTTGATTCTGTAAGCACCGTTGCTGTAAAATTGTTTTATTGTACACACTTATAGGGCTACATTAGCAGTTATGTTATAAATGTTCTATAAATTATGCTCTAAGAACGTTCTTGCAACAAATTTAAAGAACAATTCAATTTCTGAAGGCATAATAATATCATGTGCCACATTAATGCAACAATTTAGTATTATAAATACAACTATAAAATATTAACAGAATATAAAACTCCTATTACTTTAAATTTATAGAACTACTTTGCTAGCTGGGTAATAACTTAAAAAGTAAAACAGCTAAAGACATTGTAAAACCCATAAAGCATACCATATTGATGCCTCTTACAGCACTAATAAATATTACTATTTTTCCGGGGATTTTTCCAGATTGTCTAAAGGTCTCTAAAGCTGTACCTATTCATAAAACAGGTAATACCAACGATCCCTCAAATTATAGACCTATTTCGATTATACCAACATTTGCAAAAATTTTGAAAACATTCTAAAATCGCAAATTATAAATTGTTAAGAAAATAAAAATCTATTCAATACTAGCCAATACGGTTTTAGAAATAAGCTCCCGACAACTTTAGTCATAGACAGACTGATAACAGAGATCAGTACTGGTTTTGAGCACAAAGATTTTGTTTGTTCTCAGTTCCTAGATCTCACCAAAGCTTTTGACTGTGTTCTCACGCAATTCTGATAGATAAATTGTCATACTATGGTTTCACTGCTCACAGTGTTGGTATCATGCATTCATATCTTAGTAATTGGAGACAATATGTTATGCATAATAATATATCATCAGCCTGTCTTGATATCACTGTAGGCGTACCACAGGGGTCCATTTGCTTTGGTGCTGTTCTATTTCTATTATATGTTAATGATTTACCTCTATCAGTGAACAACTCAGTTTTAACTGATACCAATTAAACAAATCCTAGCCTTTTCAAACTGAACTAATGATTCAGAGTTGGTTCCTCTCTAACAAACTTAATTTAAATTCTAGTAAGACTTGCTTGAAATTATATTGCACTACTACCACTATTTACGGTCGCTGTCTTTTGAAACTTTTTATACTCCCTTATATCGACGATATCGACTTTACCAGAAACTAAGAAGATGAAATGCAAGAAAGTTAAGCTTAGAAATGATGGAGGTAAATATCTTTGTAAGTATTGTTTTAAATATAATAGTTTATACGATTTTTTCCTCTTCTGATGAACTGCTTGAAAAATTCCTAAAATATTTTATTTGAAGTAATTCTAGAAAATTTTTCAATTTCTAGTCTTTTTAACAAAATCTACGTTCCATCCGTATTGATATTGTGGCGATGAGCAATCACCAAATTTTAATTTTCTTTGCTGATTTTGGCATAAACGTTGAAGCGCAAACCCGGGACTAGTACCTATTCTTGATGCAGGAACTATTTGAACAGTTCTAGAACTGTAACAAACTAATTCTGAAAGAAACGAAAAGACCAAAATGAATTTTCTCAAATATTTTTGATTTCGATGAGATTTCATGATGTTTTGACGACAACAAATTTACTAATAGAGTAAACTTTCAGTCTTTAGAAGGAAGGAGATTTATATTCTTTGTACAATTACACTAATAATCTGTCTTAGCTCATTTTTTTATATCTTATTCCTTAATTTAATCTCACAGAACATTTTATTATTAATCGACTAGAATAATATGTCAATTCAATTTATTATCTGATGTATGTGATATTAATAATTCCAGTGTGCAAATACGTACTAAGGATTGCATGTTACTAGCACTTGTTATTGTTTTATGTAGTTATTTTCAACCCTTTATCGGTTTACATTAATTTTTGAAACCCTTATCGGGCAAGGTACTTAGGACACAAGACAAAATTTTTATAATTCTGATATAAATTTTAAAAGTCTCTTATAACTCGGCAACAGTCTTCTTTTCTTCATAATTTCAGTCTGTTAATAAACAACAAATGTATCCATATGGTAACACTGGCTACCTAGTACTCAGATTTTTTTTTAAGAAAAGGGAATAATAGCAGCAATAGCAAACAGTTTTGTAAAATATTCAATTGGACAAAGCATATCCTCATTTATGTCTGGGGTGAAATCCGTATTTCATTTATTTTCGAGTAAATCTTCTTTGGTTCATTTAAAAATAATTTCAAACTTTCAGTTTTTCTTTTTAGGAGAATATTCATTTGATTCATCTTTAAGAATTAGTATTCTCAGACTTGCTAGATTGTTTTTTCGTTGTTTGTATTTGTAAAAATTATTTAGTAATGTACTTAAGTACGATCAAAAAATTATAACATGTGTCTATTTATTTTACCTATAACTAAATGCCTACTTTGATAAATTTTCTCTCGAAGTTGTTGCAGAGTCATTATCTTCGGCATCTGATGAATCAGAAGTATCAGATACTTGAGGAGGGGGCGGTAATCTGCGTTTGTGTTTGCCATAAAAAAGAAGCATTTTATTATTATTATTATTATTATTTTCTGTAACACCTTCCGAAGCTCCGACACATTCGGAGATGTTCTGAAGATTCAAGCAATGACCACTCTCCACTCCGTGGAGTCAGTAATCATTGCGTCCGTAAATCGTGCGTTCTGAGCAGACGTAGCGAACCAAGGACGATTGCCTTCTGCATTCTGCCGGCTAAGATCTCTGCCGAATTTCGGCAAGCCGGTATGATCTTTAAGTCAGAAAGCAACGTATGTCTCATTCCACCCAGGACGCCTATAATGAGCACCACAATCTTAACAGAGTGGTCTGGATACAGCCTGCGGAGCTCGGAGAGAAGATCTCGATACTTCCTCCGTTTCTCCTCCTCTTTTAGGACGATGTTGTTCTCTGCGGGAGCCGAGAACTCAATCACAAACCGTGCTAATTTGGTGGTCGAGGAGGACTACATCAGGCTTATTGGCTTGAATTTGCCTGAGGGTGGGAAATGAATAGTTCCAATAAATTCGGCACTTCTCATTCCCCACAACGGATTCTATATCCCCCGGAACATAAGGCAGCACTGGCGTCTCGTCTATCTCATACGAGTGTCGTAAATGATAATACAACACCCGTAAGGCTGAATCGTGTCTTTGGATATACGCTGTGGCCGCATATACCGGACAGGCCGACAGGAGATGCATAAGCGTCTCCGGCGCCTGGCGGCAGGCCCTGCAGCTGGTATCAGGAACCTCGATACCCAAGACACGACTACGATAGACGAGAGTGTTAATTACACCATCTTGGCAAGCCATTATGAACCCCTCGATCTCAGAGTTCAGCCCCGCTGACCTCAAAAAAGCGAAAGTCAGCTTTTCAGATAAGCCAAGCCCCTCTAGATGACGGTAGAAGAGACCATGCATTGGCTTATCCTTATGTAGCTGCAGAAGATGATGCGCTTCTGCAGCTTTAATTTGGGCTTTTAACTGAGCAGGGTCCCACTCGGTGACAGAGTCTGGATTTTCCCGCTCAGTATCGAACACGAGACCAAGTTCATTGGCTGCTCTTCTCGCTGCCTTATATACAAACGCTCCTATCCCTGTTGCTTCATGGTCTTGGATCATGCAGAGAAGGGGATCCGAGCTCCTGATGACTTTACAGGCTTCCTCCAGAACCACTCTGCCCTGGAGACATTCCAAACTCAAGAGTCCAAGACCTCTCCGATTTCTTGGGAAGTATAACCGCGGAACGCACGATCTTGGATGCAAACTCCGATGGAGATGCATCATTTTACGGGTCCCTACATCGAGTTCCCTCAGCTCTTCTTGTGTCCATTTCACTACTCTAAAGGAGTAGAGAAGGATCGGAACGGCAAGCATATTTGTGGCACTCACCTTGTCCTTACCCGACAGCTCCGAAGACCAGATTTGTCGAAGGCGGTGTCGAAACCTGCCGCGGAGAGCGTTTTTCACCGTAGCCACCTCATTATTATTATTATTAAATTTGATTCATTTACGACACATCATCAACCTTTATAGATAGCAGGTTTCATATGTAACTGAAAAACCATCAAAATAAGTTATCATTTTATTAAATACCATGATATTTACAAATTATTTTATTAATTCATTATTCTTAATCATGAATTAAGTGTAAATAATTTACTAGTGGTGGTAGATTTGATTTTAGCCAAGTGCAAATGGTGATTGGCGATTGGTGTCCAAATAGTAGTCTCCACTAGCCCTACAACAGAGTACGAAAACGTTGTGTTGTAATTTAAATATTTTCATTCAAAATAGTATTTTTGACTTACTTTAAGTCTAATGTATAACCTCCCAAAATGGATTTGGCATTGTTACTGCACAGACCTCTGGTGAAGTCTCTGTAACTAGCACACTGCTGTGACACGAAGCTATTGGCGTCAGCTGAAATGCCTTCTGCGTAATAAGCATAAGCTCTGGAGTGAGAGCAGGCGCCACCGATGTCCAAACCGCACCCAGGTTGAGAAGAACCTCCGTTGGGGTAGTAATCCGAGTGACCAGCTGGATCTCTAAAGCCTAGAAGGCCTCCGTTGGTGTGGATAACTTGAACAAACTTAGCGTCAGTAGGGTCCAAGCGTTCGTCGGTGTTCCTAACAGAGAACAAAGGTCCTGCGGGGTCCAGTCCTACAATATATTCCACTTGCCCATTGAGAGCAGCACCAGCAGCTCCACCAATGTGGGCGCCGAGCGAGAAGCCAATTATGGCAATCTTGGACAAGCTCAACCAGTACCTGCTCTGCAATGCTTGAATAAAGTTCGCAAAAAACCCTCCAACTTGGACAACAGAGTTCTTAGCGGAGATGTAGTTCTTTGCTGCTATCGGACCCCAGTCCACAACGAAGACGTTGATGTTTTTCTTGGACAGAATGGCCTCTCTGACGTAAAGATTCAATAAAGCGTCGTTGTCGTCTTTCCAACCGTGTATAATGAATACGGTATCTCTCAGGATGGAAAATCCAGTGTTTCTTAGGTCTTCGATATTCGAAACTTGTACATCGACACCATTGGTATCTTTCTGACTGAAGAAGTGGTATACGACGTCGCTTTCTGCTGACATGGTGTCTATTTCGGCGTTGACTAGGTCTTCCACTTCGTAGACTCCTGGACTGGACTCGTATAGGAAATATTTCATGTTTGCCCCATCATCCTCTTCTTCAGTCTGAGTTTGAAAGACTGCAAAGAGTTTTAGAAAATTAAGGGCAATCAAACTATATGTTTCTATGAACTATCTGCCGTTTTTTAGTTTAGTAGGTAATTTGACTTTGTCAATATCTTCAAATATATACTCATATAAAGCAATAACTATCCTAGCTTATGCAGATGATACCAATGTATTGTTCTAGTCAACTATTGTTATGAATGTGGAAGAGGCAGCCAACTTAATGTTTATGAATCTAGTGCAGTAGTTAGTGAAAAGCTATTACAGGAATATTTAAAAAATTTGTAAATTTCTGTTTACACATTGTGTTTTTAAAATTTGGTACAAAATTTATGAACGTAAAAGTAGAGCCAAAAAAGTTCCTATAAACATTGGTCCTCCGAAGCAACGTTGCTGAGATATGACTCTTTAAAGAGGTCTTATAACTCTGTCTGATTAAGATAATGAAATGAATATTGTAGATAGTAATCATACCATGTCTTTAACCATCATAAGTTTCATCAAAATTGATTATAAATAAGGATAGTTTTCTAACTACCCTTAACAGATTTTTATTCCTTTGAATTATCAAGCAAATTATTTTTTTGATTAATTAGACTTTTTTAAAGAAAAATTTTCCAGGGTGGACAATTTGAGCCTTTGCTTCGCACTCGGAATTAAGATTTTTTATGACTAAGTTATATCCTAAAGTTCAAAACAAAAATTTATTTTCTTTACACTTTTGCTTTTTTATGTTAATTAATAACTTTATAAATACGTCCGTAGATCCCTCTCAGCAGACTATTTCCATTACAGAAAGTGACAATCATTACTTTTGAAACCGTCACCATGACAGATGCTTACTATGTGAAAATGTTACTGTTCTAAACCATACATTATTTAACAAATAATTATCTAATTCATTAAAAAACAATGTTATTTGCTTGATAATTAGAGGAATATAAAAAATTCGAAAAATTTCTGTTAATAGTTGTTAGAAAACTACCCTTATTTATAACCGATTTTGATGAAATTTATTTACTTATTTATTTATTTATTTTAATTACTTCCTACGGGACTAACCCAGTTACGGGATGAGGACACAATACAGTAAATGTAGATAACAAAATTAGTAAGGATTACAATTTAAAATAAAACATTCAAAAAATATAAAATTAAATAGAAAACATTAAAAACAAAATATCTACGTGTATACAGGGTGTCCGGAAATGATGAGCAAAAAATTCTTTAGATAATTTTAGACCGAAAATAAATGCTACCTCTTTCTATAACATTTTTTCAAAAACTGATTATTAACGGAGTTACAGGGTGTTAAAGTTAAAATTTTATTTTCGATATTTGTAAATAATTTCTTAAGAAATCCAAATATTTACATATAATTAACTTAACTTGATTCATGTGAGTGAGTCAAGATTAGAAGTAAAAATTAATGAGCTAAAGGGTACAGTTGTTAAACTTGAAGCTGAAAATCACGTTATAAAGACAGAGATCGATACAATTGAAAAGCTTGAAAAGAAAAATAATGTTCTGATATTTGGCCTATATAAAAGGAGTGAGCCTTCTTGTAATCAGTTGTGAACTAAAATGAATAATCTTCTGTCATGTTCATTGGCAGGAACTGATATTAATAATGTCTTCTTCCTTGGTAAGGATGAAGATAGTCCACTCAAAATAGAGTTTGTACGATTTCTTACTAAATTGGAAATCCTGAAAATAAAAAACAAGTTAACTGGTTCTAATATTAGTATCGTTATGATTTAACCCATCAACAATTAAATGATTAGAAACAAGAACAAGGGAAAAATATTCGTACATGAAATGTTTACTATTAATGACTTGGAAATTTTAGATACTAAATTGGTAGATAATAGGCGTAAATCTTCTAGTGCTCCATCTACTCCTGCATTTTCTACTTCAGTGCTTGTAAATAGTGACCTTGGATTCGGCGACATAGTAACTTCGTAAGGAAGATAGTTGTTTGGAATGTTTAGGTGTTATTCCGAAGTTTTTTGCTGGAATATCTAGGAAGCCACATACTAGGTCGGACGATCGAAGAGGTCGCTATAATTAATTTAACCAATACTTGCGGTAACATAATCAGTTTTAATATCTGCGGTAATTCTATCCTGTATTAGTTTTTTTTTATTACACTGTATTTTATAATCTATAATCTAAATCCAATAGTTGATTATTTCTTTTTACTTAGGTACATAATATATTTGAGATGTGTCAATCGTTGCGGTTTGGTCACATAAATGGTAGGTACTACCAGTAAGGATTATATATCTAGAGAAAATATTAAAATTTTTGCTGTGTCTGAAACCTGCCAACTGACTAAAGTGAAATTCAATCCTACTAACAAGTACGTGACTTATAGAGATTTTAATCATTTCAATGATCATCTGTTTTATAATGACCTAACTCCTATCAACTGGGATCATATTTACTCATTAGTTAACATAGACTCACAGGTTGATTATTTAAATTCTAATTTGCTAGCTGTATTAAACAATCATGCGCCACTCAGAAAAGTCAGAGTAACTAAGCTTTATTGTCCTTGGTTAACTGCAACAATCAAGGACATGGTCACTGGTGCAATTAAACGCGAAAATAAAGCTTATATACAATTTTTCTGCACCTTACAAACAGTAAAACGCTATGGAATACTAACTATCGTTAATAATAAGCGATCTTTGGATTTTCCATCTACATTTAGTGATGTGAATTCAGTAAATTTATTTTTTAATACTGTCTCTAGTGTCAATAAAACTAAAACCTGCACCGATATATTGTCAAAATATGATCGTCCTTTAATTACAGCAAATGTTTTTAAGTTCTCCTTAGTTCAGCCTTACGAGATTATTAATAGCCTATAAGGGAGAGAAATGCGTTATTTTGGCAGAGGTGCAATTTGAAGCCCGAGGGCTGCAATGCACCGAGGACAAAATAACATCTCTCCCGAATGGTATATACTATTTTTTCCACGGTCTCATTAACTTATAAACACATATTTTGTCATTATGAAGTAAGTAGCACCAGAATTATTGTATTCGGATTTGAGCATTTATTTAGTAGTCGTTGAGTTATTGTCATAACTACAAAATAAACAAACAAAAAGAATTGTCAGATTAAGGTGCTAGTTTGGATTAGTTTAAAGTTTGTTTAGTGCACAATGAATAATTGTGAGTCGGAAGAGATTGTGGAGGCTGCAAATATTACAATAAGCAATTTGCTGCCTACGAAGTCAAGATTTTTATACGATATAGCCTACAATCGGTTCAAAAAGTGGTGCGCCGAGAAAAATGTTCAAGTATACAGCGAGATTGTTTTGTTGGCATACTTCAGTGAAAATGCAAAGAATTACAAGTCTTCCACATTATGGGCCCAATATTCTATAGTTAAGTCATGCTTGATAATTTACGACAACATAGATATAACGAAATTCCCCAAGCTGATCGCATTTTTGAAAAGAACCGGTGACGGATATCAAGCGAAATAAATCGAAAATATTGACAAAGGGTGAAATCGACCGTTTTCTATCAAGTGCAGATGACAAAGAATTCTTAATGATTAAGATAAGATTTGATCGGTCAGTGGCCGCGCGGTTTAAGGCGTCAGTACTTGAATCGAGGTGACTAGATCGCTGTGGGTTCGACCCCCGCAGCCGGTAGACCGTATATAAGCTATATTCGTGGAGAGATTGGCACCCTCTCTGCGGGTATGGTAGGGTGGAAGAATGTTGGCTTGGGTCAATGTGAGAGATTGATACCGGTTGACATTTGACTACCCCCCTAATTAATGAGGTTTTCCAGGTTTCCCTCATTCCTGCACTGAATGGTGGTTAGGGCCTGCTAATAATAATATACCGCCCCCTCTCCCGCACAAGTCTTAGACTTCTGGGTTAATCCTCGTGAGTATTTTGATTTTTTATAGGTTGGATTAATTCTGGGGATTGCCGGAGCTTGTCGAACTGATGAACTAGTCAATTGTACTGTAGATGATATTGAGGATGTAGGCTCTTCCTTGATTGTAAAAATTCCAAACAGTAAGACAAAGATTCCACGAACTTGTCTGGTTACCGATGTGGGAGATATGCTTGAATTGTTTCAAAAATACCTGTCCCTTCGTCCTCCCCACGTCAAGCATAAGCGCTTTTTTTTGTACTGCAAAGCAGGAAAATGTAGTTCGCAGCCAGTTGGCAAGAATACCATGGGAATAATTCCGAGTGTAGTAGCTTCGTATTTAAAATTACCTGATGCTGCATGTTATACTGGTCACTGCTTACGAAGATCATCAGTGACATTATTGGCAGATGCTGGTGTGGATATCACGACAATAAAGCGTCATGCTGGTTGGAAATCAACGACAGTCGCTAAGGGTTATGTCGAGAACTCCATTGAAAATAAGACCAAAATTGCTAATCAGGTTTTAGTAGGTACCACTACTAGCGCAATCACAAAAGCTGTAAATGTAAGCGAAAGTAATATTCCTTCTAATATTAATTTTGAAAATTGTACAAATGTAACATTTATTTTAAATGTCAATAAATAATTTCAATGTTATCTTTTTTTTGCATGAAAAACGTTCTCCATAATGTAAACTCCCTTGGGAGCATTATACTCCCTTGGGAATAATCGACTACTTCTGTTTTAATTTTGATGTCATAGAAACTGATTTCTACTCCCGACCGTGGAAAAAGTTATTAATAAACTGAAAAGCAATTCCGTTGTTTCTGATCAGATATCGCTAAGATTAGTTTGAATGATTTCATTTCATTTGCTTCATCATATAACTTATTACTTATCTTAAATACCTATCTATAATGACTTGTTTTCCATCTAATTGGAAGCACGCATTTATCATTCCTTTGGCAAAAGTTTCGAACCCAACTGAGTATTCACACCTCAAACCCATCAGTATATTACCTACGATGTCGCAAATTTTAAAATCTATAATGTATGTGACAATAAAATTATACTCATAGAACAGTCGCGGATTCCGCACTCAACATATACCACTGCTGTTTTAAATATTACGGATGATATTTTTCATGCTACTGATGCTAAAAAATTACATGTCTCAGTCTATTAGATTATAATAAAACATTTAACACCCTGGAACATGACTTGCTTTGTATTAAACTTAGTTACTTTGGATTTGACCCAAGTGCCGTCTCTTTTGTACGTAATTATTTAAGCAATCGTGTTCATAGTGTTTCCCTGAATTCTGAGATTTCGAATCCGTTGCCACTTAGATGAGGCGTACCTCAAGGTTCCATATTAGAGCCGTTGTTATTTTCTATTTATATTTCTGATTTTCATACATTCATTAAAAAATTATTTGATTATATCTTGAAAAGAAAAAATTCTTATTTGTATATTGTAGTTGTGTATTGTTTTAAAGCATTCTATGCATTCCATACGTATCACATTGTGCTCAACCGTAGTAACAAAAAATGTATAAAATAAGTCATTGAAATATTAAATAATTAAGCAAACTTATGTACCTGGTCCAGACAAGACAAAAGGGAGCAGAACTACCACTAGGAGGAACAGCTTCATCTTGGATATGCAACAGGCTACCACTGCCATTGCAGAGAATCCTGTATATTTATTCCTAAATTATAATCCAGGCGATTATGAAAAACAATAGTATCTTCAATACAACTGAATTGTCGCAGACCAAAGATTATCCACTCCCACTTTTGTTTTGTTGCTAAGGCGTATAATTAATTGTATGTAAATAGAAACCATCACTTGATAATTAATTGTTTATTTTAATGCTACGCTTCATTTCTGCGAAATTATTAAACATATTGTTGTGTCAATTCAAAAATTTAAGTATTAAACTGGGATATGAATAATTATCGATAAGAGTTATTTTAAACCCTTATTTGACGTATGCGATGACTTTTAAAGAGGTATCTGAATTTTTTGCTCTATTCACAGGATTTTTCCACATATGCATTTATTTTATATAGGGCGTTGCACATTAGTAGGTCAAGCCGTTAACATCATATGCTTTGAACCAAAGTAGTGGGCTTATTTTGCAGCTCCATTTTCAAAGTAGAGGGCGCCAAAATTAAAATTTTGAAAGTGATTGATAGCTCTGGTGATATTTGTTTAAAATTTGACATATATTTTGATTTTAAGTTGACACACTTTCTGTGGAATTTTGGTCTATCAATAATCATCTCTATTCATAGCATGAATTAAGAAAAGGGAGGAACCTCCCATTTTTTTGAGTATGTCTATGGTCTCAGAATATTTTTTTAGATGGAGCGTATTATTATTCTATTTTTTCACTCTTATAAGATTTTGATATGACAACTTTTTTGCATGTAGAACAAAGTAGATATCGTTAAGTATTAAATGGTCATTTCCATTTTATGCAGTAATTTGACATAAACAAATGGCACAAATAACAGCAAAGAGTAAGAAAACAAAATTTTTGGGTTATTTTAATGAGAGATTGACGAATATTCCACAAAATATGTGGTTTCAGCCTAAAGTACTCTCCATCTTGTATAATGATTAGTTTCCTTAGCTGTTGTTCAGTTAGTATGAGAATCATACAAACGTCATCAAACCCCAGAAACAAAAGTCTAACGGGTTGAGGTCTGGGGAACGGGATGACCATTTAACATATGCAAGCTGTCCTATCCTATAAGAAAAATTTCATTTAAATGGTTTTGAACATTTTCACCATAATGCGGAGAAGCATTGTCAAGTTGAAATCACATATTTTGACAAACCGGCAGAGGCAAACCATCAAGTCAGCGAATGTTTTGTAAATAAAAAATATAATATGGTTTCAATATTAGGTAAACAACAGTTAAGCGCTCTCCATCTTGCACAACGAATTGTGCACTTTCGGCTGAAACCACATATTTTCCAACATATTCGTTAATTTCTAATTAAAAGAGCCCAAGGTGAAGGTGAAGGTGGTACCCATAAAGAACTTTTATCTCTCAAATCAAAATCTTATAAGAGTAAACAAATAGAATAAAAACACCCTTTATCTAAAAGAAATATTCTGACAGCATAGGCGTACTCCAAAAAATTTGGGGGGAGATCCGGGTACTACAACCCTCCTTTTCTCCGTTTATGCTTTGATATTTTAGACCGAAATTACACAGATAGTGTGTTGACTTAAGATAAAAATATTTATGTGCCACATTTCAAAAAAATATCTCAAAAACCAGCCGAGCTATCAATAAAAAGTTTTAAAATTTTTACTTCGACACCCTGAATTTTCAAAATTGAGCTCCAAATTGAAAAGTGGTATAAAAAAATTAGTTATAGTTATTTTGGTTCAAAGAATGTGTGGTTAACGGCTTGACCTTACCTTATTAGAGATGTTCCAGTTTCGTATGCGCCTTGTGACCACATTTACTTTACTATGAGTATGATATTTGGCACGTGTTTACAGTTCCTTGTTCCGAATCGTGAAGAATTGCACGATTTCACAGCGCGTAAATTGTTAAGTATTATGGAAATGCTCTAACTGATAATGGCCAGAGATATCGGGCAATGATAAGCGATCAGTTTTGTGATTGCAATAAGACTGCTACATGTACGACAGCGCTAGAAATTATCAGTTCATTAAAGACAAATTAGGAGGCTTCATAATTTTGTTTAGTTGTATTGTTAGGTTAAGTTCTGCGATTTAACGACCTTAGATTTTTTTCTTATCTGATAAGAAGAGTCGCTGAGAAAATTGGCTACATATTTTATGGGAAAGTGTTGTCGGGAAAGGGACACCTTCACTTTGTACTCTTAGCCAAATCCGGCCATTTGTCCAACCACCTTTTTGCGAGTATTACTTTTTTTTGGTCATTTAATAATAATTTGAATAAATCTTATACGAGAAAAATTGTGAGCGCAATTACTCAAAGGAAATGGAGACATAATAATACTATGATCGTACCCTAGATGTTACTTATAGTACGAATCATAGTCTCTTTGGTTTTATATATTTCTAAATGGTCATAATCATACATATATTTGAAAATTTTGGCAATTACAAACCATCAAGCTACCTTAAAATTTCTTCTACGTCTATTTTCTCTCAAGGTTCTGTCATGTTCAATCTCGTAGGTTATCGTATTTCCTACAAAGTTTTGAAAAAAAAATCGCCAAAAAAGCTTCATAATGACGAGTCTTTGGATACAAGCTGCTGAAGATGCGCTATCCATGTTGGTGATCGAAAAATCGACAAATTTATACGAAAACTCCTACAACAACTTTGAAACCTGGGCCAAAGAAAAACATATTGACAATGTTACAAAGTATTACTAGCCTTTTTCCTGAAGCTATCCAGTACGTCAAGGCCGTCAACTTTGTGGAATAAATATGATGCTCCGCATCATGATTAACCTGAACAAAAATGTAGATATTAGCAAATTTACAAACCTAATTGCACTTTTAAAAAGAAAACCTTTCGAATATCACTGATATCAGCCAAAAAATCAAAAATATTTACAGAGCTCTTTACTAAACAAGCCGAGGATAAAGAATTCCTGTTAGCCAAAGTTGTTTTAATCGTTAGTAGTATTTGGAGCATCTAGGAGGGAAGAAATCACATTTCCGACAGAAGATGTCGTAAAAGATTGTCAGTCACTTATTAATATTAAAATGCCGAATACATAAAATCATGTTCCAAGAATGTTTACAATTACTGAGAGATCAATAGATGGTATCAATTTTTTATATATATTTCCTAAGCACACAAAACTTCGTCGACATATCAGCAATTTCTCTTCACATATTGAAATAATAAATGCTGTACCCTGCCAGTTGGTATCAATGCAATTGGAGATATGCCAAGAAGATAGCGGAATTTCTTGGACTCTCCAATTTCAATGAATCATAGGTCAGAAAGTTATACCAAATAAAAATTAAAATTAAAAGAAGTTCATGCAGAAGCAGAACTTACATTGCTGTTAGAGAGGAGAAGTTGGATGCCTCTAATATTGTTACACTGTAACAATTTACTTGATTGTACCTTTAATATTTATAATAAATATTTTCGTTGTTTTTAATGTTTAATTTTTACGTTTAGGCACTAGTGCATAAAGAGTGTCATTTTGAAATTCTAATCAATATCAAAATTTGCCAATTTCGATACGCTTTCACAAAAAACGTTATATCATAATATAAATATATTTTTTGATAGAAACATTTTTAAGTACAAATAATTGTAAAAAAGTAATACAACGTAGGGAAAAAGAACAAATAAATACTTTTTTATTTATTGCTGCATGATTCGCTATTCTGCTTGCTGTTGCATGTGTATCCCACAAAGATACATTTAACGTAAATATTTTTTCTACAAAATTGTTAAAAGTAGGCTTTTTAATTGTCATTTTTGATGTTAAAAATGTCATTTTTTGACACAAGTGTTAAAAGTAAGTTACTTTTAACACTAGTGTTAAAAGTAAATCAAAGTTTATTTAAATTTTGTTTTGAAAATTAATAAAACGTAACTAGTTATTACTATTAACATTTATAGTAAAATTAGAACAATTTGAAATTGTAATTCCCTGCGGAGTCATCATACTTAAGTTGGTTTTACTGTCAACATGTGTGACACATCTATTTTCTGTAGAAATACTACTGGTAGTACTGGTGGTCCTGCTAGTAGTTGCAACAGTAGGAAGTATTTGGCACGCAATTTCCTTCTTCTGTTCCAGTGAATTTTCAATGTAGCCTTCAGCTACCGTCGAAGATTTCCATCGACCGTGTCTCTTGATGGTAGTAAGATTTGCACCAGAATCTGCTAACAATGTCGCCGATGAACGACGAAAACAGTGTCCGGTGTAGAGTTGAGGATTTGGTAGATTCAAGAACTCTGCAATGTCGGCAGGCATTTTACCAAACATGTTAATTCCGACTGGATTCTTCACACATTTATTCTTCATATATTTAAGAAAAAGTCGTCTATGGTCAGCGTTGGGTGGCCGGAGTGCCATACACTTTCTAAAAAAGTTTAAATAGAATTCACCAACAACACTGAAAGTCCGAGCCACTTTCCATTTAGTATCTGGTATGGTCACAACAACCGAAGTGCCCAATTATTCGATATTGTCGATGGTCATCTGACACAATTCCTCCCGGCGACACGCCCCGAAGACACCCACTATTGCTGCGATTTTCATCATCAGATACTTTTCGTCTTCTGCTTCTGTGGGAAATTTGTCGATATGCGTCTTCATCAAAACTTTTGACTTTTTTGCTTGATATCCTTCACCCTTCCGTTTTAAAAAAGCAATAAGTTTATAATGTTTGCTTATATCTTGATCTTGCTTGATCTTGCTTTATTTTTAACATAGTTTTGATCATGGAATCATTTGACCACAGCGTTGACGATTTCCATATCTTGGCTTTTTCCTCAAAATATGCCAAGAAAACACTTTCGCTACATTTCCCAGGGACCTTTTTAATGTTGCAGCATTCCGAAAAGCGTCTATAAGCGATTTCGTACTGTTCCTTTGATTTCGCCGGCAATAATTCCAATGTTGCTCGACTGGCGGCTTCTTCGATTTCAGCAGGGATGGATTCGTTACGCCCATTATCGAGATTATTCATTATACTTATAATATTACTAGAAAATGCTGTCAATATTTTTGCGTTTTTTCCGTAACTAACAACAGCACTGGTTGCTACGAAAATTTTGGTTCATAAACATTGCGATCTGTGTGGTATTTTTTGATTTCTTATTTTTATTTAGTTTAAAGTTCTTCCGATTGTTTCGTAGAAAAAATAGTGTATGATATACGTGTTAAAAGTGATTTTATTTTGTTCGTGAAGTTAAAAAACTCGCTACGTTCGTTTTTTAATCATCTTAACTCACAAAATAAAATCTTACTTTTAACACATATATCATAAATAGCTATTATAGTAACTATGTAACAAATTGGATAGTTTATAAACTAGCTAATAAAAGAAAGCTATTTTATATTTCAAGTAAATTAGCCAAGTAAGTGGATTAGTTTATGAAGTATCCACTTATATTATAGGCAAAGAGAATGGTGGAATATGTGTTTTTTATCAACATAACCAACGGTTCATTTAGTTTGTATAATAGTCAGTTAGTAACCAAACTAACCAAGTTTATACTTTAGCCGTAACATATCTATTTAAATTAATAAAATAGGTTACTGAAGAAATATATTTTTTAATATTATCTACGAATTCGAGGAGGATACACTAAGAAAAAGATTAATTTTATTTGGTTTTTTCTTTATGTGTATATTTCGGCTGTTATAAAAGATAAATAAATATTTAAATGACTGTATTATCCAAAACCATTTCAAACCGATGATGTAACTGTTCATTAAACATCAATTAAGTACCTACCTTTATACTAACTCTACCTTAATAAATTAATGTATCTGAATATCTTGCTTTCACATAATTTTCTGATGAAAATGATACCAATTACGTAGGTTTAGAGTACGGAAATCTAAGACAAATAAGTTTAAACGTATAAGACAAGAAGAGCTACTTTACGATTATTAGATAAAGAAACAAATATCTGCAACAAGCCACTGATACTTTATTTATTACAAACTTCATAATAAAGAACTATAATCTTGAAATGTTTATACTAAAGTTTATTTGTTTTAAACAGATCAATCCATAATCAATTGTTAGAAAGGAACCTATTAAGTTTCTAATCCTTTTTGTCATTATTCATGATCATTTTATGATATTTGTCTTAACACAGATAAAAATTTCAACATACAAATTGAGTAACTGTGTTATAAATCTCACAGGCAAAAAAGCAAGCCTTTAATCTATTTATTTATGATTTAATATATTTTAGGATTAGGAATTTATACATAAATAAGACAAATTTTAAACACGACATACATTTTTATTTAACATATAAAATCAAATAACAGATATTAATATTAAACAAATGCATTAGGAATAACAACTTCTTTCTTCTCAACCTCTAGCAAATGGAGATTGGCTGTTTGTATTAAGGTAGTAGTTTCCTCGGATTCTGGAAAAATATAAAAAATATAGTAGCATAAATACTTAAAGTCAAACTACTAAAATGTTCAATATTTGATATAGAGAACCAATGTCAAAGATGATTGAGATGATTGCACTCATAAAATTTGTCTTTGCTCACCAACAGATATTTAAATTTTAGGTCTAACCTATGTGATGACATGGATATTTTAAATGTTTATGTTTGTGTGAAGAAAAAGAAAAGAGAAATTAATTTCATCAAACAATGTACTAAAATTTATTAAAAATGTTTCAGTAAATAATAAATACTCTTTAAATTTTGTTGATAGACAAAAAATATTACAGATAAAATGAACACTTTAAGACAAATAAGAGAAAACTAATCATACAATAAAAATTCCATACATTCCTATACCTATTATCGGAAAGATTAAGAAGAATCGGTAACAAATTTCATATTAGAACAGTTTTTCAGACAACTAATACTTTACGATCGTTTTCGTCAAAAACACGTGCAAAAAATGATATACAAAATTCAAAAAATTGCATTTAGAGGATTCCTTGTGAAACGTCTCGGCATATGAATGTTAGGGTTGAGGAACATTAAAATGATGAATAAAAAAACGGGTATTTGAAAAGTCAAAAATTTGCGCGCTTGGAAAAACGGACAATAAAATGAAAATCATTTAACATCTCTATGGAAGCAGATAAACAAATTTTAAACTGTCAAACTTGACTTACGTTTAATACATTAGCAATTGTTAAACACGAAAACAAGAGCTTTTCGAAACGTCAAAAAATATGAAAGTGATGTGACTTTTGTTATTTTTTAATTATCTGCTTTTTCAGTGTTTATTCAATTAATCTTTTTCAGAAGTGCGGAAAAATACCCAATTAAACTAAAGAGAAACTAGAATTATGTCACAAATAAATAACTTCAGAGAATAATTTATTCATGATATCAACAACAAATTGGAAAAATATACTTACGTATCGATAGAATATCCTCCCATGACAGAACGCGTATTGGAATTACACCTTCCAGCTGTAAAATCGTTGTAGCTCGTGCACAAAGCAGAAACGAATAAGTTGCTAGACGCCCTTATGGCTTCAGCGTAGTACGCATACGCCCTGGAATGGGCACAGCTCCCAGCCAGGTCCAAACCACAGCCAGGTTGGGTGGATCCTCCATTAGGGAAGAAATCCGAATCTCCAATCGAGTCACGGAATCCAAGTAGACCTCCATTCGTGTGAATGACCTGAACAAATCTAGCGTCGGTGGGGTCCAAGCGATTGTTTATGTTGTTGATGGAGAACAAAGGAAGAGCGGGGTCCAGGCCTACTATATGATCTACCTGCCCGTTGAGCGACGCTCCAGCATTGCCTGCGACGTGCGCTCCAAGAGAATGACCAACAAAAGCTACCCTGTCAAGTCTCAGGCCGAAGGCGGAGATCAGAGCGCGGATGAAGTCGGCTACGTAGACGCCAACTGTGGTGACAGATCCTTGAGCCGAGACGTAGTTCAATCCGGCTACCGGACTCCAGTCAACGACGAAGAGGTTGATGTCGTGTCTGGCCAAAATGGCCGCCCTGATGTAGTTGTTGACAGCAGACACGTTGGAATTCCTCCAACCGTGGACTATGAAGAGAGTTTCCTTGGCGACGTTGAATTCTGTGTTTCTGAGCGCCCCTACGTTGTTGCTTCGGATATCAGTGCCCCTGTTGGGGTTGTTCCTGCTGTAGAAGTGGTAGGTGAGGTCTGAAGGAGAGGCCCTTACGTCTATTTCGGCATTGACGAGGTCCTCAACTACATATACTCCAGGTTCGGTCTCCACGAGGAAGTATTCCATGTTTGTGCCATCGTCTCCCTGTGGAACGGGGTTTCCTGAAAGACAATCATCACTTGTTGCAAAATAGTATATTTTGAAGATATTGTTTTTTTTCGTAAGATGATAATTGGAATCCACGAACGGAGAAAATGTATTTGATTTCGAGTAGGAAATGTCAATTTGGTAATTGATGAAGAACGGAAGATTGTATTGGTTATTCCTAATGGACGAAAATGTATATGCTTCTTATAAATGTTTATCAGGTTATCAGGTTATTATGTATGTTTTTATTCAATTTACGATATAAAATTTTTTCTATTCTTCTATTAATTTTCCAAACCAGGTTTCTGACATAACCAATTGATTTTTGGTTCTAATGGTTTTAACAAAGGTATAGTGTGGGTAGAAAAAAAATAATTTATATGCTAAAGATGAATAGGAAAGAATATAACAATGAGCTATTGTGATAAAGAACTTAACTCAACAGACAATATTAGAAGCTATTGATAAGGTGATAAATAATGAAAACAAAGGTATGAAAAACAGTGTGCACATTTCTTAAGCTTAACATTACTATTTATACATCAATAAAGTTATAAATTTGACATTTTCAGTTCCACTTCTAGAAAATATTTTCCCTGTAGAGCTAGAATAGAAAAATTTAACTTTCATATAAACAGTGGAAAAATTTTCGAATATGACTAAAAATAGTATATTTGTTATACATATCATGATTAAAGGTGTCATTTTCATTAATGTGTCAAATTATGAGACGGTTTTTGGTGAGTTTGTTGCGGTCGTGTCTGTAAAACCCTCCGAGACGACGTTCAGGTCCAGGTACCGCGGTACACCAGGTGTCTGAATTAAGCGGCCCAAAAACGCGCCTGTAATGATTTTTTGGGTTTAGCGATCTTGGCGGGCAAATTCTCGGAGATGACGTGCATATCCCGGTTCGGGGGCACCAGGTGCCCGTGAGGTGTTCGCCGATATCATATTTGGATTCAGCACCCCAAAAAAAAACCCATAACGATTTTCGGTTCGCCTTTTTTGATTGTGTCAGGAAAAACCATGGAGATGACGTTTAGGGTCAGGTTCTGGTGCACTAGGTGTTCGGGGGGTCGTTTCCGACGTGAAATTCGGATTCAGCTCCCAAAAAAAACCATAACGATTTTCGGTTCGCCTTTTTTGATTGTGTCAGGAAAAGCCACGGAGATGACGTTTAGGGTCAGGTTCTGGTGCACTAGTTGTTCGGGGGGTCGTTTAAGACGTGAAATTCGCATTCAACGCCCCACAAAATGCTCCTATTATGATTTTCCGGTGGCTTTTGGAACTTCTCGGAGATGACGTCCGCGTCCAGGTTCCGGCGCACCAGGTGCCCGTGGGGTATTCGCCGATGCCAGATTTGGATTCAGCGACCCAAAAAAACCCCGGGCGCCGAGTTTCTCTTCTTTCCCGCGTGATTTGTGGGAGAATCCTACGGAGATGACGTTCATCGGCGATCTTGAGCTCCAGGTGTTCGGGGGGTCAATTTGAAAACCCCCCGAGTACCCGATCTGGGCCAGTTCTGACACTTATTTACCAAGTTTTGACATCTTCCAAGAGGCCCCTCAAATAATGCATTGGCTGCAGCAATTCAATTACTGATTTGTCAGAAAGTCCATGGTCGCCATATTTTTTTACAAATAATTTTTGGAAGAGAATGCAGAAAACCGCATTCAGATCCGTTCACCACAACTAGTTTCAGAACTTTTTTAGTTCATTGCCTCGACTAGTGAAAGTTGATGGTGGTATTGATAAACCAAGTACATGTTGGACTGCTGTAAAAATTGCTGCAAGAATGAGGGTAATGGCAGTTTTAGTGGTTTATTTAATTTAAATACGTTCAATCTATATTTAATATCAATGCGTATAAACGAAAATTATTGTAAATATTGTTTTATAAATTAAAACTTGATTAATACTTTTAATCTAAGAATTAAAAGTGTAAACTTTAGCTCATGAGATTAAAAGTGAATACTTTTGTTGCTAAGACACCATTTTTTATTCAATAAGGAAAATATCAACCTCGTGACAGTAAAACAAATGTCATAGTTTTGTGACGGTTGGTGAAAAAATAAGTATTCATTATGATAAGAAAAGTACACAGTTCATGAGATGTGTACTATGTTTTGTTTTTTTTTTACAGTCAGTTTATTTAGTACTTGGACTTCAATTTGGAAATTTTGTGGTGAAATTTTAACAAAGCCTTATAATATCCTGTATGATTAGCACTATATGGAAATATGGCATAATGAAGTAAATACTTACCCGATCCAGAAAAAGCTACGGACAACAAAACTGCCAGCACCACACAGGCCTTCATTTCGAACTGCTCTACGGGTCTACTGAGGTATCTAATTTTCGATCCATATATACCCTTCAGGTTGCAAAAAAATATCGTATGATATGTATTCTTTCTAAATTAATCCTACTTGGATTACCATATCAATCTATTTATGTAGTTGTACCTTGGAGATTACGGCTCTAGATTAATTCTTGATACAAATATTTTCAATAAAATTAAAATATTACTGAAGACATTTTTTTTTAAGCTGTGTACATACATCTCTTTTCAAAGTTGTAAATTTTAAAATATATCGGATGAAAACAAGCGATGGTCTGTACATTTGTATACACAAAGATCAAAGATTATGTCTTTGTTTTATATTTATAATGATATATGATATGTTTGTTTTCGTTGTATGACTATGACATTACATTAGCAAATGGATAAAAGGAACGTGTTGGACAAAGAACAAAGAATGCATTTCACAATAGAAATTCTAGGTACAACATGTTTTACAAAGTTATTTATATACTTTATCTTTAATTAACAAAATATATGAACTAATAATCGAAATGTATAAATAAATTAATTGTTTGTTTTAGGTATTGTAACTAAATACTCTGCCCTACCAAAATAGAGTTACACACTCAATATTTTATCCATATATGGCATTTGTCTTATTGTAATATTATTTAAATTGATTCAAACAATTTTCCTTTCAATAAAGTCACATATTCACGCATTCAAACCTTCTTCCTTAAAAATAAAATCGAAAAATGTATACGAAAACTTTGAAACTTGGGCCAAAATGTATTGGTAACTTACAGAAAAGGTATTACTATATAGCTTATTTCCTGAAGCTATCCAGTACGGTGAGGGCGTCATCTTTGTGGAGTAAATAGTCGATGCTTCGCACCATGATTTATCTGGACGAAAAAGGTAGATATTAGCAAATTTATAAACCTCATGGCGTTTTTAAAAAGCAAAGCTGTCGGATATCAGCCAAAGAAATCAAAAATAAGTTGTTTTAATTGTTGGGGTATTTGGCACAAGCAGGAGGGAAGAAATCCATGTCATTTATTAGTGTCAGAATTCCGAACACAACACCTCATGTTCTAAGAATGTTTACGATTACTGAGGAATCAATAGATGGTATCAATGTTTTACATATATTTCGTAAGTACGCAAAACTTCGTCCACTCAATACGATTTTTCTTGGCATATCAAAGCAATAAATGCTGTATCCTGCCAGTTGGAATCAATACAATTGGAGGTATGTCGAAAAAGATAGAGGAATTCCTTGGAGTCTCTGTCAATGAATACACTGGCCATTGTTTCCGGCGCAGCTCTGCAAACATATTGGAGGATTCTGGAGCGGACAAAATAAATTCCATTGAATAGAAAAACGAAATAGCAAAAATAATCATAGGTCAGAAAGATACACTAAAACATAATTGTAGTTAGTGAAACTAATTCCAGAAGAAATCTTATTTGTTGAACTTGCAGCAATATTCCGTGATATGTTATGGGTATTAGTCGGTTATCCAAGAATATCACCGGAAATTGTTTTTTTATTTCCTACAGAATTTTTGACATATCCTTCTGCAACAGAATTTGACTTCCAGCCGCCGTGTTGTTTTATTTATAAAATATTGGCCCCAGAATCTGCAAGTAAAGTGGCCTAAGAATCTATTGTATTTAATATTTTCCGGGCGTAGATTTATATGCTTCCTGATAATGTCAACTAAGTTTGGTCCTTCTATATCTCCCGGGGTAATTACAAATTCACGAATTACTCTAATTTTTGTATTTGGAATAATTACTCGAAAATACGTCTCCTCATCTGTAACATCTTCAACACGTAGAAATGTTAGTTCTGACATATACCGACTGTTCCTACAACCAACACAACCTAAAGCAAAACATGCGAATTAATAAACTGAAAACTAAATAAAGCAATTATTAGTTGCCTTAGCCATTAAAAAATTATTGTCACCCACCTTCATCAAAAATTTCGCAATGTTTACTTTTGAAAGAACGTTTGATTTCTTAGTGTGGTATCCATCTAACTGCCCTTTCAAAAATGCTATCAAGCTATTGTATGTTTTAATGTCTATACCTTTTTTAAAGACAGCTCAGTTCTCATCATGGTGTACTGTATCCATAGCGTAAAAACCTTCCAAACCAAACCAAATTCTTCTTACCTTCAAAATATGCCAATAGTACTTTCTCATTGACGTGTTTTAGTTTCTTCTGTTCACACCATTTCTCGAATTTTTCATAAGCCAATACCATACCGCTTTGGATTTTTCAGGAATCAGTGAACATACGGCATTTGTTGCCTCTTTTTCGATATCACTCGGTATATCGTCAGAATCTGAATGTAAATCACACATTTTTCCTAATAAACGGTAATAAAATGTCAAGCCGAATGACAAGAACATTTAAGTTTTTATATATTTTTAGGTATTAATAATATTGTGTGAAACTAACTACTCAGTGGACAAAAGCCCCAACCTGCGTTGAATTACACCCACAATATCTACCCATGTATTCCTTATTATTAGCTTTTGTAACATTTTTTCACTGTTTTAGAAAGGTATTTTAAGCTAATATAAATCAAATTTCCTACAATTCCTATCAATGAAGTAATATGTATGTTCTCTGATACCAAACATCTAGGTATGCTAATGAACAAATCCACACACAAAGCTCTATTCAATAATTATCTAAAAAAATCGAATTTACTAACCTTCTAATGAAACACTCTATAAATATCTAACTTCACTTTTTGGCAGTGGGAACACGACAAATTCAACCACAATAGATGAGATCTGACCTATTTCTGCATTTTTAGGATTGCTTCTTCAGGTGGTCTCCTTTAAGTTGAGTCAAATATCTAACTAAAAAGATTATTATAAAAATTAAAATTATTTGAAGTTAAATATCGACAATGACAAAAAGTGACATCCTGTCAATGAATTAAATATGACAATACCTACTTGAAAAATGTTCACCTTTTATGTAAAAGTTTTTATATATTTTTAGGTATTAATAATATTGTGTGAAACTAACTACTCAGGTCAGAACATACATATGACTTCATTGATAGGAATTGTAGGAGATTTGATTTATATTAGCTTAAAATACCTTTATAAAACATTAAAAAAAAGAAAATTTAAACTGACCTACTAAGTAATTATTATTTAAAATATACTTGTAAATGACCAAAATTGAAAACTTGCCCCATTTCTCGTCAAAATTAGAAAAAATCTGGTATGTAATACGTTATGAAATATGATTCTATGTAACGAGTACAAGTTTTCGGGACAGCGAAGCGAGGTCACGCAATATCGCACCATTTCATAACTGATTACATAAATACATATTTTATGATCGACTCCTAGATGATGATATTTGATAATTAGGCATCTTACAAAAGTAATAGTGACCCTAAAACAACAACGAAGGGACCATATTCGAAACTGTAGCAAAATCAGTGTTACGAATTTAACTTCCGTCCTACCACAGCGCATATAAAGAACTCCACAATCTATTCGAGAAAATCAGACGCGGGGAGAGACGGCGGCGTTTCGGAGGCGGCAACGCGGTTTCTTAGCATTAAACACAACAATCTACATCCTCCGAGAAGTACGGCAAGTTGTAAAGTGTACGTGTTGAGCACACACATATAAATCCGGCCTTAATGGAATTTAATAGAATCGAAATAATGTCTAAACTGTTTCCCAAACTTGCGGATATTGTTTGAATTTGGTTCCCAGCCAATTGTTTGTAAGAACATGTCTAACTTAAATCACTATTCATTCGATTAATTAAGTACTACACCAGTTCCTCTGCAGCGCACTATAAAATTTAACAGTTGGGAGCCCCAATGCCGAGCGAGAGCTTAGCAAACACTCCCAGAAACTAAACCCTACAATACGTCGTACAACTGAACAAGAAAACCTCAAAAACTGTTTAGCATTTTAATACCACCTTATTTGTTGGGTATGTTCAGCTTAAGATTTCCGTCAAATTGTCCTACTAATTGCTATAACAAGGCTTATAATTTTAAAAGAGCGATTTTTGTAGACCTTTATAATGCACTTTTATATAAAAACTGATATTTTCTAACTTCACTGAGATTAACCCTGCATGCGATGCATTCTACCAAGATATTTATAATTTATTCGACCAACACATACCAGTCTGTACTAAACGTAAATATCCCATATGGTATACAACTAAAATGATACAGACAACGTCAAAATTCTTGAAAAAGACAATAAAAAATTGCAGACCATGAATCTTTACTTTATTACCAATGTTTTACAAATATGGTCAGTTTAGCAGCGTATGCAACCAAGTGTTCCTTTGAATTTTTGTACGTTATAATGCCAGGACGTGAAATTTCTGCGTTTACCCAAGCAAGATGAGTGCTTTACATGATGCAGGACATTCTAATCATCAGATATCAAACCTGTTGGTCATTCCTAGATCATCTAGGCCCAGAGCTGTGTTATTCTCTTTTACTCCATTCTGTTCTTTTTTTCTCGTAGTTAGATTTACTTCTTATTATTTTCTTAACTGTCCTTTCATCTTCCATACGTTCTAGATGCCTTAGCCACTGCACTCTTCTGGCTTTTATAAATTCGTCTAATGTTGATGCCTGGTACATTGCATTTATTTCCTCATTATTACTCCTTACATAGCCTAAATTTTTTGATTTCAATCGCATACCACAGAATATAGCCAGTCAAATTTACATCGAACAAGTTATTATGCCCATTATCTACCCCCTACGTAATTAATTAGGTGAAAATTTTGTGTTTATGGACCACAACGCTCGACCACATTGCGCAAGAAGGGTTCAAGAGACACTCGAAGCAGGACATATCAATAGATTACATTGAACAGCCAACTCTCTTGACATGAATCCTATTGAAAACATGTGGGATTTCGTTGCTAGAGCCATTCATAATCATATTTCTCCACCTCAGACTGCAGATGAGTTAGTCGTGGAGGCAGAAGAGGAATGGAACAATATTCCGCAAGAGATCGTTAACCGCTAGATTATCTCAATGCACAAACATGTCAATATGCTATGGGAACGTGGTGGAGATCGTACCGACTATTAGTCAAGTAGAGAACTTGCTTTGTTACTTCTTTTTGATTTAGTAAATTTTGTCAAAAATGTCACACATTTGATGGATTTTAATTTTCTATGTCATCAGTTTATCGAACATATTCTTTTCTCAATAAAAGATTAAAAAAACAATTTCTTTGCTTTTCTTTAACAATAATGACGGGGGGGTCCAAGACTTTTGACGTTGTGTTTAAATAAAATTAAAGTTAAAGGCTATCATCACAATAAATTTAAAACTACTCGCAGCAACTTTCAATTAAATGAGTTTAGACGTTTGAGATTCTTAATAAAACATCAGCTATTTTTTGCTTACAATAATTATCTTGTTAACATCCAAGCCAATATTAAAAGTGATCCTAAAAGGTTTTGGCGTTTGTTCATAATAAGAAAGGGCAGACGCGTATACCTAAGAATGTTTTTTTTTTATAATCAAGAATTTGACGTTCCCATTAAAATTATTGACGCCTTCTCTAAATATTTTGCTAGTGGTAACCCTGCACATGTAAATTGTTATCGCCCTATTGCCATATTGCCTAACATCGCAAAGGTCTTTGAGATGTGTCTGTACAGGCAAATATTTGATAATGTTAAGTCATACATATCACCAAATCAGCATGTTTTTTCCTAACCGTTCAACATGATCTAACTTGGTTGAGTTTACGGCAAACCATGTCGATGACAAAAGACATGTTGATGTCATATACACAAACTTCTCAATGGCTTTTGACAAAGTGAATCATAGAACATTGCTTTTCAAGTTGAAACGTTATAGTTTCAGTAATAGCCTACTCTGCATGTTTAATTCATACCTATATCAACGGAAGCTGTACGTTTCTTATAACGGTTTCAAGACGAATACCTTTATTGCGACATCAGGAGTGTCATAAGGTGCCAATTTGGGACCACTTCTTTTTATTTTGTTCGCAAATGATTTATCCTTATCTTTAAAATCAAATCGTCTTTTGTTTTCCGAAAGTAAGTAATTGTCATGTTTAATTTAAAATTGACTGGCAGGTTAAAGGATATTTGACTCAATTTAAACCTGCAGAAGTAATCCTAAAAATGCAGAAATAGGTCAGATCTCATCTATTGTGGTTGAATTTTCGAGTTCAATAGTGAACTTAGATATTTATAGAATGTTTTCATTAAACCAGGTTAGTAAATTTTGATAGAATAATTTTTATTATAGATAATTATTGAATAGAGCTTTATCTGTGGAATTGTTCATTAGTATACCTAGATGTTTGGTACCACACATATGACTTCATAGATAGGAATTGTAGGAGATTTGATTTATATTAGCTTAAAAAACCTTTCTAATACAGTAAAAAAATGTTAAAAAACTAATAATGAATATATGGGTAGTTATTGTGGGTGTAATTCAACGCTGGCCGGGGCTTTAATCCGCAGAGTAGTTAGTTTCACACAATATTGTTAATACCAAAAATATATATAAAAAAATGGTATCTTCATTTACAGAGAAGTGCCGCAGGACTGTTGGTAAAATCTGGGGAATGAACCAAAAGTAGTCATGTGGATATGCAATGCCATTGTAAGACCAATGTTAACCTATGGAGCTGTCATCGAAACAAAAGCTCAGTCAGGTAAAAAGGATTACCTGCTGAGTATAACTGGAACTATGCGAACTAAACCTTCCATAGCAATGGAGGTAATGCCACCTTTGGATATTACTATTTACCAGTAAACTGGTATTATACCAGATGTAGGTTGTGTAGAGGTTAGAAGTCGCTTGTGGAATGGGGTCGTCAGAAGGATGTCACTTCTGCAGGCAGACGCTGACAGTATTTCTCCCAAGTTTGGTTTTGATAAAGGCTACACGATAATTATAAGGAATGAGGAGATCTATGAGTTAACGGGCAAAACCATCAGAATCTACACAGATAGTAGACAATCACTACTGATCTTACAAAATCAGAAGATAACTAGATCAGCATAGGAGTGCCATCAAGCACTAGAAGTGACCTCAACCGACAATAGCAAATCTATATGCTATGGGACACGAGCAGTGCTATGGTAATAAAACAGCTGATAGGACTTGTGAACAGGAAGACGAGACAGTGCTTCATGCACTCCGTCAGTGCACAGCAGTGTCTCCTCCGTGTTGAGGGGCGATAGCCTTCTATGGCCTACATTAGAGGAATCCCATTAAGCAACGTCACCACTTTTTTCTCTTTTTTATCTACAATCGCCCTGAAATTATTCTTGTCGAAGAAGTGGCTTTCTAACTTTGTGTGTATGTATTTGAGGTTATATTTTGTATATTCGAGCGTAATTTAGTGACCTATTATTTGCTAAAATGCGATGTGTAGTTTTCCTCTGCTTTATTTATTTTCTTTCAATGAATGTCGACTTCGCGTTAATACTATTGTCAAAATCAGTTAGGTAGAAGAAAATTATTTGTTTGAATTTTATTGGTTTTGTACATATGCGTATTAGCGGATAATAAATAGTTTATGAAAACATAAACATTTGGCCCTCATGTACGCAGATGCGGCGTTGCTCGTTTTACCGCTTGACACTCCACGATATCGTGACTAGGAAATTGTTGTCAACACAGAGCACCGATGGGATTATGGGTTGATTTGCTTTAATTTAAAAGGTCGAGTATATTTTTTTTTCAATTTTCTATCTTTCTTAACCTTAGGAATAATTCGAATTAATGACGTTAGTATTGAATCACAATTTATACATGTACATATTACACGTCCTGGACATAAAAATTAAACCATATAAAAGCAGTACAGAAGCTGTAACAATGGATTTCTTTTGTGCATTTGACTAAGAGTTTTTCCGATTTTTTCGTTTAATTAGATAACTCATTAACCTAAGTTCCATCACCCTACGTCAATAGAGACATTCAGAAATATAGTAAAATAAGCATTATATTTTAATTTCAATACTGCGTTAAAGCGTCTCGAACTTTCCTTCGAGACGCTATTTTCGTCACTCGAATTCAAATCATAAGTTCGGTCAATTCGCCCTCAAACACCCTGTATAGGAAACGAAAACGGTAAGGACTTTGTGCAATCAGAGTTGGCGAGTAGAGAGAGAGAGAGAAAGAGGCAGTGGGCTTACGTCTGGATCCGTTCTCCACGGATATCTGTATTTGATGTGCAAGGTGCGAACTTGTCAGTTGATTGTTCTCGTATTTATGTTGGACTAAGTGTACAGGAGGCCCTGATTGATGTTCACTTCAATTGTTTAACTTAATCCATAGCCACCTGTTATGCCGACTGTTTGCCGCCGCATACTCCGATGCACCTCAAAGGGTGAATTTGCCTGGATGATTCCGCTAATTATTTAAACAGGGATGGGGGTGATATTAAGACGGAAAAGTAGGAAAGAAAATGGATACGTTCGAACTACTGCTTATTTATGTTTCTTTGATGCATAGACGATTTTGTATATCAAAATACAGGTACTCTTCACAAGAATGTAAATATCATAAATGAGAATCGTATACGTTGTCAGAAGACTTTTTTCGTTTAAGTGGCCGTAGCAACTTTCTTTTGACGAAAATCGATTTCTTATATAATCTTATTCCTCTCTACCAAATTTCCGTACTTTTTATTGAGAAATAATGCTAGATGGAATTTTTGAAAATCGCTATTTTCAGTTTTTTACAATATTTCAGCGACGGCACCAGATATCTTAAATTTATTTGGATTTTCTTAATGGCCACCAGAAGGTACAAGTTTTTTTCTAATTTAAGCCCTGTACGATGAAAAAGGGACCAGCCTGCATAAGTACATTTTTTGATGTTTCCAAAAGCTAAGAACATGGAAAAGGTGTCATAGCTAAGTAGCAAAAACAATGTATTTTATTGTTTAGAATAACACTATTCTATGTTCCTTTTCTTCCAGATTCTATCACCAAATATTCTATTCTTCGTATTTGAAACTTTGTTTATAAATTTCTTTAAATATTTTTTTATGGAAATCTGTATCAAAATAATATTGCTGACATCTATTTCATTCGCCTTGTGAGGACCAAAACTTTTTGGAAAAAAATATCCATCTACTTGTTTTCAATTGTTGAAAAACGTTGAGATCATAAAAATTTATGACAACGATCTAGTAGAAAAATTAAGCAATTATATAAAAATAATGACAGGAATAGACCATAAACGATTTGGAAAGATCATGTATGACTAAGTACAAATATTTTAACGTCGTGCTCAGGGTGGCCTAAAAGTCAATAAAAAAATATTTTGAAATTCTAATTCCCCGGAAAATCGACGCATATAATCATCGTCCGAGATGGCTTAGATATGTCAACTACCATGCAGTCACTTTTTACAGTATTGTCAAATGTAGAAACAACGCAAATAAACATTTTTATTAATAATAATATTTGTAGTACAGTTAAACCGATTAGCTTCAGTATTTTGCATTAGTTTTTCGTTCCTTTGTTGCATACTGCCAAAACTACATGTTTAGTCATTATAGGGTCGTCAGAATTCTCCACTAACAAAATACACAGTCCGTGTTTAATAAAATAAAATATCCATTTATTCTAAGAAAATGTAAATTTAGTGTAAGGAATAGTTACTAAAAGAAAACTCGGAATGCAACCGTGGCAATCTTTAATTATAAAATCTTGTACGATTGCCGTAGCTTCTTTGGATTTGCCTTCGTCTCTAGCAAAATAAACATCACATAATATAGTGCGAACCATGTTATAGAAAAATATCTGTAGTCTACATGAATTCCTTTATTTAATTACTATAAAATGTATAAAACTAAAAATTAGTCACTAAAACTCGAAAAAATATTTTTTTTTTTGTTTTATATCTAGGGTTCGCAATTTTTTGACAGACCATCTTATTTTTATCCATTTCCTCTTAAAATATTTGTACTTAGTCATAGTTAATCCTGTATACTCCACTTCCAAGTCAAGTGGGGGGGTTTAAAAATATTAAATAACGCTGAGCCCCTACACTCTCGCCTGGTTGTGAGCTACCGGAAACAGTTATCTACTAAATCTAAAACTAATTAGCAGCCAAGGAACAAAACTTACGACGTACACTGAGGCGAACTGGAGTGCATGACGCGAGCAACAAACGAAACTCTCTAGTATATTATTTCCAGAATGCATCAAAGCCGTTTGGGCGAATTAATAAAGTTAAATATGAGAAAAGGAAACGGAAACGCGTCCGTATTAATCCGAGTTGTCGGGGTGGATGTAAAGCGCTGCGGATTCGTCAGATCAGTTGTCAGCCCAGGCATCCTCACTACTAAATGGGGGTTAGAGAAATTTAATTAGTAGACAATACAGCCACTTCACACCTCAACCAGTACATACTTTACGATATCTTATCGCGTTTCAGCAGAATCGGAAGTCAATGCATCGCTTCCTACATCCAGGGGCGCCTCGCATCCAGTCTCCAGATGTGTATTTTTACAAAAAAATTTCTAATTATACAAATACAGTTATATTTGCATGTACAAGGTTTCATTAAATATCTTCATATCGGCATGATATTAAATCATGAAATTTTAGTATATTCGATCTCATCGATAAGTAGTCGGATAGAGTGGTGCATATATGTATATATAGAAAGCTGTTTACAGGCCTCCGTTATGTTCTTCGCCTTTCTTTTCCAAGCCGTTGCCTCCGCCCTTCTCCATCGTTTCCTCCGTCTCCTCTTTTTTCTTGTAGTTAGGTTTACTCCCTACAATTTGTTTAACTGTCCTCTCATCTCTCATCCGTTCTAGAGATCTTAGCTACTGCACTTTTCTGGCTTTTACAAGTTCATCTATTTTTGGTGCCTAATATATTGCATATATTTTCTCATTATTTCTCCTTACATAGCCTTCCTCCGTCTTCTTTCCCCTTAGAATTCTTCTTAAGATTTTTTCCCCACATTAACAGGTTTTCTCTTGACTTATTATTTAGGATCCAGGTCTCACTGCCATTCAGCGCTATCGGCCTCAAAATTGTTTCGTACATTCTAAATTTTACTCCCCTGGACAAATTTTTTGATTTCATTAAGTGATTGATTGCTGCCGAACTTCTGTTTGCTTTTATTATTCTCTGTTTAATTTCTTGCCCCTCATCACACTTAGCTGTGCCAGATACTGACACAAAAAAGGATATTCAATATTTTCTTAAAATCCTTAGTATTGCGTACGAAGCTAGTTTGAAGAAGAATGAGTTGCTGCATATAATGAAGAGCAATACCATATTTTCCCAACCACTTATTTAGAACATTTATTATTGTTATAATATACAAAAAAACGTTGATGCTCAGTGTCTGCTTGATGAAGAAACGCAGTTCTTCTATACATATCCAAATATCTTGGTGACTTTTTTTCATTATCAATAATTATACTAAATATGCGCTGTATTTTAATCTTGCATTATTTTACAGTTACTAGAAAAGTTTTATATAAATCCTGAGTATCATTTGCTGCTATGCTACATAACTCTTCTCTGCAACAAGCTCCACCTATGATAAAAGTTAGTGCCACCAAATTAAAAAAATAATGTAGTTACATTTTATTTTACATTTGATAGTGACAACTTACCTGATAATTAAAAATATTTCATTGGGAGTACTTTTCAGAATAGTGGGAATTTCCTCCTTAATCAATATTCTGGACTTCTTCGGTTCATAATCATCATTTTTTCTCTTTAAAAAAATTCTATAGAAGCATTTTTTCATATTTTCATAAACAACATCCGAATATGTATTCGAAATGAAACACAAAAGGTCGATTTCTCGAACTCGTGACTTCGAGACTCCACCCCTCAGTTATGAATTCGGGAAACCTCCAATCCTGTCCCACATCCGCCGTTTACCTAGCCTCATGTTCGTCGTTAGGAGTAAAAAAAATTGCCGCACATCTCACGGCCACAAATCGAATCCGATCGACCTCAAATTGTATGTACGTATACTTCGCGATAAGGCGGAGGCGCATCCGGTAATGTACCGAAAAAATTTTAAAAAACGGGATACCGCCCCCGGAGTCTCTTTGAGTAGCAGAATCGAAAAAATTAGTCCGTCTTCGTATTAGGGGTTCCTAGGGGCAGATTAATAATTATACCGCCGCCCCCTGACTATTCGATTTTTTGGAGAAACAGATAAACGGATCGTCTTCATTTTCGGTATGGACGAACTACACACAGCTACAATGCTGTGTACTCTTCTATCGCATGGAATGGTTCGCTGGGGAATATTTCACTTTTTAAAATTCGACAACCGGAATTCAGGATTGATTTTTCGCAGACAACCCTATACCACCGTGTTGGTAATGAAATAATCTTTATTTTAATTTAACTTTAATTTATTAACCACACCGGTGCAAGTTACTAGTATCAATTTACCTGTTTATACCTGCTTACCGAAGAGTTGTGACAGGAAAAAAATAGTCAACCTAACGTTTGCATATTCTATGGGCAATTTGTCTATTAACCAAACCAGAGAAATGTTTAAAAAAATAATAATTTTTAATTGTTAATTGATCATATTCTGGACTGATTATTTTTAGACAACCCATTTGCAATATATTTATTAACATATTTAATATAAAATACTTTTCATCCATTAATCAGCTAGGTGAAGGTCGTTTTATAGTGGGATCTTAGACTATCTGTTAAGATGCAAATGCACCGTTGCCTTTAGCATACGACCACAAAGGGGAGGACTTACAGTTCTCACACATTTTTCCAAAAAATATGCTAGGAGCATATTTTTAGTGTAGTGATTCACGTTTTTAAAGGAACACTATGTAACAAAATCATGAAAGTTTTATTGTAGTATTTTGATTTTCCATGCAAAAGTCTTGATTTCTCTTCCTCCACCTCTTTAAATAAATTGATAGTATCACTATTGAAATCCATATTTTACCAGTTATATCTGAAAAAATCTGTCATTTTGCGAGAGGGTTTTCGCGTACTAAATGTAGTATACACAAAAACCGCATTTGTTGATATTATTGTTAGGCATCCGTCACAACGCCTCCAAATTACTTGATTTTAGTTATAAAGATATTTTCGAACTGCAAATAAACGATATTTTATCTATTTTACCCTAAGACATACTGTTTTATCGCCGCTCCTGATCTAGCACCCTGTCTTCCGCGTATCTCAGCATCGCTAAATAACCAAGACGGTTTGTTAATTTGTGTCTAATAACTTAGACAGGTCGGATTCTATCTCTTCGAATGTCTGATATGCAATGATTAAATTTAAAGCAATTTTACACATCCCACGAATGCTAGTCTGGAGCGTATAGATACGTCATCCGGAAGATCGGAGCGGGTTAAAGTTAAAAGTGGGGAAACTTCGTTGTGGGTTGTACAAAAACGACAAATATAACATCGACACACAAAATAAATAAAGTGGCTTTTGACCAGACCTACATATCATTATATATTTTGTATATGTAATCCATTTAGATAGCATTAGTAAGAGCAAAAAAAATTCGATTTTTTTTTTAATAGTGTTTTGAAAAGTGAGTTAGGAAAAGTTCATAATTCTTAAGCTGACTATTTATTTATTGTCAAACTTATATCATTTCTTATCATTATTATAAATTTTGACTATAACTTTTTTATAATTGGTTA
The DNA here is from genome assembly GCA_037114965.1 of Monochamus alternatus. Classification (NCBI taxonomy): domain Eukaryota; kingdom Metazoa; phylum Arthropoda; class Insecta; order Coleoptera; family Cerambycidae; genus Monochamus; species Monochamus alternatus. The sequence continues at coordinate 16,559,780 of CM073434.1, read as the reverse complement.
TGGGAAGCTTTGCTTATGTATTTTATGAAGTAGAGGCCAAGTTTGTATTGATTTTTCTTTGACCTAATACTTTTGAGGCTACTTGAAATTTTTTGTTGAAGGGAATCTTCTATAACAGGGTGTTTCTAAACTATGGTGCCAAATGAATATGACAGATAGAAAATGCGATTTTGAGCAAAAAGTTTCATGTAAACATAGGTCCGAAAATGCGTAATAAAAAAGTTACAGGGTGATAAAGGTACAGTTTGAGAAACAATTTTTCGCAATAACTTCTACAAAAGTTAGGCAATTTAAATGAATCTTGGTGCAGTTTCTTAGACACTAAAATGCAACAATTTCGTGCAAAAATAATTTATTCCCATCGCCCAGGAGCGTAGAGACGGGGTAGCACATAGGATTTTATTATGAAAAAAATTGTCCTTTACATTTTCGGAAAATTGATCAAATTTTCTGAAAAATAAACTAATATGTCACGAAAAAGGTACTCTCGTTCACTGTCGCCAACATGAACCGTTCTCTTTAAAATTTGCAAAATTTATTGTCGTGCACCCGACAACAAGAATGCTGTAATCAAGAAGGCTATGCTTTATGTGGCAACTGGGTATGGATTTGGTTTGTAAATTTGTTATAACAAATAACATTTATTTTTAAATTACAACATAACAAAACTACTTACTACAAAAAAAAGTTATTTAAGCATATGTTGAAAGTGATCACCGTTAGCTCTAATACATGCTCTAACTCTTTTTAAGAAATGAAAGGGGAGCTTATTCAAAACTTCTTCATTCGTCTTTATTTCATTGAAAGTGTCCGTTATTCTTTGCCTTAAATGATCCTCGTCTTCTATTGGAATTTCATACATTTTAGATTTTGCGTATCCCCAAACAAAAAAATCTAAAGGAATTAGATCTGGGCTTCTTGGTGGCCATGGCTGAGGAGCATTCCATCCACGACCAATCCATCTATTTGCAAAAATATTATTTAAATGTCGCCTTACTTGTCGAAAGTAGTGAGGAGGGGCCCCGTCTTGCATTAACCACATATTTCTTCTGGTTTCCAAATCAAGGTCTTCCAAAACTTCAACAAAGGTCGTTGTTCAAAAAATGTAAGTAATTTTCCCCATTCACATTTAGAGGAAGTTCAATTGGACCCAAAAGTTTATTGCCAATTATTCCCGTCCATAAATTGATTTTAATTTTGTATTGTGAATGTCGCACAACTGTTGCATTTGGATTTTCATCATTCCAGTGATGACTATTTCTTAAATTGAAAATGCCATTTTTCGTGAAACAACACTCATCAGTAAACAAAATACGTTTGGCGAACATCGCATCAACACGAACCTTTTCTGACATCCAGTTGCAAAATTGTAGTCGTTTTGGTAAATCTTCAGCAAGCAATTCTTGTACTTTAGTCATATGATATGGATGCAGTTGTTGTTCCCTAGCAATCCTCCATACCAAGGAATGTGGCTTATTTTCGGCGAAAGCAATTCTTCTGGTGCTTAAAGTATCATCTTCTTCACAACGTTGGAGAACACGCTCTTCAGCCCCTGGAGTTCGGATCGTTCTGGGACGGCCAGTGTCATAATGACTTTTTTTAAAAGTACCTGTGTCTCTAAGGCGCCGGTCGATGGACATAAACAATTTTCGAGAAGGTATTCTCCTATTTGGATAGGTTTGTTCATATAATCTATTTGCCATTCTTGTTTTACAGCCACATTTTCCGGAAATTAAATGCATATCTGCAAGTTCTCCAAAGGTGTATTGTTCTGCCATAACAACTTTTAATGAGCAACGCCAGCTAAATTTTATGCTATCAAAACTTACGATTAACTTTTGACAGGAAAACTGAAAGGTTATTTTAAATTTCATGGCTACTATGATGACGAACTTCCATTGCTACCTCTATCTTGTCGGGTGCACGAAAATAAATTTTGCAAATTTTAAAGAGAACGGTTCATGTTGGCGACATTGAACAAGAGTACTTTTTTTGTGACATATTAGTTTATTTTTCAGAAAATTTGATCAATTTTCCGAAAATGCAAAGGACAATTTTTTTTTTCATAATAAAATCCTATGTGCTACCCCGGCTCTCCGCTCCTGGGCGATGAGAATAAATTATTTTTGCACGAAATTGTTGCATTTTAGTGTCTAAGAAACTGCACCAAGATTCATTTAAATTGCCTAACTTTTGTAGAAGTTATTGCAAAAAATTGTTTCTCAAACTGTACTTTTATCACCCTGTAACTTTTTTATTATACATTTTCGGACCTATGTTTACATGAAACTTTTTGCTCAAAATCACATTTTCTATCTATCATATTCATTTGGCACCATAGTTTAGAAACACCCTGTATATCCTCCACGTTCGTTGCTTTCCATTCACATGCCTTTTAAGAGTAGTGATATCTGCTCCTGCATCAACCAGTATCGTAGCAGAAGTTCTCCTGAAACAGTGGACGGTGTAATGAGTAAAGACTCCACGACGTAGAATTTTGGTATAATCTGGATTTTTGCACAAAATAGGCTAGTAGAACTGCTTCAATGATAACAGTTGCTCCTTTTTGATCTTCAAATAGGTGACATACGCTGCTTTTTCATATTTATCTTTGGATTTTGTCGGCAACAACGATTGAATCGCTATTTTTGATGTAAGCAGAAGATTCTGACATTTTTCATAAATCACTGACGCAATAATAACAATATTATTCCATAAAAAATTATGAAAACTATAGTTATTTGATCTATTTTCAAAACACTATTAAAGAAATCATGTGTGCAACTCGTAAGGAAAATGTAGCAAGCGCAAAAGATTCTAAAAAAATGTTTCTGATTTCGATCAAGTATATTTCTTATGTGTTTTGATGTGCTCAATCACAGTTTGGAGTCTGTTCAGCTACAGCACCACAAATTTTGCGAAAATCGCACAAAATAGCAGAAAATGGTAATAAATCATAATAAGAGTGAAAAACTTTAGGAAAATGTTTTCGAGAATGAATCAACTATTCTTCTCATATATTTTGGAGAGTCGAATTTGAATCGTGTATACCAAAAAATCTTGAATAAATGTCGTGGATATGAATTACAGAATAAATTCAACTAACACTAAGGCCATAAAAATATTTGTTTTTCATCTAGTTGTCCGAATATTATTTACAATACGTGTACACAATTTTTAATTATGTAGCTCAAATAGTTTCTGAGTCAAACAGTTTCTCAAACAATTGAAAAAAATTACAAAAATTATTTTTGATGCCGTAAATTTCGAAAACTCTTTTTTCTAATTTTGACATATAAAGTGACACTTTTTAAAACTGATTGACATTATGAAACGTCTTACTTTTTGTAACTAGTTGCATAAAGTAAAATTTTATGCAATTGGTGACGAAAAATGTATTTCAAAATTAGTGACAAAAAGAATTATTCTATTTATTAAACTGTTATAATACAAGTTAAAAACATAAATTATAAATTAATTAATTATTATAAATATTGATAACACAATTATTGCAATTAGTCAAATTCATTCCCGACGACATATTTTTTTCATTGCTCGAACTTGCTGTTATTTGGGAAGCGGCGCACATTGCATTAGATGTTTCACCAAATATTTCTTGCGCTATAAGTTTTTTATTATTCATGGAATTTTCAACATATCCCTCCGCAACAGAGCTAGATTTCCAACCTCCGTGCCTCTTTAATTTTAAAATATCAGCGCCACTGTCTGCTAGGAAAGTGGCAGAGCTTCTTCTGAAGCAGTGGCCAGTATATAGAACAGGATTTGACAGACCAAGAAATTGTGCAATAACTTTTGGCAGACTGCTAAATGTGTTAATTCCCACAGGATTTCTGGTACATTTTCCATTCGCATATTTTACAAAAAATCTGTTGTGTTTAAGAACCTGGGGACGCAACTTAATATATTTTCTTAATATTTCAACAAGATTCGTATTTTCAATGTCTCCAGTGGTAATTGCAAACTGCCGTATAACTTTTGTTTTTGAAGGTGGGATATCAACACGAAAATGGCTTCCTTCGTCTATAACATTTTCAACTGGAAGAAATGTTAATTCTGCTTTTCTGCGTGCTCCTGCCATTCCAATTATCATTGCAACCTTAGCCATTAAGTATTCTTTGTCATCAGCTTCCACTAAAAATTTGGCAAAATCTTCTTTAATAAAAACTTTTGACTTTTTAGCACTGTACCCGTCCGCTTGCCTTTTAATATATGCTACCAAATTTGTATATTTTTTAATATCAATATTCCTTTTCAGATTTAGTTCAGACCTTAACATTGAGTAAAGTGTCCATAATGTGGAAACTTTTAGATCTTTCTTACCCTCAAAATATGCAAGTAAAACTTTCTCATTAACATGTTTAATTTTCTTCTCATCACACCACGTAACAAATTTTTCGTATGCCAAATCATAAACTGCCTTTGACTTTTTGGGAACTACTGATAATAGAGCATTACCTGCTGCCTCTTCAATATCGCTCTTCAGAACTTGAATCACTGATTTTTTAAAAATAAAACTAAAAATATATCAATCTCGCTAAAAACCTTCCGTCTAGACTTTTTTACAAAATGTCAAACTGACAACTAACATGAAGTAACAGCAACAAACTAAATTTATGTTTTCCAAATTTTTGTCAATTATATTAAAATTTATTTTTTTATTACTTTCTTCGAAATTAGAAAAAATCTTGTATGCAATACGTTATGAAATGAAATTTTGTGTAACTTGTGAGTTTTTGCGAAACTCACTTCGTTCGTTCCGCAAAAATCTCACGCGTTACACAAAATTAGGCATTTCGTAACTGATGGCATAAATAGCTATTTTAGAACGAGCCAAAGAAACAGATGCTTTCATTTTCCGACGTATGTTTTGAAACACCTATAGACCATTTAAATCATTATTTATATCAATTACACCAATGAGTAAAATAATAAATTTATAATTTAATTATAATTATTGTGTTGTACTTTTTCACAACCCATTTAGTGAGTTTCTTACATTTCTAGTGTTATACCAGTCTTAAATAAAAATATTTTTTAATTTAATCCTCTCATAGTTACTATGTCAGAGAATTATCTAATCTACTGAATATTTAGATATTACAGAAGGTTTAAAAGCTTTAAAACAGCAGTTTGCTGAAAAGCATCGTACGATTGCTTATGTATAATAGCGAGATATTTTCTATAAATATGATTGGATTACAAAAAGTAGTTACATCGTTATCTTATGTTAATATACTTAAACGTCAATTGTTTATTTATATTTAGACGTAAGAGAGATTAGAATAAGATTTACAATCTGCCAATTAACAACAGATTAAATGCAGGAGTTATCTGTGAATATTATTATTATATGTAAAACGTTTTTTATTTAAAGGGTGTAGTTAAGATTTTGATTAATTGATAGATTGATTAACATTTTAAATTTTAATAGATTTTTATCGTTCAAGGAAAATTAGAAATGAAATACGATTTGTGATGTACAGGGGTCTCTTACAAATACAATTTTGTAAAAAAAGGGCCCTTCAAAAATGATTTTAGAATACTCTTCTGCACGGCACTGGAAACTGGTCCACTGTAAAACCTGACCTTACGCCAGGCAAAGCATGCAGTAGGTGACCGACACTGCGGCAAAGTGCAATAAAAAATGAACGGAGAAAAATTAAAGAAAATTCCCAAAGAATAAAATAAATAAAATTTTATAACAAATTCAACTGCTCTTGCCGCTATTGTTATTATTAATCAATAAAATAAATTCGTGGTTTTAATTAATAAAATAATTTGACATATCTGATGTTACAACAAAAAATTTCAAAATTTTGTCCACACACTTGTAAACACATTTGTTTCTGGTTCTTGTTCGTTTTGAAGTTATTGGCAGCAACTTTGATACGTTCGCATAAATCATCACTAGTGAGGTGCGATACACCTCATTGTTTCTCTATAAAAAAGTTCAAGGGAACATTTTATCGAAAATGAGGCGGAGCATCATCCTGCAAGAATCATATTCGGAGTCAGACAGCTAAGAGAACATCTTCCATAAGTCCAGGCAAATCATTCGATTTGGCCATATGAATAATCCAATCAAAGCGATCGTCGGCATTCCATGCCCAAACAATAAAAGCGTTGTTGGAAATGACCTGCAGATTTTCAAAACTCCAAACATGAGTATTATGAATCCTATACTCCCATTCCTTGTAAAAATAGTTTCATATGTAACTAATACGTCAGAGCTGTAAATCTGAGATTTTGACCATTTAACATACAAAATTTATAATGCTTTAGATCAGAGCAAGCAGACAAATTGTTGGATTTGAGGCAGTTGTTTTTCTCTGCAGTGACGATTTTTCAATTGCAAAATAAGAGTAATACACTATTAAACATTAATCATAATTACGGCCCTAGAGTGAAATCCACATCTTTTAGAACACTCGTTTCCTTTAAGTCAATCGGGCAGAAAAATTATCTGTATTTGGCTCATAGATTTTATAATCGAATGCCTCTAAGTATTCAGAAATCAGACACACTATCAAAGTTTATTACTCAGAAATTTATTGTTGAAACTGGAAGAAAGCCATGCTATCCTCTTTTGTTCATATTTATGTTGTATTACTTGTATTCTTTATTTAATTGTACGAAATGGTAATGATGCGTGTGTTTTGTAAGTTTGTTTAATATCGAAGCATTCTGCTCTCAATGAATGAATATACAGGGTGATTAATTAATAATGGGACAGAGTTTAAGGACATGTTGCTGACCTCAAAATAGAGCGATTAATCCAAATATGCCTTATCCGAATGTTGCTCCTTTTTGATCTACAGGGTGTCAAAGTTGAAAAACTAAATCACATTTTCTTTATTATTTTTCGATCGCATCGACTGTATTTTATGAAATTTGGTATAGGGAACCCCCCTTGGTACTAGAAATTCGAATATGTCGACGATTTTGGTATATGTGCTAGAGGGCGCCACCAACGATGGTTTGAACCCCTTTAAATCGCTACGACTTTTTTGTGCTACACTGTATCTCATTTTGGACTGGAAAAATTTTCTTCTCTATCTTTTTTAGTTAAAAAAGGTAAACCTTGTTGATGTCGCCAGAAGCAATGGTTTCTGAGAAAAACGTATCTAAATTTCATGATGCATGCAATTTATCTGAAAGTAAAGTCGAATTGTTGCGTAAGTAATGGGCCATACTGTAGCAGCATAATACTGCGACCAAAATAAGTCGATTTACTTTAGCATATCCTAAAAAATCTCAAAAATCCACGAAAATCAATAATAACAAAGATACAGGGTGTCAAAATTGAAGAAATAAATCACATTTTCTTAATTTTCTCTGTGTAATTAATTTAAAAAAGTACTTAATTATTACGTGAAATAAATAATTAAGTATGAAAATAGATAATATTTAATTTTTTCAATGTCAACTTAGCCGATATTTTCTCATAAATTAAAAAAATATTTATAAATACTAAAATCTGAAATAATAAAGATACAGGGTGTCAAAGTTGAAAAAATAAATCACATTTTCTTAATTTTCTCTGTGTAATTAATTTTTAAAAAAGTACTTAATTATTACGTGAAATAAATAATTAATTATGGAAATAGATAATATTTAATTTTTTAAATGTCAGCTTAGCCGATATTTTCTCATAAATTAAAAAAATATTTATATACACTAAAATCTGAAATAACAAGAATACAGGGTGTCAAAATTGAAGAAATAAATCACATTTTCTTAATTTTCTGTGTGTAATTAATTTTAAAAAAGTGTTTAATTATTACGTGAAATAAATAATTATTTATGAAAATAGATAATATTTAATTTTTTCAATGTCAGCTTAGCCGATATTTTCTCATAAATTAAAAAAATATTTATATACATTAAAATCTTGCTTCTGCTCTTCCTTTCTGACCTTGACCTTTTTTTAACATAGACGAATAAATATTGTTAATAATTTATTAATCTCTAATTATTATTTGTACAAATTTGTACCTACTAAGGAGCCGAACAGCCTCGGCAAATCGTAATAATAAAATCTCACCGCGGCACTTTCGGGGGGGCGGGCAGGGGGCGGAGGCGGCGGCGGGGCGTTTAGGGGTGGCTTCGCGCACAGACACATCACATGTTAAGTCCTTAATACGTGCAGAGACAAAGTAACTCTACTGTAAAGCCAACTCGGCACTGCTTTTGACATCCCGACATCGCTAATTAAATATATTATTATAAATATGCCCTTTGTTGGGGGGCGAAAAATACAAGATTATTCGTTTATGCGCTCGCCAACATGCCATACCCAGGAATCCGTGTGTCTGTATGTGTGTGCGGCTCTTAATTGTCGTCGGTTTTATCTTTTTTTAATTACTTGCGAGCGGCTTTCTGCATTATTATAATTCCACGTAGAACGAGGTGGGCGGGGCTAAGAGAAACGCTCAAACAATGCTCCTTGAAAAATATAAAAACAGAAAATTACCGCGATATCCTCATATACCATAGAAGATTTGTTTAATTGGAAACAAATATACAGGATTTTTTTACTGTTTTAGAAAGGTATTTTAAGCTAATATAAATTAAATCTCCTACAATTCCTATCAATGAAGTCATATGTATGTTCTCTGATACCAAACATCTAGGTATGCTAATGAACAATTCCACAGACAAAGCTCTATTCAATAATTATCTAAAGAAAATAATCTAATTTACTCACTCTGTAAAAATCTAACTTCACTTTTTTGGCAGTGGGAACACGACAAATTCAACCACAATAGATGAGATCTGACCTATTTCTGCATTTTTAGGATTGCTTCTTCAGGTGGTCTCCTTTAAGGTGAATCAAATATCTAATTAAAAAGATTATTATAAAAATTAAAATTATTTGAAGTTAAATATCGACAATGACAAAAAAGTGACATCCTGTCAATGAATTAAATATGACAATACCTACTTGAAAAATGTTCACTTTTTATGTAAAAGTTTTTATATAAAAGGTGAACATTTTTCAAGTAGGTATTGTCATATTTAATTCATTGACAGGATGTCACTTTTGTCATTGTCGATAATTAACTTCAAATAATTTTAATTTTTATAATAATTTTTATAGTTAGATATTTGATTCAACTTAAAGGAGACCACCTGAGGAAGCAATCCTAAAAATGCAGAAATAGGTTAGATCTCATCTATTGTGGTTGAATTTGTCGTGTTCCCACTGCCAAAAAAGTGAAGTTAGATTTTTATAGACTGAGTAAATTAGATTATTTTCTTTAGATAATTATTGAATAGAGCTTTGTCTGTGGAATTGTTCATTAGCATACCTAGATGTTTGGTATCAGAGAACATACATATGACTTCATTAATAGGAACTGTAGGAGATTTGATTTATATTAGCTTAAAATACTTTTCTAAAACAGTAAAAAAATGTTACAAAAGCTAATAATAAGTAATATATGGGTAGATATTGTGGGTGTAATTCAACGCAGGTTGGGGCTTTTGTCCACTGAGTAGTTAGTTTCACACAATATTATTAATACCTAAAAATATATAAAAAATATACAGGATGTTAAAGAAAGAGTGTAAAATATTTCAGGAGGTAATAGTATGAACCAAAATAAGCAGAAAAGTGTTAATAAACATGGATCCGCAAAGTAGCGGTCGCGGAGATATGGACCACTATTCGTTTTTCAAACGATTATTTTATTAGGAATAAACCGACAAAGGAAGCTTTTAACAAACAAAAAACAAAGTTACAGAAGATGTTCAAAGTGCCCTCCGTCTATTTCCAAGCAGGCACGACATCTTCGTCTCAACGATATTCGAACTCTTTCGAAAACACCCTCCTTGGTTTGTATTTCTTGACACTTAATTAATCCGTAGCTGCAGCTCTTCCAGGCTATTTACAGGAGTGCCATACACTATGTCTTCAAATATCCCCAAACAAAGAAATCTAAAGGGTTTAGATCAGGCGATCTTGGAGGCCATAAAACAGGTCTGGCCCTGTAAAAATTTGGATGGGTGTTGTAGGCGACAGGTTCCTAGGTCCTGTTGTTTTACCAAACCGATTAACAGGTGCTGCTTACCTCAACTTTCTGCAAAACACACTGTATGAGTTTTTGGAAGACATTCCTTTGAATCAGAGGTAACAAATGTGGTTCCAGCATGATGGTGCTCCAGCTCATTTTTTCATGGCCGTTAGAGAGCATTTACACCAAACTTTTCCACATAGATAAGTAAGAAGGGCCGGACCTGTTTCATGTCCTCCAAGATCGCCTGATCTGAACCCTCTAGATTTCTTTGTTTGGAGATATTTGAAGAAATTAGTGTATGGCACTCCTGTAAACAGCCTGGAAGAGCTGCAGCTACGGATTAATCAAAAGTGTCAAGAAATCCAAACCAAGGAGGGTGTTTTCGAAAGAGTTCGAATATCGTTGAAACGAAGATGTCGTGCCTGCTTGGAAATGGACGGAGGGCACTTTTAACATCTTCTGCAACTTTGTTTTTTGTTTGTTAAAAACTTCCTTTGTCGGTTTATTCCTAATAAAATAAAATGTTTGAAAAACGAATAGTGCGGACCAATGATTATTAAGACTTTTCTGCTTATTTTGGTTCATACTATTACCTCCTGAAATATTTTACACTCTCTTTTTAACACCCTGTATATTTTTAAAACAGCGTTAGTAATTAGGTTACATAAAAAGGGCACTGAAAAAAAATATGATTCATAATATTATTGAATGCTGTTTATTGGCCAAAAGTTTATTAAATAAATAATTCGAAACGTTAATATAAAGTACCTTTGTTGATAGTTTATAATTGTTCGTTCAATCGATGCATTGGCATTATTATTATTATAATTATTATTATTATTTTCCCAGTCACACCTTCCGAAATTCCGACATATTCGGAGGTGCTCTGGTATCAAACAAGTACCATTCTCCACTCCGTGAAGTCAGTGATCATTGAGCCCGTAAATTCTGTGTTCTGAGTAGACGTAAAGAACCAAGCATGATTGCCTTCTGCATTCTGCTAAGAACTCTGCCGAATTTCAGCAAGCAGATATGATCATTAAATCAGAAAGCAGTGTATATCTCATTCCACTCAGGACGCCTATAATTAACACCACAATCTTAACAGAGTGGTCTGGATACAGCCTGCGGAGCTCGGAGAGAAGATCTCGATACTTCCTCCGTTTCTCCTTCTCATTTAGGACAATGTCGTTCTCCGCAAAAATCGTCCTAAGCTGATGGTCGAGGAGGAACTACATCAGGCTTATTGGCTTGAATTTGCCCGAGAGTGGGGAATGAATAGTTTCAATAAATTCGACACTTCTCATTCCCCACAAAGGATTCTATATCCCCCGGAGCATAAGGCAGCACTGGCGTCTCGTTTATCTCGTACGAGTGTCGCAAATGATAGTACAACACCCGTAAGGCTGAATCGTACCTTCGGATATACTCTGTGGCCGCATATATCGAATAGGCAGACAGGAGATGCATAAGCGTCTCCGGGGTTTGACGGAAAACCCTGCAGCTGGTATCAGGTACCTCGATACCCAAGACACGGCTACGATAGACGAGAGTGTTAATGACACCATCTTGGCAAGCCATTATAAACTCCTCGGTCTCAGCTCCGCTGACCTCTAAACGGCAAAGGTCAGCTTTTTTGATAAGCCAAGCTCCTCTATATGATGATAGAAGAGACCATGCATTGGCTTATCCTTATGTAACTACAGAAGATGCCGCGTTTCTGCAGCTTAAATTTTTCTATTTAGATCATTCTTTGTTTGTTGTTGTTGTAGAACTCTGAGTTTTTTTTCCAGCGCATTTCATTATGTTCACAGTACTCTTTACTTTATTCATTTAAGGGAACAACGTCGCTAAAGTTGTAATACTACCCTTGGCTGGCTTCAAAATTAATAAAAATAATTCAAACAGATTGAATAACAAATGTCAATGCTGTAAATAGTAAAGTTTATATGTGAACATACATATGAAGAAACATCAAGTTCAATTATCGGTCATCTTACCTATGGCATACTGATGAGGGCTAACAAGCCCGAAACCGATCTATGTCTGGTGCTGTGGCCGACAAGGGTTCTTGGCTGTTCACACAGATACTGCAAGATGAATTCAATGCCGGTCAGGGCATTAGTCCACGGAGTAGTTATTTCCTGCAGTATCATTTACAGATTTAATGACTCATCGTCCAGGGCGAGCGGTCTGCTTTAAGTACCTGCTGCCGTTCTCAAAATTGTTAGTGCCAACACTTTATATTGCAAAAAATCTACTGTTTGTATTATAATTTTTTGTTTGTTTGCAACAACGAATTAACTATTTATAATAACCGTTCCATCATTTATTGTCAGTATAAGTAAATAACAATCAAAATAATAAAATGTTAATTCGCTGTTAATCCACTAATCTACTTTTAAATGGATACTTAATCTAATTATTTTGATATTAAAAGTATTTACTTAGAAGTCGAATTATCAGAAATATTTTAAATTTTATTCTGCTTGTTTATCTTTAGCTAATACAAATTAAAACTTTGTATGCAGTTCTAATTTAGAAATAAAAAATCAAAAGATTTACTATGTTCATGCATACTGCCCTTTTTAAAAAATAGTGTTAATATTAACTCTAGAAATTGACGCTTATATCAAATGGAAAACAAAGAAACACAGTTATCATTGTTTGACTACTGTTAACAATTCAATGTTGATTTTCGCCTTAATTTGAAACAATTCCGTTTACATTATTACTAGCAAAATGAATAGTTTCGTTTTAACAATTAATATATCAAATCAGTTAGGTACTAAGAAGTTATGAACATGGTCGAAACGAAAACTTTGTGTTTAGAACTATGTCGTCAACTGTTAAATTCATCGGGTTTCGTTGAAGAAGAATTTGAAATTAAATCATACCAAAAAGAAATTGGAAAGATATTATTAGAAACTTCAGATGGAAATTATAACATACATTTCAAGCTGGTATCGAAAGACAACAACGAAGAAGGTTTCGACAATAATTTTTTTTATTTCAAAGATGAAAATTATGTGACTTTTATAGAAAATATCACTGTAACGGGATACCACTGTCCAAAATTTAATGAACTGCACCAAAAGCAATTGTTGTCACTTTTTAAGAATTTGGCTGTCCATCATTCCAAACATATCTCAAAAGTAACTGAACAAGTAACAAATGAAAAATTAGGACCTGAAGAAAATCAAAAAGTGTTGGACAGTCTGTATGTACTAACAGAATCTATGCACCAAAAGAAAATAAACTTAAAAATATTGAAGCAAGGTATAAGTCAATTGATCAGTAGCAAAGAAACGTTACAGCCAAAACATAAAAATCTTTATGTTAACGGAAGCTCTTTCCAGAAGAAGATTTTATTTAAAGATGGTGAAGATCATTATACAGAATGTGTATTGTTTAATTTACTAAAAGGAAGACCTGTATCTATAGTTTATGATATGTTGTGTCTTATTTACTTAGTAACAGATCAAGAACAAAGACAGAAGTATTTTCATGAAATTACCAGTCATTATTATGAAGTGCTAAAAGATAATTTAAGTGGCATAGATGTCTATATGCCTTTATGGCAATACGAAAGAGAAATAAAAACTTGTATTCCTTATGTCAAATTGGAACTGGTTTGCTTTCACGTATTACAACTGTATAAAGAAATGAAAATTAACAAGAAAAAAGACATCGTAGATATGTTTAATCTAAACAACGACTCTAGCAAATCGATTTGTGAATTGATTTTAGAAATATACGAGTATGTTTTGGCACCAGAAATTAACATAGAAGACTGCTTTAAAATTGTGAAAGACGCCATCGGTACCAACTACGAAAACTTAACTTACCAACTGATCAAACTAGGTGGAGTTCTTGGGCTGCTAGGGGCTTACTACAAATTAAAAATCAGTGTTACCCAAAAAGGTAGTAACAGAGTATTTCACCTTTTCGCAAAATCGCTACCGAAGGGTTATGAAATGATCAGTAGTGTGTTTTTGAAGGAAGAGTTCTTCTACACTACCTTCATGGCAGAACTTAAAAAAGCAGGGCTTGAAGACATCACCAGTTTTCTACCAAGGTGTTACTTCGTGAGGCAAGAGGACATAATCGTCTTCGAAGACTTGTCATATTCAAACTACAGGGCACTAGACTGTGACGAATCCTTCTCCTACGAGATGATGCAACTAGTAGTGAAACAATTCGCGAAAATGCATGCCTGCTCCTTGCTGTATGAAGAAATAATGACGAAGAAATTGGGAAAGGAAATAAGATTAAACGATTACTATATAAAATATATTGAAGAATCGATGTATGTTAAAGGTAACGAATTTGCAGATATTATCAATAATTGTGGGATAGACTCTACTGTAAATTTTATATTTGACCAGTTCCCAGATGTACCCAAAGAAATTTCTATGGAGACGTTCCGTGAAAGCACCAGGAAGCTTTTTAAAGTGATGATCGAGAAATTCCAAATTTGTGAAAAGTATAGGAACGTAATTTGTCATGGTGATGTTTGGGGAGGTAACATACTCTTTAAGTTTGATATCAACAAACCACTACAGTGCTGTTTAGTGGACTTCCAACACATCAGATACAACCCCCCTGCTCACGATCTGCTAGCTTTCTTATATATAAACACAGACAAAGCAACAAGAACCAAGTACATGTCAAGTATAATAAACCAGTACTATGATGAATTATCCGCTATATTCAAGAGATACGATTTCGACTTGAACAAAATTTATCCTTACGATCACTACTTGGATTGCTGTAATTTCATGAAATCCCAAGCTATTTGCCTGGCTTCTCTGACGTACCCTTTGTCTTTAGATCGCCAGAAGGTTCAGGATATTTCTCCGGAAAAACAGCTAAAATTCATGACTGTGGACAAAAACGATTTCCTTCAAGAATTGATGAAGGACAACAGGGTTAGAGCAAGGTTTAGAGAAATAGTTGAAGACCTTTATGAATTGTGTCTTGAAAATAATTTAGAATAACTTTGACATTGTAAAATATAATAGTTTGAAATGTTTGTTCCAAGAATGTTTAACTAATAAATATTAACAGATTACTCTAACTAATTTTAGAATATACTAGTGTTAATGAAAAAAGTTGAAGGGTTAGTTTTTGATAACAAAGTTTTAATCAGTTTCTAAATATCGTTCAAATAGTGTAACGTCACGAGTAAATATTTATTTTTATTGACGTACAAAATGATAAGCCAACGATAAGAAATCATTCTTATCATATCTCTGATATCTTGTTTATCTGGAGACATGTAATAGCTAAGCCTATTCTAAGCAAAGTAGTGTTTAGCTTGACAGCTAATATTTATAATCTTTGCTAAGTAGTTTTTATTGTGATTTAATCCTGTGTATGTTACAGGTTACACGTATAGTAAAATTCGTACTGGTACCTGCGTACATATAAAAAAGTATAAAGAGGTATTTCATTGATAATAATAGTTAATTACTAAACGTACCAAGACGTCAGATTAAAGCAGGTATACTTAGGTATACATACTTATGTAAAAATTGTACAGATAATTGCAAAATTAAATGATATTATGTTGATGAGAAATTTCTATAAACCCGATTCCGCAAATATTTCGTTACCTATATAAAAATAGTTTTAAGAAGGAAAATAAACCTTTTTTAATTTTCTCTGTAAGTATTAACGTATCGTATGATATATAACGTAATGATTGGCAATGAATCACCAGTAATCTAGGTATTATGGTATCAATATCAGTTCATTAGATGTCTATATGAAGCATTTTACCAGTAGAAGGAAGAAGAAAAATAATCTTATTTTACGCTTGATTTATTGTCAAGTTAGTCTTGTTACCATAGAAATCATAAAATACAGCGTGGCCAAATGAAAACGAAACAGAGCTATTTTCAGGAACTGCATCTAGATGGTAGAAAGCGCTCAGAGCCGCCGATTTTAGATTAAAGGGGGACATTCCTTGCTGGTATTTTTGAATCCACCACTTTTACCCCCAAGCAAGGGTAAGTATCACCCCAAAATATTTAAATGACATTGGGGGTTGAGCAATATATATTTTGAAAGCTCTTACAGTTCTCTTTACAACAGACTTTAATGTTCAAACTGACGACCGCCCGCTTCCATATAAGAATACAGATTTTATTCGAAACGTTCGCGCACATTCTGAAGCATTCCCGGAGTGATTCGACGGCATCCGTCTACGATTGTTTGACGCAAATCTTGCAGCGACGCTGGCTGTGTTTTATAGATATCCCCACAAAAACGAAAATCAAGGAGTGATAAATCCGGTGATCGTAGAGGCCACTCAATGCTGCCTCTTCTCCCAATCCAATTCCGTGGAAAACGTTGTAAACGTGGTAAATGAGCATTTAACGCATAATGCGAAGAAGCATCGTCCTGTTGAAAAATCAATTGATCTTGATCTCTGAAACATTTTCAATAATATCAGTCAAGGCAGGATCAATAGCGTCTTCCAGTAATTGAAAATACATTTAGCCAGTCAAATTACCAGGTAGAAAAAAGGACCCACCAGCCGGTCACCTTGTGAAAAACTGTTGGGTTTCAGTCTGACCAACAGCGGCAATTGTGACGATTTACCATCTCGTTCAAGAAAAAGTTGCATTCATCAGAAAAACAGATGTTAAAAAGGAACTGTGGCTGTTCCCTACTCGCTCACTCATTATTACGCAAAATTGCAAACGGTGCGGCGATTATAATCATCCTCATGAAGTTCCTGGACTAAATGTATTATGTATGGATCGAATTAATTCTTCTTCAAAATGGTTTGTATGTATAGCCCGATTGATCCCAGACACAGATGCCAGCTGCCTCGTACTTAAGGCTTACGGTGAGCGCTCTATCAAACGATATATAAGATCTCTTCCAACAACCGTCGAGAACTGGTTCAGTACCGTGAGAAATGTTTGACCAACACCGTCTTACGTCGCATTCTCCGAGAGTACATTAACAACTGAACTGACTGACTAATTCTGGACGGTTAAAAGTAAGTTACTTTTAACACTAGTGTAAATCAAAGTTTATTTAAATTTTGTTTTGAAATTTAATAAAACGTTTTAACAAACACATGAACAACTTTTTATTTTAAATAAGTACAAACCAACATTTTAACTAGTTATTGCTATTAACATTTATAGTAAAATTAGAACAATTTGAAATTGTAATTCCCTGCGGAGTCATCATACTTAAGTTGGTTTTACTGTGGTCTTGCTAGTAGTTACAGCAGTAGGAAGTATTTGGCACGCAATTTCCTTCTTCTGTTCCAGTGAATTTTCAATGTAGCCTTCAGCTACCGTCGAAGATTTCCATCCTCTATGTCTCTTGATGGTAGTAAGATTTGCACCAGAATCTGCTAACAATACAACCGATGAACGAAGAAAACAGTGTCCGGTGTAGAGTAGAGGATTTGGTAGATTCAAGAACTCTGCAATGTCGGCAGGCATTTTACCAAACATGTTAATTCCGACTGGATTCTTCACACATTTATTCTTCATATATTTAAGAAAAAGTCATCTATGATCAGCGTTGGGTGGCCGGAGTGCCATATACTTTCTAAAAAAGTTTAAATAGAATTCACCAACAACACTGAAAGTCCGAGGCATTTTCGTTTTAGTATCTGGTATGGTCACAACAACCGAAGTGCCCAAATATTCGATATTGTCGATGGTCATCTGACACAATTCCTCCCGGCGACACGCCCCGAAGACACCCACTATTGCTGCGATTTTCATCATCAGATACTTTTCGTCTTCTGCTTCTGTGAGAAATTTGTCGATATGCGTCTTCGTCAAAAATTTTGACTTTTTTTGTTTGACTCCTTTACCGTTCCGTTTTAAAAAAGCAATAAGTTTATAATGTTTGCTTATATCTTGATCTTGCTTTATTTTTAACATAGTTTTGATCATGGAATAATTTGACCACAGCGTTGACGATTTCCATATCTTGGCTTTTTCCTCAAAATATGCCAGTAAAACACTTTTATTACATTTCCCAGGGACCTTTTTAATGTTGCACCATTCCGAAAAGCGTCTATAAGCGATTTCGTAGTGTTCCTTTGATTTCGCCGGCAATAATTCCAATGTTGCTCGACTGGCGGCTTCTTCGATTTCAGCAGGGATGGATTCGTTACGCTCATTATCGAGATTATTCATTATACTTATATTACTAGAAAATGCTGTCAATATTTTTGCGTTTTTTCCGCAACTAACAACAGCACTGGTTGCTACGAAAATTTTGGTTCATAAACATTGCGATCTGTGTGGTATTTTTTGATTTCTTATTTTTATTGAGTTTAAAGTTCTTCCGACTGTTTTGTAGAAAAAATAGTGTATGATATACGTGTTAAAAGTGATTTTATTTTGTTCGTGAAGTTAATCATCTTACTTTTAACATGTATATCATAAATAGCTATTATTCATTCAAACTAAATACATTTTGAATACAATGAAAACTCAACCAATATTCCTTAATCATTGGCATGCTGTATTTTTGTACACTTTATATGTGAAAAGGGTGCCACGTAAACAGAGAAACAGAGAATAAATTCAACTTAAGAATCACAATCCGTAAGATTGAGGAGATACACAAAGCATACAATAAATTCGATTCAATGGGATCTGTCGACATAAAAACTGCACCTAATAACTACGACAATAGCAGTATGCAAATCGCCGGGGCATATCCAAAACAAATATATCGCTTCGTATCAGAAGGGGGCCCCGATTTGGATAAAAGACACGAGAAATAAAGAAAGCCATTTCGAGTATTGGATACAACCATTAAAAACAGTCTGATATGCACAATAAAATATAAAGCCACTTGGTTTATGGCCCTTTTGATATGCATGCGAAAATATTGGGAGAGATATTTCAAACTTCAGCGTATCCGCGGCACAGCGGGCGATCGGGGGTGGTTCGAACGGATCGGAAAGTGCCCCGGAACTCCGGTTTACACTTGTAAGGACGGCCACCCGTCAACTGGACATGACTTACAATAGTTCATTATATCGTAGCCTTGGATATATATGTCCCATGACGGATGTTACATACTTTAAAGGTATAATCTAGAACTCAAATGGTGTTGCTTAAATGAAAAATGTAGCAAAAAAGTTACAAGGTTACAAGTTAAAAAGATACAAGGTACAAGTTAAAATTTTATTTTTGATATATGTACATAACTTAAAAATTTCAAGTATTTTCATATATTTTGGCGATCGGGAGTTTTTGAGGGCGAGAAATTTTAATTTGTTTCTGATTTTGATGTCACTAGTAGAAGGCGCCACTTATGGCACATCATCATGCTTCTTTTAAATGGCATAACTCAATTAAGTTTGTATTTTTATAAACACTCGGTGCAATGAATATGAAATCCTGAATATTTAACAAATTAGTTCCATAATAAATGCTCAACCGCAGTAATCACGCGCCGACATCGGATCGACTGCAATTGGCAGAGCTAAAAAGTTGGCAGTTCAAAGTCCGTTTTCCTATGCTACCTAAAGCCCGCCGTCGAACTGCATTCGAAATTCTCGAATAATGCGAACCGTCTTCCCCTCTCTTCTCCCTTGTCCTATCAGTTACCATCGTCACGTTGTTTAGAAAGGTGCGGAACTGAAAAAAACATTTAATGAATATCTTAAAAATGTAACAACTTTTAAAGGCATCTCAAAGAATATACAGACATTTTAGATTGCATACTAGAAGTTTATCACTAGAAAAAATATCACTTCCAGTACTGAACATTAATGAGCATGCTGTTATTATGCATGTGGTCCTGATGTGGCAACGCTGTTTCGCTTCAACACTTGAACGCGTCATCAGAAAATTTGTGGCGTACCAGGAGCGCCGTCTTAAGCAGGACGCCCACTGAATCGGCACATCCCGGCACAGCACGCTCAGCGCGGCCGGCAGATTTTGATATGCTTGTAATCAAATGGAATAGCGCCCACTGAATCGGAGCCGTTCAGCACGGCGCCGCACGCTCGGTTCGGCACCGTTTCGTATTCTCGATAGGGCAAAATGTGCCGATCTGTGTCATGCCGAAGCAATGGGCGGTGGCTGTAAAACTGCCGGCCGTGCTGTGCCGTGCTGCGCCGGGCTGCGCGGATTCAATGGGCGCCCTCCTTTACCGATTGTTATGAGTTGATTTGCTTATCTTTTGGAAGGTTGATATATATTTTTTTATTTTCTGTCTTTATTATGCTGTCCCAATACGTGGTTATGACTGAATTACACTGTATAATGCTCTAGTCGCAAACAATTAAGGAATGGAAGCAAAGTTTTATATTACAGTTACTATCGTGTCGAATTGACTGGTATCCAACCTCCAGCGATGGGTGATGCCTGAGGTTTTGCGGTTGATTTTATGATTTTTTACGATTCTGTCGCTACGTTGATGTTTATTGTCGGTTTATTTTATGTTTATTATCAGGATTGGATATTGTACGCTCTTTAAAGTTCCTTAAGGACGTAAAATAACGTCGAAACGCTGGCATAAAATGTTATTTTGCTATTGCGCTTTCGAAAATAATATGCGGCGCATAATTCCGATCGTATTGACGCCAGGATATTAAATTATTACGAGTGGCGTTGGGGCTAATAAAATTTTATGTTACGACGTGTCAAGTTGTCGCAGTATTTTTGATATATTCCACGTCAATCTTAATATAGTAGTTATATACATTTCGGAAGTTTAAGGAAAGTAGGCATGTCGTTTAGGGCATGTCAAAGTCATATTTTTTGTTCAGCACATATGAAGCTTTTTGTTTTTTCTACTATCTCACAATAAATGATGTTTTCGTAATTTTCTTTACTATTACCTACCACATTTCGATTTTTAGCTCGCAATTCAGTTAGGCTACTTCTCAAAAACGCTTAAATATGTCTCAATGTCTTCCACCGTCTTCAACACAAAGGCAAGAGAGAGGACCATAGCATATATAAAAAAATATGAAATACGTTAACATAGTTTTGTTTGCTTGCTTGAGCTGTGACGTCATCACAGAAATTTTCGAGGCCAACGGAAAAGACAGGCTTTGGCGTTTACCTTTTGCATTCGTTTCTGTATACCTTGTCTTAAATATTAAGTCTTATTTTTTACTAATTACAACATTTTTATTTCATTTCATTTCTGCAATTTTACCAATATTATTTTGTTCTTATATAGGGTATTTCTTAAGTAGAGGTCAAAAAGTCCATTGTCCAGTTACAGCCTGTCGAATATATAACTGCAATTAAATTTAGTTTAAAAGATAAAAAAGACAATTAGTGACGTGAACAGTGCTACGAAAAGAATAATTTAAATATAAACTGAAACATATGTATTGACCTTAATAAAAACTGATAGGAATCAAGAGAGTAAAATTACATGGAAACAAAAGTTTATTTTACTAAGTTACGAAGAAACTGTGAAAAGAGAAGGTGTACAAAGTTTGATCAGAGAAGAAATTTAGTTTTAAGTAGTAAAAAATTAGTTAAATAATATAAATTCATCCTTACCAGTTTTACATATTTAGTCAAAGTAAAGTAACGCAAATTTAACATCTATAAAGACAAAATTCAAGAAATTTGGTGGGAATCATCTCCATAGCAAGAGCTGGGGTTTGCAGAAAGTCCAAGACATAGGTATCCAGTGGGAAATAACCTCCAAAAATACATCAAGAATATCAACAGGTATACATTCCAGAAATTTGAACATTATATCCAGTCCAGGGTATCAACGGCATCCAGAAACTTCTACGACTTCCAGAGAGTAAGAAATTTAATGTGTACACAAAACAAAAATCTAGCTAATAAGATAACCAGTATTCAACTTCTCTAACGATCAAAATAAAACATATAAAGAAAAATATAACATATAAAGACTTACCTCTATTAAAATTCAAAAACATATTAAAAGTTTAAATTTTAAAATTTCAATTATTAACTGCTTCAAGAAATAACACAGTCACTTAAGACGGCCACTTTGATTTAATAAACTATACAGGGTGAATCTTAAATAAGTACAAATATTTTAACTGCTGGTGTAGTTCGTCATTTAAATCAGTCTAGTGAAAGCCATTTTTAAAAATTTCTAATATTTACGGAGATATTAATTTTTTTAAAAAATACCCACATTTTGAGGACCGCTGACTGATTTTTCATCCAACAACGTAATGAAACATATGATTTGTTGCGAGGTTGCCATATCTTCTCCAATATAAATATTACGTTTCCTTTAACGTAATAGTTCTATTTTAAAAATACTTGTTTTAAGCATAAGTACAGTAAAATTGGGTATGTAGTATGATACGCAGCAATATTAACATAAATATTAACATCTGAACTAACCTTACTATACTTCAATGATTAAAAATTAATTTCCGCAAGTTCACTACTACCGTAAAATATTTAGGAAGATATTACGTGATATTACTATGTCCAATGTTCAAAAATTATACATAAACGTGCACACAAGCTTACCTGTTTGTTAAAAAATTAACTATTTAATCAGTAATCCACATTTCACAAGTTAAATGTCATTGTACACTGTTAGAAAGGGACACAAAACACAATTTCCTTAAGTTATTTTATGAAGAATAACGAAAAACTATGCACGCGTTTTTTATTTAAAATGGAAAAAATGTCAACTTTTAGCAAATTTTATTGCTATTTTCATGCATTATGTGGGGTTAACAAGTTTGACTTGGGCTTCCGATAATCTGTCATGATAGTCAATGACAGTTTGATAATAAAAAATAATATAAAATGTTACACTTGACAAAATTCCCTAAAAGTTGAGATTTTTTCTTCCTTGAAGCAAAGACATTTGTGTAATACTGGCAACACTGTGAACCACACGTTCAGTCTGCAGCACTATGACTCGTAAAAGTATGAAGGGTCTGTCTAGGCCAGCGGTCCTCAACAAGTTTTCTGCTGAAAAATTACGAAATTTATTTAAAATTTCACTTTTTTATTTCAGATTTTTTTGTAAAAAAACTATTAATTATGTGTTCTACACACAAAACTATACTGCTGGTTAAAATATTTGTACTTATTTAAGATTCACCCTGTATAGGATCTATGATAGTATCTAGACAATTTTCATTACACACTTGTATATTTCTAGTTACCTAAATTAAATAGCATTACAGAAATTTATTAAAATTAGATTAAATATATAAGTAGGTAACTGAAAATGAAAATAAAATTTCTTGTTTAAAGATTGTTAGAAAATATTCTTTAATGTTCATTGTTTATTGAACTATTTAGTATTGAAATTGAAAATTTTCATTTTATGCATGAATAAAAATTAATGTACAGTTTCATAAATTATTTCATATATACATACATATATATATAAATAAAGGTGTTAGTTATTCTGCTAGAATTCACTCCTGAGATAAGAGTAAAAACATAGCCAGGGTATAAAAAACAGGTATAACAATATTATCTAAAAATCAAAAATTTTAATTTAAAAAATAAAATTATATTTATTTACATTTAGAACTCACATATACAAATTAACATAAATACATTTCTAAACAAAATTAATAAATAACATAACAAAACAAAATAAAACATTGGCGCCCAATAAAAATTAAGATCATATAAAATAACACACATAACACAATTATATTCACATAACAATATTTTGGAAATTTTTCGTTAGTTTTATTGGGTTTTTGCCACACTTCTGAAAAATAATAAAAATTAATTAAATAAGCCCTTGCGCCAAACGGAACAGTCAAGGATTATTTTTGAAACTAAGTTTGCCTAAGCAAAAAATCTCACACTGAAAAAAGCAGATAAGTAAAAAATAACAAAAATCACATCACTATCGCGCACTTCCGTAATATTGACGTTTCGAAAAACTCTCTGTTTTCGTTTTCAAAATAGTAGTAAAAATATTAAACGTATGTCAAACTTGACATACGCGATAGTGATGTGATTTTTGTTATTTTTTACTTATCTGCTTTTTTCAGTGTGAGATTTTTTGGTTAGGCAAACTTAGTTTCAAAAATAACGTTTGGCGCATTTTTATTATTTTTCAGAAGTGTGGCAAAAACCCAATAAAACTAAAGAAAAACTAAAATTATGCCACAAATAAATAACTTCAGACAATATTTTGCAAATTGTCAAAAAACGTTAAATTGATAAAACTAATTTCATGTGGGACATAGTTGTAATGAAACCTTTATTGCACAGGTACTTATAAAAATCATTTGTTTATATTTTACACTTAAATCAATAACCATTAGAGCACTCTGTGCTATTACCTTTACAATTTTATATATTAAATTGTTATAAAACTGTGCAACCCCTTGCATTACTTAACAGATGCTCGAGATTTATTTTAAGCGTTTCTAAAGGACTAAAAATCGTTAGTTAAATTTCAAACTTCAGTGTTAACTTATATCAAATGTATCGACCTTCATTAGTTTTCTTACTGTTGTAAGTAACAATTACTCAAATGGTTTATGTATGATTGCATATAAGAATAAACATATTTAAGCAAGTAATAAGGAATCGTATACTTCTTCTTTTTGTGTGCTAGAGGCACGTATCCCGTTCTCCTCCTATTTGATATCGTATCGATTCTGCTAAGTGATAAATTGGAGAGAGCTTTTCAGGAAAAAACGTCGGGTTTCCTCCACAATATGTCTAATGTTGCGCTTATTCCCATAGCTAATATTTCTTGTCATTTTCGTCGGTAAATTCGCCAAATTGATTTGCTCTATCTGCGAAGTGACAGCCGGCGATGTATTATATTGTTTTCTTGTTCTTTTGTTCGACAAAATTGAGCTTCTTTCTGTTTAGAGGACGCCCGATCATTAAATAAGTTGTCCGCAATTATTCTCCTCCTTTGTGTCCTTCGGTAGCAAAAAGATAAATGGAATATGTATTAAAGAATTCTGCGGCATTCATTGTTGAACGGTGCGCGGATGAGCGATGATCGAAAGTTGCAAAACATGTCAGCTTTGTAATAATAATGTACTATACAGGGTGGTTGTTGACTTATACTCATACTCTTGAGAAATGGTGGAATAACAAATATTTAAATTTAAAATTACGTTAATTTGACCTCTGAAATGGGCGAAAAATTTTCATTAACTGTTCCGTATAGGGAAAGATTGTTGGCCTTTTTCCTTGTGTGGGGAAAAAACTAAAGTAATATGGAAGTTAATAATTGGTCGGCAATTGGTCCAATAAGATAATTAGACCTAAAAAATACAGATCAATTTTATGTTAAAATATCAAAATATAAAAGACATTATTACCAAAACATATCCCAATTATGGCCTTTATATGACTTACTTCTGTCGGAGAGAGACAACGTTATATGATTTGATTAAATACATTCTAATAAGAAAAGAAAGAAAGGCTATAAGTCAGGCTACAAAGCTATAAGTAGAGTAAGAGTAGGTATATATGGGTATCTGGAGATATTTAGATTTTAATATAATATAAACTCTCTATTTTTGATTTCCAATCAACAAATTGTACAATCCAGGAAATTTTGTTGTATAACGTGATGACCAAATTTTCATAGAAATAACGCGTCTTGTATATACATTTTTATTATCAACTTTGTGGTTGAAATTTGCTCCAAATTACAATATTTTATGGTAATTTATTACCAACTAAATCATTATTAGGTACTTATATATAAAATTCTACTCTTCGATTTATTTATGATTGAAAATTCAAATTGAAGCCAATATTGCTGTGTGAGTATAATCTAATCAAATAAACAAAAACAAAATAAATATTTCGGAACAGAAATCACAGACAGGGTAAACAAACTGTAATTTCGAACCATATAAATTATCATACTTCATTTTACTTGGAAGTCATTATATTACTCTTGGATAACAAATGTTTTACTGAAATTTTGGTATTACAAGATTTTGTAACATTGAAAACTATTTTTATGACGGAAAATAGTAAATCTCGATCAATTTAGGTTTATTTTTCTTGTGTAGTAGTATATTATGCTTAAATGTTAGTTGGGCAAATAATACTGAAATATTATATCAACACATCTACCACACTACTACAGACAGAGGAACGTGTAAAAATATACACAAACCCGTGTGGACCTCAATTAACACAGTACTATGTTTTTTTTGTGTTAAATCGTGTAATTATTTTTTTACAGTGTAGTAACTGACGGTTATTGTATCTTATTAATATAACAAATGAGTAACTTCTACACATTTTAGTGTTATTTGTATTACTAAAAGAGTTGTAATGTAAACACTTTGTTTTTTTTGGTATAATAATATTTAACAAAGTTACTTTTAATGTTCAATAGATCGCTACCTTAGCACAAAAAATTTATTGCCGTGTTTGTAGATGTTTGCGCGACAAGTTTATGCTCTTTTTCTGCATTTTGTCACTAGATATCCCAACAAACATTTAAAGTTAAAATTACGTTAATTTGACCTCTGAATTGGTTAAACAAATTTTATGACCTGTCTATATTTGTTGGCATTTCCCCTTATGTGGAGAAAAAAACTAAAGTAATATGGAAGTTAATAAATGGTCGACAAGAAGAAGATTTTATTTCAATAAGATAATTGGACCGTTATATGACTTACTTACGAAGTATTACTAACAAGTAAATAGTACCATAAGACAATATTTCTATTTGGATAATTGAAGTGGAATTGAAGTTATTAATAATGTTTATTTTGTAATAAAAATAGCAAATTGAAGGATTTAGGACAAAATAACTAGTTAATACTTTATTTTTAACTATCAGTTGAAGGCAAAATAAATAAATTTCGTAATAAATATGTAAATATTTACCTTCTATAATATTTTTAAAAATAAAAAAAAATAGATATATTTGAAGGAGAAATTAAGTAAATTTTAACTTCTATAAACACATTATTTGAATGTTGACATTTGAAAACACAGGAAAAGTAAATAATTTGTATAAATTGACATATATTTCATTTTTATATTAGTCTTGGATCTCTTTTTGACTAAAATTTTGGTATTACAAGATTTTGTAACATTGTAGGCTATTTTTATGGCGGAAAATCTCGGTCAATTTAGGTTTATTTTTCTTATGTAGTAGTCTTGTGTGTTATGCTTAAATGTTATTTAGGTATCTTGAATAATATACGTAATTTCAAGACAATTTGATGAAAAATATTTACCTTAATCGCAGTTTCTGCATATTGTCACCGGCCTGACACACCGCGTAGGTCCTGGGCGGCCTGGAACACACGTTTATCGCTTCTGTAACAAATCTGGACTAATCCAGACCCATGGGGGCGCGTATTTGATATTGATGGTCAATATCTATGCATGATGCCATTTGAGCCATTCGGAAGGTACGGAATAACCCATTCACAGCGCCAATAGAGATCGTTATCCTTATTAAGCCGTCGATTCTCTTTGTTGCTTTTTATTTTTTATGTGGGATGTCATCAGAGAGGTACGCGTATTTTTTTTGTGAATGTGTTTTTAAATAATGTAAGGGGTAAAGTCCGCACTTCGTTCCCAGATCTCAGGTCCGGACTTGACGACAGCCTTAGTATTTAAATGTACTTTATTTATATCCTAGATAAAATATACTTAAGATAGATGGGACACTCCCTAGAAAATCTTGTTTTCATGTTTAGCACCCTCTATTGACATGTGGTAAAACTAATTTGTTATAAATATGGGATAGCCCTTAGTTTTTTTTTATTTAAAATTTTAATTGTAGTGACAATTGTATCGATTACTTATATTTTAAGAAATGCTAAATTTGAAAAATAATATTCGCACATGTTTTACATATAACTTTGAAGTCTCAGAAAATAAAATATTTAAAAAAATTCGCTAAAGACGTTCTTAGATTTCAAAGTACCTATAGTGTTTAAAATACTTGCAGAGAGTATATAGAAAGAAATATATTTACTTTTCAATTTAAATTATATCTTTCTATATACCTACTTATCGCAGGTATTTTAAATAGTATAGGTACTTTGAAATCTAAGTATGTCTTTAGTAAATTTTCCTGTAAATTGTATTTTCTGAGCCCTCAAAGTTATGTGTAAAACATCTGTGATAATTATTTTTCAAATTTAGCACGCCAAAAAAATTAAGTAATCCTGATACAATTGACATATGTGATTTTATGTAACATATATTTCTAAAACGTCTCCAATATTTAATGAAATCATTTATAAAACAAATATTGTAAAACAGTTAATAGATTTATTTTTAAGTAAATAATTTAATTTCTTAGTAATGTTAAAATAAATTATTTAATGTATTATCGAAAAGTTTTGAAATCTTTTTACTGATACTTACATAAGCAAAATGGTCAAAATGAATTTGCAATTTTGAAAAATGAATGATAATAAGTATTTTCAGGTTTGTGGACTGCAATTTATTGAGAATAAAAAAAAGAATTTACGAACAAGACCCGTTACAATGCATCTTACCGCTGCAGCTCTGTTGGTGTATTAGATGTTGTAATTGGCTCTCGTTGCATTCAGTCATCTTTCATGGGTTTGTGTAAAACATATTTACTCAATATCGTGTGTCCATATATTTGAGTCAGTTTTTTAAGTGTGATATATAATCTTTCTGACAAACAAACGTTTTGCACCAAAATTACAAATACCAGCACAAAATTGAAATTGATAATTCATAAATTTCTTTAAACAAGTAATTCAATAATAACTGACAATACAGATTAAATTAAAATTACATAATCCTAATTATAATTTTAAATTAAGTGTGTGAACCCAACAAGAGTAATTTTTTAAAATTCTTCATCAATGAATAACAACAAATTATGAGCATGTTAAGTTCTTTTTTTCTATAAACTCTAAATTCTTAGATCAAGATTTTTTTGTCATTTTAGTATAATATTAAATTATAATGAACTGAATTACTTTGTTGCAAAAAAAACTTTACATTTACAAATACATACAAGTTTCTAACCAATAGTTTATAAATTAAATTTATTTAAACATTCTAATACTACACTAGATACATATATTTTCTATAATTATTATGTGCACAATGAATAGTTCTAATTTTGTCAATTTTTTTAAAATATTATAAGTTGATTTTATTTTTAGATGCAATAAAATGCATTTGTATATTATACCTATTTAAGATTTTTACTAATCACATAGTTCTTACTGTTGTTGTGAATCGACCTTATCAGCTTCGGTTCAACATCTCTCTTTTCTAAGCTTCCTCATATTTTTCCTGTCGGTACTATGTTCAAAAGCTTATTCAGTGTCCATAAATGCCAAAAAAGTATAGTTTTCTTTCTTGGTTTATTAAATTCTTCTACTATTTGTTTAACAGTAATTATATGATCCTACGTACTCTTATCCTTCTAAACTTTGAGGCAATTATAGATGTCGGACCATCTGTACAAAATAATTTTATTGGTTATTAAGAAACTCAACATTTGTTAAAATATTAATAATCTGCATTGTAAGTCCTAAGAAGTTAATAACTGCTACTCATTTCTCAATGTTAGACAAAAGAACTTTATGAATAGAATATGTATAAATCTAGACCATATTATATAATGCATGTTGTATGGACTTCAATCTAAGAATATATTTAATACATACCTGTAGTTTAGTAAATTCTTTGAAGGAAGTGTTGTTGGTTTCAATAATTTATTACTAGCAATGTCAGATTGAGAAATGCTTATGGCATAAGCGATAGTTTGCATACTCATTTAGGCTCCATGTCTCTCAATTTCAATTTGAAGTCATAAAGAGACCCAAGTAGTATTATATCGATCCTTATCCTTATCAGGATTAGGATATCGATGAATTGGTGAGTTCTTATCCTCTCAAATAACCTAGTTAAAATTATTTATTAATATACATTAAAAATGGTAGCTTTTAGTATACTTACCTTTAAATAAAAAACATATTAATGTCTATCGAAGAAAACACTAAAATCGAACAGAAAACTTAAAAAATACTCGGTCGTATAACTTTCGTACAAGAAAATCAAACGGAACACAAAAACATTTCAAATTTTGAATGCGTTAGACAATAGAACAAAAATAAAAGGAATAATAAAAAAGGACAAACAGTTATCAGCACCCCTGGTGGTACGTGGTAAAACTAAAACTTGTTAACAAAATTTTATACAGAGTGTCCACCCCATGATTTATATTAAAACAAATTTAATCTTATTTATGCCCGATAATCGACAGAAACACCATTTATTTACCTGCAGGGGCTGTTCTGTAGTGGAATACATTCCTTCAGAAAGTGACGTAAATTGTCATGAGAAAATGCAAATCTGTATTTCCATTCTCATTGTAGTTATTTCCCATAAAAAATTGGGGAATTATTTCACATGATATTTGGGAATTAATATAAAACTTCAAAAGTAGTTAAGTAAATACACACAAAGAAAATAATATACTCAGGATTTTTTTTAAGTGGAATGAATTCCCACTCAAAATTTCACTGCATTCGAGAATCGAGAAGTGTTGTTTTTATTTAGACATGTTTAGACTTAACAGCAGGCTACTACTCGTAAAACAAAACAATTGCAATGGAACCGTACGTTGGGATACGTAGTTAGAAGCAATTTCATATTACTACGTTCAATTTGATATATTCTCCTGATATGTATCAGCTAAAACTTTACATATGTTTTCTAAAATGGTACATCCTAGATTTTCTTTCAACATTCTTTGCATTTTTTCTGTTACTTACCACTAACTGGACGTATATTATTGGCACCGTATATATTTTATTGTACATTGTTGATAGAACATTCAAAAGGTTTTAGATAAAACAAACTCTTTAAGACAAATAAGAGAGACTAATCACAGAATAAAAATTCCACACATTCCTATATTATCATAAAGTTTAAGAAGAATCGGTAACAGATTTGATATTAGAACAGTTTTTCAAACAACTAATAGGTACTTTACGATGCTTTTTGTCATAAACACCTTTAAAAAATGATATACAAAATTAAAAAAATGCATCTACAGCATATTTTGTGAATGCAATAAACATTATGTTGAAGAAGCGTCTCGGCCTATGAATGTTAGAATTGAAGAACATAAAAATTATAAGTAGAACTTGGTTCCGCAGGTTTCAATACCAGATAATCTACCGGAGCAGCCTTCTTGGACGGCGCCAAGGCCTTTGACAAGATCTGGCACGATGCTCGACATGCTAAGAAAGTGCGGCAAAATACCTAAATTAAACTAAAGAAAAACTAGAATTATGCCACATATAAATAGCTTCAGAGAATATCTTGAATATTGTATTGGTTTTGCCCAGCACCTTAGAAGCCAGTAGGTCACTATCATTAGCATTAGTAGCTTGTGAAATAGGCGTCTGTAAGTTCATAGACTGTTGGACTCCGCGCTAGCACTAACTCTAGTAATAAGTCTCCTCTGGTAGAAACAAATACTTTCCTAATTCTTTACTTGTCCATAGAGGATGATCAATATGTATGGAATACTGTTTATTCACATTCATCGACGTTAGTGACATTATAATTTATTAGTCTCTACTGGCAGTGGGGAAGAAATGTTGCCGTTTTGTGTGTTATTCGTGAGCACATGTCGTCATTAAACCGAGCTTACCTAAAACCGGGTGCAGATTAAGCAAAAAATACGTAATTTCGCGAAAGATTAACTACTTGAAGAGAGCCAAATTACACGTCACATAAAAATATCCCGAATTTCAGATCTGCCTGCACAATCACAGATATCAAACGCCACGTACATACGTACACACTTGACGTGACGTTCTTTAAAATACCCGCTCACGCTACGTCACCTCATCTCGCCTCTCCGTCTCTCGCAGGCTAACGGGAGGGGAGCGAGCGAGACGCGAGTAGAATTAAATTACATGCACCGAATGAAACGGCAAGGAGTTAAGCTCCTATATTTCGAACAGTCCTCAGCAGCAGGATCCCGCCGCTGCAGGACAGTGGATTAGGAACAGTGGCATCGAAATGATCCATACTTTTTATCCGTCCTCTTCTAGCGCCGATGCAGGCATCGACGGGTCCTTGTCCGGGTTTCACTCGGCCGTATGAATATGCAGATCCCGTATTAGAATGCCAAAAACCGAAGTTATATCTCAGCAGGCGCGGGCTGGTATCGCTGCGATTTTGTTCCGTGGATTGCTTTGATAGAATTCCGCTGCATCAAGGCTTATTCAAATCATTCATTACTAGTAAAAACGTAAAGGGAAATTAGTTACTTACATATTTTATTGTACAGGATATCAGAAAACTGAAACGTGCATTCCTTGACTAATTTTTAACAAGAATTTATTTTTTTTTTACTAAAAAAAAACAATCGAGCATTGCATTACGGAGATATTGATATTAACTTTGTTTTTTCTTTCTTTCTAATAGTACATTATATTTTAGAATTTTCCACTTTTTCTGATTGCTTTGGTATTAACATGTCATGCCACCTTTTCTCTCTTAAGGTGATCACCCTGTAAAAAACCTTCTTGGACCTGCCTTTGTTGTTATCGGGCTAGGCTGTATCGGAATCTCTAGGTTTTTTCCATGGACCACAGCAGGAGAGAGGGCAGTAGGGACTGTGGTCCCCTCTGATATTTTACATTTTTACCATTTTTAAAGATTTTCCATGTATTTATAAATAGGTATCAAAATATTGATAATATAAATAACGTTTACGTTGCTGCTTTTTATCGTTAAGAAACGTCGGAAACATTGTTCAGTATATTGTCTAGGGTTGGATAGTTTCAAAAATTTGGCAGCTTTATAGGGTACTCCTCCAATTGTATTTATACCAATCGGTATATTAAAACATTCTTATTTCTATATGTAACGAAAAAATAATTATGTGCAGTTTGGAGGCCTCATTTCAGCATATTTTTTGATAGTATCCATTAAACCGACACCTTCTATGTCTCCTGGGGATATAAAAAAATCAATTTTTGTTTTTGTATTCCTAACTTGGACTTTGAAGCAACTTCCTTCATTTAGGTATAACATATTTTAAGACATTCGTCAATTTCGCTCTCCTACAGATATCCGCCATTCCAAAAATCAATAAGACCTTAAAAACAAATATTTTATTGAAAAGTAACATTCAGCACTTTAACTGAGAAATAAACTATCACAAATAGAAAACATTATTTACTGTGTTATTTATTAAATATCCGGATACTGTCACAGTCGCTTCAAGACGGCGCAGGTATCCGTGAATGATTAAAATGTAGGTATGTATCTTCGCGAATTCTAGGATCCTTAAATATTCGTTGGTGAAGGAAATCCTGACTACATGCTATGAGTATGGGATTAAAGCAATGGTTTTATTTGTGGACTTGAGGAAAGCATATGATTCGGTCAAAATTAATAAAGTAAAGTAAAGTAAAATATTGAAACAATTTGGGATACCAACCAAACTGATTAGGCTAATGAAAATGACCTTAGAAAATATCAAATCCAAAGTACGAATAAAAGGTGAATGTTCGGAAGGCTTTACTATTGATACAGGACTGAGACAAGAAGACCCACTCTCAACGCTTCTTTTTAATTTAGTACTAGAAAAGGTCATAAGAGATAGTCAGTTGAACAGAGAAGGACACATATTGTTTAAAAGTCACCAAATAGTAAGTTATGTAGATGACGTGGTTGTGGAAGAAGCACGTAAACTGGGATTGCAGATAAATCAAGAGAAAAGTAATATTTTGAGAATAGGAGAACAAAAAAAAGGTACCAATTTCAAATTGAGAACATAGCATGGAGAGATGGAGTTTGAAGAAGTTTATGAATACGTGTATTTAGGGGCGCTAATAACAGCTAACTGTGATGAGGAGCAAGAAATTAATAGGGGAATAATAAAAGCAAACAGAAGTTCGGCAGCAGTCAGCCACTTAATAAATCAAAAAATTGTCCAGAGGAGTAAAATTTAGAATGTATAAAACAATTTTGAGGCCGACAGCGCCGTATTGTAGTGGGTTGTATTGGGTTCTCAATAAGAAGTCAGGAGAAAACCTTTTAAGGTGGGAAAGGAAGACCTTAAGAAGAATTCTAAGAGGTAAGAAGACGGAGGAAGGCTATGTAAAGAGAAATAATCAAGAAATATATGCAATGTACCAGGCACCAACAATAGACGAAATTGTAAAAGCCAGAATAGTGCAGTGGCTAGGGCATCTAGAACATATAGAAGATGATAGGAGAGTTAAAAAATTGTAAGGAGTAAACATAACTACAAGAGAAAAAGAGGGAGACCGAGGAAGCGATGGAGAGAAGCAGTGGCAATAGATCTAAGGGAGAAAATGTAACGGATTTTAAAAGAAAGGCGAAGAACAGAATGGAGTGGAGGAGAACAACGTCACTTTCTGAGGGAATGTATTCCACTAAATTCGAGAATTGAACTCCTGCAGGTAAATAAATGGGACGTTTCTGTCCATTATCTGGCATGTTAAATTGGTTTTAATTTAAAAAATGTATATTTAAATATTAAGTTCGGCGCCAAGTCCGGATCTGAGATCTGCGAACAAAGTGCGGGTCTTCATCACACCAGAATTGAGTGTTGTTGAGGCAAATTTCTTAAAGAACAAAGAAATTAAAAATATTTAGCCAATTTTATCAGCACGCATTTCCGATTACCAAAATTTATTAAAAAAATAAGTTACATGGTACACGTGGGTGGATAGTTTTTGCGTTGGTGTCTTATAAATCATGTTCTGCATATATTTTTTTATCAAAATGTGAGCGTAAATTTACATTCGCGTTTGACACGCGGCCATGTGCGTCAATAAATAGGAGTTAAAGTTAGGAAAAAATGTTGCTTTATAAATAATTCTGGAAATTTCCTGAAGAACGATTCCATTAATTCTTATTTTTCTATCCTCCCTTAAAATACTTGTACTTAGTCATATTTAACTCTGTTTAATTTATGTGTTCAATTTCGTTTACTGGTCAAGAAACAATGCAAAAATTGGCCAACGAATTAAAGACAAAAAAAAGGTGGTGGATAATTTTGACGCATCCCAGTCGACCGCCTTACACTCTAACCTCAAACAAAAAATGCCGACCCCCTTATAGACAACGCGAGGCCCCGCGGGCGTGCGTATAATTTCCCAAATGGAATACTTTTAATGTGTCTCAGTGTTGCTATGACGACACCTGGATAGAGACCAGCTGATTGATTTGGGGAGGATAAAGAAGAGAATAACTTTCATTAAGGTTGTTTTCTTAATGATAGTGATAAATCTACATGAGAACGACGCGGATAATTTGGTTGAGGCTCGAAATGACGGGACATCACTCCCTTGGAAGAGGCTCGGAGAATGATTGCTGCTTAAAAAATCTCGATAATTAAAGTAGAAACACTAGAAAGTCCTACTCTGTATTTATCTTTGCCTTCTGTGATACTGTGATAGATCAGTAAAGAATACATAAGATTCACATTTATTCAGGATGATTTAGAAATACTGGGAAAAAATTGGGTACATAATCAATGTAATAAATTATTTGGTCCGTATTTCTCATATTCCTGAATTTTAAATTTTGGGAGTTCGAAAGAAATTGAAGCCAAAATGTAATTTTTTGCAAATACATATGTTCTGATCCTTACAGGGCTTAGAGGTGTCTTAACTCAGTAAACACATATATGTTAGAAAAATGTTTATAATGCCCATATAACGTTTGAAAAAGGCGTGGCTTTTTTACGTACAATCAACTTAAAAATGTCGCGGTTTTACACGTTTCTGGTAACCAAAGTACAAACGTTTAATATTAGTAAATGTGGAACGATTATTTTTAGTATTAATAAGCTTTAAGTTTTACGTTTAATAATGACATTTTATTAAGGATTTTAACTAACGTAAATTAAACCTTATTATTTTAATGTCCAAAAAAATATCTTAGAGACGTGTTTATTAACGTGTTTTACAACGTTGTTTTTGGATCCTTCTGGCGGAATTGTACAGGGTGGTCCAGAATTATGTACCATAAATGCTAGATTAGATAGTACGTTAAAAAATAAGGGTATTATACTACTACTAAATACTACTAAATAATCAGGTACACTTAATTCTGTAAACCCGCAAAATAAAAACTACTTCTTTAAATATATATATATATATATATATATATATATATATATATATATATATATATATATATATATATATATATATATATATATATATATATATATATAATATATATATAAATCGATAATACTTTTATAATGAATTTACTTTTTTTAGGTTTTAGTACAATTAATTTTATGTTACCACGTATTCCATCCCTTTAAGATTAAAGCGTTGTTTTGAGTGATAAGTATTTTTTTGAAATACATAATTTCAAATTTAAAAAATACTATCCAAAACTACCCTTTAAACATAAGTGATTGAATAAGTGGTAACAAAAAAATTAATTATCCTAATATCATATGCTCACCCCATTAACCCATTATTCAAAAGTATCTGAAAGACATTTATAAAAAATGATTTTTATTTCATCCCTCAGAGTGTTATATCTCTCTTATTATTGAGTTTTGAACAAAAATTTATGTAAAATAGTACCCTTATTCTTTAACGTGCCATGTGCTTTAGTATTTACGATACATTCTGGACCAGCCTGTATTAAATAAATAATTATCAGAAAATTAATATAATATGAATAAAATAGTTACAAAATCTTCTCTCATTTAATCTTGTTCTATTAATAATTATTATCGATATTCCAATAGTGTGGCTCGAATGTTGAACTCACTATACGCCTATAAATAAGAGTATTAGAAAATATCAATACCTATTGTTTAATTTCAAATGTAGGTAGGTAACAATAAATAATTGGTTTTAATATCAGTAATCGTTTATTAAATAAATAATAATACGTATATAATACAAACAAAATATAAAAATACCAAAACATAATCATCATCATCTTATTTATGCTACTAATTGAAACCTAAAAACAATGAAATTAAGTCTGAACAAGTTTCATATCAATAACTTCAGTTACATTGGATAATATAGATAATTTAAAGAAAGTCTAAACTTTAAACAAGTCTAAGTTTAATCTATTACAGTTATAAATATAGTAATAACGCTAATAATAATAACAATAATAATAACCTAATATACATTAAATATGACCACGAAGTAGATAGTCAAGAAAGGAAATAAAAAAGTTTAAATCATTCCCAATCATGATTAGAAATATGTCACTGTATCTTAAATTTTAGTATAAAGTGAAAGAATTACCAAGTCATAATAATTGTTACCCATTTTACAAAGTACTTTAACGTAGGCGTGTACGAGTACAAAATTCACACGCCTACTTTTACTAATTTTGTCATCGTCATTGTAAGTATTTTGAAACATAAGTAGGAAAAGTTATAGCGGAATAAATTTAGATTCCATTATATTATTATTTGTAAAATGTAATGTAAAAAAAACCTAATATTCTTATATTAATAAAATAAAATTAAATACTTATAGAAGTAGGTATACTTACCAAAATAAAATAGGGAAATTTCACGAATCACAGTAGGTACGTACAGTGATGAATATGCAACTGACAAACTTTTACAAAAAAGAACTCGAAATGGTATGTGTGTAACACGTGATCTTTATCTACCAATAAAATTATTAAATTTATATAGAACGTTTAACGGCATTATAATTGACACGTGTAAAAAACGGCAATTCGCTTCCTTATTTCAATGAATGATTATAACGTATAATACACGTTTAAATTGTACTGTTTTTAACACTGGTGAGGTTTATTAAAAAATAATTACTATCTAGTTAGTTATATATATGAGTAACTATATATTCTAAATGCAATATCTTTTTATTAAATTATATTGTATAAAATTTACTTTGGATTGGTATCGTTCCGAAATATTTATTAATTGCAAAACGTTTATGATACGTTTTGTAAACATTACTTATGCCTGTTACTCTAAAACGTTACAAACACGTTTTTATTCAATGTCAATATATTAATCAGTTGACACAGACATTTTATAAAGGTTTAAATAAATAAGTTTTATTTAAATATTTTAAATAACGTTCATTTAACGTTACAAAAGGTTTGCCAACATTTTTTTTTTTAAAGTACGTATTTTAAACATTATGTTAGACCGTTACTTTTCTAACCATAAAATAACGGTTGATTTTGTAACGTAACACGAATTATCAACCAATGGTACGTTGACAATACGTTTAAATAACGTATGTGTGTTTACTGGGAAATAAGTAGAGGTAAAAATCCAGGAGCCTATTCTGTGGCCAAAAGTAAGTTTTCTTTGTTATATAATTGTAGGGTCTTAGGACAGCCATTGTCCAGCTACTGTGTCAAAAGTTAAAAAAAATCAGTTTTTAATTTCTAAGCCGCTTGAGATAATTTAACCAAATTCGGTGTGCATATTTAGTATGGCAGTAGGTATGAAACAGAAAAATACCAGCTTTAGAAACTTACCAGTGGCGGAGGTGTGGGTATCATTGATCATTATTTGCAAAAAAAAGAACCTGTATAATATTACAAATAAAATAGGACATCTTTTGCACCGTTGTATTATCTCCACTTTTTGTTTCAGATTAGCAACAAAACTGATTTATTATATCAAGTTTATTTTTACGATCATTGTATTACTTAAAATAACGAAATAATTCATTAACAATGGAATTACTTTTATTTATTATAACAAATTTTGGAATATGACCACCTTCAGGCAAAATACATGCTTCAGATTTTTTTGAAACTGACTGATATTACCCACACCTCCGCCACTGGTAAGTTTCTAAAGCTGATCATTTTTGTTTCATACATACTGTCATACTAAATATGCACACCGAATTTGGTTAAATTATCTCAGGCAGTTTAGAAATTAAAAATTAAAAAAATTAATTTTTTTAAAATATTGACACGCTGTAGTTGGGCAATGGACAATTCATATACACTCTGAAAATAACTTTGCAAATTTGAACTAAGAAAGTGCAAAGTAACCGCTTACGTTAAATAGAATCAGATGACGTAAGATATAAGGCAGGCAAAGATGGAAGATGTAAAGGAAGTCATACTAAAGCTGATTTTAATATAATTTGTTTTAGATAACGTGACACAAAGGACGCTAATTATACATAATACTATTTAATTTTCTAATAAACTTTTTCCATTTTTCTCTTTTTTCAATGTAGAGGCTGAATTTCATGTTAAAAATATATTATATAATTATAAAAACAACTATACTTATGTTTATAAGCATCTATTTATGTTTTACTTTACAAAAACCGAAGTAAAAACTCATGGTGTAGCGATATTCAAAGTTCAAACCATCAACAAATTGATTTCGACTTCCAAGATTCCAACCCAAAATTTTAAAACCGAGAGAAAACCCAATTTCAATAACATGACATGAAACTCGATTTAGGGATTGATCTTTTTAACCTAATTTACACCGCTTGACACCTTGTAGATGTTAAATAAAAGTCTGCTCAAAGGAAACGTGTTCGGCGTCCTGATTGAGAGTGAGGAATCGAGAGCAATCTTGGGTATCGGGTATTCGCGGACGATAGTCAATTCAACCCGGTTACGGTGATATAATCCAAAATACAAGTCGATTTTATAATAGATATATCAGCGATATTAATTCTAGCCGCTCAGGACTATTATCCCGAGCTGGAGCATACTTTTTGCAATTTATTAGAAGAAGATAAATTATTGTTAAGGTTATACAGGGCGTTCTACAAGGTCTACGACAAATTTTGGTGGATGGTCATCGGTTAATGTCAAATATTTTTTCTTATATGGACATAGGTCTTATTCGTGTTTGTTTATAAGTTACAAGCGTTTTAAAAACTATAATTTCTTCTTTCTTTTAGTAAGAGTAGCCTGATAAATAAAAATGATAGTTGCTATAACAATAATTACTATTTGTAATATACAGGGTGGTTTTAAATAAAGTAGCAAAAATTATACCACATCCTTAGGTGAAAATAAACCGATTTAACCTAACATACCTATATCCCAAGTCACTTAATAAAAAAGATACAGGGTGTCAATGTTAAAATTTTACTTTCGATATTTGGAGATAACTTCCTAAAAAATCCAAGTATTTACTTAAAATTTGTAAACCAGGAGTTTTTGCGGGTGAGAAATTCAAATTTGTTACTAATTTTGACGTCACTAGTAGAGGGCGCCACCTATGGCACATCATGTTTCTTTTAAATGGCAGAACTTTTTTGCAGCTTAGTGTATCCATCTGACTATAGAAATAATTGATTCTCCTACCTGTTTTATTTGAAAAAGGTATACTTTGCTGAAGTCGGTAGACGTAACCATTTTTGAAATAATCCAATTTGAAATGCTGAGTGCACCGAGTAGAAACTATTTTGATTTGAGGTAAAGTGCCTTTTCTGCTGAAGATATAGCAGAATATTACTTGAAAAAGTTGTTCGGAATGGTAAATTATGAAGACGTGCAAAATTTCAAGAAGATCGGCGAGGTTTGATGAAACCATTTTTTTCAACAAAGCACAAAGATTTTATCAAAGCAGGCCGATCTTTTTGAAATTTTAAACATCTCCATAATTTACCGTTCTGAACAACTTTTTCAAATAACATTTTGCTATATTTTCAGTAAAAAAGTCAATTTACCTGAAACGATAACAGTTTTCAATCGGTGCACCGAATAATTCAAATAGGATTATTTCGAAAACTGTTACTCCTAACGACTTCAATAAGATATATCTTTTTCAGATGTAATAGGTAAGAGAAGCGATTGTTTCAATAGTAAGATGGATACACTAAGCACCAAAAAAGTTCTACTATTTATAAGAAACATGATGTGCCATAGGTGACGCCCTCTATTAGTGACGTCAAAATTACAAACAAATTTGAATTTCTCACCCGCAAAAACCCCTGGTTTACAAATTTTAAGTAAATATTTGAATTTTTTAAGAAGTTATCTAAAAATATCGAAAATAAAATTTTAACTTTGACACCCTGTATCTTTTTTATTAAGCGACTTGGAATATAGGTATGTTAGGTTAAATCGGTTTATTTTCACCTAAGGAACATGTAGTCTCATTTTTGCCACTTTATTTAAAATCACTCTGTATAGGTCAATTTCCATCCTTTTCAATTTTGAAAAATTGTTTGAAATTGTTTTGTATAACCGCATATATCTCTCTGTGCATAATCAATTAACACCATTTCAGCATGGCTTCTTAAAGAATAGATCAACCATGACGAATTTAACTGTATTCGCTCAATTTGTTTTTGAAGTTCTTGACAGGCAGGGACCAGTAGATGCAGTTTACACTGATTTTGCAAAGCTTTCGATAGGATTAGTCATAATGTATTATTAAATAAATTGGGTAACTTTGGTTTTATTGCCCAGCTCAAAACTTTATTTCATCCTATCTTAGTCAACGGGAACAATATGTTGAATACAATGGTTTTAAATCTCCGGGATATTTAACAACGTCAAGGGTACCTCAGAAGTCTAACCTTGGCCCTTTGCTTTTTTACTTTTCATAGATGATTTGAGTCATGTCCTTAATTGTCGTAACCTTTTTTAAAGTTTAAACATTAGTTAACCTTTATAACTAAATTAACAAATCTTAAGACTATAAAAATTGTTCAACGTCCACCCTCAACTCGAGTGCAAGCCTCAGATCGTCGAATTAAAGATTCCGTTACTCGATGGATGAGGTTTAAATGGCGATGGCCATGCTATTTGACCTTACTTGACCATTTGTTTCCCTTTATGTGGTGGTGCACCATCGTGCTGATGCTACATATTTTGAACAATATTTAGTCCTATGCCAATAATGAAATCAAAGAGATTGTTTTCCTATAAAGTTCTATACAGATCTACATTTCAACGATCTTTTAAAACATGTACAAACAGTAAATTATTGTTGAAAATACTACCCCAAACGTAACAACAGAAACGTTGATGAAATCGTTTTGACCTAATTGCATGCGGATTTTGCAACGTCCAGATATGTTCATTATGATTATTATTATTTATGCCGTTATTTATGCCCATCAGACCACATGAGAAACGAAATGAAGCTATCATTTTGCGCATACTGTTGAAGTAACCAGCGATAAAATTCTAATCCCTGTAGAGTATGTAACGTTTGTACATTTTAGCTATGAAACGGATGTAACATTTCTCTGTTCAATACACGCCATACAAAGTTCGGTTATTTGCTATGCGGCGAATACAAATTGAAGAGTTGTCAATGACAGCATCTATTATATGTTTCTTCTTAAGATCTTATCGTCTCATTTCTACTAAACTTTGTACAAATTTGATTTATCTTTTATTATATCCAGTAGCAATCTTTATTTTATCCTTCATTCATTTTCAAGATATATTGGTTGAAAACAGGGGAAATTTACTGGTGCCCATCGTATCGAAAAGCTTTACCCTGCTCTCGAAAGTTTTACGTAAAACAAGATAAAAAGATTACGAAGAAGGGAAACAACCACTTAGTTTAAACAGTGATCGGGCGAAGTTTGGCTTTGATCTTCGATTACGCTGAATTTATAATTGAAGTGGAAAAATATTAAAACAGGCACTTAGAACATTCATATTTGATAACACACCGGGATGCTTTGTGGCGTAAGATGCCCTTTAGGTAAGGTATATTGTTAGAGAAACGTCGTTAGAAGAAATAGAATAGAAGAAACTGTGGTGTAAAACAATTTACGTACACTAACAAAAATTATAGTAAATTTACACGTTGTTCACTTGCATATATTAATGTAAAAAATACTAAATCCATACTGTGCAAGAGTCTCTATATGAATACCGTACATTTATATATTTTTTTCATGTAAAATTACATTATTTTTTCAAAAAATACATAGCAACGTAGTAAAATTACATTTCATGTGTACAAAAATTCGGTTTTACTATGAAAATATGCATATGCAGAAGTACTAATTTTCCATTGCAGTTGTAACATAATAACTGGGCAGTTATTCTTGAGATCCAGAGAACTGAGCTCTTCTCATGAGAAAATATAAGATCACTTCCCCCAAAGTTCACTTCATTTCAACACAGTTATAAAACAGCTATTCTTGAACGTATGTGAATAGGAACGTGGTAGGAGCTTGTCCCCATAAATTTTGCAGTGTTGCCGGTGATGCGTTCAGATTATAACCAATCAAAATCAAGAATTATCAGCTGATTATTTTTTGTGGTTGTTATGTTATTAATATTTGTCTATGGATTTTACGTCAGATACCGTAAATGGATCTGTCATTTGAAGTACTTGACGTTCTCCCTCAGCTTGCTCTTCAGCATCCTGCAGATCACCCAATACAACAAATGTTTCCAACGTTTCATAGTGTTCAAAGAATATATCTGTCGTAATATTATAAATTAAAATTTTTATTATGATTATTATATACCTATAAATTGAATATGAGTTTATAAATTTTATAACTTACTTACTTCAACGTATTACGACTTCTTACTTAATACTTAAGGTTCTT
The DNA here is from genome assembly GCA_037114965.1 of Monochamus alternatus. Lineage (NCBI taxonomy): Eukaryota > Metazoa > Arthropoda > Insecta > Coleoptera > Cerambycidae > Monochamus > Monochamus alternatus. Next base: position 16,516,250 of record CM073434.1, on the reverse strand, counting down.
GTTCGCAATATCACATTATCTGAAAGTTGGGTTAGAAGCGCAATTTTCTCAGGAGAACTTAAACTTCTCCTATAACATACCATGAGAAACAAGTTCTCTTACTATTCTGGGAACTGAGTATTCCGTGGTTGTCAAGAATAGCATAGTTTTCAATTACGGAGAACCCGCCCCTTTCTCAGGAGAAAACCTACTCCCAGATTTCAAGAATAGCCGTTCTGGTGTGTTATTTCACACCATTGACCTAGGCAATAAATAACCAACAATCCACCGTGTAATATCACTAACAATTTTTATCAGTGTATGTACAAGAAACTCCAAGTAGATACAGTACAATTACATTTTCTGATAAATGACATGCTCACTAAAATACGGTTATACTACGAAAAAAATACATGCTCGCAAGAGTATGTGTATTGTTAATTTGAAAACAAGATGTAATAAAATTGTTTGTGCCATATGACGTGGTAATGCGAGAATAGGGTGAGGAGTTACACATATGTTTGTTATTCTCTAGGAAGCGTAATTGTGATCATTTTATTTTTGTTGTTGTATTAGATTTTACAGAGTATGTACAAATGTCATAATATATATTTTACATAATTTACTTATTCATTATTGTACTTTCATAAAACAATAGTTTTTAGAAATACATAGGAAAAAACAACGTCGCGGCATGTAATAGTGTCTCAGAGAGACAGAAATATTTTTTTTTTATATTTTTAGGTATTAATAATATTGTGTGAAACTAACTACTCTGTGGACAAAAGCCCCAACCAGCGTTGAATTACACCCACAATAGCTTAAAATACCTTTCTAATACAGTAAAAAAGACAGAAGTATTGCTTCAACATTATTTTGTGTTGAATTTAAAATTTCCAAATGAGGTAACGATTACGCTGTAAATCCTACAACTTCATTCAAAATTCATCTGGATATTACTGTATTAGTAATATACACCGTGTGCCAAAAGAAGCGGGACGGCCGAATATTTCGCAAAATTTACATAGGATCGAAAAACTGAAAAACACGTGTTCCATATTTTTAAAGAATCTATCGAGTGACACCCAACCCCTGGGGGTGAAGCGGGGGCAACTTTGAAATCTTAAATGAAACCCCCATTTTTTATTGCAGATTTGGATGAAAAACCAAAAAAAATATTGCATTAAAGTATTGATCATTTTAATTATTTTAATTGTTTTAAATATTTTCATCAAAGAAATTGATTTCCTCTTAATTATGTCCCCGGGGGGTAGGTAGGGGTGGTTATTTTTATGGTACTGAATACAGTTTTTCACGTAAAATTAGAATGGTGTCACTCGATAGATTTTTGAAAAATATTAAACACGTGTTTTTTGGTTTTTCATTTGGAAGTGTATTTCTCGAGATATTAGACCGTTTCCATAATTTTTCTAGGGTATCAGGATAAATCGTTTTTTTTTTCGATTATAGCGCGATCTATCAACAATTCGAAAAAAATGTCCCGAATAAAAGTTACTTATTTTTTCATGAGGAATCCAAATTTGCAATAAAAATGGAGGATCCCATTTAAGATTTCATCACCAGGGGTTGGGGGTAGGAGGTCGTGTTTGGTGTCACTCAATAGATTTTTTAAAAATATTGAACACGTGTTTTTCAGTTTTTCGATCCGATGTAAATTTCGCAAAATATTCGACCGCCCCGCTTCTTTTGGCACACGGTATATAGTTGAAGGTTACGTTAGAAACAAAGAACACGTATATTTATTTTCTGTAAATACACACAACGTCAAAAGTCTAGCACTCCCCCTCATTCGTGTTAAATAAATCTTTTTGTCAGAAAAACCAAATACATTTATAAAAGTATATTGTTTTCTGAATATTTTTTTTTTGTGAAAAAAATATGTTCTATAAACTGCGTACTTACAAAATTAAAAACCAGCAAATGTGTTCCATTTTTGACAAAATTTATTAAATCAAAAAGAAGCAACAAAGCAAGTTCTCTACTCGACCAATAGTCGGTATGACCTCCACCACGTTCCAATAGCATATTGACATATTTGTGCATTGAAATAATCAAGTGGTTCTTGCGGAATATTGTTCCATTCCTCTCCTGCCCCCCACGACTAACTCATCTGCAGTCTGAGGTGGATTATGAATGGCTCTAGCAACCAAATCCAACATGTTTTCAATAGGATTCATTTTAGGAGAGTTGGCTGGCCAATCTAATCTATTTATATGTCCTGCTTCGCTTATCTCTTGAACCCTTCTTGCGCGATGTGGTCGAGCGTTGTCGTCCATAAACACAAAATTTTCACCTAATTCATTACGTAGGGGGTAGATAATGGGCGTAATAACTTGATGTAAATTTAACTGGTCATATTCTGTAGTATGCGAATTAATGGGGTGCGACGGTTGAACATTATTCTATCCCAAAACATTACAGTACCTCCTTCATACGGAGCAACTTCATGGGAAAAATGAAGTCGCTGTTGACAACCTGGTTATCTCCAGACTCTTTGTCGATTGTCGGTAACCAGCCCAATTCTGGCCAACCCCTATGCTCTCGCGCCCACTGGAGACGAGCAGCACGATGTCTTGGAAGTAGAGTGGAAATCCGTAATGGTCTTTTAGCACGTAAATTTGCGTTGTGGGGTCGTATTCAAATAGTAGGTGTCGATATAACACGACGAAACGTACCTTGAAAGTGGACCCTGAGAGCTGAAGCTGAAATGTGCGGTGTCTACGGCCATATTGTACCAAATACCGATCCGCCCTTTCATTAGATACTCGAGGACGCCCACTACGTATTCGTACAACAGATGATCTAGGAATGCCCAACATGTTCGATATCTGATCAATGTCCTGCATCATGCAAAAAGTCATTCTTGCTCGGTGAATCGCAGAAATTTCACGTCCTGGCATTATAATATACAAAAATTCAAAGGAACACTTAGCTGAATACACTGCAAAACTGACCAGATTTGTAAAAACATTGGTAGTCAAGTAAAGGTTTATGATCTGCTATTTTTTATTGTCTCTTTTGTTCCTTAAGTGCATGTACTTTTTTTACCACATTAAGAAAAACCACTAGGTTTAATCGAATCGTTTTATATACAGGGGGTCCAAGTTATCTAGTACTTTTAAATTTTATTAATAATACATGTTCAAAATTAAATTCTAATACCTAAAAATATTTGTAAGAATAGAGAGCTATTATTTTTGTTGGTATAATTATTAAGCTTCCTATTCATATTAATTTACATACACGTTACAAGCTATAGTAAAAATAAAAAAAATTGCCAAAAAAACTGCTGTATTATAGAAATAACAAAAACAAAAATTAATTAAAATAGCATTTTTTGTGTTTTTCTGCTTTTTGTAAAATTGCTGTAAATTAATACATTTTTTGTAACTAACTATTGCATTTTAATAATGTAATGCAAACATAAATTGTTTTGTATGTGACTTATGTATGGATTTACGAAGTATATGTAAAACTGAAGGGGAATGAGAGAAGGCTTATTGTGTGAGAGAGACAGGAGACCGGCTTCGTTCTCATCCCTACTACGTGCTGTTTACTGGGTGAGAAGTGACACCGGTAGATGCCTGGCGGGGATAACTGATCTAGTGATAATCGATCAGTTATCGACTAGGGTTAAAAATGATTGAATTACTAAAATGGTTATTAAAAAATAGGGGTTTGTGATAGAAGGATGAAAATTAAGGGTTGTATGTATTTTTTAATGCCACATCATAAAAAAATTAAATTAAAAAATTTTGTCCAAAAAATAAAAAAAAAATTGTTTGGGGTGGACCACCCTTATCACTTAGGGGTATGACCGATTCTCAGACCTACCGAATATACATACAAAATTTCATAAAAATCGGTCAAACCATTTCCGAGGAGTATGGCGTCTAAAACTGTGACACGAGAATTTTATATATTAAGATTGTAAAAGTACAGGATATTTGTAAAATTACTGGTAAAATAATGGGTATTAATATACCCTTTATTTTATTAGTAAAATTATAAATTAATTTTTTCAATATAGACAATAACTTACAAATAACTGTTATCGGTGTGGAAAACAATAAAATTTTTAATTCAAATAAGACATTTCGAAGGAATAGATATCATAACATTATATTGACAGCGTTCGCTTGCAGACAGTAGTAGTAAGGGTAGCTTAAAACACAGTAGGGTGAGTGCTCATCCCCTCACGTAGATTTCTGCTTTTCTATGCAAACACTGATTAAATTTTCATGCCCTTAGGTATGGGATAATCTATGCAGTCCTATCTATCGGTTCGGATCTTAATAATGCATAACTCCTAATTGAAATTTTTGTAATATCACGGATAGATCATAAATTGTACTGAAATAAATGATGTCAAGAATATTGCACGTTCTAGATCAATTAACAATTATTAAAAATAAAGATTCTAAATATATGGTCTACTACTAAAAGAAAATAATCAACAAACAATAGAAACAAAACTGTTATAATTTAGTATTAGTTGAAGTGTTAATGTTTATTTTCGTGACTAATACAATACAACTTTAACCAGAAAAAATCCCAAAAATTTCAGAAAGTCATACATTTAACCCTAACAAAGAGTATAATAGAAACAATTGTTATAAAATTATGGCGTGCTTTTTGCGCATTGCAGCAAATCTCTCCATAAATGTACATTATATCATGATATTTAACGTTGCTGAATTTGAGTTAGTTATCTGGATATTTATGTGACAAAATTAAACGTAGAACGAAAAATAAACCATATAATAAACTGAGTATTACTAAACAACAGCATGGTTTTGTACCAAATCTATTATTGCAAACTTATTGGAATTTAATGCTGATAAAGATTTAGCATTTCAGAAGAGTAATCAAGTCGATAGAATTTACACAGATTTCAGAAGAGCATTTGATAAAGTTGTTGATATTTTATTGAGTTTCACTAGAAATACATTAAAGTTTTTTGCTTCATATCTAACTTACTTCAAATTTAGGGCCTCTGTATTTATACTTTTTATAAATGATTTACCACATAATTGTTTTGCTAATAACTTAAATTTTATAGGCCAATCATAACGCAAGTCGACTGTGGCGTATTGTATTTATTGACGAACTATATAGTCGTAACAATCTACTTTCAAATATAAACAAAAATTGTGTAATGCCCTTAACGAGAAATCGTCAGTCACATATAGACATAATTGGTCAAGATGCATGTAGGATATTCTGATTTATTATTAGACAAAGTAAACATTTTAGTAATATGTTAGCCATAAGGAAACTCTACGCTGGTGTACATTTTTCAAAATTTTTATGAATAACAGGATCGGAAAGTTTAATTATTTTCATTACTTTCATTTCATTATAGCTCCAGACACAATTTGTAGTATTAATTAACATACTATTATGCTTACAATTTTGTAGTAATATCCAAACACTATTTTACTACAACAAAAATGTTACCAAATACTGAAGACTACAACAGTTGGCCAGCATTGTTGTAACCCCCATTACAAAGTTTTATAAAAATGTTTGTTAAATACATTAATAATTATCAATAAATTCAGTGTTGCCACCCTGAAAATTTTTTGGATAATAGATCTTCATAAAAATTGTAATAGATTTGGCTCTAATACTCGTAGTAATACATCTAGTAACAGACGATAAAAAAAATACTTAGGGACTTTTTTTTTGAAAAAAAAGTGCAAATTAAAATATGTAATCACAGATATTGTATTGGAAATTTATATTGCTAATATTAAGAATGATTTTTACAACCCATGTTCAATCAATACACATTATACGTACTATTGTAATGATTCAATTTGAATTATTTAAGAAATCACACATCACACATTAGTAGTTAAACATTTTTGCTACTTCTGTTGTAAATGAGAAATTTCAGGAAACAATTGCGAAATTAGAGATGGGTAGTTCGCGAACGAACTAGTACAAACGAACTATTCACTTTACTGAATGAAATGAATCATTCCTTCTTGTCGGACTGAATCATTCTCTGTGAACTAAAAGCAACGTTGATTCTAAAAAATTTAACAATGTAATTCAGGCGAGTCAAATTCAGTCCTTCTATACTTATTCAGTAGTTCACTGAATTAAATGAAAAATTGCAGCTGACGATTAGACGTAGACGGTATCAGAGATGTGACTCAATGACCGCTTTCAGTCGGATCACCTATATAGAATGGCTAGTTCGGTGTCTTGCGACAGAATATTTTCTAAAGCAGAGTAACAGAAAAACGAGCCCGATTAAAATTAGACAAAATTTCTAAAATTCTGTTTTTAAACGCGAATTTTTTAATGTTTAGAATTTATTTATGAAATTAGTTTTTTTTATTTTAAATATTACTTCTTTTGTTAATTTAATACAATATTTTCATACATAAAATTATATTTTATTACCTATATTTAAATGCTTACCTATAAATGTTTTAATCTAAAATCTAGATTTGTCTGTAATCTCGAAAGCATTGTATGTTATACCTATGCCTCTAAATTACGATACTACGCGAGTCATGAAACAGTGCCGTTGTAAGGCAAATTCCGATATTGAACGTCGAGACTGAACGATCGGTTGTCGAATTACAATTAGCATTATCGCCTGAAAGACCTAGCAAACAGCTAATGTCATTCGATTGTGGCACATCAGACATACTCTAGATTTAAGCTTGTTGGCTCTAATCGGTATACCATAGAGGCATATCTCTTGATGAACCGTGTCTATGACACCTACCCAACAAAAGTGAACCTGAGCACACGTAATGCAACATGTATAGCTTTGGCTGGCTGCTCGATTTATGTTATATCCGACGGAAGGTCAAGAACGCTCGAGATGTAAGTGTCTACATCTAGCGACTCTTGGCTTAGTCCATGCTGGACTTGGCGGTTTCACAAAAACTGCTTTAATACAATTTTTAGTAAATGATACTATAATTACCTCTGTAGTTTTGAAAATGATGACTAAAAGTGTTGTATTAATAGAATTTATATATTGTTATTTTGCTCTATATCCACTTTTTACATATGACAGTTGTTACAAAATATAGTAAAAAGTTTTACACTTATATTAAAATTTACAACAACCCAATTACAATAATATTTGCATTTAATACGACAACGAACTTATAATGATCTAACATTTATAGTTTATTCTACGACAACTGTTTCAGTAGTATTTCTTTCAGTGTAGGAGGAAAAGTTGAATAAGAACTTAAATAACTGCATTAGGACAGTTTTACCACTCATTTGAGATTATGAAGTTTTTTACATGTTTATTCTTAAAAAATGTGAGATGTGATAAAGAAGTGAGATTCCTCGTGGCACGCTGCGACGCATATTCAATTTTTAAATCGTTATGATCGTAATATTGGCGGATCTCGAGTGGATTTGCGGGCAGGCCTCAACAAGGACAAATCCTCTATTACTTTTTATTGATATTGTCGTCCATTGAATCCGGGAACGGCCCGATTCGCGTGATCTTTTTAACGGCCGCCATTTGCATTTTGATTGTATTTTAATACTTTTGGAATTGATTTTCTTTCCGTAACTTAATTACGGCTCTCGCGACAACTCTAATTGATTTCGCCACGAAAGGACGCGGAGCTGTCGAAATTTAATCGACGTTTTATGCGTGAAGGAGCCTCATTTCAATAATTATTGTTCGCTTAATATTATAATTCCATTAAATCCGGCGACTCGGGGGACCGAAGTACTTTCCATCGCCGAAAATTAGGTCATTCCGATTGATAATTGGCAACGTTTTCTTTTTTGGAAGCGGATTTTCTGCGCTTTTGTATTTTTCATTAAGGATTATTTAAGGATTTTTTACAGAACTAATTTTAGTTGATGTAATTTTGTATTATATTTATATCAATAAATGTAATTATACAAATGTAATTTCTAATAAATTGAGAAATTACAGTGAATTTAATTACATGAAACAGGAGCATCTCGGCATTATATTTACGACATAAGGCAATAAGAATTATATGCAAATTTTAATCCAATTGAGCTCCGTAAATATATTTTTGGAAAAATTGCTAAAATACTAATTGATGTAATTTCACGGTTGTATTGTATATTTAAATGAAATTTTTCAAATTTAATTCCTAATAAATCGAAAATTTACAGTTATACAGTTATATATACATCCTTCTGTAATTTAAAAATGCAATGTTTACTGTATGTAATTTTACATTTATATTGCAGACATAAATGTGACTATAATGTAATTTTTCAGTAATTTTACAGCTAACTTTATTTCTGTTGCTTTATCACCATATCTTTCTTTTTCTGAAAATTTCAACGATTGTAATTTTATAGATTGTTTGTATTGCCACTTTATAATGCAACTGTAAGTTCACATTTTATTTTAAAATCCAGATTGCTAGAAACGAGTGGAATATTTCAATCGTCGACTGTAATATCACGGTTAGTCTGCTTAAAATGTTAAATTGAAGGTTGTAATTTTACAGAATATGTATATTAGGGTTTTACAGTTAATTCTAAATTCGCGTTACATTTGGGATTACATAATAAGTAATCAATTTTAATTATTGTAATTTTTAATTTTATTAAAAGTCTCAGTTTAAAATTTCAGTTGTGGAATAAATACGTTTCATTTCGATTTTCGTAAAAACATACCTAATTTGTAAAAGTAATCTGTTTCAACTGTTGTAATTTTACAGTTTTTACATGCATTTCTCGTGTAATATTTCATATTTCAATATAACTGTAAATTCACATTTGCTTTAGAATTACACAACGTCACTATACTGTAATAGTACATTATACTATAAGGGAGAGAAATGCGTTATCTTGGCAGAGGTGCAATGCACCGAGAACAAAATAGCATCTCTCCCGAATGGTATATACTATTTTTTCCACGGTCTCATTAACTTAAAAACACATATTTTGTCATTATGAAGTAAGTAGCACCAGAATTATTGTATTCGGATTTGAGCATTTATTTAGTAGTCGTTGAGTTATTGTCATAACTACAAAATAAACAAACAAAAAGAATTGTCAAATTAAGGTGCTAGTTTAGTTTAGTTTAAAGTTTGTTCAGTGCACAATGAATAATTGTGAGTCGGAAGAGATTGTGGAGGCTGCAAATATTGCAAAAAGCAATTTGCTGCCTACGAAGTCAAGATCTTTATACAATATAGCCTACAATCGGTTCAAAAAGTGGGTGCGCCGAAAAAAATGTTCAAGTATACAGCGAGAATGTTTTGTTGGCATACTTCAGTGAAAATACAAAGAATTACAAGTTTTCCACATTATGGGGGCAATATTCTATGGTTAAGTTATGCTTGATAATTTACGACAACATAGATATAAGCAAATTCCCCAAGCTGATCGCATTTTTGAAAAGAACCGGTGACGGATATCAAGCGAAAAAATCGAAAATATTGACAAAGGGTGAAATCGACCGTTTTCTATCAAGTGCAGATGACAAAGAACTCTTAATGATTAAAGTAAAATTACTTTTGTTGTTAGGTATTTCAATTATTAAGTATTTTGATTTTTTATAGGTTGGATTAATTCTGGGGACTGCCGATGCTTGTCGAACTGATGAACTAGTCAATTTAACTGTAGATGATATTGAGGATGTAGGCTCTTCCTTGATTGTAAAAATTCCAAACACTAAGACAAAGATTCCACGAACCTTTCTGGTTACCGATGTGGGAAATATGCTTGAAAATATCTGTCCCTTCGTTTTCCCCACGTCAAGCATACGCGCCTTTTTTTGTACTACAAAGCAGGAAAATGTAGTTCGCAGCCAGTTGGCAAGAATATCATGGGAAAAATTCCGAGTGTAGTAGCTTCGTATTTAAAATTACCTGATGCTGCATGTTATACTGGTCACTGCTTACGAAGATCTTCAGCAACATTACCGGCAGATGCTAGTGTGGATATCACGATAATAAAGCGTCATGCTGGTTGGAAATCAACAGTCGCTGAGGGTTATGTCGAGAACTCCATTGAAAATAAGACCAACATTGCTAATCAGGTTTTAGTAGGTACCACTACTAGCGCAATCACAAAAACTGTAAATGTAATCGAAAGTAATATTCCTTCTAATATTAATTTTGCTAATTGTACAAATGTAACATTTAATTTAAATGTCAATAAATAATTTCAATGTTATCTTTTTTTGCATGAAAAACGTTCTCCATAATGTAAACTCCCTTAGGAGCATTATACTCCCTTGGGAATAATCGACTACTTCTGTTTTAATTTTGATGACATAGAAACTGATTTCTACTCCCGACCGTGGAAGAAGTTATTAATAAACTGAAAAGCAATTCCGTTGTTTCTGATCAGATATCGCTAAGATTAGTTAGAATGATTTCATTTCATTTGCTTCATCATATAACTTATTACTTATCTTAAATACCTATCTATAACGACTTGTTTTCCATCTAATTGGAAGCACGCAGTTATCATTCCTTTGGCAAAAGTTTCGAACCCAACTGAATATTCACACCTTAAACCCATCAGTATATTACCTACGATGTCGAAAATTTTAAAATCTATAATGTACGTGACAATAAAATTATACCCATAGATCAGTCGCCGATTCCGCACTCAACATATACCACCGCTGTTTGAAATATTACGGATGATATTTTTCATGCTACTGATGCTAAAAAATTACGTGTCTCAATCTATTAGATTATAGTAAAGCATTTGACACCCTGGGACATGACTTGCTTTGAATTAAACTTAGTTACTTTGGATTTGACCCAAGTGCCGTCTCTTTTGTACGTAATTATTTAAGCAATCGTGTTCATAGTGTTTCCCTGAATTCTGAGATTTCGAATCCGTTGCCACTTAGATTAGGCGTACCTCAAGGTTCCATATTAGAGCCGTTGTTGTTTTTTATTTATATTTCTGATTTTCATACTTGGGAATAATCGACTACTTCTGTTTTAATTTTGATGTCATAGAAACTGATTTCTACTCCCGACCGTGGAAAAAATAGTATACATACCACGCGGGAAGGATCATTCTAGCCATACGGCTTTTAGCCACCCTCGACGCTAACAAAGCCTGGGCTGTAATGATCTACTTCTCCGCTAGGTATGTAATATACTATTACGAAACTTTTTTTGCAACGAAAGTAACCTATTTTTTTTTGCAAATCAACAGTATTTGATTTAATCGTATACAAAGCGCATTTATTTTACTTTTATTGCTTTTACGAATACGTAAAACGCGCGTAACTAAAAAAATCGATGCAATAAATAATATCTTTCGGCAGGAGCCCCACATTTAATGGCAATACGTTACATAAGTTCGGAGTTGGGGGGTAGCGGACCATTCGAAATTTCACAGAGACTTAATCGATTACGTTATAAAGTAGAGGAAAAAACAAATGGCATGTGAAACAAAGGAATAAAATAAAATTTACTGTTTCCAAATCGCCGGCTTTGAAAACCATTCGGCTCGAAGGAATTTGTTGCGGAAAATAACAGTTGGCTGCTTTTAAGCAAGAATATATTTTCATTCCTTTGTCATCGATTAGGAAAAATGGGTATTTTTAGAGAGAATCGGGACAGTCCGTCTTTCATTTAATAATTAATCGTTACATTATTTCATAGTTAAAGGGAAAAAATGGAATAGGAAATGATAAAAAACTATTTTGTTTTTACCACACTGTAAAAAACTTGAACTCAATATAACACAGTAATTTGCTAAGTTAAAAGTCCACATCAAACTGAATGAAACTTCATTATATTAATATGGGGAATATAATTGTTATTTTATAAGCGTACAAATCATAATGTAAATATATCGGGTGATTCACTTATACTTACTTATATAAAAAAATTTGGAAATACATGCCTCGTAAAAAATGGAGTCAATATCGTAAAAATGTTGTAGTATTTGCCACCTTTACATCGTTGGGCTACTATAGTCTTTATCCAGGCGATTACGAATATTAAAATCCGATTATTTATATTTAATGTTTTTTTTTAATTAATAACTTGGAGTTGATGGATATCGCTTTAATTTATGGTGAAGCAAAAATGTTTTAGCAGAACGATTTTCCGATAAACAAGTGTCAAATGCAGCTGTGTGCAATGAGTGAAAGTGTAGTGCAACGCGGGAGTGACACGGGAAATTTGTAACGGAATCGTGGAAGAGATGGAGGCTCAGGACGCTCACGGCGTATTGCAGCAGTGTGTCCTATCGTACAGAAAGCACAATTGCGTGTCTAAGCATTAATACCAATGTATTGAACGAGGAGAATCGGTACTACGGACAGACAAGAACAAAAATATTTGTGTTAGTTTGTAGAAACTGGGTAAGATGGGCTTTAAATGTTGTTCTTGTAACTTCCCAAATTCATTCTATTAATAATTATCGACAATTGTGGCAAAAGCAGTTGAACATACTGTATAAAATAGGTGTAATGAAATGTTATTTATTTCTTTTCTTGGGATTTTTTTTCATTTTGTTGTCTGGTCCTCGATTTCATGCTTTGTCTGTCAGGTTTTATAGTGGAACAGTTTCCAGTGCCATGCAGAAGAGTCTTTTAAATCATCTAAACTTTTTAATTTTTTTACCAAATTCTATATGTAAGAGTCCCCTGTACATTTAAAATAATTTGTTTAGATAAATTCAGATCACCCTCAATGTATACCAGCGTTTACGTAGTCTACACATAAAATTACAATTTTTTTTCCACATCTAGAATGATATTTCGCTCAGTTTGGTTTGACAAATTATTGAGTAGATATGAGATCAAATTTTTTACGGTATAAATAAGAAATTAATTATAGTTATAAGTTACAACAGCTACAAAAATGTATTATAGATAAACTTGTCTATAAAAAGATCTTCTAATTTCCTATTTAAAATTTCATTTTTATTTTAGATATTTACTGATATTTGGATATTTTGATTCCCTTTAGGAATAGTTTTATATAATAACTATTAATACCTAATAATCAAATATACAGGGTGTGAAAAAGTAGCTGCATATTTTCGGCGACGATTTAAGGCTACTTATCTATATACAAAGATGCCTTAAAAGATACAGAGTGTTGAATTTGAACATTTAAAATAGCAATAGTGATACCGCCATCTACCTTAATATGTTTCAACTTGCTCTTGCTGATGTGGTTTTTGTCTAATGCTTACGTGATACTTTTGACTATATACTGAAGGCAAATATGAAGTTAATTATTATGAGTAGTGGTGATTAATTTCTATTTATAAAAAGTATAGACAGGGTTTAGATTCGAGACAACAGAAACTGGATTAAAAAGCGGAAAATAAAGTAAAGGAAAATGAATTTAATTTGAACATTTAAAATAGCAATGACTGTAAATTTTTCACATATATTTTTGAAATTTGGAGATTTTCCTTGTTGAAAATTCAGCTTCATCAAATGTTGCCGATCTTCTTGTAATTTTGCACATCCACATAATTTACCATTGTGAATCAATTTTTCAAGTAACATTTTGCTGCATTTTCAGCGGAGAGGGCTCTTTACCTGAAACCAAAACAGTTTTTACTCGGTGCAGTGAATATTTCAAATAGGATTATTTCAAAAACGGTTACTCCTAACGACTTCAACAAAGTATACCTTTTTCAGATAAAAAAGGTAAGAGATCGATTGAGTCAATAATCAAATGGATATACTAAGCCACAAAAAAGTTCTGCCATTTAAAAGAAGCATGACGTACCATAAGTGGCGCCCTAGTGATGTCAAAATTAGAAACAAATTTGAATTTACCACCCCCAAAAACTCTTGTTCTCCAAAATGTATGCAAATATTTGAATTTTCAAAAAGTTTTTTTTACAAATATCGAAAATAAAATTTTAAGTTTGATACCTTGTATCTTTTTAACATTGACTAAGGTAAGTTTGACAACATCGCATTATTTTGTCGGCAAGGATCTACTCTTGCTCTTTGTTTCATTAATTTAGAGCCACCCTGTATATTACATAAAATTGTACTGTGTATGTGAGTTTAGCTAATCTGTTTTCATATTTCTTAGTAAACAAAATGTATTGGTAAAAATCATTTGTTTGCGTAAAAATGGTAAATCTGGTTAGCCCTATGTTCAGAGACACTCTGTATAAAATCAGTTAGGGCATTTAAAACCTCGGTAAATTGTTTACAAATTGTTCCCTTGAGTGTTCCTTAGGAAATTGAAACTTGAAAATTATTTCTCTCCGGCTGTCTATAACGTCATGATTTTTATAAATCGAACTTATTTCGAAATAGTAGGGGTTTAGGAAAAATGATCAAAAGTAATAGAATATTCTAAACAAAATTTTGCACTATGATACTGGAAGAACTTGTCTATGGATATACGTTAGAAAAAATTGGGGATGTAAAGTACCCCCTTCCCCCAGTTTCTATGTTTATTTTTAAGTGTCATATACAATACTACTTTTAAGGATTTGGTCAATCACAAAAAATATTTCTATTAAATTTCAAAATGATACGACAAAGTTATTATTATTTTTATCTGCACCTAACGTACATAATACTTCTCCACTAATTCATTTATATAATATGATAATCTGAATGGAAAATAAATTTCCAGTTATATTGTTCATTAAAAAACATTTTTAGAGAGAATGGCGGAGGATCCGGTGAAAAGTAAAATATTTGCTTGGAGAAAACCTCGCATCCTACGATACTGATACCGCCATCTACCTTGATACGTTTCAACTTGCTCTTGCTGATGTGGTTTGTGTCTAATGCTTACGTTATACCTTTGACTTTGTACTGAAGGCAAATATGAAGTTAATTATTATGAGTAGTGGAGATTAATACGCTTAATTTCTATTTATAAAAAGGTTAGACAGGGTTTAGATTCGAGACAACAGAAACTGGAGCAAAAAAAGGAAAATAAAGTAAGAGAAAATTAATTTAAAGATAATATTTTCTTCGTTAATGGATTGTATAATTCCTATAAATTCTAAGTCCACGACTAGATTTTCACATGTAATATCACTAGTTGTCAAATGCACTGAAAAAAGGCCAGTAACTTTACAAATATACTTTGTAAGAATATCCTTATAATTGCCTTAAAATATTTCTAAAAATAATGATGATATTACACTGACGTATGTAATTTTACAAGAAAACTGCCAATATACAACAAAACCGTAAACTTCCTATGTTATAATTATAATATAATGTGTACATTTATAGAATATATTGTAATACTTTTACAGTTAGCAATGTGAAATCCATTTTTACATTGTAAAATTACTGAACATACCAAATTTACTACACTACCACTACCACTAACCGTTGATAGCGTTGGGTGGTGACGTCTTTATTATTTCTTGCTTCATTTCCATGAATGCAACGTGTACCTAGGACCTAGGTAATTAATTTAGTGAGTAGTGATATAACCATATCTAGAGTGACAAGGGAGTATTTTTAGTACTATAAATAGTTTTGTCTAGTGCTGATTTTAACATAACCAAAATGAGATTAAAAAGTAATAGGTATGTAAGTTATACATAATTGTTGAAGCAAAGAAACATTGGTATCCTTGCATCTACAAAAATTTAATACCCCCCTGTTGATTTGTTCATCTTACATAATATATAAAAAATATATTTTCTATTAGAATTATATTTCATATATATTTGAAGAACAGGGCAAGTTCTGGGTACCTACTTATCTATATAATTAATATTACTTTGTAATAGTCTTTGTAATAAGGCCATCATAGATCTCGTTTGAATATTATAAAATGTTAACTTTAGTCTATGAATATATTTTTACATTGTTATATATTTTTGTATATGGTTAAGTGTTGTGTTTGGTACAAATAATCTAAATATGCAGGTACCAAATTTAAAAAAAAAATTGCCGTAAAACCATAATATTTTATTACTAAAGTACCTATATGTACATGTCTTTCTAAGCTAAAAAAATAAGCAAAGGGCAGTTAATATATTGAAGATATAATAAATCTGTAACTATTAATTAGCTAATTGAGCCGTAATCGGAGTACAATATAGCTATTTATATAATCAGTATTTTTCACACAATTTTTCCAAAAATTTTAATTATAAATTTAAAAAGGATTATTCTGCTGATTTTAAGGTACATGGGAACTATACTAGAAATAAGTATTATTTTCAATCTAAATGAGACATAAATTCCAAAGTACTTAATTTTTTGTATATAAATCTGAAAAGCATATAGAAAACGAATATTTTGCTTCGGAAATGTTTAACTTCACTGGAGATATCATATCAAAAATTCAGTATTACTATTAAGGGTGTTTGTTAACATTAGAAGCAATTGGCATTCATGTTAAGTAGGTTACTTAATATGAGTATATTTTTCTTTTGAAATAACATTCTGATGCAGTGATGCTATTGAGAAACTCACGGAAAAGCCTGATATGTTAATTAAGGTAAATAGCAATCGTTAATTCCTTACGATATTTAAATTTTTTTCATGTAGGCATATTAATCTATTAAGTATAAATGAATTACTATTCAGATTTTTTTTCAGGTATCCATGTCAAAACGCTGCTAGTGAATTCGAGTGTTGTAAACAAGATGTCTTTAAAGTAAGATTTTCTAAAATTTGCTGTAAGGGTTAGGTCAGTACACTTTTAGGAGGTTTCTTTTATTCTCCGAAAAGATAGTCCAAATGTCACGGGAATATTTTTTGAGAAAAATTGAATCGAAAATTTTATTTCGATATCTTGATTAGTTTTGATATAGATTTTTTTTTTAATTTTAGGCTTTTTCTATGATGCCCCATATTACATTACGTACGATGTTTCATTAAAAAATATATATGTTCGTTATAGTAACGGAAAACTAGAAGTTATAAAAAAATACTCCTCAAGCCACTAGATACTACACATAAAGAAAAAATGTCTACAATGTACAAACCATACCATAGAAAACGACCAAAATTTATAAACATCATGTAGGTTTCTCTTAAACAAATCAAAATATCGAAATGTGATTCTTGCTATTCAACTTTTCTCAAAAATTAAGCTCCAACTATCTTGGCTAGTTTTTTCTGTCTTTTCGGAAAATAGAAGAAACCTTCTATACCTAAGTGCCTAAATTGGACCATCCTGTACAATAAATAAAAAAATACATTGTAGTAATAATATAAAATATAACTGCCTGTAGAGTTACTCTGCAATGTTTACATTGTAAAAATACTTTTTGTATTGTAAAATGACAATGTAATATTACAATTGCAAAACCTAAAATTACACGTCAAAATAAATTTACAACGTTATTTTACATTTTATTTGTAAGGTCACAATCGATAAGGAAATTACAGCAATAATGAGTGGTAAATAAATTGCCATCTATTTTAACAGTAATTATTTTTTACAGTGTGAAACGCTGTAAATTATTGGGGCTAAATATTATTCAATAATTTATTTAATTAAGTCCTCACCAAACTGAGTGAAATTTAATTGTATTGATATGTATTTTTTTACACATAAAAATACAGTTATACTTTCCTCATATAGATAGAATGAAATTTCACTCAATTTGGTCTGAATTATCGAGGTCAATTTTTTTGCTGTTATGTATAATTTTCTAAAAATACAGGGTGATTCAGAACTTATCCAAAAAATATTTTTTAATGGGGACTCTTACAAATACAATTAAATATCAAAAAAATCAGTCAGGGCAGTTCGAAAATGATTTAAAAATACACACGGCACTGGAAAGTGGTCCACTGTAATACCTGACATTGCAAGATAAAGCATGCAGTCACCGATTGGCGGCAAAGTGTAATAAAAAATGAACAGACAAAAATAAATCAAATTTTATAACACCTATTTTATATCAGCAAATACAACTGCTTTTGCCGCTATTGTTATCACTAAATAAAAAAAATTGATTTATATTGTAACAACGAATATGTCCAATTATTTTCTACGGTTCATAATTTTGTCCACCGACGTATGAACATATTTTTTTCCATTGATCGAATTTAAAAAGAATGATAAGCGTAGAACTTAATTTAAAACACTTTTTTTTACTCTTGTTAAGTTTTAAAAAGATTTTCAAGAAATAAATGCATTAATTTATAACAAGATTTTAATAGTGTTTATTAGAACAAATCAAAAAGTCCGTATTAGACTTTGTATTTAAAATGTGATATTTAGTAATAAAACTATCTTATTTTTGCTACTGTCTGTTATTGAAAATGGCTGGAAAATTTACATTCAGCGATCCAGTTGACATGTTACTTGTGCTAGGTTTCTGTGAAAGAAACTGTAGAAGAAGTGAAGAAGAGTATCATAGGAGACTTCCAAATAGAGCAATTCTTCATACAAAAACATTTCTATTGTTAAAAAAAAGAGCTCGAGAGATCAGAAAGTTTTTCAATAATATCCGAGAACGTCCTAGTACAAGATGAAGAAAATATTTTACAAACAGATGACCCACAAATAGGTACTAAATGTTTATCTCGAAAAACTGGATTATCAAGAACTTCTGTACATAGAATTCTTAAAAGTAATTTACAGTATCCATATTACATTCAAAAAGTGCAAGAGCTATTGTCTTGGAAGATTTGTATCAGAGGATACTAATTTTCTCAAGAAAATTCTCTTGATTTATGAAGCTTGTTTCACTCGTAGATGAGTTACATATGTTCACAATTTTCATGAATACACCAATGTAAACCACTACGCATTAACTCCTAGACATTTTCAGCGCGAGTTCAAGATGAATGGTTGGCCCGATATTGAGATATAAGTGGTCTGCTTACTTCCTGCTCGGCCTAAGCAGCTCTACTTACAGGAAGCGACCTACGTTGCAGCATTGTTAGCCCTCATCAGTATGCCATAGGTGAGATGACCGACAATTGAACTGGCTGCTTACTTCCTGCTCGGCCCGATATTATTGACAGTTATTTGATTGGTCCAGTTATTTTGCCAAATCGGTTATAATTTGTGAGACAGAGTAAATCTCAATTTTCGGCGAAGAGTAAATTTATGTTTCGTAGTAAATGATGCCCATTTTCAACAATTTCTTTAGTTTTAATTTTATTTATTTAGTATCGCACATATCTTGGACACTCTGTATATCAAAGAAAAAAAGAGACAATTTAATTTTGCGCAAACTGGAGGAAAAACATAATAATGGAAACGACCCTAATTTTCAACTGTAACCATTTATTTTTCATAGTTGGCTATAAATACACTTGTTATATTCTGAGAACACGGATCCGTTCTAGCGAATTTCATATTTACTAAGGTGTCGCAAAATAAATTTAGGTACTCGGGTACTTCAAAATGTATATACTGATTTGTACGGACTTTATTTTTAGCCACCCCGCCCCCTCCATCATGACGAAACGTCGCCCGGATCTTGCCGGCAGGCAAAAACGTCCCGCCTAATCCAATCTTGTGATTGCTCGGGACAAGTCGGACGCGTTTGATTTACTAAACAGTTTGTATATCGTAGCGGGCCGATGACATTCGATATATATATATGAAACAAGTGACAGATGCCTCGGCTGCTAGATATATTGATAGCGTTCCCCATAGACGGGATACCTGACTGGGATATCAATACCGGGAGCCACACATCGTACGTCTTGTCAAATTTAGTCGCAGATCTAATGGCCTTCTTGAAATATTATTGTCTCTGCTCCGTTTCAATTCCGATCCGAATACACGTATCCGGGCATGATTTATATTGGGGATGATTTGTCGCCGGTTGGGACATGCCAGTAAATTGTCTGGCGAATAATTAAATGTATTGAAAATAAGAGCAATAGTCACATTCGAAATTATAATTTCACTCAAATCGTACTCAATATTTATCCACGTCTAAACGAATGAAATTTCAGACAGATAAGGCAAAGACTATTGCGCATCCTGCCAACTTCCCACTCCTCTTACCACCAATCACATGCATCAATATGAATAATGTCATATTAACGCGTGTTTGAGCGTTTGACCAACATTGTTTGTTGGTCAAATGTATTGAAAATAAGAGCAATAGTCGTATCGACGCTATAAAAATTTGAGATAAATTTCAATCAAATTTCCAGTATGTTGATCGTCAAGCTTTTATGGAGTCTTCACTGAAGTTGTCGGCAGTGAAAAATGCCAAATCGTTTGGCAAGATTGGATACGAGCATAGATTTACGAAGAGGGAGATAAACCAAAGACTATTGCGCATCCTACCAATTTCCCACTCCTCTCATCCACCAATCACATGCATCAATTTGTATAATGTCATATTACTGCTTGTTTGATCGTTTGACCAACATTAATTTCACGAATGTAATAAAGTGTGTTGGAAGTCCAACACCATGTGTGAAGGCTATATTGATACGTCTCTTGAAAGCAAGAAAAAAATCCCCACAAAAGTTTTTGAAGGAGAGATGGCTGCCATTGAAGTTACTTCATGGGTATGGTAGGGTGGAAGAATGTTGGCTTGGGTCAATGTGAGAGATTGATACCGGTTGATATTTGACTACCCCCCTAATTAATGAGGTTTTCCAGGTTTCCCTCATTCCTGCACTGAATAGTGGTTAGGGCCTACCAACGTAAGTCGTTCCTGGGCGCAAATGCGGCCTGCTTAATAATAATATGCCGCCCCCTCTCCCGCACAAGTCTCCGACTTCTGGGCTAATCCCTGTGATTAGAATGAGGGGTAGAGATATTATTATTATTAGAGATATTATTATTATTATTCAGGTGTTTACAAAGAAAATTTAAGCATTGTTAATACAAATACAGACCAGCTGCATTCATCTGGTATTAATCTTACGAATGGCCAAAGTTGTGTTGTTAATATTTATAACAAGTAATTCATTTTAATTTAAGTTAAATTATCTATTAATTGTCAAATTGATAAACCTGTTAGTTCTTAATAAAAATAACCATTAAGTAGTGATCTTTTTTTTAATATTTCGCTAGTGGTGTAATGGCCTTCATTATTCAACTGAAATAATGCTAAATAAATGCTGTAATGACGCTTTTATAAAGCAGTTGCAGATAAATTTATTTAATATTTAATGTATTCACTTTATATGACTTTATAGACAACCATACTAAATAAATGTTATTCTTGTTGCAATCATAGATTGCTTTCGATGAAGATATTTTTGCTTTTGATAGAAATTATGAAGTATATTGGAAAAAAAATAGTCTATATGTTTCAAAAATCGTCAAGACATATTTCTAACTGCAACCATCTGTACAAATAAATTTTTACAAGGGCACACGAGACCCCAACTCCGTAATGGCTTTCGCCAGCTTTCCACGCATATTTAGGATACCGAAAGCACAACACAATCTTATTGTTGACCGATAAATTCTCTGGCCATGTCGGTTCCATAATTAAAGACATACACGGGCCCTTGAGGGGGCCGCGTTAAATCTTACCCTTGTTGTTCTCACCCCTTCTGAGGCGCGGACGTACGTTTTAATGAAGGATGCTGCTAAGGTTGATCTAAGACTCACGGGATTAATATCCAGACCTTCTTTAGACTACGCCGCGAAATGCGCTCAAATTTATTAATAGTGCGGCATTTTGAGAATCGGGAGATCTTGGCTGGCTGCGCCCTTAAGCGGTCCGTACACGAAAGGGTTTCGCGGCGACAAGGGCGGATGGAGAGGAAGATGGTAATGAGGAAAAATGACGGTGTCGTCAATGGATTGTAATAAATATAGGATAATAAATTTGACTGGAGAAATTATTTTTTTATGGGAAGTAGCAGAGAAAATTAAATAATTTTAAAAAGAAGATTAAACAAAAATTATATTTATTTACAACTACACTGAGAAAATTAATATCTGATATTAAACTAACCTGTAAGTTCAGGCATGATTCATTTCCATTTAAATTATCTAATTAGATATGATCTGTGTAGAATAATACCTAACGTATTATAATTTTGTATTTAAATTATTATAAGTTTAAAGGTAATCAGTTTAAATTAAACAGACAGAAAGTAAATCTTACACATTTTCAGATCATTTAATATTAAGCTTTATAAATGGTAAATATTAAATAATATGTTATTATTACAAATGCGCTGAATTAAATAATAATATTTTAATTTTAATATTAATATACATCATCAGTTTCCAGTAAAGTTATTCAATAGAGATAATAGGAAACGAACTAATTTAACTATAATATTATTTAGTTAAATCTGAACAAAATTTATTTAATATTATGTCATGACACCAATTCTGCTGTTTTCCCGCGTAAAGCTAAAAAAGTTACCAGCAAAGAGTGTGTGAGGGGAGGGAGGGCTAGATCTTATTTGTATCTAGTATGATCTAGATTTGTCAACCACCAACCATTCGTACACCCCGTAATACAGAGCATTGACTGCAAGCAGATCAGCTCATAAGCACAAGTTATAGTCAGAGGTTTATTCTTGTTGTTAAAATAAGGTAAGTCAGCTATTTATTATTTTTATTAGGTATAGCAGTAGCAAGTGCCATGGGCTTACTGCTCATTTTGTTTGACAGCAGGTACCAGGTAGGTGATGGTGATGGAGAACGAGGCAGAAAAACTGCGCAATTTATTACAACACTGTGGGGGCTTACATCTATAGTCATTGTATGTATAGGTTAGTAATACACATAATATACAAACTGAGATTTTATACCTATAAAATAAATTAGATTTTTTGGTAATTTATTTACTAAAGCCACTAAAGCCTAAATCAAAGTTTGGTAAAAAAACTCAATTTTTATTCAAAATGTTTCTGCTCCTCTATTTTCGAGGGTACAGAAACACTAACCTGAAGTTAGTTTTGTGCGATCGACTCTAGTTTTTCGGAAAAACATTTTTTAACATTATAACCTGTATACCATACCTACATTTAATAACATTGGAATCAGCGCTATTTAGAACATTCTGCACATAATACAGCATTCACAATCCATGTAATTAAGGTAATTATTTGCATTAACGTAAAACTCTTCACTATTAATTAAAAAAAAAATTAAACAAATTAACTACTGGAAAAAAAATGATATCTGTTAGTAATCAAGATTAATTTGCTATATTAATATAATAAATATATTAGATATTATAACGTTCACTTTCAGCGTCTATACTTAAGTTTGTTTATTTTTTATTTTTAGTATTTTTCCCCCAGGAAATATTTTATACATTATTCATTTTTTGAGAACTGTATTAAAAAAGATTATATTTTAAATATATTGTTTCTTTTTTACCTTTACCTTCATATTTTTTTTACATGCAATGTGTTGCTGAAATATGGCAAACAAATAATATATTATGGCATTATTCCATATAGTGGACCCATTTCAAATAGAAACGCCCTTGTAAAAAAGGATTTTATTGAATGATTTGATTGTTTTTATTTTAAAATAGAGCTAAAAAATTCTATTACATCACATAACATTTGAATTTATTTTCAATTATCAGTGTCTTTGATTTTTTTGAGTAAAATTTATTTTCATAGGTTGATTATCCTGTTTAGGAAAAATCGAAATAATAAAACTTTGAATATTAATTTTACAAATCTTTAAAAAAAAGCTCGAATTAATTTGGTTAATAAATACCTTTTTATAAGGGTGTTTCCACTTGAAATGAGTCACATATATATACTGTATATATATATATATATACAGTATGATATATATATATATATATATATATATATATATATATATATATATATATATATATATATATATATATATATCATACGTATGGCATATATATTAGTTAAATATAAACTTACAGTGGTTTATATTAATAGAACATAAATTAAGTATGAATTATTATAATTTGGAAGTAAATATATATTAATTATTTATCAAATTACATAGATCAGTCATAAACCTACTCGGTGTAAATAGTAAGATGTGTACGTGTAGACAAATTATTAATAACTAAATATAATCTTCACAAGTTCCATATAAAACTTTATTTAGTACTATTAAAAGAATGTAATTTAACTATTAAATTACTATGTTAAATATAATAGAAAGCGTTCTTAAAATAAATAAAGACATATTTGCAAGAAATTATTGCAGTGGTATATCTAACATATTTGATTATTATCAAATATACATATTATAACATTAAAATATATAATATTTATGTAATAACTAGAATTTTCAATACTTTAAACTTATTAAAAGTTATCACTAAAACTAGGTATGCTTCTCCGTATTCAAACCTAGGATTACTTTGGAACAAACGGAAATGATTTAATGCAAACTAATGTTTCTCTCAGTGTATATATGTAATATTGATATTTCAAACTTACTATAAGTTTGAAAGAAACATTTCTGACTTTGACATATATTCAGATGGAAAGTGGCATTTACCAGAGTGGAAATCAAAGTTATTAAAAATATTAGGTTGCCTAGTAAGCTTCGACCAATCACAGTACAGCAGACCGACGCGTCATTTGGCAGAAAGAACGGAGCGGAACCAGCGTAGTATTCAGTTCAATTGGAACAACTTCTCTGACTTTGAATTAACACGATTAAATACTCAGGCCATATTTTAACTATTTTGAATTATGGATGAAAATATACCTACCTATTAGATAATTAAAGTAATTAAAACCGAAATAAAAATAATGAATTCATATACTTTATTACAGATTATACACTTATTTCTGTTTTTGGTTAAAATTTTAAAGATGTAACAGACTTAATGAATTCAGAATTAAATATGCTATATAACTGGTTATGCCTAAACAAATTAAAGTTGAATGCAAAGAAAACTAAATATATGGTGTTAGGTTCAAAACATTGCTGTAACAAATTTTATGAAGCAAATATTCATGTTACCATTAATGGCAATCAAATAGACTTGGTAGACCAAATTAAATATCTTGGAGTTATCATTTAATTGTCATGTAAGTTATGTGAACAAAAAAATAGAAAAAAAAGTAGGATATTTTTATAGAATTTCGGCAAACCTTTCTTGTTGAACTAAAACTGCAGATGAAAATCCGCATGCCAAGGTAGAACGTAACTTTCAGCATCGGTTCAGCATTAATGTGTGGTATGGTATGATTAATAATCAATTACTTGGCCCAGTTGTGCTAGATAGTAGATAGATTTAAAAAAATAATAATTTGACAGGTCTACTGGACGTTGTTCCATTGTATATTAGGCAAAACATCATACTTTCAGCATGATACCCCTCCCTATTTTATTCGTGTTGTGATCAATCATCTTATCAATCGCTTTCCACAACGCTGAAATTGCCGAAGTGGTTTTCAAAATTGGCCACTAAGGTCACCAGATTTGAATCTCCTTGATTACTGCCTTTGGGGATGGTTTAAATCATTAGTATATGTAACAAAAGTGAGCACAAGACAGGCACTATTTGATATAATTGCCAATTGTGCAGCACTCATAAGATAAAATCACGTGCACTTCAACGAGCTACACAATCCACAAATTAGCTGAGCATGCATCAAGGCGGACGGTGGTATATAAGATTTAATTCATTAATTTCGGTTTATTAGATATTTAATCAATCTGATCTGCTTGGACCTTATTACAGCTTGTTTGAAAATTTAAAATACATTATGCATTTGTGAATATGGATTTTTTCGGAGAAAACATGCATTTTAGTGAACATGAAAGGCAAGTTTACAACATCGTTACGTTTTTTAAATAAAAATGATGTAATTTGACATAGAATATGTAATTTTTCTGTATTTACCTGAAACTTCTTGTAGTACAGTATGTATTTAATATTTTTACAGTAATGCATGGTATGAACAACGTATAAATTAATTTTTATCAGTGTATATCCATATATACAGTATGCGCCAAAAGTATGAAATAAATTCAATAAAAACGAAACAATTATTTTTTGGGAAAAATCCTCGAACAGGTCGATTTTTAATTTAAAAAATACATATTTTAGTGTAAAATGAGATTTTCAAATGTCATTTGTTTTCGAGTAATGACGTCATCGATTTTTTTTTAAATGGCAACACCATATTTTTTCCTTGATTCTGAAAGATCGTTTAATTCTCTATCAGACAGAACTAAAAATTACTGCAAGGGCTGGAACAAGGTCATTTTCTAGAAACTCTAAATATCTTTGTCCTGTAAGGGTTCCTTCAAAGAAGAAAGGCCCTACTATTCTGTCGTCAACTATTCCAGCCCACACATTTAATTTCTGAGGGTGTTGGGTATGTGCCTCTGCTATCAATGAGGATTTTCCCGACTCCAATATCTGCAAGTTTGACGGTGTACCATTCAGACAAAATGTGGCCTCATCTGAAAAAAGTATTTGCCGGTGTAAATTTCTATTTCCTTGACATAAATCTATTAGAATTTCGCAAAAGTGTAAGCGGCGATCGGGATCATCTTCATTGAGTTCCAGCACAAGTTTAATTTTGTAGGGATGATATTTTTCCTTCCTCAAGATACGTAGCACTGTGCTCTGACTAGTGTCATTGTTTAATGCAACCAATCGTGAATAATTATGAGGATTATCCACCATAGTTATCAAAATGTTCTGTTTCTGATTTTCATTAATGCTTGGACGTCCAGGTTTTGGAATATTTACAACAATGCCAGTTTCTCTAAATTTAGACTCTACCTTACTGACTGTTGATTGGCTGATAGGGCGATCTGTATATTTTTCATTAAATAAATCGCAAACTTCCTGCTGAGTTCTAGTCATATTCCCGCATCCGATAAGAATTATAATTTCAATTCTTTGAGTAATAGTTAAATGTGCCATAATACTTTAAATTGAATAATAATTTCTATGTCGCTTACAATACTTATTAGAAAGTCGGTGTGACAATGACACTTTGCAAAGATTTTCACCTACGTGATCCATAAAAGAACTATGGAATTCGAAAAACTAAACTTGATAACGTTTTTGCTTTATTTGAATTGATTTACGTTTTCTAACATTCAATCGTCATTTACTCGAAAACTTTCCTATGTAAGAGGGCAAAATTTTAGTACTGTCTGATAGAGAATTAAACGATCTTTCAGAATCAAGGAAAAAAATATGGTGTTGCCATTTAAAAAAAAATCGATGACGTCATTACTCGAAAACAAATGACATTTGAAAATCGCATTTTATGCTAAAATATGTATTTTTTAAATTAAAAATCGACCTGTTCGAGGATTTTTCCCAAAAAATAATTGTTTCGTTTTCATTGAATTTATTCCATACTTTTGGCGCATACTGTATACGTGACAGTTTCGCTATTTTTTAATAATGGCGAACACACTGCATTCATCGTATAAATATTTTAGGCTGATCCCGGCCAACTACTATTAACCAAAAATGACGATTTGTCAAGATAAACCTATAATGTATATCCGGATCTGACAAATTGTAGAAAACAATACTTTATCCAATGTTTACGGAAACATCACATATCAGGGGGTGGGGCGATATAGGCGTACGGATAACGTGTCGAAAAATATTATTACGGCGGATGCCATTAATAACGCTGACAATGCTTTCCATCATTGGATCTAAGTGACATCTATCACCGCGGGGATGCCCAGACGGAAGCGGTGCTTTTTGTGCGGGGAAGTATATGTGCGCTATATAGATGTAATCAGCAGTTGCAGTTCGATAAGTCGATCGTTTCAAATACAGGGTGTTTGGTGTATTGTTTGCCAAATTAAATTAGCTGAAGGGAGCGGCTGTTTGTATTCTTTCCAGCCCCAATAACTCACTCTTGGTCCCATGGATATTTTTATTTAAACTTTTTGATTGTTGTTCTGAAATATCCCAAAATTCCGAATTTAGAATTAAATTTAAAATGAAGTTAGTGGTATAGCTTTCAAATTTAATATAAATTTTTACGTTTAGGTATTCTTGTATGGTTCTATCAAATTCAAAATTACTTCATTACGATACACATTTTTTAAATATCTTCACAAAATGAAGTCAAACGGATTTATGTCAGGAGATCGTGGCGGCCATCTCAACCAACAAAACGGTTTTATAATTTTCAGGTTATACGACAATTATGTTTTCTTACTAATATTATTATTGCTTTCGAAATACATATTTGTTTTATTATAGCGGCGTGTACCATTATTTTATTGTCAGTAACTAAAATAATTCATAAAATCGCAAGAACGTTTTGTCAGTTAAATTATAAAACTGCTTGTACGACAAATATACAGGGTTTTTTCAACGAAAAGTATCTTTTAAAACTATTTTTTTTGGTTGAAACAAAGATAACAAAGGGGACATATTTTTAAATAAAAGCCGAATTTCTGCCATCAACCCCTTAGCCGCCACAGCCACCCTTTCTAAATTTTCGAACGGCACCATACCATATGTGGCACATCGCGTCAAAGGTTATTTCATAAGGATTGCCTTCTATTATCCGTTCTGTATATTCCGTGAAATTGAGAGATAAAAAAATTAAAAAACCTTTTTCTATTTATTTTGGTAAAACTACAGAATAATAGGAATTGCCGTTAAAGTAATTGTTCAAAATAACCTCCATTAACTTCCATACAGCAATACAGACGACTTTGAAAGAGTTTGAACATTTGCGGGAACTTGCGGTGTCAATTGTCGACATTCTTCTCTCTGCCTAAGCTCTTCAATGTCATACACTTTGGATTTCAAATGCCCTCATAAGAAATAATCCAACGGATACAGGTCAAGCAAAATTTCGTCATTTTCCAGTAATTTTGTTATGGGCGGATCAACAGCGGTATCAAGAAGTTCAAGGTAAGTAGCGCCAGTCAAATTACCGTCAATAAAGAACGGGCCAACGATATGGTCTCCTAGAATACCTGTCCAAACATTGCATGACATATCATTGATCATAAAATTCTATTGGTAAAATTGAGTGTTTATCGTTTGAGAGAAACTTATTGGTAGTTATCTTGACAATAAATTTCAGTTCGTTGAAATATATAATATGAAATCAGATAAATTAAAAACTAATTCTGGAGTCACACAAGGCTCTGTCCTGGGATCTTTACTGTTCATACTTTTTGTTAATGACTTACCATTGCATGTTGGTAATCATGATCTATTTATGTATGCAGATCATAATAGCTATATAAGTGCAGGAAATGATATAATACAATCTATTAAAGATATTCAGAATAAGTTATCTACATTCCACAATTGATTTCTACATAATAAGCTATTTTTAAATAAGAGTAGTTTTTATAAATTTTACCCCTAAATCTAGAGAAATAATAGAATCATTCCTTGTAAATGGCACATCAATTAAACAGCTAAACAGTATAAAGTTTCTTGGAGTACACCTTGATATTGATCATAGATGGACTACGCACATTGATGGCTTTTGCAAAAAGTTTTATCTAAGTGTTACTATTTGTACAGATTAAGGAATATAAGTAGTAAAGAGATATTATTATTATTTTGCTATGTACAGATATACTCAAGAATTCAATATTGTATCGAGTTTTGGAGTGCCTCTCAAATGCCCTACAGAGCTTTTCTAATACAGAAAAAAGTGTAAAATATTTCAGAAGGTATTAGTTTGAACCAAAATAAGCAGAAAAGTCTTAATAAACATGGGTCCGCAAAGTAACGGTTGCGGAGATATGGACCACTATTCGTTTTTCAAACATTTTATTTTATTAGGAATAAACCGACAAAGGAAGCTTTTAGTAAACAAAAAACAAAGTTACAGAAGATGTTCAAAGTGCCCTCCGTCCATTTCCAAGCAGGCACGACATCTTCGTCTCAACGATATTCGAACTCTTTCGAAAACACCCTCCTTGGTTTGGATTTCTTGACACTTTTGATTAATCCGTAGCTGCAGCTCTTCCAGGCTATTTACATGAGTACCATACACTAATGTTTTCAAATATCCCTAAACAAAGAAATCTAGAGGGTTCAGATCAGGCGATCTTGAAGGCCATAAAACAGGTCCGGCCCTTCCTATCCATCTATGTGGAAAAGTTTGGTGTAAATGCTCTCTAACGGCTATGGAAAAATGAGACGAGGGTCTTCAGCATCATGACGCAGAAACCAGCGGCAAAAAACCAAACGTGCTTGACGATCATTTATTGGATTTAAGGTCTGTACTCGTTTACATGGTATGGATAAAACAGTTGCTCGTGAAGGATTCTCCAAACAAGAGGCTACCTACCTCGGCTGATATTCTCCGTACACTCGTACCTGGATTCTGCTCTACCAGAATTTCTTCTTCTGCTCTAGGTGTGGACACCGACCTTGGTCTTCCGGATAAATGGCACTGTTTGCTCAAGGAATCGGCATCACGCAATCTTTGGTGAATTCTTCCAAACATGCGTTGTGAAGGAATCTGGCGATTTGGATGAGCGTCAACATAAAGACGTCGCGCTTCGGTGGCGTTCCCATTAGCACGACCATACATCAAATGCATGTCTGTTAATTCTGCGTTAGAGTAACCAGCCATAGCAAAGAAAACTTGCGCACTGAGAACAAATGTCAAATACGTACTGTTTATTTCACTAAACATCAACCAACTATTATAAGAAAATACACAACGTTTTTGCAAAATAAAGAAAGGTGCTAAGAAACATAAAACATTCCATATCTCCGCAACCGTTACTTTGCGGACCCATGTTTATTGAGATTTTTCTGCTTATTTTGGTTCATACTATTACCTCCTTAAATATTTTACACTCTTTTTTTAACACACTGTATATTTATAAAATAGTCTTATCCGTTCTTAAAAATCCAAGTAAATATGTCCACCCTGTGTTTTCTAGTTCATAATTAAACTTTAACTGAAAGAAATTCTTGTTATATGGGCATTTACCTCTATAATAATCTGCCACTACAGATCAGACAGATATCAAATTTTAATTCCTATAAGAGGAAGGTAAAAGATTTCCTAATTCAGCACTGCTTTTGAAGTATGACGGAATACATTAGTTATTAAAATGTACTTGTATTATAACATTGTTGTTTGTATTTGTATCTTAATTTGTATTAATGTGTATATTGTGCTCTGCATCACGTTTTTCTGACTTCCTATGCCACTCTATGTTTGAAAAATTGTTAACAAAGCTCTCAAAAATTGCTCCCCTCTCTCATCTAAACCCTTCTAGGTCTAGCAAAAAACGTTCTAAACGCCGCCTAAATCTTAAAACTCGAAGAGGTTTCTTGGAGACTCCTATTAATCCGCAATAATTTCCGCATAATAGGAAAACCTCGAAAACAAAGTAGACCTGATGGTTTTTTACGAGCGTGTAAAACACAACAATCGCAGTAAACCGTGAACGTCTTGGCGACGAACAATGCCGACCGGGCCATAATTTATAATCCATTGTTAAGAACGGCGATGAAGGCGTGAACAGTCTTACCAACTTTAGTGACTGGAGATTAACAGCGTGTAATCTTCGGCCAACTTTACATACATAAATATCCCTATATATCTCTCGACGAGCCAACAAGAAACCCATATCTTTGATATTGTCGGTTTAATCACCGAGATACACCGGACTTCGGCTTTATTTCTCGCCCCCTCCGCCTCGCTACCTACCCTTCTTGCAGTCTTAGGCGCGCCTTATTATACCCCGTTTTATTAAGGATGTCTTATAAACTTTGGGACAATTGATACGGCTTTGTGGCAAGGTGGATTTTCCACGTAGGGACAATGTTATAAAATGTGGTCTAGATGCCTATGACTTTAAACATGTCAAAGCATTTACTGCATGTTAATAGAAATTATGTTTTCTACAATTCTATAGACAAAATTGAATTCAACAAATATCTAAATTAAAAATTAATCTAGCAGCAGCTAACAAAAAAAGTTATACCTCGCATTTTTGAATTATAGATACTGTGTAGGTAAATACTCTGCTAATTCCAAGATGATGGACGCGGGTTTTGTGTCAGCATAATCGGATAATTTGCTACGAGTGGATTCATTTAATTCTATACTTATGAAGTTCATTCCAACTTCATTAGTGCACAAATACGGGGAGTCAAAGCAAACAGGTGTTTGTTTTCCGTTTTAAACATTACCATAATCATTAGTAGTGATGTGGTGAACTTACGATAATATCCCCAAATGACAAATTGACTCTTCTAAACGTATGCACTGCATTGTTCGGAAATGGAAATCGTATACAGATATAAAGCACAATGCTGTATTATTTTCAAGATTGTACTATTTTCTCCCATCCTTCATATATATTTTTTTTTGTATCAAACATTGGTTTATATTGACTCAGTATGTATAACATTAAATATGGCTAATAAACATTACATTAGTAAAACTGTATAAAATGCATAAAAGACTTGGCAAATCGTATTAATATCTCATTAATTATGTCAGCAGGTAACATCATCTTCGAAGGGAAATATTTGAACAGAAGGGAATATCCGAAGGGTTAATTTTTACACAAACACATTAGGCAAAAAATAAACAGGAGACAAAATGCGTTGTACATACTTGTAATATCCATAGCCGCCTATATATAAAAGTTAATTTGAGAGCGTTATGGGAATCGATTAAATATCATTAGGGCATTAGCGAGTTTTACCCCCTCGGTGTACTTTTATGGCTTATTATTAATATTCTGACTAACTACCCTTTAATATGGAGACACTCCCTGAAAATTAACCTGAAAAATCGTGTGCGTTTATCCACCGGTAAAACTAATAAGAGACAGAGCGTTTTTCAGGAAATTAGCGACAGGTGATAATAGCTATTATACGGGACTGTTAAGGTTGTTAAAAATACTCTTACTTGCCTGCTTCGACCACATGAATTGAACGTGGGAAATGGCAGTACTTATCATTGCAAAATGGGAAATTACATTCAAAGAGTGACTATTGTCAATTTTCAATTTGGGAATGACTGTATTGATATAACGATAAATAATTATTTATTGTGTAAGTGTTTCGAGTAGGTTCTTAAGTGGATAAAAGGAAATTAAAACACGAATGCAATACAATGTTTTATCTATAATCACATCTTAATCATATTTGTGGAGTCAGAATTATTGGAATTTAATAAAAAAATATTCGCACGATTTGATATTTCAATTTTCAATTTATTGGAAATCCAGGAAATGTTACGAAAAAGTGTTCGTCGATTTGAACGAATGGAGGAAAAAACGGAGATTAATGACAATAGATGAAGAAGTCATGCTATTGTATTTTTTAAATTTGAAGAAAACATACGCAATTTCATCTTTATGGTCAACTCGATGTTGAAGGCTACTATAAAGGTCTACAAAAATATAAGTACTGGAAAATATAACAATCTTACTGCTTATTTGAAGAGTGAATCGAGAGGATACAAAGCAAACAAAGCTGCAGTACTGGAAATAGCACATATTGGTGAATTTTTACTGGGGCTTCCAATAAAGAATATTTAGTGATTGAGGTAATATCTCTTTACTTTTTACATGTTGTTAAGTATATAGTTGAAATATTTTAGGTTACACTAATAATAGTTTCCGGTGCCTGTTGATGTTGTGAATTGACATTACTGACGTACAACACGTTGGTAGTTACCTGCCTGTTTCAATACGTGACACCAAGACGGGCATTTCTAAAAAAATTATAATTATAAAAGAAGGATTGTGCGTGAATGCTATTGAAATATGCAGAAAATATATTTCTTAGCGCCCAATTCTCTTAACACAAGATAGATTGTTTTTAAGATAGGTCAGTCAAAAATGTACTTCTAAGCCTGCTTCATTCCTGAATATCGCAAATGCAGAAGCATATACTGTCCATTGTATGAGGCGCACTTCCACATCTTAGTTATGTTTAGTAGTCCATATCTAACAAACTTGATATTGCAGGGAAATCCAAGGAAAATGTAGCTGTTCGTTACAAGAAGGGACATCCGTAACCTGTGCAGATTCTTCACAAACTTCAGCACATGTTATGCGTTCCTAAAATAATGGCAACAATGCTACAAGGGTAGTTATAAACGAAAAGGAAGTTGAATATGATACAACAAAAAATAAAATGTGTATTACTATGAATGTAATTGTTAATGTTATTGAGTATAATTATTTATGCAACAAGTACAAAAAGTAAGTGTAAGTCCGAGTAGGACAACACGTCGAGTGCAATAAGCACTTTTTGTACGAGTTGCATACAATATTTTTTTTACGTTCAATCAAAAACCAAAAAATGTTTGATTAAGTTGTAAATTAAATTAGGGTAACGATTAAGTAAGAGGTAGGTTAGGAAAGTATATGAGAACCATATACTGTGATAAGAACATCTACCTGGTTCGGTAAGACACTTTTTGTAAGTCATTTCACTTTGTAACAAGTCGTTACTATAGAATAATATCTCGTCAAGAGTTGACCTAAAATAGTTTCCAGTGTTGGAGTAAATTGTAACTCAAATTAATCATAAAATATACATTGTACAGTTTGAAAGGTGAAGTGTTTTACTAAATACTTCAGATGATGACAAAATGCTGTAGTAGAATGACAGATGAATGCTATATACATTTTATTGCACTAGTGCAATAAAGAACTACTTTTTCCACTAAATATAGTTCAATAAAGTTTTGTTTTTTGCATGAACGTAAAAAATAGTTATTTATGCAACAAGTACAAAAAAGCAATGTAAAAAAAACACAGAAATACAAAAAATGTACATAAATAAGCATAACACGTTAAACAGGTAGTACATGTTTCAAGTGTTTTTTAAATTAGGCCAAAGTTACATTAAAGCTATCAATGTTCAACAAACATTCTACAAAGTGGAAAATTTTAGCAGTAGCTTGTCCGTTTAAACGGTACATAAAAAAATAATGATTTCGAAGATTTTTGCAAAATTCGTTAAAATATACAGTGCCTTCGAAAAGTAACGAATAAATTCATTATTTTTGAAATTGAGAAGTTTTCGAAAAAATTCCCTGGCATGTCGATTTTGTTTTTAAAAAAGGCACTTTTTGTGACATATTTGTGACGTCATCGTTATTCGAGATATGACGTCATCGACAATTTTTTTAAATAGCATCCCCCAATTTTGACCGTGCTATTTGAAAGAGCGTGCCATTCTACATACTTACATCATGAAAAATTATGGTGTTACATATCAAAAATTTCAAGAAAATAATGTTTGAAGATTTTAAAATTTAATTTTCACAATACTGTGCACCGCCCCATTATGCAACACCTGTCCGTGCTTATTTAGATGAGCTGATTGAGTGACCAGCCAGATCGCCTGATTTGACACCCCTAAATTATTTCTTGTGGGGATACTTAAAAAGCAAAGTATACGTTACTACACCAGTTAAGATTTAAAAGCAAGAATAACAGAACTAAGCCACTAAATAGTCTACGGCTTTCCAAAGAAATCAATTTAAAATGTTAGCGGCCTTGACAATAATCGTTTTCAATACAATAATTTGTTTAGAAAGATAGATATCTTATGAATTTATTTTGCATCCTTTCTATACGGGCTTTATAAATATTATATTGAGGGGACCAAACACGAGACGCCTAATTCAACCTACTTAATGCACAGAAATTATAAACGGACACAATTGAATTAATATTTTTAAATGGTATACATTGCCTTTTAAGGTAACCTAACATTTTACAAACAGTATTAACTAAGGTCTCTATATGAGTATTACAGAACAATTTTAAATCCAGAATTACCCCTAAATCCTTAATATGTGACACTCTATTTAGATTTAGTGGATAGAGTACCACTTTAGACGGTTCATATGTGTGGATAAAAGTCCGATTATCGAGGTGACTAGATCGGTGTTGGTTCGAGCCCAGCTACCGGTAGATCGTATATAAGCTATATTCGTGGAGAGGTTTGGTGCCCTCTCTGCGGGTATGGTAGGGTGGAAGAATGTTGGCTTGGGTCAATGTGAGAGATTGATACCAGTTGATATTTGACTACCCCCCTAATTAATGAGGTTTTCCAGGTTTCCCTCATTCCTGCACTGAATAGTGGTTAGGGCCTACCAACGTGAGACGTTCCTGGGCGCAAATGCGGCCTGCTTAATAATAATATGCCGCCCCTTCTCCCGCACAAGTCTCCGACTTCTGGGCTAATCCCTGTGATTAGAATGAGGGGTAGAGATATTATTATTATTATTATTATTATTATTATTATTATTATTATCTACTGTGGGATTTCCGTATTTAAAAGTATGCCTTGTATGCATCAATTAGAAAATGTATAGTAAACAAAACTACTGAATTTAAAACAATTTCAACGAAACCTGCATTTAAATTAAAAACGTGGATCTAATAATCGAAACTTGCTTGCATGTTTCTGTGCTAAAATGCTTCAGCAAATAATGAAAATTCCCTTTCAACCAATTTAATTGCGCGAGCCGCAGAATGATATCCAGTTGTTATTAATTTTAGATTAATGGTGTATTTTCGGTGATGACGCGAATCTATTTCCGTTTATATGGGCCCAAATAAAAAGCCATTAAGGCTATCAAGGTGCGGTGAGAGATTAATTGTGTATGACACACGGTTTCGTTTTAACATTTGTCAGGTAGTGTAAATCGAACGCGTTTCATGACCAAACGGTTGTTTTTCTTTTGATGTCCCGAGCATCGAAAACTCCATAAAAATTATTTTAAAATAACCTGCGATACGATTCATGACCATCCGAACTGAGTTTTGCTATTGCTGCAGAATTAATTGTTGGATATCCAAATTCATTAAATGATTGAAACATATATTATGTGGGTTAGCATCGTATAATGTACAGGATGATCGAGTGATAAAATGAGTCTCTTGTAAATGGCTGAAGCAAAGTGTGTGTTGCCAAATAAATAGTCTAAGATCCCACTATAAA
Organism: Monochamus alternatus; assembly: GCA_037114965.1. Lineage (NCBI taxonomy): Eukaryota > Metazoa > Arthropoda > Insecta > Coleoptera > Cerambycidae > Monochamus > Monochamus alternatus. Next base: position 16,479,488 of record CM073434.1, on the reverse strand, counting down.
ACGACCTTCACCGAGGTGGTTAATGGATGAAAAGTATTTTATATGCAATTAAATATGTCAATAAAGATATTGCAAATGGGTTGTCTAAAAAAATGCAGTCCAGAATATGATTAATTAACAATTAAAAATTATTATTTTATTAAACATTTCAATGGTTTGGTTAATAGACAAATTCCATACCAATCGAAAGTATGAAGCCCATAGAATATGCAAACGTTAGATTGACTATTTCATTCCCGTCACAACTCTTGGGTAGGCAGGTATAAACAAGTAAATCGATACTAGTAACTTGCACCGGTGTGGTTAATAAATTAAAGTTAAATTAAAATAAAGATTATTTCATTACCAACACGGTGGTATAGGGTTGTCTGCAAAAAATCAGTCCTGAATTCCGGTTGTCGAGTTTTAAAAAGTGAAATATTCCCCAGCGAACCATTCTATGCGATAGAAGAGTACACAGCATTGCAGCCGTGTGTAGTTCGTCCATACCGAAAATGAACACGATCCGTTTATTCGTTTCTCCAAAAAATCGAATAAAGTCAGGGGGCGGCAGTATTATTGTTAATCTGCCCCTAGGAACCCCTAACGCGAAGACGGACTAATTTTTTCGATACCGCGTCTCAAAGAGTACGTGTCTTTCAAATTTCTATTCGATCGGTTGGGGGGCGGCTCCGGGGGCGGTATACCGTTTTTTTAATTTTTTTCGGTACATTACCGGATGCGCCCCCGCCTTATCGCAAAGTATACGTACATAAAATTTGAGGTCGATCGGATTCGATTTGTGGCCGTGAGATGTGCAGAATTTTTTTTTACTCCTAACGACGAACATGAGGCTAGGTAAACGGCGGCTGTGGGACGGGATCGGAGGTTTCCCGAATTCATAATTGAGGGGTGGAGTCTCGAAGTCACGAGTTCGAGAAATCGACCTTTTCTGTTTCATTTTGAATAAATATTCGAAGGTTTTTTATAAAAATATGAAAAAATGCTTCTATACAATTTTTTGTACAAACAACGGTTTACGAATTGGCCGGCAAAATACCACCGCCCCCGGACTATATTAGATTTTTTGTAGAAACGGATAAACGGATTGTCTTTATTTTCGGTATAGACTATTATTTCCTGGTAGTGACTTGAAATGACATTATGACGTTCCTGCCGCCCCTCCGGGGGCGGCCCTTTAAAACACAAAATTTGTCTAAAATCATTGAAATTGTTTTGTGGCTTCTTCTCCACCTTACCTATCGAAAAGTCTAATAAAATTTTATGATTATATGTATCGTTTCCTTAAAAAAAAAAATTAAACGTAATTCGGGGCGGCAAATGGATTATTAGAAAATTTTATTTTTTACGTGTTTTCGATCTCGACATATTATTAGTAGGGTCGAAAATGTTGTTTCATTGTCATTGAAGGGCGTTAGGGGTTCTTAAGGGCAGATTAATAATAATAGGTACCGCCGCCCCCGGACTTTATTCGATTTTTTGGAGAAACGGATAAACGAATCGTCTTCGTTTTCGGTATGGACGAACTACACATAGCTGAAATGCTGTGTACTCTTATATCGCATGAAATGGTTCGTTGGGGAATATTTCACTTTTTAAAACTCGACAACCGGAATTCAGGACTGATTTTTTGCAGACAACCCTATACCACCGTGTTGGTAATGAAATAATCTTTATTTTAATGTAACTTTAATTTATTAACCACACCGGTGCAAGTTACTAGTATCGATTTACTTGTTTATACCTGCCTACCCAAGAGTTGTGAGGGGAAAAATAGTCAACCTAACGTTTGCATATTCTATGGGCTTCATACTTTCGATTGGTATGGAATTTGTCTATTAACCAAACCAGTGAAATGTTTAAAGAAAAAATAATTTTTAATTGTTAATTAATAATATTCTGGACTGAAATTTTTTAGACAACCCATTTTTTTGAAATTAGGGGAAATAACGAAACCATAAGGAAACAACGCTGGAGATCGTTGGCATCATTTTTAAGACCAATATTACTTTCGAAATTTTTAGGCAACTAGGGAAAATATAAATAGTATCTAATTGTTTAATAATTATTATGAGTATTGCTTGAATTAAATAATAATATGCTATATTATGTAACTAATGATAATAAAATTGCATATAAATTAGATTACTGCCATAAATTACTCAATGTAGATAACGTTTGCAATTAAAATCTATTTACAAAGTAATTAATTGAAGGAAGACTAATTTGATATTGCACTCTTTTATCTCAAACAGTGTTTCATAAGGTTTATACATTTACTAAAAGCTAATATTTTCAAGTAATATTTTGTTACATGATATATTACTGCATTTACAAACATGTGGTCTATTCATTCACACTAATATATTTTTTAATAATATATTGTGGTTATAATAGTTGACTGTAAAAGAATTTAGAAAGGTTTTCGATCATTGAGGAAAAACTGCTTGTCGCGAAAGGACGTATTAAATAGATTTTTTTCTTAGTATTCTCTTATACTTTTATTTTGCTTTTTGTTTGTTATTGTTTCTTGAAACTATAAAGAAAACTAAGAAACCGGTATTTTCGAAGGACTTAAATAAAGGGTGCAGGAAAGAAAATGCCATATGTTTCGATTTCAAGGTTTTAGTGGTACTTAGTTTAAACTTCATTACATTAACTGATTGTAAATAGAGGAATCCTCATTCTTTAAAATTTACATTTGACATATTATCATACAGAGCATGGTATTTGTTAGTTAAGTATACAAAAGCAGATAAAAGCTTTATTTTGTTCCTTCTGCACTTACTACCGATATATACGTATTTAATTAAACGTGCATTAAACGTTTATTTCGGTTAAATTTTAAGATATTTAAAAATCGGTAGAAGAATGTATACATTAGCTTGAACAATAATAGCAACATAGTGGTCTACAATAACGTTATTTAAACATAAGTCGTATTATGTATTAGGAACGTATTTATACCTTTTGTATTTAAACATATCTAAAGCGAGGAAATAGTTTTACACGCATCAAAACTAAAACGCGTTTGATTGGAGATAATTGAATCTGAAGGTATTTCAACGTTATTTGAAACGTATTTACACATGTTTAAACATATTGTATCTAAACGTATTTAATTATATTTAAACATATATAAATGTATTGAAACTAATTTAAACGGATTAAAACACATTTCATAGTATTTAAGCGAATTTATAAGTATTTGAACATTATTTTAAATGTATTCACACGTATTCAAAATATATTTAGTTGGATTTAAACGTCTTTATAACGTATTTATAATTATTTAATTGCAGTTAAACGTATTTAAATGTATTGAAATATATTTTAACATATTAAAGGACAATGTATTTAAACGAATTTAATGGTATCTGTAAGTAATTTTAAACTTATTTACATATAGCTAAATATGTTGAGTTGTATTCAAACGTTTCTATATGTATCCCAACATTTAAACGCATTAAAATGTATTCTTACGTATTTAATTGTATTGTAACGTATTTGAAACGAATTGACATATATGTATTGTATTGTATTTAAACGTATATAAATGCATTGAAATATATCTGAACTTAATAAAACATATTTGATCGTATTTAACCAAATTTAAGTATCTAAACGTATATTAAAACGTATTTGATACGCATTCACCTATAATTAAACGTATTTCGATAGATTTAAACAAAACTATTACATAAACTATTCGTAGTAAACAGATTTAATCTTATTAAAATTTATTTTAAACATATTTAATGTACTTATATGTATTTAAACGTTTTCAAATGCATTTAAGTACACGTATTTAAACGTATTTAAGTTACAGTCTCATTTGACAATTCAGACAAACAGAACACATTATACTCCGTTCTTATAATTCCGTTTGACAGTCACCAAGATGAAATATACTATACATTTTATAAGTTTATTCACCATTTATCGAAAAAATCTATTAATCAATGATAACACAATTAAAAAACGTGTGTGTGCTTACTTGAATATCCTCGATTAGTTGATATATTTTGTTTATTATTTGATGTATTTTGTTAAAAACAAAGTACAACAGAAATACATTTTGAAATCACTAAAACCTTTACAAACTACTCAAATCAGTCCGTTGCAGCGCATTTCGAACGCCGTCGTTCTACGACATAATAATAATAAAGGCAAAGCCCTCTAGAACTATAGAGGAAATCCAGCAATCTATCCACCTAACTAATGCAGATAAATAATAAGACGGAGAGAACGAAATTTGCATCCCGCTGAGCCTTAGTACATTTATTTACATCGAAATTCCGAATTTAAGTAAACGAAATGTGGAAAATTGGCCTTATACATTTTATTACAGCCGGGGCCCTATCTGTACTGACACCTCTGCTTATATACATTCAAACATTTCATCACGGAAAAAGAACGCTTCCCTTCCGCGGCGAGTCTCGCCCTTATTCTCCTCCGAGGAAGGAAGGACGCGAGGAAGAGACGGAAAAGAGGCCGATTCTAAGTCAAATACACCCGGAACGTAATAAAATAATTACACCAAATCATTAGGATGCAAATTTTCTTTAACTTCTATATCCAGTGTTTGCAAAACAGGGTTTCTTAGAATAATATTCCGGATTAATTCGGGATATCTACAAGTAGATCAGTTAGTAATGTTTCTTATCCCTTTCGCTCGGCTCTCCCTAAGGAACCCTTTACTTTCGACACACGAAATATTACGTTTGTATTGCCGGTCTGGTTTTGTATTGGCTGAGATAGCGGCCTGAGGATTGGATAGGAGCAGTTCTTACGTATTTTAATTCGCCCTAAATTCGGCCGACAACCGTTGTGCTCTTAATGCTAATGAAAAACAGACGCAGATATCGCGGAGGCGCTGATCCTTCGATATTTTTCGAGAAACGGTGAACAAACTCGCAAAGTGTATAGTAGGTTTCGCCTTGAAGACCGTCAAATGGAATTAGAAGAACTGGGTATAAATAATTTGTGAAAATGAGGTTGTAACTCAAATACGTTTAAATGCTTGCGTTTGAGTACGTTTAAATACATTTAAGAACATTACTTACGTTTAAAATAAGTTTTAATATGTTTAAGCTTCTTGGCTATGATAAGTTAATGTAATGTTTATCTTTAACTATTTTTAATTACGTTTAAAAACAAATGCGTGGAAATACATTTAAATACGTACATGCACGTTTCAAATAGTTCAATTATATTTAAATTTAAGTAAAATCAAATAACTGTTAAATATTTTTTAATACATTTAGATACGTTTAAATACAATTAAGTAAATGCATTTGAAATACATTTAAAACCTATTTAGATATATCTAACACGTTTGAAATAACGTTCAAATATAATTAAATTTTTTAATACGATCAAATGTGTTTTTCTAAGTATAGATATATTTTAATGTATTTATAAATTATTAAATACAATTAAATTTGTGTATATGTTTTAAAAATGTTAAAATATAATTAATACGTTTTAAATTCGTTTAAAAAAAAACCTTTAAAAAAATTAAAAATAAAAATATTGTATTACTTTAAGATGTGTTTAAACACAATTAAATACGTATTAAATACGTTTAAATATGATAAATAACGTTCAAATACCATTAAAGTAGTTTAAATACGATTAACTGTGTTTAATACGTGTGTGTTTAAAATACGTTTGAATACGTTTAAATTTACTTAAAATATATGTAAATACATTTGCAGTTCTTTGAATAATATTAAATGACTTTAATATTTTTAAACATGTTTGAATATGTTTACATACATAAAAAAACATTTAATCTTAATTCGAAAAGTTTGGATACGTTTAAATACGAATATATTTAAACAGGCAGCTATCAATAAGTTTCAGATACGTTTAAATACATTTAAATAAGTACATTTAACTGCAATTATGGATCTAATACGTATTTTAACTGTTTATGTTCATTTTTTCTTTATAATCCCACCCTTCCCAAGCCTCTAGGAAAATGTTACTGCAAAGAAAAGAATTTAAATAAAAAGGCCGCAACATATTTAACGCACCCGCATGTGGCGATAAGACAAGCATTTTCGACATTTTCTTGTGCTAAAAAATCCGCAGTATTTTTTATGGCCTCCCGTCTACCTGTATGACGTATAACCTGGAAATAAAAAGCCACCCTTATTTTGCCAAAAGAGACCTCAGTCCTTTGTGAATTTAAATTCTTGGAATACAGTGCAACCCTTTGGGTCTATCAAAGAACATACGGGCAGATCAACTCTTCAAGAACCGGGGAATTACAACTGAGCGCAGTGCAGAGCGAGATAAGCCGCCAGCTCGCCCCAAAATTCGATACTAAAATCGAAGGGTTGTTATTTAACCTAAAACAATTTTTCAGGTTGAAAATATATAAATGAAAAAATGTGGATCACATTAATAGTATTAGTTTCCTACCTCTCAGACAATATTCAAGATTTTAATAAATCTTTTCGTTTTGAGTGTAAATATACAGAGTGTTCCGCAAATATATTAACAAACTTCTGCAGAGTGCAAATTCTAAAATAATGGAATCAACAGATTTTGGGAACAAATTTGTAAATATTTATCGTTGTATATTCTATTTAAATAAATATATAGGATGTTCTATTTAAAAATAAAAAGTTACTGTACAGTCGTTTCGAAGTTAACATGACATTTAAAAAAATGACAGTTGCCGAAGTTTGTAAGAATCTTTACCTACAACTCGTTTTATATTACGCGTATGCTTTATTTATTCATTATTATTTGCTATACTTGCGTCAAGAATTCAGACGTCTTACGGCACGGCTGACGTTACACATTTGTTTTTATTGCCAACGTAATTTTTGATATTTGGTCGCGTTAAAAACAATCAGTTTTTGCAATTTAGTGCAATATACAGTATGCGCCAAAAGTATGGAATAAATTCAATAAAAACGAAACAATTATTTTTTGGGAAAAATCCTCGAACAGGTCGATTCTTAATTTAAAAAATACATATTTTAGCGTAAAATGCGATTTTCAAATGTCATTTGTTTTAGAGTAATGACGTCATCGATTTTTTTTAAATGGCAACACCATATTTTTTTACTTGATTCTGAAAGATTGTTTAATTCTCTATCAGACAGTACTAAAATTTTGCCCTCTTACATAGGAAAGTTTTCGAGTAAATGACGATTGAATGTTAGAAAACGTAAATCAATTAAAATAAAGCAAAAACGTTATCAAGTTTAGTTTTTCGAATTCCATAGTTCTTTTATGGATCACGTAGGTGAAAATCTTTGCAAAGTGTCATTGTCACACCGACTTTCTAATAAGTATTGTAAGCGGCATAGAAATTATTATTCAATTCAAAGAATTGAAATTTTAATTCTTATCGGATGCGGGAATATGACTAGAACTCAGCAGGAAGTTTCCGATTTATTTAATGAAAAATATCCAGATCGCCCTATCAGCCAATCAATAGTCAGTAAGGTTGAGTCTAAATTTAGAGAAACTGGCAATGTTGTAAATATTCCAAAACCTGGACGTCCAAGCATTAATGAAAATCAGAAACAGAACATTTTGATAAGTATGGTGGACAATCCTCATAATTCTTCACGATTGGTTGCATTAAACAATGACACTAGTCAGAACACAGTGCTACATATCTTGAGAAAGGAAAAATATCATCCCTACAAAATTCAACTTGTGCAGGAACTCAATGAAGATGATCCCGATCGCCGCTTACACTTTTGCGAAATTCTAATGGATTTATGTCAAGGAAATAGAAATTTACACCGGCAAATACTTTTTTCAGACGAGGCCACATTTTGTCTGAATGGTACAGTAAACCGTCAAACTTGCAGATATTGGAGTCGGGAAAATCCTTATTGGATGGCAGAGACACAGACCCAACACCCTCAGAAATTAAATGTTTGGGCTGGAATAGTTGACGACAGAATAGTAGGGCCTTTCTTCTTTGAAGGAACCCTTACAGGACAAAGATATTTAGAGTTTCTAGAAAATGACCTTGTTCCAGCCCTTGCAGTAATTTTTCCTAACGATAATGACCCTGACATTCCTGACGATACCATGTTGGTGGATGGCAATTCGAACACTTAATTTAAGTATAAAATTTAATCAATTGTATTTTATTTTACATACCTCAGAATTGTTACTTTTTATGGATAAAATTTACGTTTTCTAACATTCAATCGTCATTTACTCGAAAACTTTCCTATGTAAGAGGGCAAAATTTTAGTACTGTCTGATAGAGAATTAAACGATGTTTCAGAATCAACGAAAAAAATATGGTGTTGCCATTTAAAAAAAAATCGATGACGTCATTACTCGCAAACGAATGACATTTGAAAATCGCATTTTACGCTAAAATATGTATTTTTTAAATTAAAAATCGACCTGTTCGAGGATTTTTCCCAAAAAATAATTGTTTCGTTTTTATTGAATTTATTCCATACTTTTGGCGCATACTGTATGATAACATCTTAAGGTACTGAACCTTTTGTATTGTAAAATACTACACCAAGTATTGCATTTTTCCACTTGCATTTTACCAACGAAAACTACTGTTTATGTAAACTGTTGCATTTTTGTCTATATACGCACATGTGGAGATCCTATCTGTAGTTCTTTCATAAAATGACACAAAAGTTAAATATTGTTAATTATAGAAGAGGTTATTTCTTTCTTAAATTATAGATTTATATAAACTGGAGATACACAAATGTATTACTATTATTTACTACAGTGTGCAGGTGGACCATCAGATTCAGCATGCGGCCACAAGATGTAGTTATATGCCTCATCACGTCTACTCAGGTATCCTTCTGATGGATAAGTCGCCAGTTGCTTCACCTCCTAGGTTATGCTGAGGAGAGCTAAAAAGCGGTATATGTCTGGTGTGCCGCTAATGAATGACTTTGACAGTTTGCTATGTCTTTCTTTGCTTGTATAAATAAATAAATACTTATGAGTGAGAGAGTGAATATTATTTAATTATTTATATAAGGTAAATAGAGTAGTAGCTACTCTAGAAAGGAATACTATATAACAAGAATACTAAAATACTAATTATGTACTTCAGTTTTACTTTTTCTTAACGCAATGCTATTATTTACTTTATCTAAAATTATTTTATATTATTTCAAATATTTGCAGTAATTAATGCAAACCTAAAACTACAACTAAAGAAAACATAACTTTATTTTGAGAATAACAATTGTTGACTCAAGTAATTCATATTAATAAAAAAAATCTTTAAACAAACATAACTTCATCTCATATTACGTATAGTAATTTTATTGATTCTTTCAATAAAGTATGCTATACTTGAGGATTAGTGAAACTAAGCTAGCGTTGGAATAAATGTATTAATCTTGATATTAGTATAACTTTCTTTGCGTACATATAAATATCAAGCAAACATTAGGCACATAAAAAGGAAATGCACTAGCCGCACTACTTTTGCTAATGCTAATAGTACTACTGATAATTTGAGGTTAACAGAAGCAAGTAAGGGTGCAATGTTGTCGTACGTTACAGTTTTAAGGTTTTCTTGGGAAACCTTTATTGTTTACTTCATTAATACTGATAAAAAACAAATTACTTTACAGGAGCTTTTACTTAACCTTAGTTGTACTTTAGTTTGTAACGTCATAACACAGTCTTGCTTCGTATTGCTGTTATTGTATTTTTATTTTTTAAACGTATTTGTAATGTTTTTTGTTGCTTTTGTTCAAATATACAAACCCCTTGAGCATCGGTACTTATATTTCGAATACTATGTATACTACGCGAAACAAGTAACTAGTTTTTTTTTTATAAATAATAAAGTTAGTACTTGTAAATTTGAATATTTAATAATATATTAACTTTTTAAATAACTAAAAACAGTGATATAATAAAAAATGTTGCATCGCTACGAAAATTGGTTTTGAGGAAAACAGAATGTTGGGTTAAACTGCCGGTCTATAACCGTTTGACGATACGCTCTCTCCTTCCAAGCCGAGGAATACGCATATGGGAGAGAGATAGCAGAAGGGGTGACACGATGTAGTGGAGTGTATAGTTTTATTCGAGAGGGTAATATTTGTACATAAACGATACCTATTCATTGACAATACGGGTTCGAGTCTCTTTGTCTCTGCTAATTAAAGACGAAGACCGATCGGCCCGACAGCGGTACCAAACAGGTAGGATCCACGGCTTATTTTGCACAATATAAAACCAAAATGAACAAAATTAATACCAAATAAAACAGTGTCTAATTAGGAAGTATTAGTGGAATGAAATGTTATACAGTGCTTTCGAAAAGTAAGGAAGAAATTAATTATTTTTGAAATTGAGAAGTTCTCGAAAAAATCCCCTGACACGTCGATTTTGTTTTTAAAAAAGGCACTTTTTGACATACGACCCATATTTCTGACGTCATCATTGTTCGAGATATGAGGTCATCGACAATTTTTTTAAATATCAACCCCCAATTTTGACCATGCCATTTGAAAGAGCGTGCCATTCTACATACATACATCATGAAAAATTTCAAGAAAATAATGTTTGAAGATTTTAAAATTTAATTTTCACAATACTGAAAACTAAATTAAATGTTTAAATTGTGCAGCGTTGGCTGCCTGACAGTAGCCAAGACGATTAATTAATTCTTTTTGGACATTATCAATAACTTCAGGAGGTATACGATGTATCTCGTGACGAATTCTTGCTTTTAAATCTTCTAAACTAACCGGTCTAGTAACGTATACTTTGCTTTTCAAGTATCCCCACAAGAAATAATCTAGGGGTGTCAAATCAGGCGATCTGGCTGGCCACTCAATCGGCCCCCTTCTCCCTATCCAACGATTCGGGCTCATCTAAATAAGCACGGATAGGTGTTGCATAATGAGGAAGTGCACATTATTGTAAAAATTAAATTTTAATGGTATGGTCAAAATTGGGAGTTGCTATTTAAAAAAAATATCGATGACGTCATATCTCGAACAACGATGACGTCACAAATATGGGTCGTATGTCAAAAAATGTCTTTTTTAAAAACAAAATCGACGTGCCAGGGGATTTTTTCGAAAACTCCTCAATTCCTCAAAAATAATGAATTTATTCGTTACTTTTCGAAAGCACTGTAGAAACTATTGTTTTAAATTACTACCAACATTTTAAGAAACACCTTGTGTATTTATTTAGACTTACGACTGTCTTGGATGTAAGACAGTCTTACATCCAATTATAGGGTAAGGAGGTTTGGAATAAAAAATAACTCAAGATCTTTAAATTGTATATAAATATCAACAGCTTCATTATCTATTAAATAAGTAAACATGATTATCTTGACTCTTCTTATAAAGCTCATAACATGACATTTACTTATATCAAGTGGCAATGTTACTGTGACACAATAAATTAATCTTAAAAAGATCTTGTAGCAAACAACAGTCTTCTAACGAATTAATAGAATCATACAACTTTAGATCATCAGCATATAATAAACGTTCTTAAATGAATGTCCTTGCAAACATCATAACATATCAATATAACATTTACACTTTAGTTCCTATTCCATCAGTGAAGATGAAAAACTCTGCCTATATTTATCTCTAACATAACAGCTTCCAAAAGCGCCAACTTTTTGCGACTACTGGTAATCTATTAGAGATCGGAGATCATAGAGAGGACAAAAGAAGTTCTTTGAACCATTAAATGCGCCCGACTGTGGACGAAGTCCATCCTGCGGGTTTCAAATATCGCCAAACCGTGCCACTCTTTCCGCTCCTCTTCCCACCCGAATTTAGAGAATAAACTTCCAATTTGACCGGGACGACCGAACTAGCCTTTCATTAGAAAACGCTCCTGTTGTCCGCCGGAATTAGGAGAAATAAGTTAATTAAACTGGAATAATTCGTTTAAACGAAAAGTACACGCTTGTGGAAAAATTCTACAATTCTTTCAATAGAACTGTTCCTGAACCACAACTGTTAGAAATATTTTGTGTGTGGTGTATATTTTGGAGCAGTTATCAAAGAATATTTGGAACAAAGAAGTCTTATATGCTCAATTTTTGAAGAAATTGAAACTTAATTAAATTAAGAGCATACGTACTTTATGGACATAGAAAAAGCCTTTGACAGAGTACCGAGAGAGAAAATATGGCAGAGTTTAGAGAAAAGAGATGTAGAGCCGAAGTTGATAAGATCGATTCGGAGTTTGTACAGTAATAGTAAGATTTATGTAATTAGTAAAACTACGAGGTCGATTATCTTCAGAATGAGGGAAAATTTAAGACAAGGAGGAGTTATGAGACTGGTCTCTGTGTTTATCGATGACATAATAAATAAATGTAATCAGAAGGATAGAAACCTCTATGTAGGATATAGGAATTTAGAAAAAATAAGGATAAACGAATGTGCCTTTGCAGATGATGTGGTAGTCATGGCATGTAGTGAACAAGACTTGCAAGAAAATTAATGATTTGGAACGAGGAAAGAAAAAATGGGGAAATGCAACTGAATAACAGAATCCTAGAACTAAACATAGTAATAGATGATCCAAAAATAGTTATTAAGTTCAAATATCTAGGTGCAGTAATTGATGAACAATGAAAATGAGATTTACAAATTGAAGAAAAAAATAGAGAAAATTTAAAAGATTTATTACGCAATGAACAATAATTTTATAAATAAAAGGGAAATAACAATAGCAACAAAGATTTAGGTATACAAAGCAATTCACAGACCGATACTTAAGGATAAACGAATGTGTCTTTGCAGATGATGTGGTAGTCATAGCATGTAGTGAACAAGACTTGCAAGAAAATTAATGATTTGGAACGAGGAAAGAAAAAATGGGGAAATGCAACTGAATAACAGAATCCTAGAACTAAACATAGTAATAGATGATACAAAAATAGTTATTAAGTTCAAATATCTAGGTGCAGTAATTGATGAACAATGAAAATGAGATTTACAAATTGAAGAAAAAATAAAGAAAATTTAAAAGATTTATTACGCAATGAACAATAATTTTATAAATAAAAGGGAAATAACAATAGCAACAAAGATTTAGGTATACAAAGCAATTCACAGACCGATACTTACACATAGGTGTGAATCATGGGTATTAACCAGAAGTCAAAAAGTCAGATACAAGCAATGGAGATTAAGTATTTAAGACGGGTGAAGGGGATATCTAGACTGGACAGAATTAGAAATGAGATAATAAGAGAAGAGTTCTGCATTAAATCTATACTACAATTTATAGAGAAAATACAATTGAGCTGGTAAGGACATTTAAACAGAATGAGCACTAGCAGACCGGTGAAGAGAATTTGAGAAGCAAGAGTAGTGATCAAAAAGAAGAGAGGGAGAGCAAGGGAGACGTGGGATAGCTTAATTGGGAAAATCCTCAAGAAGAACAAAACATGGAAGGAGGGAAAGGATCTTACGCAAAATAGGAAAGAATGGAGTGAATTCATACATGAATGAAAGGAAACCTCCCCCATACCTAATAATTTAACGGGGTTTTTTTGATTATATACAGGATGATTCAGTAATAATGTCATTAATTTTAACCACGTATTCGGAAGACCTTATAAAGACAGAAAATCGAAAACCTATTTTTTATCATTTCGTTTTGAAAGCAGAATCAAGTTGAGCTCATAAGTTTATATTGCCAAATAACACAAATCTCATTTGATTTTGAATATACTCAGACGCACACGGAAGGCACAGAGGACAAGTTCAGCAGAGAACAACCGCGGTCTTTCACTACTTTCACTTTACCCCAACAACGACGTATGCAAGAAGTTCGAGACGCTCAAGCTGTAGAGGTGGGACTTTACTTTCTTCCGAGCTTTTTTCGTACACTTATTTAAGACTGTAACATATTAAATCTAAAGTAATCTTAAGAGAGGGAAGCCTATTTAAATATAATATAAATTGCATTTTTATTTAGGCAAGTAGCAAATTCTATTCATTATAAACTACATTGGCGACTCAAAGATACGAAATCACCAACTTCTACCACGCGAAAATAATGATGGATGAAGAAGGGAGAGAAGTCGGGAATCGGCTAAACGGGAATTTGAACTGCGAAATTTTTAGCTGCCGAGTGTGTCAATTACAGCATATCTCATGTCGGCGCTGATTACTGCGGTTGGCATTTATTATAAAATTCTCATGATTTCCTATTGATTACACCGGATGTTTATAAATATGCAAATTTAATTAATTTTTGTTCTATTATTTAGCGGTTCTGGAGTTCTACATTAAAAACAAGATTATTGACGTAAATACGGTCAAGATTCGGATTGCTGGATTATTGATTACTGAATAGATGTCTCGGATTGCTTTTTCTTGACAGCACGAAGTTTTTTTTATTACCCTGTACTTAAATATAAAAAATGTTTCAACCTCTCTTATTTAATCCAGTTATTACTAGATTTTTTTTACTATTTAGGTATGTAATAAAATATGAATGTTTAATTTTAAGCAAAGAAATAAGTTACCGTAATTTCACCACATCACCACTAATAATTATGGCATTACCTACACAGTATTTTCACTATGTATCTACGACGCACAAATGCTACAAAAACGCGAAAATATAATAAACAAACTACTGTTTACATCACCTGTATCCACTAAAACAAACCGCGCTGAACGGCGTGTAACGTCGCACCAACGATATCGCGTTTTCGACCACGTGGTTTTGTTTACATTCTATGGAAATTTGTTAATGTTGTAATACATTTCAAACCAATATAAAATTCATGGAACTTTTCCATTACTTAGTTTTTTCAAAATAAATTAATCGTGAAATGTCCAAAAATAGAATCAAATTTCTCTTTTATACATAAAATGTTATATGCCAAGCACGTTCGTAACTGGTAAATGCTATTTACCTACCATGTACCGTAAATAACTACAGAAAGACGTCAGTACTTTAAATTTTACATTGCTGGTTAAATCGTCCTTTTCATATAAGATATGCTTCTAAAATTTCGAATAACTGCATCGCTACCAAACCGCGTCGTCTTGCCCCAAAACTCCGATATAATAACAATCCACAGCCACCCTAAACATCACCATCCCCATTTATACCTGATGATGGCGGTGGATTTCACACCGTCGACGATCCACTAAATTTAATCAAGCAGGCGCCGGCTTCTTGCCCGGCCGTCTTCGATATAATAAAAGGACTTTAGCGACTACGTAAAGGGTTACTTAAGATGAACGGGGGCCGTAAAAGGGGGTGGGGGAGGGTGGTGGCGGTTATTTACACCCTCATCAGTTTACAATGACCCTCGAGGAGGGGCGTTGGTCCGCGAATTCTACCCGCTGGTGGATTTATGTCGATGTGAAACCCAATGCTCAAGATAAGCGTCAGACGTTACGGCCCCTCCTAAGGAGTTGTGGGACGTAAAGGATTATAGGGCGCGGACGACTCGCCTGGCCGGGATATTGGCAATAAAACGGATTAATTTACACGTGTTAATTCGCAATAGAACCGCCTGTACAGTAGGAGTAAATCCGTCTCGTGTTCTGTCCAAATTCAAGGACAGATTCGTCAGAAATTCCAAAGTCTACTCTGTCTTGCGAAATACAAGAAAGGAGAAAAAATGCACTAAAAAATTTCAGGGTGATTCTTAACGTATATACGCATAATCTTGGGAAATTATAACTGAGGACAAATAATGACGAATAGTGAAAAAAATGTTATAAAATAATTTTAGTTTTGGAAGTTTGCAAAAATTTATCAGGTGAAATTTGCTTATAAAAAATAAGAAGTAAACAAGTTGATATTGATACCATAAAACCTAAATTACTGCTATGTGAATATTTTAGAAAATTAAAGAAAAAATCTTTTAGATTGATATTCTTAACTTCTCATGCGGGCTCCTGTTTATATAAAAATTTCTCATTAATAGATAGGCGATTAATTTTGGAATACTCTGTATAATTTTAACGTAAGTAGGTATACCTAAGTATATCTAGTTTATTTAATTACATTGGAGTTTTACAGAGAATAATATTTTAATATATAGGTAGGTACTTCATTTCCATGGTAAAAATATTTGTATATACTCGAATCAAGAATTTAGACGTCTTAAGTCACGGCTGACGTTACACATTTGTTTTTATTGTCAACGTCAAAACAATGATTTCTTGCAATTTAGTGCAGTATATAAACTTTTAGTGTAGTATATAGTTTTATTACTATCAGTTGCAGTTTCTTAAATAATATATAAATAATATTTTGATGAAATTATAATGAATTATTCATTTGTTCATATGATGTAAGTTGTCGCGAGTATAAGTATATGTTTTACATACGTTAAACGAAGAATTACGCTATAATTTTAGAAAGAATTAGTAAATTTACATGTTTAGCACGAGTACTTATAAGCAGTTTCCATGACAAAAAACATATAATTTTTACATATATTGTCTGTTTGAACCCTTCTCAAATGGTACGTCTATGTAATCCTGTCCCCTGCAACTCTTACCTCCATCATTCATTTAACTACCGTAAATTAGCTACTTTCCACTGTTTTGAAACTCGGATATAAACAATACTTATTTATTTAAAAATATGCTGCGCTGACAGACTGTTCCAATTATAGGACATAGACTATAAAGAAATTAAATACGAACAAAAATTACATTAAAAGATACATTCAACGACCTAAAACACATAATTTAATCTTAGATACACTAGTATCAAACAAATCAATCTGTGCCTAAAACTGCCTATGAACTAAACACATGGAATAAGTTGGCAAATGTTGCATAACATTGCTATACGGCGCTGATAAATATAATGTAATGTTACGGTTATCAGAACAATTAATGTAATTATTAAGAAACTTAAACAAAACTTACAGTGAAAAGTAAATCCGTCTCGTGTTCTGTCCAAATTTAAGGACAGATCCGTCAGAAATTCCAAAGCCTGCTTTGTATTGCGAAATACAACAAAGAAGTAAAAATGCACTCTAAAAAATTTCAGGGTGATTCTTAACGTATATACGCATAATCTTGGGAAATTATACCTGAGGACAAATAATGACGTAGTGAAAAAAATATAGTAAAATATTTTTAGTTTTTATTTTAAGTTGATATTGATACCATAATATCTAAATTACTGCTAATTTCTCTTCCACCGACTATACTTTACATAAGACTTACATACTATGTGAATATTTTAAAAAAATTAAAAAAAAATCTTCTACATTGATTTTCTTAACTTCTCATGCGAGCTCCTGTTTATATAAAAATTTCTCATTAACAGATAGGCGTTTAATTTTGGAATACTCTGTATAATTTTAGCGTAAGTAGGTATATCTAAGTATATCAACTTTATTTAATTACATTGGAGTTTTACGGAGAATAATTTTTACAATATATAAGTAGGTACTTCATTGCCATGGTAAAAATATATAAGTAAGTATATTTTTTTACATACGTTAAGCGAAGAATTACGCTATAATTTTAGAAAGAATTAGTAAATTTACATGTTTAGTACGAGTACTTATATGCAATTTCTATGACAAAAAAACATAATTTTTACATATATTTTCTGTTTGAACCCTTCTCAAATGGTACGTCTATGTAATCCTGTCCCCTGCAATTCTTACCTCCCTTATTCATTTAACTCCCGTAAATTAGCCACTTTCTACTATTTTGAAACTCGGATATAGACAATACTTATTTATTTAAAAATATGCTGCGCTGACAGACTGTTCCAATTATAGGACATAGACTATAAAGAAACAAAAATTATATTAAAAGATACATTCAACGATCTAAAACACATAATTTAATCTTAGATACACTAGTATCAAACAAATAAATCTGTGCCTAAAACTGCCTATGAATTAAACACATGGAATAAGTCGGGCAAATGTTGTATAACATTGCTATACGGCGCTGATAAATACAGGGTTAACTATGACTAAGTACAAAAATTTTAACCACGTGCTCAGGGAGGCCTAAAACACAATAAAAAAGTTATTCCAGAGTTTTAGCTCGGTATTTAAAAAAATGGGGCAAAACCCTTTTTTCCTACGGAAAGTCGGCGCCTATGAAGAGTATCGACTGAGATGGCTTATGGCTTAGATCCATAGTTGACATTACATCTGTCAACAACTACCAGGCGGTCGTTTGCAGTATTTCTAAATGCAGAAACGACAAAAATTAACATTTTTATTAGTAATAATACCTGATAGGGTAGCAGTTAATCCAGTTAGCTCCAGTATTTTGCATTCGTTTTTCATTATTTGGTTACAAACTGGTAAAACTACATTTTCCCTCACTACCGATAAACACTCTTCCTGTAGGTACAGTTAGATACAATGCCTATGTATTATAACAAAATCGAAGAAAGGGATGAGTAGGTAGGTTCTAATAGATAACAGAAAACGTTTAACACCCACGGCAGTCTTGTCCCATAACCTAGAAAAACAAACCGGCGAACTATATTGTGGGAAAATATATGTACCCGACACATATTCCTTTATTTATTAACTATAAAACATTTAAAATTAAAATAAGGCACTAAAAACTGAAGAAGAACACAAAACTACAACGTAAACACAGGAATTAAATTATAACATGACAGCGAACCGACTGCTGACTATGGTCGACTATGGCCGACTGTTGCATATGACGGTTGCTTGCTGGTTGCATACTCTGATTCTCGCATTGGCGGTGTTAAATAAGGATTTAATATAATATCGAAAAACATTTTTTTTCGCTTTATAAATAAGTTTGGAATTTTTTTGAAAGGAAATTCTGTTAATTCTTATTTTTTTTCAATCCCCTCTTAAAATATTTGTACTTAGTCATAGTTAACCCTGTATAATGTAATGTTATGGCCATCAGAACAATTAATGTAATTATTAAGAAACTTACACAAAACTTACAGTGAAATGTAAATGCGTCGAGATGTCACATCGTTTAAGTTGAATCTACTCAATAGATTAGATTGAGGAATACTTCTGGCATGCCTAACCTGAAATATAGATATTTAAGAAATATCCTCTGAACTGTTTCCAAATGTTGAGAATGTAATGAGTAATATAAAAGGATTCCAAATAATACTTCCATACTCAGTTTTGACCTGACAAACGCATTGTACAATATAGACATTGCAGGAATCTCTCTGTATAAATCAAAATTTTTATTCACAAAAGATATATAATTAATATAAGGAACAAAGGTAAATTTAGTTCAAAAGTAACTCCCAATTTTCAAATTCAGTGAAACAAGCAACAATCTCAGAACCAATGTTGTACATGTAAATAATACGATTAATATTCCTTATGTAAGTCATAATGGAACATTTATTAACTACAGTTAAATCATTTTGAAGTATAATACAATCATCTGTAGATGAAACCGATGTATACAGTTTGAAACCAACCGCATATAAAAGATCATTGGCTGTCACTGATCTCATTGGTGAACGTATTAAACAGCAGAGAGCAAAAAACTGAACCCTGAGGTACCCCAGATGTAGCAATGATTTCAAATGAAGTAAATCCAAGATATTGTACGCTTAGCAATCTAACAGAAAGGTATATACAAATCGAAATTAGATAGCTTACGAAGGGGAATTCGGCAATCCAACCTGTCAAAAGTCTTTGACATATCTGTGTAGCCACGTCAACCTGTCCACTGCTATTCAACGTATTAGAAATAAAATAAATAATACAGACAAAATTAGTTAAAGTAGATTTACCGGCCAAGAATTCATGCTGACATCAAGAAATTTGTGATTCAACATGACAGTAAAGTATATCATATCATTCAAACACTTGCCAACATTTTATCTTCTTCTTTGAAAACAGAGCAGATTTTAGTCCACTTAGACGGAAATATTGCAGTTTGAAAGGCCAAATTAAAAATAATAAGCTAAGGAGATGCCACAATATTGCACAATCTTTCAGCAAAAATGACGGAATTCCATCAGGACCTATAGTTAACTTATTCTTATTTTTTTTTAGAACTTTTAAAACATTATCATCAATAACTAAGGGAATATTCAACATAAAAATATTACAATTCGAATCTAAGTCAACTTTCAAATGAAATGAAACTGGCAAATGCATTAACAATAGTTTGAGGACTATTAGAATTAACATTATCGAAGATTGTTGATACTGATATGGAAGATGTATTACGCAAATTGTTAATGAAATACCAAAAATAACGCGCGTTTGATTTTACTGGAGTTTCACAGTTCTGTAAATATGTTACTGGAGCATATATATCTTTGCTTTTTGTAAATTCGCTAGAAATTAAAACATTTTGCATAAAAAATATAAATAAACCTCTTGTGATACTTTTTTTGGCAGAAAATAGTATATAGGTGTATTACTACCTAAAGCTGACTAGACCCTAAAAAAATAATTATGTTTCCTTTTCCCAAAATAGAGTTACGTCATAAAAATTACTTTCGTATTTGCCACTTCTACTCGTATAACTTGAAAAGGGAGGTTACGTTTATTACAATTTTTAGTCATATTTTTGTATGTACCCAAAATTTGTAACATACTTTAGGTACGCTCTGTATAAGTACATGTTTATAAAACGCAGCATTCAATTTTTTGCATGTGTTTGATATCGGAAGAAAGTTTCCATTTCCACAATTTTTATTTTTATTTTCAACCCACAATATTTGTTCACTTCGCTTTTGATGAATTCTTCCCACATTCGATCGCTCGACATTTGAGAAATCACGTTTCGACACGGTACGTGAAAATGCGAATTTTATAAGATATATACACCCAACACATTCGCAAATAAAATGTCCTATTTCCTATATCCCGATTTTTAATATAGTCCCAAGTATATAACATAAAGTTTCAGTGCCTGACATTACGCGTATGATATATGAAATAGCGATATTAGAAAAGCAATATTAAAGCATCAATACGAAGACTAACGTATTTACCACTCACATATGGATATTAAAAGCAATAAATCTGAACTTTTGATACTCTGCCTCCGCTTCTGCTTTCGGATGACGTAAGCCGCGTGCACACCGCACGGTATATATATTTTTGATATATGTTTATACTTATTTAATCTTACAGGTTCGACAGAAAGTGTAGCAGAAATGGTTATGAATATCTAAAACCTTCAGAGAAAGGTGCCGTGCTGTAAAAAATCCACGTAGTAAATAAGAGTTTGTAAAATTTATTATGAGACTAACCTGCAAGTATTTGGTACCAGGAAGTGAAATTTGCTATCTGCAATAACTTGCAAGACATTAATTTGTCACAAAATTGATTTACCTATTCAAATAGGCCAACAACAACAAAAAATGAAATAAGGTAGGAACTGGCTCGACAAATTTTCGCTATTTTTTGCTTTACGAAAAAATATATTAAGTACGACAACATTTCATAAGCTATCTGCAAGCGATGATGGAAAGTGTCTGTGTATACAGGGTGTTTCTTAAATAGAGGTAAAAAAATCCAGAGGCGTATTCTGTGGGGGTTTTTTGTTATATAAATCTGGGGTTTTAAAACAGCCATTGTCCAGCTAACAAATTTGTTGAAACAGCATAGGTGCCTTGAGGTCACTACAACATACGTACATTTACTAATTAAACACCCATTGCCTCATTAGCTTATACTATTACTGTTACATTCTTAAAGACTGGCAACGACTCATACTATAGGATTTGCATCGGCGCCTTCGCCATTATACAGTATGCGCCAAAAGTATGGAATAAATTCAATAAAAACGAAACAATTATTTTTTGGGAAAAATCTAGGTCGATTTTTAATTTAAAAAATACACATTTTAGCGTAAAATGCGATTTTCAAATGTCATTTGTTTTCGAGTAATGACGTCATCGATTTTTTTTTAAATGGCAACACCATATTTTTTTCCTTGATTCTGAAAAATCGTTTAATTCTCTATCAGACAGTACTAAAATTTTGCCCTCTTACATAGGAAAGTTTTCGAGTAAATGACGATTGAATGTTAGAAAACGTAAATCAATTAAAATAAAGCAAAAACGTTATCAAGTTTAGTTTTTCGAATTCCATAGTTCTTTTATGGACCACGTAGGTGAAAATCTTTGCAAAGTGTCATTGTCACACCGACTTTGTAATAAGTATTGTAAGCGACATAGAAATTATTATTCAATTTAAAGTATTATGATACATTTAACTGTTACTCAAAGAATTGAAATTTTAATTCTTATCGGATGCGGGAATATGACTAGAACTCAGCAGGAAGTTTGCGATTTATTTAATGAAAAATATCCAGATCGCCCTATCAGCCAATTAACACTCAGTAAGATAGAGTCTAAATTTAGAGAAACTGGCAATGTCGTATATATTCCAAAACCTGGACGTCCAAGCATTAATGAAAATCAGAAACAGAACATTTTGATAAGTATGGTGGATAATCCTCATAATGCTTCACGATTGGTTGCATTACACAATGACACTAGTCAGAGCACAGTACTGTATCTTGAGGAAGGAAAAATATCATCCCTACAAAATTCAACTTGTGCAGGAACTCAATGAAGATGATCCCGATCGCCGCTTAAACCTTTGCGAAATTCTAATGGATTTATGTCAAGGAAATAGAAATTTACACCGGCAAATACTTTTTTCAGATGAGACCACATTTTGTTTGAATGGTATAGTAAACCGTCAAACTTGTAGATATTGGAGTCGGGAAAATCCTCATTGAATGGCAGAGGCACATACCCAACACCCTCAGAAATTAAATGTGTGGGCTGGAATAGTTGACGACAGAATAGTAGGGCCTTTCTTCTTTGAAGGAACCCTTACAGGACAAAGATATTTAGAGTTTCTAGAAAATGACCTTGTTCCAGCCCTTGCAGTAATTTTTCCTAACGATAATGACCCTGACATTCCTGACGATACCATATGGTTTCAGCAAGACGGTGCACCTCCGCACTATGCGCGCCCTGTACGAGATTTTTTGGACAACTGTTTTCCTGGGAGGTGGATCGGCAGACGCGGACCGATAGAATGGCCTGCAAGATCGCCAGATTTTACACCTCTTGACTATTTTTTATGGGGATACTTGAAGTCAAAAGTGTACATTAATAAACCACGTAATTTAGAAGAACTTCAAAATCGCATTCGGGACGAAATACGCAGAGTTACCCCAGAAATCATTCATAATGTACAAGAAGAATTTCTTCACAGACTTGCGCATTGTCAAGAAGTTAGTGGATGGCAATTCGAACATTTAATTTAAGTATAAAATTTAATCAATTGTATTTTATTTTACATACCTCAGAATTGTTACTTTTTTATGGATAAAATTTACGTTTTCTAACATTCAATCGTCATTTACTCGAAAACTTTCCTATGTAAGAGGGCAAAATTTTAGTACTGTCTGATAGAGAATTAAACGATCTTTCAGAATCAAGGAATAAAATATGGTGTTGCCATTTAAAAAAAAATTGATGATGTCATTACTCGAAAACAAATGACATTTGAAAATCGCATTTTACGCTAAAATATGTATTTTTTTAATTAAAAATCGACTTGTTCGAGGATTTTCCCCAAAAAATAATTGTTTCGTTTTTATTGAATTTATTCCATATTTTTGGCGCATACTGTATGTATGTTATAAAGGCTTTAATTCGGTAACTTTTCCTGTTTTATCAGGTGTTCCCCAAGGAACAATTTTGGGACCTCTCCTAATTAATATATTTATTAATACTGTTGTCGATTGTTTGGATTCAGGATTGTATTGATTTGCAGAGAAATATTGACAGACTGAATTTATGGTGTTTAGAACACAGATTGCCTTTGAATGCTAACAAGTGTAGTGCATTAAGCTATACCTTAAAGAAGAATATTTTAAATTTTTCCTATAATATTAACAACGTCTCACTTGCTAGACCCAAGATCTGGGTGTGTATTTTAACCAGAAATTACATTTTTCACATCATATTACTAAAATGGTTTCAGCTGCATGCAGGAACCTTGGTTTTGTTGTTAGAAACTCCAGAGGTTTTGTCAACCTTCACACTGTGAAATTATTATACAATTCATTTGTAAGATCCAAATTGGAATACTGCTCAATCGTGTGGTAACCTAATCATGTGAAATATATTGAATGTTTAGAAAGAGTTTTTGTATTTGAAAAAAGAACAAGATATACTACTGCGTGATCATCACCACAATTCATTGGTTATCCGTCGTCATATGCAATCTGTTATTTTCTTGCATAACGTTATTAACTTTAGATGTGACTTACCCGAATTACTACACAAAATTAATCTAAATGTGCCTACAAATAATACACGTCGTAGTCAAATATTCTTGAAAACTGCTAGAACCAATATATTGTATTATTCACCATTGTATGCAATGTTACGTTATTATAAAACTGTGCAGGACAGCGTTCATATATTTAATTCTAGTATTAAGCACATAAAAAAAATATTTTAATCTTGATTATTATTTTATTTGTTCCTCTTCTGTTTTTAAAAAATTTTTAAGTCTTAGATATCTGAATTGTTTGTTTATATATACCTGTATCATTGTTTTCGTTATTTTTATACTGGTTAACTTTATATGTTTACTTGTTTACTATTTAACGATCTGTAATTTTTTGTTATTGTTTTTCTTTTTCTTTTTATTGTAAGCTATTTCCCGAGCTGTAATTGGGATTAATTTTCAAGTTAATCCCATTGGATAGTAGAACGATAAATAAATAAATAAATAAATAAATAAATAAATAAATAAATAAATACATTTCCATCGCGTTGCACTACACTTGCACTCACTTTACACCGCAGTAAAAGTAGCTGCATTTGGCACATGTTTACCGGAAAATCGTTCTGCTAAAGCATTTTCACTTTTCCATAAATTAAAACGATATCCATCAACTTCGAGTTGCTATTGAACATGTAAGCCATTTCTAACACTTGAAAAAGGAATGTAAAGACTACAAAAAGTAGTAGTCGGATTTCAATATTCGGAATCGCCTGGTTAGGGACTACAGCAGCCCAGCGATGTTGAAAATACTACAGTTCAATAATGTTTTGCTCGAAAATTACAAGGATATCACAACAATTTTTTACGATATTGACATTTTTCATGACGCATCTATTCTGAAGTTCTGAATCCTGTATAAAGAGTACATTTTCCTAAACCTTTTGTGTATGAATGAACTGATATTTTAACGGTGTTGCAATGGTATATCCTCGAAGAAATCTTGTCGCCACCCATGGTAAACAGCGGCGCGCCCAAAAGCGCAATTGCCCCCCTGGGACACCTTTGAGAGGATTAAATTTTATTTCAGAAGATTAACTTGCCAAAGTTGTCAAAATCCTAACGGTGGCGACGATATTAAAATACACAACAACCGCTCCAACTGCCGAGTCGTTACACTTTGGAAGTTTTTAGATTTGGCGGGCGGTCTTCTTATAACTTTCTTGATTCTATGCACTCGGCATTAGCGCATACGTACATAAAAATTTATTGTTATCTTAAGAGGGACACGGTTTAATCTGTACGAATGTTACTTCCACAACTTTTCTGCTATAAAAGCTAATGAATTTATCGATTTATTAACAGTGAATGTGGAAGACACAGAACAGTATTTTGAATTAGGACCACGCATTACTATTATTTATATTGAAACCAAAAACAACACAAAATTATGTGATTACTATACCTCAGATATTTTAAGAATATGACATATGTATATGCTAGGAGTGAACTTCCTTAAGGGTGCTGTATTGGGGTATAGGGTTTTACACAAGTGCGCAAGGGTTTTGTATCAACTCAGTGCTGGCTGAGATACGCGGATGAGACTTTCACCGTTTGGCAGCATGGAATAGACTCCCTATAAGAATTTTTGGATCATATTTGCCCAGCAACATAACAAGATCAACTTTACATGGAAGTGGAGTAAAGATAAAGCCTTACCGTTTCTAGACATCCTATTAAAAAGGAGGACCTCTGGCGTCTTGGGACACGTTATCAATATACAGAAAGAAGACACATGCTAATATATATCTCATGGAAAGTCTAATCATATCCGGCAAAATAACGTTCAGTTATAAAAACCCTAGTTCATGGCGCATTAACGTTGGCTGATGATAACCATCGACAGGAAGTAATAGATTCGTTTCGATCTGTGTTCCTAGCAAATGAATATTCTAAAATAGACTTAAATAAAGTCATTAGACCTCGGTGCGAACAAACAGCAAAGCCCAAGGGTGAAGTGACTACAATCACCACTTTGTCATACACCCCCAATGTGACAGATGAAATCGCAAAAATACTACGCAGACTACTTTCACACGTCTAAAATAAGTCAGCAACTGCGCAACCCGAAATATTAATTGAGTTTGTTACAAACTCCGTGAGTACTTGGTGACATGCAGTGACTATGGCAAAGTATACGTGGGAATGTCTAAACGAACTGTAGAATTCAAGAAAAAAGAACACGAAAGGCACATACGCTTAGGAACAAACATGTGAACCGAAACATACCTGAAGCAACCACCCGTAACACGCATGAACCAGTCAACTTAAACATTGAACTAACCAGCCTCGACACACCGACTAATATAAAACTTCGGCTTAAACATTGCGGTAACCATTCAACTCAAGATAACAGAAGCACTGAAGATCCCATCTGTTAAATATGACCAAACATCTGCAGTTAAGCATCGACCACAAGAAACCAGCCTAGAAAGTGTACATCATTCAAATTCACGTTGCTTAGTACATTTTTGATTCATATATCGTAAAAAGAGTCTGCAGTGTGATAACTCGTTTTGACAGAATGTAATTTCTACAGAGGCCCAGATCATTAATAGTAAATCGCTCCTTCACAATGGTAATAATAATAATAATAATGCATTTATTGCCCAACAGAATAGACATTCCAATTACAGGACAAAACATGTTATAACAAAGTAATGAAGTAACAGTCTACTTAATTTTAATTACTAATAATATTTAACATTTACTAAACTAAATCAGTCTGAAAGCTATGTCATAATATAGATGAGGCCAGTTAAACGCTTCCAAAAAATTGAGAACTAACTGATAATAATTGTTTGAGTGTATCAAAATTTAGGTCACATAAATGAGAAATTTGATCAAAATTAATTGACATGGTGTATACAGGGGATTTCGTAAGGACATTTGTTCTAGCATTACGACAGTAAAACATGTAATCATCACTAGATTCAGGCCTAGGTACACGTAAGTAGAACATTTTTAAAATTTCTGGTGAATCAATGAGGTTATGAAATAATTTAAACAAGAAAGATAGACTTGTAAGAACTCTCCTCAACTGCAACGATTTAAAATCGAATCTCTGCAACAGGAGGCCATGATCAAATCCTCTAGCAGGATAAATATTATCAACGCGATATGCCATGAATTTTAAAAAGCGACGTTGAACACCTTCAAGATGATGAATATTAACTTGATAGCATGGGTACCAAACAAGGCTAGCATATTCTAATCTAGAACGGACTAAAGAATAGTATAAACATTTCAAAGCACTAATATTGTTGAACGATGTGGAATTACGGACAATAAAGCCCAGTTTTAAAGGCGGTGCTTGAGATTGTATTAATATGTTCAGAAAATGAGAGTTTAGCATCAAATATTACCCCTAAGTCTTTAATATTACTGCTGCGTGTCAATGGCTTTGAATCAAGACTGTAATTAAATAAAATTATATTTTTCTTTAAACTGAAAGAGCAAACTTTACATTTATCAATATTAACGAAAACCATGTTTTCTATACACCACACCTGTATTGCATTCAAAAGTTCTTGCAATGCACGACAATCATTATAACAGTTAATGTTACGATAAAGCTTTAGATCATCTGCAAAAAAAAGGTGATTACACTGCAAAGATGACGATAAATCATTTATATAACGAATAAACAGAAGTGGTCCCAAGTTAGACCCTTGAGGTACCCCAGAAGGAGCTAAAAAAATATGAGAATGGTATCCATTATATAATACATACAACTCACGACGGTCAAGATAAGATTTTGTGAGTAGTAGCAAAGAATCATCAAAACCAAATGATTTCAATTTCTGTATTAATATGGAGTGATTTACCTTGTCAAAAGCCTTCTCAAAATCTGTATATATTACATCTACTTGGCCTTTTCTATCAATATGGTCTGAAACAAACTGAGTAAATTCAACTAGATTAGTCACAGTAGAACGCCGTGCAACGAACCCATGTTGATTAGAAGAAATGCAGGTGCTAACATTGTTATAGATATATGCATATAATGTCATTTCAAAAACCTTAGCAAAATTTGACAAAATGGCTATAGATCGATAGTTCTTGATGTTAGAAGCGTTACCACTTTTTAAAACAGGGCAAACTCTTGTCACTTTCCACATGGCAAGAAAAGTGGCTGTTGACAACATGAGATTAAATAAAATAAGAAGTGGAGTACAAAATACGCCAGAACAGTCCTTAATTAAAAAACTAGGGATTAGATCATTGCCGCAAGTCATTTTATTTTTCAATCTCTTAATAGAATTTCGAATATCCATCTCAGTAAATTTTTCCACATTAAAAACTTGAATGTTATTATACGGTACACCAAAGTCATTAGCTAGATCAGTAGAGTATACACTAGAAAAATAAGTAGCAAAATTATTTTCTATCTGAATAGGATTGTCAAAATTCTGTTCATCTAGGAACATGTTAGATGGTATACGTGTAGTACGTCTTTTATTCTGAATAAAAGACCAGAAACTCTTTGGATTAATTACAAAATTGTTTTGTATCGAATTCAAATAATTTTTATATGCATTAGATAATTGATTTTTGATATAAGATTTTAGTCTCTTGTGTTCTTTAAAAAATAAATTATTCTGCGATTTTTTATATTTATTATAATAATAAGCTTTTAGTTTAATGTTACTAATGATCTCAGCAGTGTACCAAGATGGATATCTACGTTTATACATTTTATATACAAGTACATATTGATCTAAAATGCTATAAATAACTTCGTAAAAAGCAGTACAGGCAAAGTCAATATCGTTAAAGTTGTTTAAGAATTCCCAGTTTGTATGAAATAAAGCTTGATAAATACCAATAAAATTTGCTTTTTTGAAATTATAAGATCTGTCGCTATTAATATTTGTGGGGAAATTTCTTAACTTGCTGCTTAAATATTTTGCGTGAATAAGACGCTTTCTAAAACATTCTTACAATAAATAGGTATTATAGTGTAGTAAGTGAGTTTATTTATTCATGCATATTGTTTATTAAAAAGGAATAAATAGGTTTTAAATGCGATAAAAATGGTACGAATGTATGCATCCATCTAACAATTTACCGTCAATTTTCACTGCACTTTCGAATTTTTTAATGCAAAACTGCCTCCCACCGCATACCGGCATATCAGCCGCGTCCAACAAATTCATTAGGTGGCATTTCGAGATAAAATGGGAAGAGTCCCGCGCATTTTTCTGAATTATTCAGCCGGATTATATTTATGGTACCAGTTCCTTTAACAATGAATTATTAAGCACGCGGGGCTGTCACAAAGTTAACGCTAACGGTGGACATACGGTTGATAATTCGTCCACGCCCTGGTTTTTAATTTTAATATAAAATGATGTCACGTAATCAGTATATTAAAGCGGGCCAGGGCTATCTCCGAGGAATCATCATACTTATAATTACTTTACTCGTGATTTACTGCCTAAATATCAAGTTGGCCACGTTCCTGCGTTGGCCGGACGTTTTTGCCATGTCGCCCGATACCAGATTTCACCCCGTTGCAGTTTTATTTCGCTCATTGTGCGTTTGTTTAGTAGAATATTAACTAACTGGGCGTCAATATGGACACTTTTCTGTATAGAAGTATGTAAATAAGAGTGGGTTACAACTTAATAAAAAAACATTAATGTGAAATCAAATGTCATTTAATTTCTATTTTTAAATTTGATTGTCATTTTTATCTCACACAATCACTATATCGGCTATACTCCTTTTTTCGTTTCGTTTCGAAAATAAATTATTAAAATTTAGGTCAGCATTTACACACCATTGACATCTAGAAAATTTTAAAATATACAAAATAGAAAAAAGTTTCCTTTGAAAGTCATTAAAATAAAACCTAACAGATCCATAGTAGTTTGCGTATCTAGGCGGGAAAGTGAACGTTTTCCGAACTGACAGAAGAAATTACCACTTCTAAAAAACCGGGAAGTCACTTTCCCGCCGGGATACATAAAACATTTTGTATCGTACACAAGAAGGAAATAATAAACTTCCAAACTTTTTGTATAACAGTAATTAATTTACAGAAAGAAGTTAGTTCTCTGAAATATTAATATTGTCACAGAATTTGCACCGATCGCACCCAATTCGACGACTATGGTATCGCAAAACGCTAGATTGATCCGATCGCCCCTACGCGATGCTGGTAAACAAACAAAATAATGCCGTGTATCGAGGCGCGACTGAAATATTGACAATCGACGAGAATTGTTCGAGAAATGGATCTAGAGCTGCTAGAAAATATAGATATAATAGAGTTTCAAAGTGAAATAGTGTTTAGTTGAGTTGTAATTAGTATTCAGTATTGTACAGGGTGTTTAATAAATATTAGTAAAAATTAAATGTCTGTTTTTATGGTAGTAGAAAAAGTCGGGTTAGGAAACCCGTGACAATATTGAATACAGGGTTATAAATAGTACAATTATGCCACAAATAAATAGCTTCAGAGAATATCTGAAACACTAGTTGAAAATAAATCATGACGATTTGTAAATTCTGAAGGTTCTGTGATAAGTGAAGCTTCCATACAGGTGCTTTCATTCCCCGGTTTTTTTGTACATAAACAAAAAATTTATTCTCAAGAGAATCTTCATGGTAGCGTTCCGCTACACTCGTAGATAAAAGTACGTGCAAAATTTCAAGTGTGTATCTTACAAAACAATGAGATTATTAACAAAAATAGTTTTTTTAAATGTAACTTTAACACCCTGTATATTGAAACAGGGACGCCCAAACAAATAATGACAAGGAAAGTCGCATTATTTTTGTTCAAGGAATATGTGGTTAATAATAATAATAATAATAATAATAATAATAATAATAATAATAATAATAATAATAATAATAATAATACACATTTATTTACCAAAAAATTATAAAATCATGTTGTAGTAATGGTATGGCTTTCTATTTTGGGACACCCTGTATATCGATTACCTTTGTCATTTAGTATATTTCATCTGAAGCTTCCATTACAAATGTAGTTATATCTTGTGGATTGAACGTTCTTGATTTTTTCAGCAATATAACTAACTGATTTTTGCTTAAAAAAGGCAGTTACGTTCGTTTAACTTCCAATATCAACATTTTTCCTGACAGACAGTGTTGCCTAGTTAATTGACCATAATGTCGAATACTTATATTTCGGTTGTGTATGTTAAAATTACACTATCACTGTATTTTTTTACTTTTTATGGAGAGCAGCTATTCTTAAATAGCTTGTACTGTAAACTGTATCTTTCTTTTGACTTGTTGGGTAATAAATTAAGCACTACTTACTTCTTTGGCTTTCTCGGTAATTTCTTCAAAGGTACATTTCTCCATGCTTTCATCACTATCAGAAGCTTGGGCTTTCCTCGCAATACTTATCTCGTCCATTATTTAATAATTAGCGATGACAATAATTATCCGTTTACTTATAGTAATTTTACAATTTTAAAGTAACTGACACGCGATGACAGATACCTGATGCGCCACCTATTGACAAAAAATATAATTATTTTTCGCTTCTGCGAAAAGTACAGTACAGTTGGTGTCTGAAGTGCGCAATGTCTGCGCTTATCGCATTACTATTTCTTTTATTTTTCTTTGATTGTTGATACATTTAATATAAAAAATCATTAACTCTACCATTCTCTGTTCACAAATAAAATTGCTAAACAGTTGTCTAAACTAAATTCTTTTGCCTAAAAAACAAGCTGGCACCAGGTAGGCAACCCACAAACCGCTCGCCTGGCACAGCGTGTATTCGCACTGTTGCCACGTTGTGATAAAATTCCTTGATATAACTCGATTTATTTTAAGAACGGCTTAAGTTATGCCCTTGTGCCATTTAACTTTTTTGTTCATTTATACTTTATCTATATTGAAGTTATGGTAATCAAACCTCTAAAACCCTCTTTAGTGAATCATATGTACAAGGTACATCTGACGAGACGCATATACTTTCCAGAGCACTCGAAATCCCGATGGAAGTTGGTATTACTTTTTCCAGTCCTGCTTGGAACATTTTTTATTTCATACTGTACTGTAATGAGTCCGGAAAATGTTTATTTCCCGGACTGCTTTAAAAAAACACAATATTCACATTTTTAAAAGATTTTATTTTTAAAACTACAAAATCAAGCCTATAAAAACCATCAGCATAGACTTGAGCATCGAATATTTTGCCCACATTGTCGCAGGATTCATCTTTTTGGAGATATCCAAGAAGTATGCCAAAACGATATTCTCATTCAGGCTGTTTTCTACCTTATAGGTTTTTCTCCACACGTTGAAGAGCTGGTATTCCTTCTCATAACGAGCAGAAGACTTTGTAGGCACCAATTTACTGGTTGCTTCAGTACATTTTAGCTCGATTTCTTCCATTTTTTATGAAAATTATCACAAAATACGCACGGGATGACAACCTGTCAAATTTGTAATTTTTTTTTACATCAATAAGCTAAATCAAAAGCTATGCGACAAAACAAGAATCGAAACGCCTACATACAGGCAGGTTATGTAAAATAAAAAATTAAAATTTAATTTTTTATACAACACAGTATGAAGTAAAACGTTGTACGATACACGGCCGTGAAATGTCATTAAAGTACTCGTTTAGAAATTCCTGACTCGGCTCCTTCGTCGCCTCATCCGTAAACATCTAGACTTGTACTTTAATATACCATTTCCCGGCCTTGTAACGTAAATAACTATTTAAAGCCTTTTCTCATGCTAATAAACATCGTAAATCAATTTACAGTACAGTACAGTATTTTTTTATATTTCTGAAACGTTTTGAGTGTAAGAGTGTAAACAACTGAAGTATTTATAAAAGGGTAACGTGTTGCCTGATTGATTTATTATCTAGTTGTTGAAAGCAATCGAAACAGATGAATCCGTTTTCATGGCCCACTCTGTACTACCTACCCACAGTATCGCGAAAATCGAAACGTTCTTAATGGCCAAGGATTTGTATACATGGTGTACAGCGTGGCGCTGCCATCAGTCAGGGGGAGAGTTGCGGTGGGATATCGGGGGTGGGGGATATCAATAACAAGTGAATGTGCAGGGTGGCGAAGCGGTTATGACAGATCAGTCATCTGCGAAATCATTGTTAAATATTAGCCTTTGTCAGATACAATTACAAGGACAAATTAGCGGGGCATTTCCAAGTAAACAACAGAAGCTGAACATCGGGGACCAATCAATATGTTTTTAAAATATTTATGGTCCCATGAAAATGCACTCCATCAGCTTTGTACAATTTACCGTTGAAGTTAATTTTAATATTAGATTTTTAGATACATATATAATGGTTTATATTTACCGCATGATTTATCAAAATCAGTAGGTACATACAAAAAAAATCCTTCAATGTTCCCCAAAAAAAATAATCACATTTGCTGAGGCCTGGTGATTGTGGTGGCCAATTTTGAGGCAATTTCCTTGTCCTAATCATTTATTTAGAAACTTCAAAATTCAAAAAGTCTTTAACAGTAGAACTAAAATGAGGTGGTGCCCCTTCCTTAATAAACCAAAACTCTAGTCGGTAGTTGCAAAGGCTAAATCTTCGATTAAATCAGAAAGAGAACTAATTTAATCGATTTGGCAAAATAACTGGTCCGATCAAATAACGATCAACAATATCAGTCCAGACATTTATATTAAACTCGTGTTGAAGCATAGGGATTTGCATCGGAATATTCATGAAAGTTGTAAACATTTGTATAATGCCTATATAAGTAAAACAAGGATCATCAGTAAAAAGAATTTTTTTGGGAAAATTAATATCTTGATGCAAGATAAACTCGCAAAAAGTCATCCAAATATTGAGGCACTAGCTCATGCACGTTTTGAATGTGATGTAGTAGATTACGTTTAAGAATTCGGTGGACAGAAGTACTTAAATATCCAGTTTTTTTATATAAACGTTTAATACTTATTTGCGGTTCATCTTCAACAAAATAGTTTCATTTTGTACCCTTATTACACTAGGACGTTCTCGGATATTACTGAAAAAACTGTATCTAGAACCCGTCTTTCAACATTAGAAAATGTTTCTTTATTTGGAAATCTCCTACAAGCAAAGTCTACTATTGACTTTTTGATTTCTTCTAATATACTCGTATTCTATTAAAATCTCGTTTTAATTAAAGCATTTTTTCTTGATAAGCTTAAAGTACTTTAAAATGTAGCAATCATTCTTATCGTTCTTTTATTTAAAAAAAAATTGGTATTTCCGTAACTGAAAAATATATATTTTTTTCATTATTCAGCAATATTTGTTTATCAGCTATAATTTCCCAAGTTTATGCGTATAGCTTAAGAATCACCTTGTGTATGTTTATTTTTGTAGTAGGTACCTCTCTTCCTTGAATAATCGACAATTGTTTGTTTTTCGTTTTTTTTTGTCTACTTAAATAACACTTTTTCCAATTTTTCAATAGGTATCATAAAAATTTTAATTCACTTTTCTAGCAACTTAGCAAATAACGTTTTATAACATACTTATAAATATATATAAAACTTTCCACCTGAATATTTCGTTTAATATGAAATTTTTAAAAAATTCCAAATCACTTTGATTTTTAATTTGAGGGAGACATCGACTTACATACAGTATAAGCGTGTGATAGAAAGAAGAAAAAAACAAAAAACCTGGAAATATTAATTTTTGGAATTTGGCATTTTTATATTTAAAATTGTTTCATGTTATTTTATGTGTTAAATGCTGAAAAAATTTCATAAAATGAAACAATTCATACGTACGTGAGCCAGATTGTAAAGAAGTTTCAAGAAACTGGGTCTGTAGCAAATCTTAAGAAAAACAATGCTCCTAACGAATTTTGGGCGAACAGACAATAATAATAATAATAATAATATAATAATATCTTTACCCCTCATTCTAATCATGAGGATTAGCCCAGAAGTCTAAGACTTGTGCGGGACAGGGGGGCGGCATATTATTAGCAGGCCGCATTTGCACCTAGGAACGACTTACGTTAGTAGGCTCTAAGCACCATTAAATGCAGGAATGAGGGAAACCTACCATACCCGCAGAGAAGCCAATCCCCTCCACGAATATAGCTTATATACGGTCTACCGGCTGCGGGGGTCGAACCCACCTCACTTCACCTCATTTTGAGCTACAAGTTCGGGCTTATCTGGATCAGAATTTTCCAAAACGATAAATAGGTAGGCGCGGGGTTATACAGTGGCCAGCTCGGTCTCCCGATTTGGGCCCAAACGACTTTTTTTTCTGGGGACATCTCAAATCAGTGGTTTTTGTAAGTCATCCCGAAAATCTTGAAGATTTAAGGCAACGTATTGTAAACGAATGTTGGAATTTAATTCCAGAGGTTTTTGCAAATGTAAGATGTTTCGTAGACAGGCTTCACATGTGCCAAGAACAACTAGGTGCACAATTTGAGTATCTATTATAAACAATTTTTAAATGTAAACATACAAAATTTCGAAATATTATATATCAATGCTTTTTTTTTCTTAAAAGCAAATAATGATTTTTTAAATTTTTTTAACTGATTCATTATCAAAATAGCTATCAAACGATGTATCACACGCCCTAGTGCCATTTGAAATTTCAAAGTTGATACCTGAATCTACAAAATAAGTAATGATGTAAGTCGATGTTCCCCTCGAATTAAAAATCAACGTGTTTTTGGAATTTTATCAAAATAATATTAAACGAAATATTCAGATGGGAAGTTTTATATGGAACACTTACTTTTACCCGTGCGATCTTCAATTGTATTTCATACATAAGTTTATTTGGCTCCTATAATGTATCTTATTTATTTATCGTGGCATTTTTCGTTCCAGGATTCCAGCTTCCAGCTTGTTGAAATTAGTCATAATTACAGAACGGGCAACTAACTCTTTGCCAACAGGGCCCTAAGTAGCTGGCTGATGGAAAAATTTACTGTTCGCCTAAAATATCACACCTGGCGTAAATATCTCTAATTAAGAGCAAAAGTAACTTTCCCTGTAGTTCCTAAATCTTTACACGGCCTTCCGCGATATTTCTCGAGGATATTACTGGCAATCCTGCCAAGCACGACATTAATGTTGACGATAGTGCCGCTAATATTAATAAGGGGATACTTAGGGATGTTCTAAACTTGCCACTCAAATAAAGCAGGCGGGTGCGTGAAACAAAAGAAGACGAGAGATATGGCGTTTGACGCCCATTGGCGTCCGCCAGAAACGTAATAACTTCAAAATATCAAGGATTTTTGATAATACTGTATTAAAGGATAATTATCAACATAGCTAACACGGTTTATACAATTTTGTATTAAGTACATTTTTTTACGTTTTTAATTATTGTGTTTCTCACACCATCCACTAATACAATTCAAAAATCGATAAAATAACAACGTACTTTGACAACGTCGATGAAATACGCTAACGTCAAAAGTCTTGGACCCTCTGTACATAAAATGATTCGATTAAACCTAGTGGATAAAAAAGTATATGTACTTAGGGAACAAAAAAGATAATACAAATTTGCAAACCATAAACCTCTACTTTATTACCAATGTCTTTAAAAATCTGGTCAGTTTGGCAGTGTTTTCAGACAAGTGTTGCTTTGAATTTTTGTACATCACATTTTTGTACTCCACTCTACTTCCAAGGCATCGTGATGCTCTCCAGTGGGCGCGAGAGCATAGGGGTTGGCTAGTGCCGCTAGTGGCGGCGGGTTTTATCGCGCAAGAGTTCAAGAGACACTCGAAGCAGGACATATCAATAAATTAGATTGGCCAGCCAACTCTCCTGAAATGAATCCTATTGAAAACATGTGGGATTTCGTTGCTAGAGACATTCATAATTATATTCCTCCACCTCAGACTGCAAATGAGTTAGTCGTGGCGGCAGAAGAGGAATGGAACAATATTTTGCAAGAGATCGTTAACCGCTTGATTTTCTCAATGCACAGACGTGTCAATATGCTATTGGAACCTGGTGGAGGTCATACCAACTATTAGTCAAGTAGAGAACTTGCCTTGTTACTTCTTTTTCATTTAATAAATTTTGTCAGAAATGTCATTTGCTGGTTTTTAATTTTCAGTTTCTCAAACATATTCTTTTCACAAAAAAAGATTCATAAAACAATATACTTTTATAAATGTATTTGGTTTTTCTGACAAAAATATTTCTTTAATAAGAATGAGGGGGGGGGTCCAAATCTTTTGACGTGTGTATTTGTGATTCGATGAAATTATTTTTGTTTATTCGGTTTCATCAAATCTTGCCGATCTTCTAGTAATTTTGCACATCGTCATAATTTACCATTTTGAATAACTTTTTCAAGTAATATTTTACTGTATTTTCAGCGGAAAAGGCACTTTACCTGAAACCAAAACAGTTTCTACTCGGTGCACCGAATATTTCAAATAGAATTATTTCAAAAACTGTTACTCCTAACGACTTCAACACTATTTCAATAGTCAGATGGATACACTAAAGGCCGATTGCATAAAAAATACCTGAACTGCCGTTCAATAGAACTTAGTTCAAATTCTGGACCTGGTTTATTTACATGTGTGTTGTATAAACGAAACTAATGTGTAGTTTAGCTGAACTATGCATTACCGAGGTTGGTAGAACTGCGGCTTGCTAAATTTTGATTTTTAACTGCGACATTTGACAATTTAACCTAAGTTGGCGCGAAATGTTCAATTTTGTAAGGTTATATTCTCCCTTTTGAGTTTTATTTTACTGTAGATATCTTTAACATTCT
Organism: Monochamus alternatus; assembly: GCA_037114965.1. Lineage (NCBI taxonomy): Eukaryota > Metazoa > Arthropoda > Insecta > Coleoptera > Cerambycidae > Monochamus > Monochamus alternatus. Next base: position 16,441,437 of record CM073434.1, on the reverse strand, counting down.
CTTTAGGATATATGTTACTTAAATAATAAATTATATAGTATTTTATCCATGTTTCATTTAACTCACTTACAGTAATAGTAGTAGTGGGTATGTCTCTCCCATTTATTTTAATTCATTGCTGTTGCAGAACAAATAAAGACAAAGTAGTGGTGGAATTTTTTTAATAATATTTTTCTTTAATATCTTATAATTAACTATTATAATAAATAATTAAATACAAAATGGTTTACATTATCAGTTTCTGCTTCAAGTAGAGTCGACTAAAAATTCTTGGATTTTTTAGGATGCTTCCATAAATAAACTACAGATATAGGTAATAACTCTTTATAACAAACGAAATCGCTGCAAAAAATCAATTTCCCTTCACTTTACAAAATGATTTGATCGTTCTCTCAATTGACACTTCTAGGATGTAAGACAGCATTTACTAAATCCATTCATCATCTGTTACGGGTTAGTCTAGTCCATCGTAACAAAACGCAGAAAAATACTCAAAAATGTATAATTCAATATTCGAGTTTATAATCACTTATCAAGTGTCAAACCGTTGAACTGCAGTTCACTTAGTTAAACGGCCGAGATCGGTCAGTTAGTTTAAACTACGATTTTATCGACGTTTAACGTTTATACAACCTGATTTTGCCTTTGATTTACAGTTTAACATTAAACTTGAGTTCAAAATCTTTATACAATTGGCCCTTAGCCGCAAAAAGTTCTGTCATTTAAAAAAGCATGATGTGCCATAAGTGGCGCCCTCTACTAGTGACGCCAAAATTAGAAACAAATTTGAATTTCTTGCAACCAAAAACCCCTAATCTCCAAATTGTATGTAAATATTTGGATTTTTTTAAAAGTTATTTACAAATATGGATAATAAAATTTTAACTTTGACATCCTGTATCATTTTAACCATTAACCATCAACTTTTGACAACATTGTATTATTGTGTCATCAGGAATCTACTCGTGCTCTGTGCCGCCTTTATTTCCGGGCTCTGTATATGCCTTTAATAGAAACAATAAATTAGTTATAATATCTGGGAACTGGGAACTAATCCAAGAATCGTTTTTACTGTCGAATATAATAGCTAAGACTGACACACACTGTACCACACGTTTCATTTCTGTGACCAAAATGGAAGCTTTTCAAGAAGTTGTCTCAACGATTAGAAGTACAATCTCGGTTAAAAATGCGCTGCAAACTCATAATATATAGATCTTTCCTGTTTTATAATTTGTCCTGCTTGATATATGTAAAACCCTACGTTTTCAAAGTACTTAAATGAGTACTACCGGGAAGAGGTTGTACATTATATCTTTAGAGATCAAATGTAGTTCAAAAATTATGCAAATTAATGATATTTGAGTAATTTTTGTGAGAAATAAAACCTGTAGCACAAAACTGAGCATAATAATCAAATTAATTGATGCTTTGTTTAATCATTGTTATTATTGAAATTTTTCTCAGATAAAATTTAAAATATTTCTTTTTGTTTGTTAATATTCATTTAGGTATCACTATCATACTCAGAATAGCGATCTTAATTGTATAAAATTCTAATCCCACTTAGAACAAACTTTAGGTTTTTTTTAGGTTGTATTTACTGTCAAACTATTAATACAGTTTATTACTAATAAGTCCCTAAAAATTACGTTAAACCTTTTTCTTATTGATGTATCCCGGAAAATACCCAGGTGGCATGAGATAACATTTTTTAAGGCAGAAAATATTTCTACTACTTCTGCTAAATAGTAGAATGGAATATAAAAATCTTTGAAATAAAGAAACATTGACCAAAAACGTTATATTGACAAAAACGTGAGAGCTGCTTGTGTGAGGCAAAAGAAAAGAACATTTTTAGAATAAAACGTGTTTACGTTTTCCAAGTACATACAGCATCAGTTTAAACAAATATTCAATTAAAGTAATATTATCTAAACAACGTTATTTAAATATTTTTAAAGCACCACTTATGTACAAAAAATGTAAGAATTCCAATCATGTTAAAATAACTCTCGTAAAATCGTTGCATAATAATGACATTTCATTATCAAAATTACAGTCTTTTAGACACTTATGCTTAAAACAATATTTTTTACGCACATGCAGGCCTATGATTGAATGTTCAGGTTAGCGTAACCGATGAAAATTAAGTTACGATAACTGGGTGGGCATAACTGAGCTCTTAACCGAAATGGAAAGATCTCCATGATCGAACAACCAGTTATCTGTGCCTGCTGTTGTGGCTAGATAATCCTGTCTTTAACATACGTCATCTGTCATCACTCATATGTCAAAAATTGTCAATTAACGCAATTAAAATTTAAATCATAGACACACACGACCCAACGCCAATAAGAAAAAATGCTATATTTCATTAAATGTAAGAAAATATTGTTGGGAAGCAAAGTAAACCCAACGCATGTTAATATAGGTACTTTGGCAAAATCTTGAAGTACATATAAATTATTTAGTGTATGGATCGCAAACAAATCCCCAACAGTGGTGGTAGGTAAGTGAAATATTTCATATTAGCTTATTGATACAATTATTTAAATTATTTTAGATTCATGCAGAGTGGAAGCAGAATGTAAAAAGGAAGAGCAGAAAACTTCATCAGGATCAAAAACTTGTAAAATCTGGATGCACATATTCAATATATATACACAGTTTACGTGGGTAATCAAAAATGTACCTTTAGGCATGCGATCTGTGCTACTGTGCTAATTACAATTTACTACGCCGTCGTGGAGTCCATGTTGCAATGTATTATAATTATAGGAGGATAGTATAGGATGCAGCATATCAGTGTTACTGTAATCCATTAGAAATTATTGTCAAAAATACATAACTATCTAATAAAAATAATATATAAAAAAGATAAAATGTATTATTTATATCTACTCTTTATAGAATCTAAATTATTACCAATAATTAAAAACTAGGTACCTAACTTTTGTCATTGTGGCTTTCTCCTATTCATAAATTAATTATTAATAATATTAGGTAATAATATATTTATTTTTGGTTGATATGCATTTAGGTATCACTATCATACTCAGAATAACAATATTAATTGTATAAAATTGTAATCCCACTTAGAACAAAGTTTAGTTTTTTTTTAGATTGTATTTACTGTCAAACTATTAATACCGTATATTACTAATTATGTAAAACTATGATATGGCAATAAATTGATACTGAATTGTGCTATAGACAAATAATAATAAAATTATACGTTATATTAATATGCCAAATATCATACGTCAATTGCCAGAAATAAAATTAAAATTTCTGACCAATGAAAAGCTCCAGTTACATTTAACGGCAGGTTATTTCAAGCAGTTTCATAACTGGGTCACGTGATCATTCTCAAGTTAAGTAACTGGGAAAAATAAACTTGACAGGTGTGTCAATCATACGAATATCTGATTAACCTACCAGTTACCGTTAACAGGCCTGTTAATGCTAACTGGATGTGTTCGATCATAAGCCCGAAATATCTCTTTCTGTTATTGTAAATAATATAGGAACATTAGTTTTGGTATTGGAAACAGTCACTTCAACGAACAAATTAGCATCTTTAATGTTCTCTGTACGTAAACAAGTTAATCTTTCTCTCTTACAGGCTCCAAATATACTAACAATCAATGAAAATTTGTTGAATGAGTAAGTATTTTTCATCATCTGCCTCTTTGATAAACATTTCCATCTGTTCCGTGGAAATTATTCTGGATTTTCTACATCTATAACCACTTGATTTCCTTTTCAGGAAAGCAATAATATTGATATATTTATTAATATCCATATTTTTATTCAAAAAAATTGTCTCCGAAATATTACATACCCTTTTTCGGTACACCAAATATCAAAGGAATCAATGTACATAAGGCAGCTGAGCAATCAATGTACATAAGGCAGCTTCGGCCTCATTTACTATTTCAGTTAAGTTAGGATAACTGGGTGGACATAACTGAGCTCTTAACTGAAATGGAAAGATTGCTATAATCGAATAATCAGTTATGCGTGCCTGTTATTATGGCCAGGTAACCCTCTCATGGCAGTTAATTTTCTCCCATAGGTCATCTGTTATCACTCATATGTCAAAAATTGTCAACTAACGCAATTAAAATTTAGAACAAAGATACTTAAAAGTGGGTAAAAATAGCAAGAAGATTAGGGCGCACGATCCAGTGACAATATGAAAAAATGTTAAATTTCATTAAATGTAATAAAACATTAAAAGGCAAAGTAAATGCCAACGCATGTTAATATAGGTACTTTTGCAAAACATATAAATTTTTTAATTTATGGACCGGAAATAAATCCCCAACAGTGATGGCAGGTACGTTAAATATTTTTTTGTATTAACTTATCGAGACAATTATTTAAATTATTTCAGCTTCATGCAGAGTGTAAGCAGAATGTCAAAAGGAAGAGCATAAAACTTCATCAGGAATCAAAAACTAGTATAGTATCAGTGTTACTATAATCCATTAGAAATTATTGCCAAAAACACGTACCTACCTAATGAAAATAATATTTAAAAACGATGAAATGTATTATTTATACCTGTATCTTTATAGAATCTAAATTACTACCAATAATTAAAAACTAGGCAACTGTTTTTATTGTTTTCATTGTGTTTTCTTGGTACGTTCCCCCTATTTCATTCATAAATTAATTATTTAATGATTAATAATATTAGTTAATAAAATATATTTCCTTCTGTTTGTTAATATTCATTTAGGTATCGCTATCATACTGAGAATAACAATCCGAAATTGTAATCTGACCTAGAACAAACTTTAGTTTTTTTTTTGTATTTACGTGTTACGTGTATTTTGTGTTTTTTTAGTTGTATTTACTGTCAAACTAGGAATGCTGTATTTTACTTATTATGTAAAACTATGATATGGCTATAAATTGAAACTGAACTGTGCTATAGATAAATAATAATAAAATTATACATTATATTATGCCAAATGTCATAGGTCAATTAACAGAAATAAAATTAAAATTTCTGACCAATAAAAAGCTCCAGTTACATTCAGGTTATTCCAACAGTTTCATAAAAGGGTCACGTGATCATTCTCAAGTTTAGTAACTGGGAGAAATAAACTTGACAGGTGTGTCAATCATACGAATTTCTGATTAACCTACCAGTTACCTTTAACAGGCCTGTTAGTGTTAGCTGGATGTGATCAATCATAGGCCCGATTATTATTAGATTCTTAAACTATCATAGTTGTGGTTTTAAAAAAAAATATTTAACACTTTTTTGATACTTTAAGTCCCAGTGCAACTACTATATGAATAACAGATATAAATGTAAATATAATCACACATTGTTATTTCAATTTTTTTTAATGCAAAATGTTAAATTTAATTTCGAGAATCGTTAAATTAATGTTTATCGAATATAAGAATATATTTCTGCGTTTCTTACACCAATTTTAATTGTTATGATTGATAATACTCGAATATTGTGCCCCCTAGAGCCGGGTACGCCGCCACTGGTCGGGTAATATCACGCACCTCAAGAAACACCTTAAATAATACAATCATACTTTAGAGAAGGCCATGATAATTTTAATCATACCCATGCCTACTGCGTCTGCTCTTATTTTATAGCGGAATAAAGTCGACTTTGGCTTTAATAATCAAAACTGCGACTTTCGCCAAGTTTGGCGTAACGGCCCTCCTGATATTTGACGGTGGAGACGTTAGTTTAACGCACTTGCAAATTACAAATTAGAAGTTATACTTTCGACGCCCCCCTGACGTCTCGGAAGGTCGAGGCTCTTCGCGCCTTCAAACCGCTACATTGTTACTTTGATTAAATTTAATACCAGTAGTGTTGGGTTCGGCGCGGATTTACAGTGCGTTTGGTATTTTGGAATACTTCTGGAACCGCTTATAGTCGGCAGTAAATCTCTGAACTTCCAGCGAGGGACTACGCGGAGAACAAGATGCGGGATCTGCTTTGATTCTCGATGGAATGATTTTTAAGATGTGGAACAGACTCTGATATTAAACCGCTTGTGTAAAAATTGGCATTTCTTTTACAAGAATTAAGAGTAATAAAAATACATTTTTCCACTACTAGCCTATAAGTCCACCATTATCGACCTATTTTTGACGTGTAAACTTCTATCTTTTTGACCTGGGTGAATAATGATGCCCTTGATTTATTAACCAAGGTAAAAAATGAAATTGACATTTAATAATTTTGAGACTTGGTAGTTATAGAAGTACAGAACCACATCATGTAGAACGGAAAGTTTATAATACACGTTTTTAATATATACATTATGCGCCAAAAGTATGGAATAAATTCAATAAAAACAAAACAATTATTTTTTGGGAAAAATCCTCGAACAGGTCGATTTTGAATTTAAAAAATACATATTTTAGCGTAAAATGCGATTTTTAAATGTCATTTTTTTTTCCTTGATTCTGAAAGATCGTTTAATGCTCTATCAGACAGTACTAAAATTTTGCTCTTTTACATAGGAAATTTTTCGAGTAAATGACGATTGAATGTTAGAAAACGTAAATTTTATTCATAAAAAAAGTAACAATTCTGAGGTATGTAAAATAAAATACAATTGATTAAATTTTGTACTTAAATTAAATGTTCGAATTGCCATCCACCACCATCTTGACAATGCGCAAGTCTGTGAAGAAATTCTTCTTGCACATTATGAATGATTTCTAGGGAACTCTGCGTATTTCGTCCCGAATGAGATTTTGAAGTTCTTCTAAATTACGTGGTTTATTAATGTACACTTTTGACTTCAAGTATCCCCATAAAAAATAGTCAAGAGGTGTAAGATCTGGCGATCTTGCAGGCCATTCTATCGGTCCGCGTCTGCCGATCCACCTCCCAGGAAAACAGTTGTCCAAAAAATCTCGTACAGGGCGTGCATAGTGCGGAGGTGCACCGTCTTGCTGAAACCATATGGTATCGTCAGGTATGTCAGGGTCATTATCGTTAGGAAAAATTACTGCAAGGGCTGGAACAAGGTCATTTTCTAGAAACTCTAAATATCTTTGTCCTGTAAGGGTTCCTTCAAAGAAGAAAGGCCCTACTATTCTGTCGTCAACTATTCCAGCCTACACATTTAATTTCTGAGGGTGTTGGGTATGTGCCTCTGCCATCCAATGAGGATTTTCCCGACTCCAATATCTGCAAGTTTGACGGTTTACTGTACCACTCAGACAAAATGTGGCCTCATCTGAATAAAGTATTTGCCGGTGTAAATTTCTATTTCCTTGACATAAATCTATTAGAATTTCGCAAAAGTGTAAGCGGCGATCGGGATCATCTTCATTGAGTTCCTGCACAAGTTTAATTTTGTAGGGATGATATTTTTCCTTCCTCAAGATACGTAGCACTGTACTCTGACTAGTGTCATTGTTTAATGCAACCAATCGTGAAGAATTATGAGGATTATTCACCATACTTATCAAAATGTTCTGTTTCTGATTTTCATTAATGCTTGGACGTCCAGGTTTTGGAATATTTACAACATTGCCAGTTTCTCTAAATTTAGACTCTACCTTACTGACTGTTGATTGGCTGATAGGGCGATCTAGATATTTTTCATTAAATAAATCGCAAACTTCCTGCTGAGTTCTAGTCATATTCCCGCATCCGATAAGAATTAAAATTTTAATTCTTTGAGTAACAGTTAAATGTGCCATAATACTTTAAATTGAATAATAATTTCTATGTCGCTTACAATACTTATTAGAAAGTCGGTGTGATCCATAAAAGAACTATGGAATTCGAAACCTAACTTGATAAGGTTTTTGCTTTATTTTAATTGATTTACGTTTTCTAACATTCAATCGTCATTTACTCGAAAACTTTCCTATGTAAGAGGGCAAAATTTTAGTACTGTCTGATAGAGAACTAAACGATCTTTCAGAATCAAGGAAACAAATACGGTGTTGCCATTTAAAAAAAATCGATGACGTCATTACTCGAAAACAAATGACATTTGAAAATCGCATTTTACGCTAAAATATGTATTTTTTAAATTCAAAATCGACCTGTTCGAGGATTTTTCCCAAAAAATAATCGTTTCGTTTTTATTGAATTTATTCCATACTTTTGGCGCATACTGTAGAAAATATCCAGAACATGTGAACAGATAATTATCAATACCATGAACTTATCGGAAATAATAGTTAACTGTGCAATTGTGGCATGTCCTCCAATGTTGCGCGACGTAGTAGTGGCACCAGCGCCATTATCAGCTTGATTTTTGGGACACGGAGTGTCTTGGAGAAAACGAAGTGCTTGGAATTCTACTCGGAGTGGGCGAATTGGGTGAAACATCACACTCAACAGTGGCACTAGTAATAGTTGCAGAGGCAGAAGGAGCGAGAATAAATGACGACGACATTTGAACACCTAGCACCATTCCGGCAATGCATCTTTTATCGGCTAGTGATTCTTCAATGTATCCTTCTGCTATTCCTGAAGACCACCACCCACCGTGATGCTTTAATGATAATATATTGCCCTTATTCTCAGCCAATATGGTAGTAGAAGTTCTGCGAAGGGTATGGCCGATGTAATTCTCATAATTTTGGAGAAAGAACTTTGCGATCACTTTGGACATATTGCTAATTGTGTTGTGCTCCATATTATCCATATCACTCGTCAATATTTTGAAGAGATCATCAGTTGTACAGGCGCCTGCAATCCCAATGACAAGAAATAGTTGTGGTGGGTTTTTAGAAGTTTACTAAAAAAAATTGCTGTAAGAAAGGTGCTTCAGTGAGAAATCTAGTAATATTCTTTTCTGAAAACACAGGCGACTTGGGTCTGTAAGAGGCGTTCTTTCCCTTTAGGTGTGCAATTAATTTACAGCATATTCAAACGTCAATATTTTCTTTTCATTGGGATGCCTTTTCATTATCTTTGTGCTCGTTAAAGTATGCTAGTAGGACATTTTCTGAGTTATTGGCCACGTTTTTTGTAAGACACCAATCTTTAAAAACTGCGTATGTTTTTACATAAAGATGTTTGAACTTTTCTGGCAGGAGTTGATTATCAACATTCTCTGCCATTTTCCTCACTTCACGGGGTGTGCAACGCTTTAAATTAAATTAATTGCAGATTTCTTTGTGCGAAATGTCAAATTAATTGCAAATTTATTTGTGTGAAACGTTGATTTCAAACAAAAGAGTACCCACTTGATTCTAGAACATGATATCAGCGTTTTTAGAGTATTTATTCAAATTTCGTGAAACTGCATGTCAATTATTGAAACTCGATTTAAGATGCAATAGCTAGTAGTGGAAAAGATACTATATAAACCACGGTAGACAAGAGTGTCATTATATAATGGCATACTTCTCTACCTCTTCTCTACCTTGGTGTATAATAATTATTTCATTTCATGCTGGTACATTATAAACAAATCAATTCTTAGTTACCCTAACTATAACTATAAACAAGTTCATAGCTCCCTTGGGAGTTATACTATGTAGTTATAAATCCTTAACTTCTTGAAGATAAAGACAAAAAGAGGGGAGGTATGATGTTTCTGAGGATAAAGACAAAAAGAAACTACTGTTGTATCAAACTGAATAAGTATAAACAATGAAATGAGACATAAAATTCCTCTAATGTATTTACAAAAATTAACCGACAATTGCAAGAATTTTCCTTTGGACTGTTGTCACTGCCTATGACTGTAGTCAAACATGAAGTTGATGTTCCTCTTCTTTCATGTGACATGCCAGCCAACGTGCTTTATATTCAAAAGTTCTTGACCTCTACAGCCCCTGAAATAACCCTTAATCAGAACCACCTATATAATAAAGCAATAAATGTATAATTCTTATAGTTTAATGCATTACATTATGTAGTAAACGTTTTTCATCGGAAGAATCTTTAAAAAATATGACAATGTCATCCCGACTAAACGCTCGTAGCCTTTACTTTTTCGTTTGAGAAACGCTTCCAGTTCATGAAACTTTCTCTTATCTGCATTATTATACATTGTCACCATTGTTTTTAACAATGACCATTTAATGCACATGAAAATAAGATTTTACGATCCAGTCTTTAACAAAAATAAATCAATATCACTTATACTAGAATGTCCACAAGAACGGAAGATTAAATACGTACCATGTCTTGAAAGTAAGACAACATTATAATTTTGCCTACTATTTTTCTGTTTTCAATACAGTTAACTTTCAGCCACTGTAGGAATTTGTCACATCTTTTTTTTTATACTTTGGTTCCGATTTTGTTGGTAGTATGCAGTACGAGCTTTCTCAGACTTTTTGTAACAAATCGCCTGAAAACACTTCTCTCAGGTTTTCATTAATTTTTACAAATTAATAAATCTGATAACCTATTATTTACAAGTCAAATATGCTCTTTGATACCGTACATCTAGGTATGCCAATGAACAATTCCATAGACAAAGCTCTATTCAATAATTATCTAAAATAAAAAATGCAGAAATAGAACAGATCTCATCAATTATGGTTGAATTTTCGAGTTCCCATTAAATCAAGTTAGTAAATTTTGCTTGATAAATTTTTATTTTAGATAATTATTGATTAGAGCTTTGTCTATGGAATTGCTCATTAGCATACAAAGAAGTTTAATATCGGAGAGCATACATATGATTTTATGTAGGAATGTAGGAATTGTAGAAGAATTAATATTATATTAGTTTAAAATATCTTTACAATACAGAGAATATCTTCAATTTCCACCTGCTTTTCGAGCAAAACTAAATGAATAAATTAACAGTCCACGATAGAAACCAGCGCGTCTCTATTTTCTTTAACTCTGAAAACACTCTTGCATTAAATAACCATTTTCTACGTTCATGCAAAAAACAAAACTTTATTGAACTATATTTAGTGGAATAAGTGCTTCTTTATGTTTATTACATTCATCTGTCATTCTACTACAGCGTTTTGTCATCATAACAAACATAAACGTTCAAATCGACGTCATTTTCCTACAATTAGTGTCATCTAAATAAAACAGTTTTTGGTATAAAACGTATAAAAAATATTGTATGTAATTCGTATAAAAAGTTCTTATTGCACTCGACGTGTTGTTCTACTCGGCCTGACGGCCTCGTCAATTTCACGTCGCGTGCAATAAACACTTTTTGTACTTGTTGCATAAATAACTATTATACATAATTATAAGATTTTTTGCAGTTCCTCTTGTTGAAGAGTAATTATATGTTCTATTCAGATTGTCCAATATAAAAAAGTATTTTTAAACCGGCTATTGGTGTTTCTTTCTCCATGTCAATGTAATTAAAGACACTATCTCTATCACACGAACAGGTTAAATATTCTCCATGCCCTTTTTCCTATAAATTCCGCCTCTTGAGCCCATTAAGGTAACACATACGCGTTCTCCTTTATATTAATAGTGATATCGCGTTCATATTTTTCACATAACTTATCTATAATCACACATAAATGATTTTTCACCTAGGGTGAGGTGTCCCGCAGTGATAGGTAGGGCAATGCCGCGCATCAGATTCATACCGCGATGTGTCTCTGGGGGATTTCCGACAAATTTTTGTATTGTCTTTCCCGGCACAAGGACCAACCCTACGCAGGGCATGTAAATTAGACTGATAGGTGGTTTTTGTGCTGGACATGATTTACGGAATTGATACTGGTCCCCACGTCCATAACTACGTGGCAACAATCATTGGTTTTTCAGTTGGAATATATTGCAATATACAGGGTGTCTCATAATTAGCTGCCAACCCTGAACAGGCCGATTCTATGATCAAAACTAAGTAAAAAAGTTCATATGAACATGGGTCCGGAAATGCTTGCTAAGGGCACAGGGGCCCATTGAAGAGGGAGGAATGGAAATCATTTTTTTTGCAATATCACTCAATCGCGTTGTGATAAATGAATGAAATTTGGTATACACAGCTATATTTTGATGAGCAATTTGATGGACTAATCCATTTATTTCCACAAGGTCCATTGGGGTAGGTACGGGGGGGCCCTTGGTATTTTGCGTGTGTAACTTTTTCATCTTTGACTTTTTAACAAATTAAATAGCAAATTCCGTTTTCCCGAACTGTTTTACGTTGAAAAGGTACTCTTGTTTCAAATCGTTATCTTTAACGGTTTCTGAGAAAATCGCTCTTGAATTAATCCCACTTTGTTCAATTTCATAGTAATTTAAACAAAATTATCAAGGTATTCTTATGTCAAAGTATTGTCAACCCGATTGCCAATTTAATAGTTATAAGCGAAAAAATGGAAGAGTTTACGGGACAAGAGTTAGTTGATATGATATTTATTTAAGGCTTTTGCGATGGTAATGCTGCAGCGGCAGAATGCGAGTACGGGAGAAGGTTTCCAAACCGAAGACTGCCATTAAGGAGGACATTTCCTACGGCATTCCGCAACTTAGCTGCAACCGCCACTTTTCGAAAGGCACCGGGTCAAGGACGTCCCAGGATTAATAGGGAACCGGAGGTCCTTGATGCTATTGAGCAAGATTGAACATACGGAACATTTCAAGGCAAATAAATGTTCCTCGGCCGACGGTACTACATATCTTAAAGATTTCCTTAACAGAATTGAATAGATGTGCTACTAACATTTTGATTGGACCTATTGAAATTCCACAACGTCTCAATTCAAACCTTTATTTAAACTTGCTTCAAGAAAATCTTCCCCAAATTCTCTAAATTTACGACGTAACATGTATTTTCAACACGATGGAGCCCCGGCACATAGTGGTCACAATGTTCTAAATTTCCTAAACGAAAATTTCGCTGGACGGTGGATAGGGAGGCACGGACCGGTAGCTTGGCAGCCGCGTTCTCCCGGCCTCACCCCGCTGGACTTCTTTTCTGGGGATATCTAAATCAAAAAGTTTACGCCACCGAAGTCGATACCCGTGAGGAATTGCTGCAGCATATCAATGATGCAGCCAATAAAATTCGTCAAAACCGTTTTAGCATCTTAATAGCTTCGAGAAGTGTTACACGTAGGATAAGACTTTGTATCAGAGAAGGTGGAGGGTTTTTTGAACAGTTTTTAAAATAGCTTGTTGTCTGTTATCAAAATTAAGTTCCTATCTTATGATCCATTCGAAAAGTGACGGTTGCAGCTAAATTGCGGAATACAGTGAGGAATGTCCTCCTTGATGTCAGCGTTCTGTTTGGAAACCTCCTGCCGTACTCGCGTTCTGCCGCGCAGCATTACCATCGCAAAAGCCATAAATAAATCTTCTTATCATAATTGTTCTACATCCATAATATATATTACTGATTACGTATTAAATTATTATTATTATTTTTTGTTTAAATTACTATGAAATTGACCAAAGTGGGATTAATTCAAGAGCAATTTTCTCAGAAATCGTTAAAGATAACGATTTGAAACAAGAGTACCTTCTTCAGGAAAACGGAATTTGCTATCCAATTTGTTAAAAAGTCAAAGATGAAAAAGTTACACACGCAAAATACCAAGGGGTGTTTTCCATTTAATCTTCGGACATACCAGACCTTCCACTTGGAAACGTAGAGTTGTTGTTCCATTTTCCTAATACTCGTTGTGGAATCACGTTCAAAGGCTTCCAAAATTTCTTCGCCAACATGAGCATATACAGCATTTATAATTCCCCCTTCTGATCTAACTCGGACTTTTCCTTATTCGTTTATTCACCTATAAGTATTAATAAATACCTGGACATTTGGGGGGACATAGACATTGAATTGCATATTTTGCATTTGAAAATCTAGCCATTATGTAATTTACAGTAAATTAACTTATTTTAAGCATCAATTTCTACTCACAAATGATCAACTCATGTTCAAGGTAATTATAATCGACGCGCAAGTGATAGATCAAAGTTAGTCAAATTTTATTTCAAACCAACCACGATTTTTAAAACGTGATATATATTTTAATAATAGGGAATTGAAATTACCATTAATAGTTACACTTTTTAAAACAATTATCTTTATGTATCCTAATTTTTTTAAAACTACATAGCACATAAAAGTTTTCTGATTTAATATTACTTGTGCAGGAATAACTCAAGAAAATATGTATAATTTACAATATAGCTATTAAAGGACTATAAATTTTCTTATAATATCTAAGTGGTTTTAAATATCTTAAAAGTAGCCTGAAGGATTCAAAATATATAATATATCCACTGTTATGACTTACCGCATTTTAAAAATATCCATTTGAAATAATTAGTTACGCAGATTTGTAGAGTAATAATAAAATTTTCAAATCATTTTCTGGAAAACGGTAACACTTTGTATATAGGTATATGATGTATAATACATTAAAAATGACCTCAGCTATCACCCCTTTAAAACTTACCTACCAAACACCTTGTATATCTGTTATATCTAAATTTAGAACATTTCAAGTCAATAAGGTCGTTATTTAATGCAACAAATTCAGTACAAATAAATTTTTTTATTAATAAAAATCATTTTATATTTAATATGTTTGTACTGTTTTTAGTTTGAAGGACATGGGCAAAATTGTGGAATTGGGTGTATGCCGCATGTTTTGAATAAAAACATCAAATATTACACTGGAAAAAAATGATAATAATCTTTTATACAATAATTATTGTAGATCTATGTACATTTTGTCGTGATTATAGCTCTAAAGACAACTTGTATTATTTCACATGTTGTTATGCTTACAATTATGTATTAATAACATCCAAACACTATTTTGCTACAACAGTAATGTTACTACATACATTGCTGTAGGTGCCTTTTACTCAGTTTTATGCATTTATTGACATAGAGACTACTAAAGTATGTAAATAGTTTTGTAACCCCACTATAATGTTTCATAGAAATATCTGTTAAATACAGTGTTACAAACAAAAATACGGATCATTCCGTTAAGTGCATATTTTTGACAATTTAATAATACTTACCTATATACAAAAATGCTTCCCTTAAAGGTTGTGTTTTTTTGCTTTGATTTCTTCAGATTTGCATGTATCACTTCGAAATTTTATAGAGATACTTCTTGTTAATAATTAAATCTGCAAGGGCATTATTATAAATGACGTCTAAAACACGTCTAAAAACAGGGGGAAGGGGTTATTTTAACCCTCCATTTTTTTCTAATGTACGCTTATGGACGATTTTTTATAACGCCATGTAGAATTTTGATTAGAATATTTTATTACTCTTGACAATTTTTCCTGAAACTGTTCATTTTCTAGATAAATTCGATTTTTGGGCATCCAATGTTAGATATAGTCGGTGCAAAATAAGTTGCACCCTTGTATATGTATATAGTTAAGGGTCGTGATTAATAACATTTTTAAATTTTAACTTACAAAAGAATAATTTTATGACTTGCTTCAAAGTGTTCTAGCTTATTTTATACAGAGTGCTTTTGAATAGCCAGTTATGTGTGTATTAAGGAAAAAAACAGAGATATAAAAAACAGATTAGTTATTAAACAGACTTATTATAATTGCTGCACATACCCTATACAAAGTCTACCAACAAGCTTAGATGCTTACTTTTCCCTACATTTTTTTTCACTTTGCCCGACACAGATATTATCTTTGTATATGAGTATTTCATTTAGAACGCCAGACAAACATCCCGAGGATACCGACGACAACAAATTTATTAACACCACATAATAATGAAAGGGGCAATAATATTTGTAGTGTTTGGCAGTTTCGCAAATTCCAATTGTCAAAAGTTGAGATTTTTCTACCATAAATAATTAAAACAGAAGTTGCAAAATTCGTGCAAAAATCCGTGAATTTCGCTTCCATGAGGACAAGGCTTAAGTGTGATATCCGCGGAGTGCGCATCAGGTAGGTGTAAGTGGGTGGTGGTGGGCAATCGCCATCCAAGAGGACGGCATTCTAATTTGTAGAGAGGATACACAGGTGACACATTTAGTAAATTGTTAATGTGCTAGGTTCAGCCGACGTCAACTTATTATTGATAATTTTATGTGCTCTAACTCTTCTTAAGTGGCACGCTTAGGTAATCATACCACCCGTATCATCTCTTTGTCGTGAATTAGTCACTATCTATTATTTTCGACCTTGGGTAATTGATAATACGAGATAATAACTTTAAATTTTAAAATTTTCTTATTATTTTTATTATATAAAGCCTCGAAATTGGTAAAAACTGTTATATCACTGTTTTTATTCTAAAAATAATGGATGTTATGTAATGCAATTATTTCTGTTATTTTTGTATATTTTTCATATCTGATCGCATTCAAATTTAGTACGTCTATGAAATGTTGCTCTCCGCACGCTTCGCCCGTCTACAAGCAAGTGATTAGTGACTCTCTACAATTTCGGTCGCTGACTACAGGGTGTTAAAAAAAGAGTGTGAAATATTTAAGGAGGTAATAGTATGAGCCAAAATAAGCAGAAAAGTCTCAATAAACATGGGTCCGCAAAGTAACGGTTGCGGAAATATGGAATGTTTTATGTTTTTTAGTCCCTTTTCTTATTTTGCAAAAACGTTGTGTATTTTCTTATAATAGTTGGTTGATGTTTAGTGAAACAAACAGTATTTGATAGTTATTCTCAGTGCACAAGTTATCTTTCGCTATGGCTGGTTACTCTAACGCAGAATTAACAGACATGCATTTCATGTATGGTCGTGCTAATGGGAA
The DNA here is from genome assembly GCA_037114965.1 of Monochamus alternatus. Taxonomy (NCBI): domain Eukaryota; kingdom Metazoa; phylum Arthropoda; class Insecta; order Coleoptera; family Cerambycidae; genus Monochamus; species Monochamus alternatus. The sequence continues at coordinate 16,424,751 of CM073434.1, read as the reverse complement.
CGCCACCGAAGCGCGACGTCTTTATGTTGACGCTTATCCAAATCGCCAGATTCCTTCACAACGCATGTTTGGAAGAATTCACCAAAGATTGCGTGATACCAATTCCTTGAGCAAACAGTGCCATTTATCCGGAAGACCAAGGTCGGTATCCACTCCTAGAGCAGAAGAAGAAATTCTAGCACTGGTAGAGCAGAATCCAGGTACGAGTGTGCGGAGAATATCAGCCGAGGTAGGAATTAGTGGTCCTCTTGTTTGGAGAATCCTTCACGAGCAACTGCTTTATCCATACCATGTGCTACGAGTACAGGCCTTAAATCCAATAAATTATCATCAAGCACGTTTGGTTTTTTGCCGCTGGTTTCTACGTCATGATGCTGAAGACCCTCGTTTTCTTGCAAACATTCATTTTACTAATGAGGCCGGGTTCACAAGAAATGGAGTGTTTAATTTTCACAATACGCATATTTGGGCCGACGAAAATCCTTATGCTCTAATAGAATTTGGACATCAGGCACGTTTTTCATTAAACATTTGGGTGGGTATTGCAGGTGAAAGATTTCTAGGTCCTGTTGTTTTACCAAATCGATTAACAGGCGCTGCTTACCTCAACTTTCTTCAGAGCACACTGTATGAGTTTTTGGAAGACATTCCTTTGAATCAGAGGCAACAAATGTGGTTCCAGCGTGATGGTGCTCCAGCTCATTTTTCCATGGCCGTTAGAGAGCATTTACACCAAACTTTTCCACATAGATGGGTAGGAAGGGCCGGACCTGTTTTATAGCCTTCAAGATCGCCTGATCTGAACCCTCTAGATTTCTTTGTTTGGGGATATTTGAAGACATTAGTGTATGGTACTCCTGTAAATAGCCTGGAAGAGCTGCAGCTACGGATTAATCAAAAGTGTCAAGAAATCCAAACCAACGAGGGTGTTTCCGAAAGAGTTCGAATATCGTTAAGACGAAGATGTCGTGCCGGCTTGGAAATCGACGGAGGGCACTTTGAACATCTTCTGTAACTTTGTTTTTTGTTTGTTAAAAGCTTCCGTTGTCGGTTTATTCCTAATAAAATAAAACGTTTGAAAAACGAATAGTGGTCCATATCTCCGCAACCGTTACTTTACGGACCCATGTTTATTAAGACTTTTCTGCTTATTTTGGTTCATACTATTACTTTCTGAAATATTTTACACTCTTTTTTTAACACCCTGTATAGTTGCATTTAGATTTAAACTTGTATTCATATAATGTTTTTAATATAATTTCAATTTTACACTCTTTATTTAACACCCTGTATAGCTGCATTTAGATTTAAGCTTGTATTCAAATAATGGTTTTGATATAATTTCAATTTTATTTAAAAATATATTTTTTCAGAAATTAGGCATGAAAGGGTTAATATGAAACAATGTGTTTTTGAAACGTTGTTATAAGCACTAGTGTTACTCTAAATATTTCACTATAGGGCAGTGTATGTCGCTTTTCCGGTGCAAAAATTTGTCAGTCATCATTTGTACCACATTAGGGGAATTGTGCTTTGTCCGATATCATGCACACGTCATTACGGCTCAAGGGAAGGCTGTGACAAATCTTTATATTGTATTTCCAGCCAGGCCAGCCCATTTATACATTTTTTATGCTCGAGATTTATTAATTAGGACAAGTAATGTTGAGTAAATGTGATTTAATTATTCTCGTAGTCGTTATTATATTCGTGATCCGCGGATTTTTTATTATGTCAGCCGGAGTATACCCTAGATAATTCACTTAATAAATAATATTCTCTGATGTTTCGGATTAATTTGATTAAATGAGTCGACAAAAGCGCTGCGTGGATTTCAGCGGAATTTAAAAAATTACAGTGCGGATTATAAAACAAGGTTGTATCACCTATAAAGAATGATTTTAATTTAATTTATTATGGTGCAGACTAAATAAATTTACGAAGAAGTCTTCCATATAGAATTAATATTGACAACTGTCTTAAAATTAGTATTTTATTAATATATGTAATTAGAAAATATGATAAAAATCATCAAAGCCTTCAAATATGTAAACATAAATAGTCGAAATACAGTATGACATAAATATTATTTCAGTACTACAGTTTTGTGTTTAATTACAAATATTGAAATAGCTAATATTATAGTCTGTTTATGGACTTCCGCCTAAACGTATTTACGAAAAAATATAATTTGTATTTTTTATAGGGTGTAACGGATGCTGATGGCCAAACTTCAGGGGGTTATTATACAAGCCATTTTCAACTAAAAAGTGTTATAAGATTTTTTTGGAAAGTTGATAGTTGCTTTTTTATTTAACATTTTTTGATTTCAAACAATTTTGTGTCGTTTTTCATAAAAACAAAAATATCTCTGTTATTCTTACAGCCACATCAAATTTAGGCATACTATCGGAAAGAGCGTTAAATTTACTACAAGACGAGCATATACAGGGTGAACCTTAAATAAGTACAAATATTTTAACCAGCAGTACACTGTGTAGAACACATAATTAATATATTTTTAAAAAAAATCAGAAATAAAAAAGTGAACTTTTAAATAAATTTTGTAATTTTTCTGTAGAAAACTTGTTGAGGACCGCTGACTTTCATGCATTTATGAGTCATAGCACTGCAGATTGAACGTGTGGTTCACAGTGTTGCCAGTGTTACACAAATGTCTTTGCTTTTCTTGATATTAAGCGCATACGTGAAGCTGCTATTTTGTTATTTAATATTGTGTGTACCTTTATTTTTAAAATTTGTTTCACTGATTAAAGTGCGAAACCACTTTATGGTTCTGGATTCGAAATAAATGGTTAATACTGACTCATTTGGGGTCATGTGGTGAATATTAAACTTAATATTCTGTGTGAAAATCATAGTTTTTCGTTATTCTTCATAAAATAACTTAAGGAAATTTTGTCTTGTGTCTCTTTCTAGCAGTGTACAATGACATTTAACTTGTGATATGTGGATTACTGATTAAATAGTTAATTTTTTAACAAACAGGTAAGCTTGTTTGCAGGTTTATGTATAATTTTTGAACATTGAACATATATCACGTAATATCTTCCTAAATACCTTATGGTAGTATGTATTTAACTTACGGACATTCATTTTTAATCGTTTATAGTAAGGTCAGTTAAGCAGTTAAAATTTATGTTAATAATACTGCGTATCATACTACATACCCAAATTTACTGTACTTATGCTTCAAACAAGTATTTTTAAAATAGAATTTAGAGGATATATAGCAACCTCGCAACAAATCATATGGTTCATTAGGTTGGTTATGAGAGATATGCTAGCGGTCCTCAAAATGTGGGTATTTTTAAAAAAAATTAATATCTCCGTAAATATTAGAAATTTTTAAAAATGGCTTTCACTAGACTGATCTATATGACGAACTACACCAGCAGTTAAAATATTTGTACTTATTTAAGGTTCGCCCTGTATGAGTGTTTAGTCTGTATCAGGTGCTATAAAAAGTTAAATGTAATAATTGTGAAATTAGTAATATTAGTGGTATCTCCTTATTGGTGGTAACGCCAAAAATTTGTTAATGAGGACGTGTTTTTTCTTCAGCAGAAACTACTGTATTTAGTAAGCTTTTTAACGATATATCAAGTTTTTTGTTGAAAATTACTTGTATAATAACCCACTGAAGTTTGGCCGTCAGCATCCGTTACACCCTATAAAAATGCAAATTATATTTTTTCGTAAATACGTCTAAGGGTACCTAAGTCCATAAACCTTCCTATCAATGAAGTCATATGTATCTTCTCTGATGCCAAATATCCAGATATGCTATTGAACAATTCCATGGACAAAGCTCTATTCAATAATTATCTAAAATAAAAATTTATCTAAATAAAATAAAATAAAAAAAAGGGAGGACCGGTATTTGATGCATTATGCCCGTAGACACCGCACATCTTCAACTTCAGCTCTCAGGGCCCACTTTCAATACGTTTCGTCGTGTTATATCAACACCTACTATTCAAAGACGACTCCACAACGCAAATTCACATGCTAGAAGACCATTACGGATCCCCACTCTACTTCCAAGGCATCGTGCTGTCCGTCTCCAGTGAAAATCTTTGTGAAAAAATTGGTAAAAGTACACATTTTAGTTTTCCAATATTTCCTAGGGTAATAAAGATACAGCCGAATGTAAGATTATCACATGATCACCCTGTACACATAGACGTATGGGATTATTATTCTTCAATATTGTACCAAAGAACCAATATGCAATGTGCCACATAAGGAAATCTTAATTGCGTGTTAACGTTTTTACGATGGGAGTGTTTACATGAACCGAAAAACTTTTAGCAGAACGATTTCCCGGTAAACATGTACCAAATCCAGCAACTTTTACCGCTGGTGTGCAGTGAGTGCGAGTGTGGTGCAATGCAGGCATGACACAAAAAATTACAACCGAATCGTAAAAGAGATGGAGGTCCAAGACGTCCACGGCTTATTATAGCAGTGTGACGTATCATACACGAGATTCAATTATATCTGTACCATGTGCAGCTTGTCCAAGCGTTAATGCCAACATGTAACATCAGATATGTCAAACAATTTTATTAATTAAAACCACAGATTAATTATATTAATAATTAATTACAATATATATGAAATAGGTATTATAATATGTTAGTTATTTCCACCGTGTAATATTACGAATCATTGTTATCAGTCTATGTAGATGAAAAAGAAGTCATTTGTAGCACGTATACATTAGTTTGAATTTTGTTTTCGAGAAACATATTGTTATAGGATTGCTGTAAGGGGAAGGAAACTTTTCCTAACTCTATATGGGCCTGAATAAGATGATATATCCTCGAAGGCTAGCGACAAGCCGCAATAATCGATTATAACTTTTATTTCGGGGCAAAGTTTCGACACGAAATTGTTGTTTTATTTATTGCCTCGTAATCTTTTTCAAAATAACTCTGTTCTGTTAATAGTTTTTCTTCTTCCGGACCCCCTACCGCTCTATGAAAGTAGATTATGATACATCCACTAAATCGTTACAACTTTTTGATACTTATCTTTCGTGGACTTCGGTCTTAAAGCCCTGCTTTCTTGACGTTCGCAGTGTATTTAATACTTACGCTATTAAATACAACGAAAATCGTCACAGATAACATTAGGGCCTTCAATATTACTAGGGTTTTTTTAGCATATTAGAGTAAAGAATAATCTGTGTGTATTGTAGCCGTACTTTATGCAGAACATTTGCAGAAAAGCCACAAACATATGCAATACATATGCAGTAAAAAGTAAAAAGCAATTAGACAAAAAAATTAAAAACTACATACATATAAAAAATAACAAACTAAAACAACAAACTATAAATAAGTACTTAAATTTAGATATAAACTTAAAAATAAACAAGAATAAATAAAGAAAAGTAAGTTGAAAAAAACATAATGTCAATATAAACGTCCTTTAATATACAGTGCTTTCGAAAAGTAACGAATAAATTCATTATTTTTGAAAATGAGAAGTTTTCGAAAAAATCCCCTAGCACGTCGATTTTGTTTTTAAAAAAGGCACTTTTTGACATACGACCCACATTTGTGACGTCATCGTTGTTCGAGATATGACATCATCGACAATTTTTTTAAATAACACCCATTTTGATCATGCCATTCTAAATACACATCATGAAAAATGATGGTGTTACACAACAAAAATTTCAAGAAAATAATGCTTGAAGATTTTAAAATTTAATTTTAACAATACTGAAAATGATAATGATTATGTAAAAAATCCTGACAGCCTAAGTAGCCAAGACATTATCATTATCATTTCAGAAGGTATACGATGTATCTCGTGACAAATTCTTGTTTTTAAATCTTCTAAATTAATCGGTCTAGTAACATATACTTTGCTTTTTAAGTATCCCCACAAGAAATAATCTAGGGGTGTCGAATCAGACGATCTGGATGGCCACTGAATCGACCCTCTTCTCGGGTGATACAGTTCGGTGAAAATTATAAGAAAACCTGTATTTTGCATAAAAAAATACATTCTGTTTATTATTTTGTTGCAATTAGCGTCTTTAAAACAGGTTCTGCATTATCTTGAGCAACACGAAAATATTTACGTACATTTCTTTTTTAACTAAAATTGAAAAAATAAATAAATACGAAAGATAAGGGCAACATGTAATATATTGCTTGAAAGACGAAAAAACAGGCAATTTTTTGTGACCATAGCCTGCTTCAATAAAAAATTATTTTATCCGCCTAGAGGGCGCAGCGAACCACATACGATATTTCAAAAATCTGTTTATATCAGGTGAAAGGCATCAATTTTGAAATAAAAATTTATTACCAATAAGTTTTCTCTATCTCTTAAAATAAAAAAGATAGACAGCATTAAAGTTTGGGCACTTTACAGGTTTTTTTGTTATTACTCATACATGGGAGTGGCCCTCTTATGTGATACAGCCTGTATACAATATTGTGTGAAACTAACTACTCTGTCGACTAAAGCCCCGACCAACGTTAAATTACACCTACAATATCTACCCATATATTCTTTATTATTAACTTTTGTAACTTTTTTAACTGTATTAGAAAGGTAAACCTAGATTGATTTTGGATAATTATTGAATAGAAGTTTGTATGTGGAATTGTTCACTAGCATACCTAGATGTTTGGTATCAGAAAGCATACGTATCATTTTATTGATCTCCTACAGTCCCTAGTAGGATATTTATTTTAGGTTAAAATACCTTTCTAATATAGTAAAAACTATCAATTGATTTGTAACTGCAATACTGAACATTTTTATTTCTTAAGTATCAACTAGAAAATCCAATGTACATCCAAAGCTGTATAATTTATGTAACAAGATAAAGCCTATCAAATTCATATTGTGAAGACGAGTTATGTGATTTAGCATGAAAACAGAGAATATTGTAAATAATCACTTCAAATTTTCAATATTCATGTTGTCTCTTTTTTATTTAGTCCAAATATACGGAGATATTGCTGATTTAAAGAATAAATTAAAGATAATGTTGGCAGCCAAACAAATATACTCGTAGGTGCACAGTCTTTCAATAAAAAAACAGAAGCTCCATCAGGGCCTGTTAATTAATTTTTTTCAGTACAAATAAACACAAAGTAATGACACATTTGTAATATTTGGTTCAGACCAGGCAAAAGTCGATGACTGATTAAAATGCAGATTGGAAAATCTGAAAGTCTACTATACCTTGAGCATCACTAATATATTGGTCAAGATACTTGAATCCAATTAGGAATATTGGAAGTGTTATTCATGATTTGCAGGAAAAACCAAAAGTTACTAGACATACAGAATGATTTCTAGATTTACACTCACAAAACATTTTAAAATAAATGAATATGTATCTGCAGATATCAATCAATTAATAGTTATTTATTGTATAAGTGTTTTAAGTAGCATTTAACCACCCAAGAATATCCTTAAGTGGATAAAAGACAATTAAAACTCGAATGTAATACAAAATTTTATCCATAATCACACCACAATCATCTTGTGGAGTCAGAATGATTGGAATTTGGAAAAATATTTACACGACTTGATATTTCTTAGTACTCAATGAAACCCAAACTTGATATTACAAGGAAAATATAGCTGTTCCTTACAAGAAGAGACATCCGTAACTTGTAAATATTCTTCATAAACTTCAGCAGATGTTACAAGGGTTGTTACTAACGGAAAGGAAGTTAAATGTGATCAAACAAAAAACGAAATGTATATTACTATAAATGTAAATGTTAAAATTAATAAATAAATTAATTAAAATTGACATATTATAGGTTTCATTATTCTATTCTTCAAATAAAGTTACTTTGTTCCACTAGGATAAAGTCTGATCACCTTAAACAGTTCATACGTGAGGATAAAAGTCCTATTATAAGGTGATTATGGATAAATAAACTTTAAAACTTGAATTCTCAGTTATGCAGGCATAGCATTTTCATTATTATCTGCTTAAAAGGTTTTTTTTCTGGAGTGATGTCTTTCCAAAGGCCCTTATCAAACGTAACTGAAATTTCCTCGTACGCCTCTCACTAAAAATAGACATATATCAGGAGCGAGACGCGCTTGTTACATACCCATTTGGAAATCCGGATGAATGACATGCGAAGCAAAGTCATTCCAGTATTATAACACATGTCAAAACTTTTTCTTACATATCATGTTTATTCTCTGAACTGATATGAATAGAACGCTCACGCTTCGCGGCACATTCGCCATTATATGAAAATTTCCTCACTTTTTACCAACTAAATTGTATGCTAATCCCCGCTGTATATCGGGGATAGTTCATGCAGAAGTTTTCTCCGCACACTCACAAAGAAAGAAACGTTTTTATCGATGACAGCGTAGCGACAAGTTGCGCTGATGTTAACAACTCGTCAAATCACGTGAAGGAAATTTAAACATTAGTGCTTTATCTGAATAATACAAATAGAAAAATATACAATAACATAAATGATTTAATTGAAGTGAATAAAAATAAAAGGAACATGGAAGAAAGCGTGTTAAGGCAAGTAACAGAAATAAGAGATATTTATAATAAACAAAGTAAATTTATAAATAACATAAAAAGTTCAGATACTGACAAGCGTCTTACCAAATATGTTGATTCCAACTGGAGTCGTAACACATTCATTCTTAATGTATTTTATTCATACTAATACATTATAAACAAATAAACTCTTAGTTACTGTAACTATAAACTCCCTTGGGAGTTATACTAAGTAGTTATAAATCCTTAACTCCCTCTAATCTATTTACAAAAATAAACCGACAATTGTTGAATTTTCCACGGAAATTATTTCCCAAATTGCAAGAATTTTCCGTTGAACTGTTGTTACTGCCTATGACTGTAGTCAAATATAAAGTTGATGTTCCACTTCTTACATGTGACATTTCAGCTAACATTCTTGTGGTTTTATTTTTCAATTTCATGCTGTCGGCCAAATACCCTTCTGCTACCATTGAACTTCGCCATTCACCATGTCTCAATGTCGTCATAGTTGCTCCTGCATTGACCAAGGCAGCCGAGGAAGTCCTCCGCAAAAAACTAGAAATTTTGCTTGGAATTTTTCCATTAGTATTTTTTCCAACGGGCCGAATTGTGCATCGCTTTTCATGATACGTTAAAAAAAATCTTTTTGAACCCGACGGACGCAAAAACATATACTTCCTCACTAGACCCAATGCAGAGAACTCGTTTTCTTCCACAATTGTAAATTTCTTACAGGTATCTGTTTTACTTTCCGGAATGTCAACCACCATAACCGAACCCCTATTTTCAATATGATTAATCTTCATATTCGAAAGTTCTTGACCTCTACATCCCCCGACATAACCCATAATCACAGCCACCTGTATAATAAAGCTATAAATGTGTAATTCTTGTAGTCCAGTACCTCATGTAGTAAATGTTCCTCATCGGAAGCATCCTCCAACCTTCTGCATTAGGCATGTTTCAGCCTGCGCTTCTGCAAGAAATTTCTGGATATGCTCCCTGGTTAATACTTTCAACTTTTTCGGTCAATATTCTTCACCCTTTCGCTTCAAAAAAGCAACAAGTTTGTAATATCTGCTTATGTTTTTATTCTTTATGTTCATCATTGCCTTCAATATGGAGTAATTGGGCTAAAACGTTGATGATTTTCATATTTTGTAATCAAAGTAGCTGTGCTAAAACACTTTTTCACTAAATTTGCCACTAACACTAGGAAACATGAACCTATTTTATTTCGTTATTCTTTAAACAATACTGTTTTTCAGAGGGAGTGTACAATAAGAGATATAGGCATTGTATTTGACTCTAAACTAAGTTTTTCAGAATATATTGATAATGTAGTTAAATCCTCATTTTAGGTGCTAGGTTTTATCATCAGAAATTGTAGATCTTTTTCTAATATCAATGTGTTAAAGATGCTCTATTTTTCGTTTGTACGGTGTAAGTTGAAATATAAAACACATTGTTTGAATGTTGGGTTAGTTCAAATGAAGTTTCTTTCCTTCAAGTGTGATGGTGTATATCCCACACGGGGCTGCAACCATGAACTATTGCTTTCTAGATTCGATATTCCCTCATTAAAACTAAGACGGGCTAGAAATAGTGTATTATTTTTGTACAATTTGTTTAATAATCATATTGATTGCATGCCATTATTAGAATATTTTAATATCAGAGTTCCTAATAGGCAAAATGATTATATCATGTCTCATAATTAAATTACATCTGATCATTGTGATATAAACTTTTCTTCTATTAAATCTATAAATAGAGCCATAAGTTTCTTGTAATTACAGATACTTTGTATTTGTTTAGTTTTTCTCTTTATACAGGGTGTTCCAGAATGATGGTCAAATATTTTACCAGTCTATTTCACAAGCCATTTCAAGGTGGGATCTTTATATAAAAATTTTCCATTTGGGTCTTCCCTGTTGAGATATTCGAGTCTCAAAATGGCGGAAAAAAATAGTTTTTTATTTTTCCTTAAAAACGGTTACACTTAGAAATTTCAATTTTGGTACACACTATCAGCTAATCAAAAGCTATTTTGTGGTGGTATCTATTCCTTGGCTTATGTTTCTGGAGGGCAGGAATAAGCAACCCCTAGATTTATTTCTTTTACAACTTTTTCCTGCAATGGCCGATTTCAACAACACTTTTTTTTTAAATATTATATTTAATTATACTACTTTTTTCCCTCTTGTATTTTTTTCATATAACCAACAGTTTGCGCGGAAAAAAATTAAAATTGTTTTCCTTAATCTTTTCGTCACTGGTTGTCTTGTGAAACAAATCGCCATTAGGTCTATAATTGACAGTTTTTGCAAATATTTCTAATTTAGGAATTCCTATAATTGTTACCAATCGTGCCGTATGCATGTTTCGTCAATTTATTCGCTAATATTTGTACTGAACAGTCAGTTGTTTACAAAAACTGTCAAAACTAATTTGTTTGATGAGACAACAGAGAAACATCAACATATCAACCGCCTACTGCGGTTATCAGTAACCGGTAACGAAAAGATGATTAGAGAAAATTATTTTTATTTTTTTTTAGCGCAAACTGTTGGTTGTATGAAAAAAATTACAAGATGGAAAAAGTAGTAAAATTATATGTAGTATTTAAAAAAAAAGTTTTGTAGAAATCGACCATTACAGGAAAAAGTTCTGAAAGAAATAAATCTAGGGGTTGCTTATTCCCGCTCTCCTGAAACATGAGCCAAGGAATAGATACCACCATAAAATAGCTTTTGACTTGTTGATAATGTGTACCAAAATTGAAATTTCTAAGTAGGTACAACCGTTTTTAAAGAAAAATAAAAAAAACAATTTTTTTCCGCCATTTTGAGACTCGAATATCTCAACAGGGAGGACCCAAATTGAAAATGGCTTGTGGAATACACTGGTAAAATATTTGACCATCATTCTGGAACACCCTGTATAACGTTTATTGTTAATAATTAAGTAATTTTCATTAATGTATTAGTCATATTGTAAGAATGCGCGCATATTAATTACTTTTTTGTCTTTATATTTTTTTTTTGGGGCATTACTTTTGTGTTAATTCTTGTCCTGTAAATGGATATTTTTTCTGTTGGGCAAATAAACATATTTGATTTGATTTAACATTTTTTAGATAACACCATCTCAAGAAACGATTGTATGAAAACTCGTACTGCTGCTTGGACTTACAATAACTCGAAAGTGGCTTTATTAGCAACTTTTTCAATTTCTGTCGGGAAAAATTAATTTTCTTGATCTCACCAGATCAAATTTAGTTTAACAAGTGCTGTTTTAGTATCTAATTCCTAAAAGGAAAGTGTTACTTTTAATAACCAAGCAATTAAAGCCATTTTTATTGACCCTTTGTTTCAACTAAGTGCCATTCATGGGATATAGTTATATTAAATTCAGGAAGTAACGTGACATTTAGAATTTAAAAATAAAATCCCTGATAATTTAAAGATTATATTTCCGTGACATTTACATATTAACTAACAGATATAATGTTTTATAATTTTATATCAACTGGTAAGGAATTACCACGGTATTTATAGCCATTAATATCAAAGGAAAACGGAAGTGAGGAACTTTAAAATTTATCACTCTACTCCAAGTTTAATACTAGGCACGAGCACGTTGTTACTGAAAATTTTTAAAAGAGCAAAATCATGTTGCTAAAACCTTTAAGTTTCGTTGTTGTCATTCAAGTTGTTGCTATATGTGGTGAGTTATTATTTGAAGCTATTTTTTTTATCCAACTAGATAGATAGTACAGGGTGCACGACTACTTCTGGCACCGTTAATATGATTAAGTGGTATTTCTGTCAAATCCCGATGATACTTCCGATTGAAAATGAAGCTTAGCTCATCCGATTTAACATCACACGTGTCCCAAATTTTATTTAAATTTTTTGTATACACAGCAGGCCCATAGTATCGAGAATTTTTTATTTCTGTTAAAGGTCATCCACAAAAATTTATGATACAGAACAAGAAATCGGGAATGGTTCTGGACGTAGGAAAGCAAAACAGCATAAACATAGCTGAATGGGCACATACAAATTCACAACTTTGGACTATAGAGCGAAGTTTGGTACCTGGTTATTACATTATTAAAAACATCGCCAATCGGTAAGCTGACTATTTCACCTAAGATAAATTTTAGTATATAAGAGCTTTATTTGTTGGGCACTTCGAAACACTGCTAAAGTCCACGCCATTTAGTAAAATTCTAGATAAAAGTCAATTAAAGCGAGGCCTATGTAGAGTTATATGTTTAAATTGCTAAATCAGGGTATGATACTAGAAAAATATAAACAATTCAGAACATTTAAAAAAAATGAATATAGATTAATTTTACACTGATACTATATCTTGTATTTAGTATTTATTAAACAGAGTATTCATGATTGTTGGACTATGATTCAAGACAAATCAGATCAAATCGCTTTAATACTTTTTTACAAAAAATCAGGAAAAACGAAGTTAAAATTTCAATACGGGTTTTTTCAACAGAAAACTTGTTGAAGACCGCTGATCCGGGAGTCATGGTGGATGTGAATTCCATAACGTTGCCAGTGTTACACTAATGTCTTCGAATAGGCTCCAACAAATATGTTTATTTATTACTTTATTTATTTTATATGTCATTATCCATGTTTACTACACTTCAACTGAGTTATCACAATATGTTATCGTTATCACTATCACTATCACTATCACTGATTATCAGTAATTATGAGAAATACGCTTTTAGCATGTCAACCTTTTCACTCTTTGAATAATGTGCCACATTTTATTTAACCACACTGTATTTCACGAAAAATGTTAATTAAATACACAAGACACCTAAGAGAAAAACACTGCCCGTGAAAATAAAAAGACGATTTAAATGCGTTTTATACGTTAGTACCACAACTCTTAAAACAGATGCGTCAAGCAGTGTATTAAAGAAACTATTAGCTTAGTTTGGTTTCAGAAGATGCAAAGTGTGTTGAAATTATCAAATCTCTCTCCACAAATATCACATGTTTTTAATGTTTTATTTTACATAACCTACCTGTATGTAGGTGTTAGCGTGGTTTCGATTCTTGTTTTATCGCATAGCTTTTGATTTAGCTTAGTGATGTAAAAACAAAAATCACAAATTTGACAGTTTGTCATGCCGTGCGTATTTTGCGATAATTTTCGTAAAAAATGGAAGGAATAGAGCTAAAATGTGCTGAAGCAACCAGTAAATTGGTGCCTACGAAGTCTTCTGCTCGTTATGAGAAGGAATACCAGCTCTTCAATGTGTGGAGAAAAACCTATAAGGTGGACAACGGTCTGAATGAGAATATCCTTTTGTCCGTACTTCTTGGATATCTCCAAAAAGATGAATCCTGCGACAATGTGGGCAAAATATTCGATGCTCAAGTCTATGCTGATGGTAAAAGAAGGAGGTGATATTTCAAAATATCCAAAACTGGTGGCTTTCTTAAAAAGGCAAGCAGTTGGTCATCAGGCAAACAAATTCTAACAAGAGAACTTAATAGATTCATGAAGGAAGCCCCATCAGAAGAGTATCTTTTGATGAAGGTAAACAAGTTTAACCTTTTCATTAATTTTGATAAAACAATGTGCATTTTGAATGATATAGGTACTCAATGTCAATTAATTACAGAAAATACATTTCTTGGTTTTGTTAGTCGAAATTTCATCAATTTGACAATCAGTTTTAAACCATTTTCATAATTGTTACAGGTAATCGCAATGATATGCATTGCTGGTGGTTGTCGGCGAGAAGAGTTATACCATATGACCCTAAAAGACATTGAAGATTGTGGCACCAAACTAATTATAACCATTCCCAACGGGTATTCACTGTATTGAGTGACGACAATGAAGGAATAAACTTTCTGGAAATATTCAGAGAATACGTTAAGCTCCGATCTAAAAATATAAAGGAAGATTTTCTTTTTTTGGGTTATAGAAGAGGAACATTGGGGGAGCACCAAAAAAAATTGCGGGATATTTGAAGTTGGAACACCCAGAAAAATATATGGGGCATTGTTTCCGCAGAACATCTGCCATTTTTTTGGCGAATGCGGGAGCTGATTTATCAACACTCAAGCGTCATGGTGCATGGAAAAGCTCATCTGTTGCGGAACAATACATTGAAGATTCCTTAGAAAATAAAACAAAAGCAGCAAGGATGATTCAAAATGGATAAAATTTATACAGGTTCTTCAGACCAAGCAACAAACTATATCCACCACCACTACCGTATCTAGTAAAGATTCTGTCCCTAAAGGTATTCCTGCATTCAGCGTGCAAGGAAATTCACATTGCACAGTTACTGTTAATTATAATTATAATTAGTTTTTATAGGCTTGATTTTGTAGTTTTAAAGGTAAAATCTTTTAAAAATGTGAATATTGTGTTTTTTTAAAGCACTCCTGGAAGTAAACATTTTCTGGACATTTCCCGAACTTAAATGAATCCGGGATATAACTCATTACAGTACAGTATGAAATAAATTACTTTTTTACCAGTGTGTGTACGAAAGTTTTAATAGAAAAATATTGTTCTCCTATCTATTTTTCACATCATTAATATATATTATAATAGGTCATTATTAACCAAATAATAGTATCACTTTTATTAATAAGAACTGTAGCCTCTTTAAAAACATAGGAACGTTTTCCATAATCAAAACTTTTGATTTCTTTGCTTCGTGTGTGTCATTTTGACGTTTAAAAAGGCAAGTAGCTTTTAATAATGTAAACCATAATCTGGATGCCTTAAAAGATTTTGCCTAAAATAACGAAAGACATTGTATGAAAGACACTAAAATATGTATAAAAACTATCGACTCACAAAAATGAAACTTAACTGTTATTATACAGGGTGTTACAGAATCTGTTAACAAAATCTAGGGGCAGATTCTATTTTTAGAAATAAGAAAAATGTTTATATAAACATACGGAAATGTTTCGTTTTCAAGTAACAGTTTGTTCAAAGTTTTCCGTTTTAAATACTTTAGTTTTTTGAAAACCGATCGAGATATTGAATTAAAATGAGTGTTTAACGGTACGAACGCTAGTATATTGCAAGAGAGATTTATACACGTAAAAGTAGCTTTTTACAATACACTGTTGTGCACCAAATCTGATCTCGATCGGTTTTCGCGAAATGACATTCTCTCACACATATACATATACTGTATTTCAGGAAGGTTTTGGATGCTGCTCCTCTAACCAAATCGCTCTCGACATATCCCAGACATGGCGGACGAACCCAGAGGTGGAAAGTGAATACCATTGATGACACGAGATTTCAAGTCCAGCGGCATCCCAAGGATTTTATGATCCAAAAAAATAATAAAGTAATACTCGGTCCGAAGCAAAACGATGACAGCGACAAATGGATACTGATTGTGGTACATTCAGTCGTGTAGAATATTAAAATAATACACTTTTTTTTGAAGGTTGTAAGCTATGCATTATTTTGAAAATAAACATATTTTTTAAATAAATCATTGTATAAAATAAAATACTCTGCAAGGAGGTTATTTTAAGGCTATGGCTGCATCAGTGTTTGTAAAAGATTCACGACCAGGAGTAGAAAGCATATTCTTTGTTGTCAAAGTTTTGACAGAAATGAAGGATTTTGCCTCTAGGGAGAGAATAATGGCAAAATATTCCTCTAGGAAATTTTTACTATATATTGACAGGTCATAATGCAAAATAAAAGGAATCTATTATAGTTACTTATCCATTTAGGAATCAAATCAAATCAAACTAAAACATAATATCTACAATATTTTACATATAGAAATTAAACACATCACGACACTTTAGATTAATTATGTATTGATTGAAAATTTAAATTTTTTTGTTTATATTTTACTCCCTATACAGAAATTCTCACCTAAGATCGTGCCCATCTAAAAGCAGTTCTGGAATATTTATAATTTTCATATTACGGCACTACGTAATCTTCGAGGAATGGTTATTGATTGGAATATTTAAACAACAGTAGATCAAGCGATAATCAGAGAAATGAGGCAACTCAACAGCATATGATTTAAATAAAAAATTAGTATTGTTAGTAAAGTAAAGTCAAGTAAAGTTTGCAAGTTGAGAGTTACACGTGTGTAGGCATAGAGATTAATTGAGTCAAATTAAACATTTCTGAAAAATTACGAACAAATGAATTTCCAGGTGAGCAGCTTAACATATCTACATTAAAGTCACCTAAAAGAATTAATAAGTCAGTTGAAACAAGAAAATCAGCCACATATGGTTCCGATTCTTTTATATCAGAGTAATTACATTTAGGAGGGCGATACACACAAGCTATACTAATTTTACATTCATAGTGTACCACATTTTATGAAAAAAGATAAAGAACTACAAACAATAAATTAAAATTTAATCATACTAATATAATTATGGATTACATTTTTATGTTTACAATACAATTAACGGAATTATAAAAAATTAGGACATTAGGACAGTGCCATTTATCCGGAAGACCAAGGTCGGTATCCACTCCTAGAGCAGAAGAAGAAATTCTAGCACTGGTAGAGCAGAATCCAGGTACGAGTGTGCGGAGAATATCAGCCGAGGTAGGAATTAGTGGTCCTCTTGTTTGGAGAGTCATTCACAAGCAACTGCTTTATCCATACCATGTGCAACGAGTACAGGCCTTAAATCCAATAAATGATCATTAAGCATGTTTGGTTTTTTGCCGCTGGTTTCTACATAATGATGCCGAAGACCCTCGTTTTCTTGCAAACATTCTTTTTACTGATGAGGCCGGGTTCACAAGAAATGTAGTGTTTAATTTTTACAATACGCATATTTGGGCCGACGAAAATCCTCATGCTATAATAGAATCTGGACATCAGGTACGTTTTTCATTAAACATTTGGATAGGTATTGTAGGTGACAGGTTTCTAGGTCCTGCTGTTTTACCAAACCGATTAACAGGCGCTGCTTACCTCAACTTTCTGCGGAATACACTGTATGAGTTTTCGGACATTCCTTTGAATCAGAGGCAACAAATGTGGTTCCAGCATGATGGAGCTCCAGCTCATTTTTCCATGGCTGTTAGAGAGCATTTACACCAAATTTTTCCACATACATGGGTAGGAAGGGCCGGACCTGTTTTATGGCCTCCAAGATCGCCTGATCTGAACCCTCTAGATTTCTTTGTTTGAAGATATTTGAAGAAATTAGTGTATGGTACCCCTGTAAATAGCCTGGAAGAGCTGCAGCTGCGGATTAATCAAAAGTGTTAAGAAATCCAAACCAAGGAGGGTGTTTTCGAAAGAGTTCGAATATCGTTGAGACGAGGATGTCGTGCCTGCTTGGAAATGGACGGAGGGCACTTTGACAATGTTCTGTAACTTTGTTTTTTGTTTATTAAAAGCTTCTTTTACCGATTTATTCCTAATAAAATAAAATGTTTGAAAAACGAATAGTGGTCCATATCTCCGCAACTGTTACTTTGCGGACCCATGTTTATTAAGACTTTTCTGCTTATTTTCTTTGGGTTTGGTAATTTAAGATAGTTTGCAATTTTGTACGGAATCTGACCCTACATATTTTTCTCAATCACTGACTTGGAACATTTATTATTGTTATAATATACAAAAAACCATATCTTCTGTACATATCTAAATATCTTGGTGACTTATTTACATTATCAGTTATGTTATTAAATATGCGTTGTATTTCTGTCTTGGATTATTTTACAGTTACTAGCAAAGTTTTATCTAAATCCTGAATATCATGTATTGATATGTTACATAACTCTATTCTCTGACAAGCTGTAATAATGTAGGTAAATTTTGTTATACATTTGAAGGCGACAGCTTACCTTGATCATTAAAAATATTTCATCGGAGCATCTCTCAGAGAAATATTAATTTCCTCTCAATATTATTGACTTCTTCGGATTGAAACCATATTTTTTTTAAGAATGTTATTATTCTTGAATATTTGCTAATGTCGATGTTATGAAGTACCGTTGCCTTTAACATGGAATAATACGACCATAATGAGAACGGAGATTAATTATGTATTTTGTTGGGGTATTTACAAAAAAACGTTGTACAAGATCAAGAAACCTAAAGCATAAAATTAATTTATAACATACAGAGTGATGAATAAAAATGAGACACACCAAATACTACATTTTTTTAATGATACACCCAATATAAACAGTTTTATACTTTAGTGCAAGGTTGCCACGCTATGAGAAAAATTCTTGGAATTTGACATGACCTGGAAAAAATCGTATTAAGTTTCAGCTACTAACACATGGACACATGGAGCAAAAATATGAATATATATATATATATATATATATATATATATATATATATATATATATATATATCTTCATAGTATTATTTTCATTCATCGACGATTTTTTTACGCAAATCTTTTTATAGAGTTTTATAGAGTTTACATTTTAAGTATCCCCACTGAAAAAATCAAAGGGCGATAAATCCGGTGATCGTAAAGGCCACTCAATGCTGCCTCTTCTCCCAATCCAATCCCGCATAATGCGGAGGAGTACTGTCCTGTTGAATAATCAAATGATCTTTATCATACTCTGGAACATTTTCAATGATATCAGTCAAGGCAGGGTCAACAGCGTCTTCCAGCATTGATTTACCATTTGTATACTTTTTAGTACTGTTTGTAATCATTTTATGTTAGTTTAGCCGTAAACATTTGTTTTTTAATTTTATACTAATTTTATTTTCAGTTGATGTGTTCATGACGGTTAACGAAGTTTTTACATCAATCTGTTGACGTGTGTAAACACTTTGGATTATTGGTACGAAAATGAAATAAATAAATAAACAATACATATATCTTCATAGTATTATTTTATTTTCTTGCCACTGTACTCTGAATGGCAAAATGAATTTATAATTTTGAACAAAACTACAGTAACAAAAACTATTATCGCGTATGTTAAATTAATTTTTCGTGGTGTATTCGCTGATGTAATAATTTTTATACAGTGTGTGAAAAAAATCGACAAAATTTTCAATTGCAGCCATTTTGTAAAAATAATGTATTATTATTATTATTTTTTATTAAATGATTGGCTTAGGAGATCTTGAACAGACTTACAAAATGATACCATACAGAAAAGGAAGATACATTTAAAAAAGTTGGCCATGATATTTTTTTTGCTTCACCCTGCATACATGAAAACTGGTTTAAAGAATGCGCGACTAAAATATTTCATAATTTTGCCGCTCATTGTATTTGATATTATCCATAATTTACATACTATCAACTAACTGTAAGTTCATTAGGTTAGAGCTTATCAAAGCATATTCTATATACAAATATTTGTTTAATATAAAATTGCAAAGATAATACATTACAACCAATATGTTAAGAGCAGTGAGTTTTTTTGTGTTAATTTTAATTGTTGTTATAACTGGTGAGTTGTAATATACTCGCGTCAAGAATTCAGATGTCTTACGTCACGGCTGACGTTACACATTTGTTTTTATTGTCAACATAATTTTCTATATTTGGTCGCGTTAAAAACAATCAATTTTTGCAATTTAGTGCAATATACAAGGTGTAACAGTAGTAAGTATTCAAAACTTGTGAACTTGTAAAAGAAGTCGAAAAATTACGAAAACCTTAGTACAACTTTTGTCAGTGGCGGCTCCTAAGGGAGATACGCTCACTTAAAGGGATAACCTCAGAAACAGTTTTTAATGCGTAACATCAAAACGGGTCATCATCAAGTCACGAAATTTTGGTGAGATATTAACCTTGACGTGCTTAATAAGTCTCATAAAATACATTTCAAAATTTTCTACAGGGGTGTGAGAAAATGCAAGGCTCTGGTACAAATTTAATCATATCTTTTTTGTAGTTAATTTTTTCTAGTTTCTGACTCTAGTTCTGAAAATATTAAAGTATTAAGTATTTAACATAAAAAATGTACTCTTGTTAAATTTCAATAAGATGTACCGTTTTTCAGTAAAATCGATTTCAATCATTCCTAACGTGATCCACATTTAGCATCCAATACATAGCCAAAAAAATTTATTGCAGTGTGCCATCGATAAAATAACTAGTCTGACAGTTAATAGAAATCTCAAGTATTTTTAGTTTGAAAATTGTGTTATTTGAGTACGCAGTGCTGTTTTATAGTGAACAAAAATAGATAAAAATTATTTAAAAATGCAACAGTATACATATTCTGAGCTATGCAGATATGCTTTTGACGTTAAGTGGAGTGTCATGGGTGTGTTATAAAATATTTCTTTGCACCGAAAGGCGTTGTTTTTCTGTTATTATATTACGGTATTTTTATTTGTACTATTGTTTTTAATTGTTACTGTTAAGAGTGTTAAAAATACTTGACATTTTTGTTAACTGTCAGATTAGTTGTTTTCTTCATGGCACACTGCAATTAATTTATTAGGCTATGGATGTTGAATGTGGGGCATGTTAAGAATGATTGAAATCGATTTTACTGAAAAACGGTACATCCTATTGAAATTTAATAAGAGTACCTTTTTTATGTCAAATACTTCAAATTTCAATATTTTCCAGTCAAAAACTAGAAAAAATTAACTACTAAAAAAATATGATTAAATTTGTCCCTGAGTCTTTCATTTTCTCAGGCCCCTGTAGAAAATTTTGAAATGTATTTTATGAGACTTATTAAACACGTCAAGGTTAATATCTCACCAAAATTTCATGACATAATGTTGAACCGTTTTGATGTGATGCATTAAAAACTGTTTCTGAGGTTACCCCTTTAAGTAGCGTATCTTTCTTAGGAGCCACCACTGACAAAAGTTGTACTAAGGTTTTCATAATTTTTCAACTTGTTTTACAAGCTCACAAGTTTTGAATACTTACTACTGGTACACCTTTTTACTTTTAATGTAGTTTATAGTTTCCAGTTGCAGTTTGTTAAATATTTTAATGAAAATATGATGAATTATTCATGTGTTTGTATGACGTAAGACATCCGAATTCTTGTCGCAAGTATAACCACTTTTTCGCTTTTCATCTACACATTAAAAATGAGTTATATTTCACACTTAAACAAAACATACATAATAAATAATTGAGGGACTGTGGCACAGCTGTAGATAAAACAATATTTCCAAACTAAAATCCAAACCGAAAGGCATTCCAAGAAGTACCACTTACGTATTGATAACTTAAAAAGAGGTTATGTCGAAAATAAATTGAATTGACCTGAGATTGTATTATTATTTTATTTATTTTATCATTTTATATCTCACCTGCACTTAGTTAATATGTGAACATACATGTGAAGGGCTAACAAGCCCTCTATGTCTGGTGGTGTGTCCGACGAGGGTTCTTCACTGTTCACACAGATTCTGCAGGAGTAATTCAATGCCGGTCGGGGCTTTAGTCCGTGGAGTAGTTGTTTCCTGCAATATCATTTGCAAAAATTGACCTATTTTTTTCTCAAAGACATCCTACCAACCGTTTAACTGTGTCAAGGGGGGTGGGGGGCAAAACTTTATCACTGCACTGTAGATCTTCGTCAGTGTAAAATTTCATACTTAACTTTATGCCTCATACTCAACCTTGGCTTTTGCCACACCAAATTTTTGTTTTGCCATGTATTTTGCCATCTCAAGATTTCTAGCAATTCTATGCAGATAACAACAAATAAATAAAAATAGATTTATATTAAAGGTTACCCGGAAACATTTGTGCTAGAAAATAAGATAACAGGAAAGGTGTTGGGTGGAGAAAGTGGATCTTTTGGAGTAGAAGAAGACTGGGAAAACGGAGACTGGCAGCTGTGGGATCTGGAAAGAACTAAATATGGTTATTCCATCCTACGCAATGTAGCAAGCAGGTACGATCTTTCTATTGATTTTTAATTTTTGTTTGTATTCCTTGAATAATATATGTCTGTATCAGTGACGTTACTTAGGGATGTGCATGGAACCTCAGGAAGGGAAAAATGTCATATTTTCAAAATTATTGGAGATTATATTGTATGACATTTAGAGAGATAAAATCTTTGCATGATTGCCAATTATTGCAGCAAGATTTGATTTGTTTGAGCGATTGGTGTCATAAGAATAATTTAGATCTGAATACTGATAAATTCAAATTCATGACATTTCGTAGAATATTATACCATCAATTATGGTTACACCTTAGACAATGTTGCAATCAACCGTATTTACGAAGTTAAGGACTTTTGATGTCAAATTAACCTTTTCCAATCACATAGCTAATATTAGCAAGAAAGCTTTTAAAACGTTAGGTTTTGTTATTTGCAATGGCAAAGAGTTTAAATCTATTGTTATCATTTGCAAACTCTAGTTTACTCTTGTAAGGAGGACATTAGAATAACAAACCTCTAAATATATATTGTCACGGATTTCCCAATCCGAATTTTACTATTGCCAGAAAAAAACAATCCGTTAATTAACTACTTCTTTATTAACTATACTCAGTACACTACTGAACACTAATTAGAACTCAACTAAACACTTATTTAATTAATCGCTATCTAAATAGCTTTGATCTCTCTAACTAAACACTTCAATTCAACACTGTAACACAAGACTTATACAAGACTAACTTAATCGGCCGTTTATGTTTCTTTTATAGACCCAACGAATATTCCAGGTATATTCTAGCATCTCTAGATCTATTTTCTAGCATCTCTCGAACGCTTCTCGTCGTTTCTCAAATTTTCTAGTCCCGTCTCGATCCACGGCATTTTGTTTGTTTAACAGAATCGTGTAGGGGCGATCGGGGCAATCTTAGTAATTCGCGGTACCACAGTCGACGATTTGGGTGTGAGTGGGGCAAATTCCGTGACAATATATATGGTAGAATCTATACAAAGAAGATTTTTGAAATATATTTATTTTAAAAAACATCATGTATATCCCCTAGAAATTTTGAATATTCATGAACTTAATTTCACTTTTTTTGATAAACGCCACAATGTTACTTGTATAGCGTTTCTATATAAGAAATACATAATCTGGTTGACTCACATGAGTTATTGAGGCATATATGCTTTCATACACCTAGGTTTACTTCAAGGAGAAGTAGCGGTTTTTACTCCAAGTTCTTTCCACCATTTCTGTAGTCCTATATATATTGCTAGTAGAATTTTTTATATCTATGTTACTGCTGATATATTTTATATTAATTTAAAACCATTTAAACAACATTTATTCTGTGTTACTGAACCGAAAATATGTTTCTTCCTCTTGTTCATCTTTAATTTTACTTTCTTTTTTTTATGTTTCTAATTTTAGTAATATTATTTTTTTGTGTTTATTATTGCTCTTTGCTCATATACCTTTTGATATACTCCTGTAAATGAGCATCTGCCTGCTGAATGTAGTTTATTTAAATAAATAAATACTAATTTATTGTATTCTATCAAAATTAGCTTTAAACATTTCTAACTGAAATAAAACAAAAGTGTTACTACAGTTATCGAATGTGAATTAATGAATTTAATTGAAATTGAACAAAGAGCCTTCACCCATATATTTATCGTATTGTTTGTAACCATTTAACCATTATTGATAAGCAGCTGTATGAAAATTATTATTCATAATATACACAACGCCAAAAGTCTTGGACTCCCCCTCATTCTTGTTAAAGAAATCTTTTGTCAGAAAAAACACTTGGCTGAATACACTGCCAAACTGACCAGATTTGTAAAAACATTGGTAATAAAGTAAAAGTTCAGGGTCTGCAATTTTTTATTGTCTTTTTTTGTTCCCTAAGTACGTGTACTTTTTGGCACATTAAGTAAAACCATTAGATTTAATCGAATCATTTTATATACAGGAGGTCCAAGACATTTGACGTTGTGTGTATTATATTTGCTTAAATATTTTATTTAGGCTTTTCGCCATTAAAAATATTTATAGTAATTGTATTGTTGTTACAATTATTAAAATGTCTAGGATGAGACAATGTATTTGTGTTTAAAGTGTGGGGTAACGATTTTTCTTGAACCAACTGTTTAATTTCTGCTTCAATTGGAATACGCGGTCCTGTTTTTCACAGAAAATTCCAAGAAACAACTACTCCGCGGTAGTCGGTTCCTTGGATAGTCTTACTGATGAGAGCTAATAAGCTAGAAATCCTTAGATGTATGGTAGGCTGTTTATTATAGTTAGATTTTCAATGACGGTCGGAGAATTTGCCCGCAGAATAGTTGTTTCATGGAACTTCGTGTTTGCAATATATCGTTATCGCCGAATCGCGATAGAGGTTGCTAGCTTTCAATAATTTCAACTGCGATGTAGAATGAACTGTGTATGGGACTTGTCAGTCGAGCATGGTGTAGCGAATGACCGCTAGGTCTAGATTATCTACATCGCGTACTCATTGTCGTTTCTGTCGGATTAGACAGACTTAAAACAGCTAGGGTTATTCCTTGGTTACCTCACTTACGGCATACTGATGAGAGTTAATAAGTTAGAAATCGGTATATGTCTAGTGGGCTGCTGATGAGTGACTTTAGCTGTTTGCAATAGGTTTTCCTGGTGTAATTCAATGCTGGTCGGAGCATTAGCCCGCAGAGTAGTTGCTTCCTGGAATCCCATGTTTGCATTATTGTAGCATCCTAGGATTTTCTTTTGCTCTTGATACCTCTGCTTATTATTTACTCATGCAGTATTTTGTTAATTATGCATTATATATTTTCAGAATAATATTGACGCACCCTAATAATAGGTCAGAATATCAGTTAAGGGATGTGGATACCGACGGCAACACATGGATACAGCTGAACCGTTATGTTCTGGTTTTAAACAGAACTGCGTTATATTTCACACTTCGAGAGAACGACGAGAAAGATAGATGGTTTTTGGTCCAACAGTCCAGGAAGGGGGATATCAGATTCAATATTACGGTTCGCGGTGGTATAGGGAGGTATTAAAACACTTTAATAGGGCATATTTATATACAGGGTGATTGGGGGAACCCCCAATATTCAAAAGGGGTGTTCAGGGAGCGACAGTGAACAAAAAAGCCTAAATAAACATATGGTCGAGTATCAAAGGTTACTGAGATAGCAATGAAAATATATTTTTACCCGAGTTAATTAGCATTAGTAGAGAAAAGTGTTTATTCTGTAGGTATTATAAATTATAACATTGATTAAAGATGTAATAAACCGAGTCCGCCTGGATGGATGCATCAGCTCGTTTGCGGATTGCACGGGTAGATCGAAGTGTACGGCGATTTTCTCTTATGAGTGCTGCACAATTGACAATCCGATCGAATAGCGCTTTTCTTGTGTTTACTTTTGTTGCATATACTAATGATTTAAACCATCCCCAAAGGCAGTAATTAAGAGGATTAAAATCTGCTGACCTTGGTGGTCAATTTTAGAAACCACCTCGACCAATCCAGCGTTGTGGAAAGCGATTGTTAAGATGATTCATCACAACACGACTAAAATGGCAGGATCATGTTGAAAGTACATGTTTTGCCTAATATCCAATGGAAGTAGATCTGCCAAATTATTTTCTAAAAATTCTACATATCTAGCTCCAGTAAGGCAACCATCTAGCACAATTGGGCCAAGTAATTGAAGTGACCAATGCAAAATATGCCTAAGTCACATTTTCGCCAAATTCATGTTAATGATGCCATCTATTGTAATTTTAGTCAAGGTTTATGTCTGTATACTTAGAATCGCTATAAGATGTTCCAGAAGTCCAGATATGTGCATACGTATTCTAAAAAGTGTCGACCAATTCAATGTAAAATGTGCCCAAGTCCACTTAGTAATATTAACTCACATGTGAACACTATATTCAGTGTACGTTTTTATGACATGTTCTCCAGTTTAGTTATTGTTATTATGGTATCAAAAATAAATATGTCGAGTAAGTGATTTTAATTTAGATGTAACTGTAGCTAATTTATTTTTGTGGATACCTAATATAGTACGAAGTTTACATATTTAAAAACAATAATTTACTCAAAAATTATTACCGTGAACCTGCAGAAATGAAGCTGTACAAAGTCGGACATAGAGACAAATAGCAGGAGAGACAAAGGACAATGTTAAAAATAGCCGATTTTTGGCTTATTCGGAGGAACGCATAAATCATAAAAAAATCAATTGATTATTATTAATTAACAATAGAAATGGAAATATACGTCAGATAGCTGGGGAAATGTCGCTATTACCCCTAAACATATATAAACTACCCTTAAATAGCTTTAAATGGATAATCATTAATTATTGTTATAAAATTCGTGTAAAATGAAAAAAATGCTTGAAAATGATTTGAACAGACAGTATGTCAATATAAAAAGTGATAAATGACTGCATATTTTTCATTTTACACGAATTGTATAACAATAACTAATGATTATCCATTTAAAGCTATTTAAGGGTAGTTTATATAGGTTTAGGGGTAGTAGCGACATTTCCCCAGCTATCTGACGTATTTCTGGGCCATTTCTAATGTTAATTAACAATAATCAATTGATTTTTTTATGATTTATGCGTTCCCCCGGATAAGCCAAAAATCGGCTATTTTTAACATTGTCCTTTGGCTTATGGTGAAGAATACCTTTCGATTAAAGTTCTTAAACTACAAAACGTTATGCATTTGCTGAACTATATAACTTCAGGGGACACTGAATTTTTCAGAAGAACCTTGGTGAATAATGGTATTGTTACTCGTGTCCCCATACAAAATGAAGGATTGGAGGACGCAGTTGGTTCCGAAACAAATGTATATGAATAATAGTTTTATTTCATTCTTGTGTATTCATTATTTTTAATTAGCATACACATTATTTTCGTTTTTTATAAAAATGTTTAAATGTCAAGTAAAGTTGTTGCAGTATTAACATTACGGCTTTTAAGTAATTGTTAATTCAGTTATAAAAAAAACCTAAGGAAGAAAAGCCCAAGTCCATTTTTCCTCTATTTTTTTTTTCTCGTAGTTACGGTAGTGATTTCTCATATTATTAATGACAAACTATCTCAATAATTATAAGACATTACAGAACAAAATTAAGTTGCTATCTTTAACTATAATATTTCCAGAAGAAAATGAAATGTTTAACCTCGTTCTTCTCAGAAACAATAAAATGTGACTTAGGCACATTTTGCATTGGGCCCTTCAATTGATCATATCACACCACATATTAATGCTGAACCGATGATGAAACTTACTTTCCACCGTGGCGTGCGGATTTTCATCTGACTAACGATGTTCATTGTGACTGTTATTTACTTCATCACGAGTGAATTGAACCTCATCAGGATGAACAAAATGTATTTGTAATGTGTATGGTTTGCGTATAAGGAATTGCAAAAATGCAACCGCAAATCATTATCACTCTCCTCAAAATTCTGGACTAAATATGGAAAGGTTTTAAACCATTTTTGTGAATGACTGAACTGCACGATTAGCGCTACCGTTGGAATACCCATAAATAAAAATAATATCAGCATATCCTCGATCACTAAATGTGACAGGCATTACGAAATTATGTGTGTACAATACCGACTAAACGAACGCACATGTAAAAATAAATGCGACTGTTATAAAATAAGCATTTAAATCACAAACGTTAAAACAAATGTAACAATTAGTAATCACTCATGTGAGTTTGGTTTAGAATGCAACCACTCCTACTCAAAATAAAATATCAAATAATAATAGCTTTCGCAAAAATAGCAATCTCTTATCAGTGCTATCCCCAGTAAGGGACCATTGGTTTATTAGGCTTTTATGTTCACTTTTGCCCCCTAAACAACCTTTTAGAATATGGGGGACTCCCACCCAAATCACCCTATATATATTATTTATATGTATAAAAATATTTTAACACTTTGTTATTTATTGTACAGCCAAAGTAATATGAAATCAATTTATATTGAAGATGTATTACCGACAAAAAATTAAAAATATTAACAAATCAAATTGTACTTTATTTATACAAACATTAAATTTAATTTATTTAATAAGTATTGGAACAAAAATTATTTTGAAAATATATCAGTTATGGATAATAAAAACATTGTTATTATTTCATGTATAAAAAAAATAGAGATCTCTTACATCTCGCAAATTAATGTTTCCATAAGAATTTTGTGAATTTGAAATTTGAAAATAAAATACGTCACACAAATGTGATTCAGAGAATGGTGCCCATTTTGAACAATTTCTTTAGTTTAAATTTTATTTTTTTATATAGTTTTATTACTCACTGTCAAATTTTTAAGACAAAGCCTACTTTTGATTTCTAATAAACACTAATTAAAATCTTATTTCAATGAATACATTTTTTCTTCAAAACCTTGAAGTTTTCTAAAGTTTAACAAGAGTAATAAAGTGTTTTATATAAAATTCTACGCTGGACAGTATCATTCTTTTTAAATTCGATCAGTAAAGAAATAGTTTGGTATAAGTTTAAGGGTGACTCGAAATGTTTCCGCCTGTGTGCAGGCAGGTTATACAGCGCTTTCGAAAAGTAACGAATAAATTCATTATTTTTGAAATCGAGAAGTTTTCGAAAAAATCCCCTGGTACGTCTATTTTGTTTTTTAAAAAGGCACTTTTTAACATACGACCCATATTTGTGACGTCATCGTTGTTCGAGATATGACGTCATCGACAATATTGAAAATGATAATGATTATGTAGAAAATCGACTAAATAAAATGTTCAAATTGTGCACCGTTGGCTGCCTGACAGTAGCTGATACGATTAATAAATTCTTTTTAGACATTATCAATAACTTCAGGAGGTATACGATGTATTTCGTGACGAATTATTGCTTTTAAATCTAGGGGTGTCAAATCAGGCGATCTGGCTGGCCACTCAATCGGCCCCCTTCTCCCTATCCAACGATTCGGGAACAGCTCATCTAAATAAGCACGGACAGGTGTTGCATAATGGGGAAGTGAAAGTATTGTGAAAATTAAACTTTAAAATCTTCAAACATTATTTTCTTGGAATTTTTGTTATGTAACACCATCATTTTTCATGATGTATGTATGTAGAATGACAGGCTCTTTCAAATGGCATGGTCAAAATTGAGGGCTGCTTTTTAAGAAAATTGTCGATGACATCATATCTCGAACAACGATGACGTCACAAATATGGGTCGTATATCAAAAAGTGCCTTTTTTTAAAACAAAATTGACGTGCCAGGGGATTTTTTTGAAAACTACTCAATTTCAAAAATAATGAATTTATTCGTTACTTTTGATTTGTGTGCCTGATGACCAACTGCTTGCCTTTTTAAGAAAGCCACCAGTTTTGGATATTTTGAAATATCACCTCCTTCTTTTACCATCAGCATAGACTTGAGCATCGAATATTTTGCCCACATTGTCGCAGTATTCATCCTTTTGAAGATATCCAAGAAGTACTCCAAAAGGATATTCTCATTCAGGCCGTTTTCCATCTTATAGGTTTTTCTCCACACGTTGAAGAGCTGGTATTCCTTCTTATAACGAGCAGAGACTTCGTAGGCACCAATTTACTGGTTGCTTCAGCACATTTTATCTCGATTTCTTCCATTTTTTACGAAAATTATCACAAAATACGCACAGGATGACAAACTGTCAAATTTGTTATTTTTGTTTTTACATCACTAAGCTAAATCAAAAGCTATGCGATAAAACAAGAATCGAAACCACGCTAACACCTACATACAGACAGGTTATGTAAAATAAAACATTAAAATTTAATTTTTAATACAACACAGTATGAAATAAAACGTTGTACGATACACGGCCGTGAAATGTCATTAAGGTACTCGTCTAGAAATTCCTGACTCGGCTCCTTCGTCGCCTCGTCTGTAAACATCTAGACTTGTACTTTAATATACCATTTCCCGGCCTTGCAACGTAAATAACTATTAAAGTTGAGTGATATCAGCTCTTTAATTTATTATTAATGTAGTTGAAGTTTTGCGGAAATAATGTCCGGTGTATTCGTGGGCATCCTTCAATTTGAGAAACGCAGCAACTTATTTTGACATTTTTCCAAATATTTGAATTCCCTTAAACTGGTTATATCCTTGACCATTAAATATTAAAAAAAAATCTGTTACTATTTGTCTAGGCCTTGCAGTACTACATTTTCGATGTATGTCTAAATATTCGCTTATAATAAAAGATTTTTTTTATAGTTGGCAGAACGATTGTGCATTTTCTAAAACTCATGATTTTTTAACGCGAAATCCATCCGATTGCCGTTTCAAGAATTCTTTTAATTTTAGATACTTTCCAATATCGATGTTGTTGTAGACATTTAAAGTATCTCTGAGAGAGACCTCAATGAAGAAGATTTTATACTTTTGCTTAATTCAGGAAACTATACCAATAGTACATTTTCTGATAAAGACCTAACCTAACTTAACTTAAAAAAGTTCCATTATGAAATATCAGTGGAAGTGCTATCAACTAGCGCTCTCTATTTTCTACAAGAAAAACTGATAACATATATATTGTATTTTAAAAAATTTACAAAATTCTATTTTTAAAATTATCTTCCACGCACCGTATCTCAAAAATCTAGAACATTAATTTAGTTAATTTAACCTTCACTTATTGTTTAATGTTTTATCAGTACTTGCAATATTGCCATGTCTTTTTAAAATGCCCTGTATATAATTATTATACTTATAAATAATAATATAAAAGTTTTTTTTAATTTATTCGTCTAAGTTAGAAAAATATTACATGAGAAGGAAAGAATATAATTTGTATCATTTTTTGTCGTATTTATAAATTGATTTTTTATCAATATAGCTTGATACTTGCAAGTTCTATGCCATTTTTTATACGTAATCTTTATACGAAATATATCAACTGGTATTTCCTTTAATTTAAAGTTTATCAAAGTCAAGTAACCGCAACATTTTATAAATAATAAACATAAATAAAGTGTTTACACACGTCAGAAAAGAAATTAAAGTCATATTATAAAATTATCAAGAAAAAATGAAAAATATATATCTAACATTACAGTACATGGTAGAAACATACACGGATAAGTGTTGACATAGATAACAAAATGGTTTAAAAATTAACAAAATAGTGTGAGTGATAAAAGCAAATAGTTGTAATTTTTCATCTCTGAATTTTAAGCCTGAAATTACACGAATGGCCTTCCTCTCCGTTGTAAAAACGGAATCGGATGAAGGCGTGTGATCCTAAACCGGAATGGCATAAGGTAATCTGGAGTAAATTAGAATATGGTAGGCAGTAATCAATGTCTGTTGAGACACTCTGCCGTGCAAACAGCGGAGCATGTAAATACCTTTGGACATTTTGTTGCAGTGATGCAATTGTGGGTGTAAATTTACTCCCAGAAATTTAACAGATTCAGGATTATTTACAGCATTAACTCACGTAGGCTGAATATCATTGTTTCTGTTTTATTTGCATTTAGGCATAAGCTGTTCCAAGAAAACCAGTTTAATGCATCATTTTCGACCAACAGATTGTTTAAAGATGTATTAGTCAGATATAGATGTAGTATCATTAGCAAAAAGGATTACAAACACATTATTTCTCACCGAGGTTGGGAAATCGTTTATATACACGAGAAACAACAACGGTCCTAAGACAGAGGCTTGAGGTACACGGTAGTTTAATTTAAAGATTTTGATTTATTGTTGTTGTGCACTACATATTGTTGTCTATGACATAGGTAAGACTGAATAAGAGATGTGCTCTCAGGTGTACAGCCATAAAACCGTAATTTATCAACAAGTATATCATGACTTATGCAGTCGAAAGCTTTGGTGAGGTAAAAAAAACATCGAACAGACGTACATATCTTCATTACAACCATTATTTATGAATGAGGTTAATTTATCTATGGCAAGTGTAGTTGACAATGTACGTCTAAATCCTGATTTTGACAGAAGATATTTCTATTTTCCATATATCCAAGAAGTTAAAAATTTTTCCAAAAAATAGGATGATTGATATTGGTCTCTAATTTGATGGACCGTTGGGATCATTTCTTTGGTATTACTTTTGATATTTTTAGGAAAATATTGCTCGTCATAAATATAGTTGTTTTTTCAAGGTTTCTGTACCATTAAATATATTAATTTGTGAAGGTTCTGCATTTGTCAGCCTGATACGTCATTTACCAATAAATAATTATGTTTCAATAAGTAGTTACCTATGTAATTGTAATGTACCACCCACTGTTGTTAACCTAAAAGTAATGTGGCTAGTGCGTTTGGTTTTTATGTGCTTGCTTAAGTGTACAGGGTGTCTCAAACGCGATAGTATGATCCTACACTGAGGATGTGCAAATGTTAGGTTGATTGTTTATATAAATCCTACTTCTTATAATTTGTCAAGGGCGTTTCTACTCATACAGGGCGTGAACCATTGAACAAAACTGATTATGTTTTGTTGCCTTGCAATTAGCATTATATAACTATGAATAAACAGTAACCAAACACACTTACTGAGCTTAGGTCAGTATGCAGCTCTTACAACAATCTCAGAACCTTTCAACAAATAAGAGAGAAATACATGAGTACCCAAGCATACCTTCACATTCTCTAAACATCAACATGTACTACTTAGATCAACTGGTAAATATATTGTCTCAGATTGCTGAATATCGACAACACAACAATGCACACTGTCCAGACTACCTCTGCAGAGATAGTTCATAACAAGACTAGGTCTTTAACCAGAACCAGACCGCGTCACACGCAGCTACCGTAGCTGCCTTCGATATCATCTGCCGCTCATCGCAGCTAACGGACGGACGGACGGACGGACTGTATCACCGCAGCTAACAAGCAATACTGTAACAGTCTAGCTGTCAATTATTTAATTTTTCCGAACAGAAAATGCATCATTTCGTCGGTAGGTCGCCTCTAATCTTGTAATGGTTCTGTAATACCTTTCTCGATATAACTCTACAGTTCTTCTTAAATTTTTTTGTGACTCGCCGTAAATTAGCAACATGTCAACTTTTTCTAAATGAGAAAATATTTTCTAAGCATAAAAGTTGTACTTTTGACGTTCGTATTGACTAATGACAAGCATTTTGTGGCATTTATGCCATTTAAACAACAAACATTCAATTATTTTCCAACGGCTATTTGATCCTTCCACCGCTAATGTGATTTTCAGGTGACATTGCTGATAACTTTTAAACGGGAAATAATACAGACAAATTTATCTAATAAACATTTATTAGAAAAAAGAGAGCTTTTTAAAAGGACAACACAAAATTGGGCATATTTATTGAAAAAATATTATTGATGACGTCATTAGTCGTTTCTGTCAAGTCACCAGCTGCATAACACACTAATATATGGCGAATCTGGGCAAAACTCTCTGCCTACGAGACGTTTGTATGGTTAATGCTTTTCGCAAGCAACACAAGTCATTTTGAACACTTATAACTGTTGCACATTTTATTCTATGTTGTAAAAGGAGCTCATTCACAGTAAGTATGTTTAGGTGTATTTGTAATTATTATGTACAAACACCTGACGATTCTGACATGGCATGAGAAGGACGTTGCCAGATATTCGAAACGTGTTTGCTGTCATAATTCTGTTACAGTTACTCAGAGAAAATTTTTTAAGTAAAATATGTATTCTTTGGTACAATTTATCATATAGCAAAATACAGACGCTCATATTTCGGACACCCTGTATTTTTATATAAAGGTTTTATAATTACAAGCTTGATTGGTTCTAGGAAAATTAAATATTTTAATTTTTAAATGTTTTAATATTACTTTAATAAATTTATTCGTTGCACGGAAATTATCAAATGGTATTTCCTTTAGTTTAGTTTATCGAAGTTAAGCAACCGCAATATTTCTGAAAATTCTATAAATAAACATAAATAATGTTAATTGTACCAATGTCCTGATACAAATTAATGCTATATCTGCCAATAGGATTTTTAAAATAATATAGGAAAATATTGCCCCCTCATCACAAATATTGTATTGTTTTCTTAAAGTTTTTGTATCATTCATTTTGTTAATGTCTAAAGGTTCTGCATTTGAAATTGTATTTGATGACTTGTCCAACCAATGAGTAACCAACCATATATGTTTCAATAAGTAACATTTATGTAAATAAGATATGAATAAATCATTGAACTCGGCAAAAATGACGCATTCATTGTCCCATATTAAATATAGTCAGATAATTTCTATGAAATAAGGCAGTTCAGAATAACTATTTGGCAAAACATGTTGTTAAAAATAGCGTGTTGTGTTATACTTCTTAATTTTGTGGCGTATGGTAAGTTTCTGAGTTTTGATTCTATGAACACTATTTCGTTATAATATATCTACAGGAGATAAATAGAATCTATCTAATATCATCATAACTACAAAATAAACAAACAAAAAGAATCAAATCAAGGTGCTAGTTTGGTTTAGTTTAAAGTTTGTTTAGTGCACAATGAATAATTATGAGTCGGAAGAGATTGTGGAGGCTGCAAATATTACAATAAGCAATTTGCTGCCTACGAATTCAAGATCTTTATACGATATAGCCTACAATCGGTTCAAAAAGTGGTGCGCCAAGAAAAATGTTTAAGTATACAGCGAGAATGTTTTGTTGGAATAGTTCAGTGAAAATGCAAAGAATTACAAGTCTTCCACATTATGGGCGCAATATTCTATGGTTAAGTCATGCTTGATAATTTACGACAACATAGATATAAGCAAATTCCCCAAGATGATCGCATTTTTGAAAAGAACCGGTGACGGATATCAAGCGAAAAAATCGAAAATATTGACAAAGGGTGAAATCGACCGTTTTCTATCAAGTGCAGATGACAAATAATTCTTAATGATTAAGGTAAGATTACTTTTGTTGTTAGGTATTTCAATTATTAAGTATTTTGATTTTTTATAGGTTGGATTAATTCTGGGGATTGCCGGAGCTTGTCGAACTGATGAACTAGTCAATTTAACTGTAGATGATATTGAGTATGTAGGCTATTCCTTGATTGTAAAAATTCCCAACACTAAGACAAAGATTCCACCAACCTTTCTGGTTACCGATGTGGGAAATATGCTTGAATTGTTTCGAAAATACCTGTCCCTTCGTCCTCCCCACGTCAAGTATAAGCGCCTTTTTTTGTACTAC
Organism: Monochamus alternatus; assembly: GCA_037114965.1. NCBI lineage: Eukaryota > Metazoa > Arthropoda > Insecta > Coleoptera > Cerambycidae > Monochamus > Monochamus alternatus. The sequence continues at coordinate 16,389,036 of CM073434.1, read as the reverse complement.
AAAGCAGGAAAATTTAGTTCGCAGCCAGTTGTCAAGAATATCATGGGAAAAATTCCGAGTGTAGTAGCTTCGTATTTAAAATTACCTGATGCTGCATGTTATATTGGTCACTGCTTACGAAGATCTTCAGCGACATTACTGGCATATACTGGTGTGGATATCACGACAATAAAGCGTCATGCTGGTTGGAAATCAACGACAGTCGCTGAGGGTTATGTCGAGAACTCCATTGAAAATAAGAACAAAATTGCTAATCAGGTTTTAGTAGGTACCGCTATTAGCGCAATCACAAAAACTGTAAATGTAAGCGAAAGTAATATTCCTTCTAATATTAATTTTGAAAATTGTACAAATGTAACATTTAATTTAAATGTCAATAAATAATTTCAATGTTATCTTTTTTATTCATGAAAAACGTTCTCCATAATGTAAACTCCCTTGGGAGCATTATGCTCCCTTGAAAATAGAATTCACTGCGAATACATCAGCAATTCAAAACAAGTCGCCAAATTTGTTTTAAAGAGTGCTGTTATTATTGCAATAGATTGTACTTTAAAATTTATTAGGAGTAATATTAAATTAAAATTAATGGTTATTTATATTGAAGGTGAAGCCAGTTATCTGCTCAAAAATAAGAGAACCTGTATGATTTTGGAGGCAACAGAATGGCATACTGTACGTATGAGTTCTTGGCAAGAAAAATCTTCTCAGTTGTGGGAAAAAGTCCATTTTAAACAGGACAACTTCTACATTAAAAATGTGGCAACAGGGTACACATTTTTTCATATCTAATTTAGGTATACTCGCCGCAACATAAAGGATTCCCTGTGCCTAAATCATGGCCCTGTGTCTGTTTGTCTATATGAAATATCAGATATCACATATGATAAGCTCTAATCATTTATGCCTTCTACAGTTCCTATTAATAGTCCATAACTCACCTCTTTAAAAGTAGAATGGCTTTTAGGTTGAAAACCTTTATGTTGCGGTAACTGAACTCTCAAATTTGGAGACTCTATCGACTTGAATACATATATTTTTGCATAAATATTTACAAATGATTCTTTTTTGTAAGCTTAGACTTTCTTAATGATAAAAATCTCGATCTGTTATCAGAGTTGAACGCTATATTTGATGCATTTTTATGTGTTATAGTCGTAAGAAGTTTTATCACTTCATTAATATTTCTTTTTTAACTAAACAATTTTTAATAGATCTTAAAATATTAAATAGTGCAGTAAATAAAGACTTGCGACAAGTAAACAATGTAAAAATTAGAAAAATATATAGGGTAGACGGTTAGAAATCCAGGAGAGTATCATGTGGCCAAAAATAAGGGTCTTCTGTGATATACAGTATGCGCCAAAAGTATGGAATAAATTCATTAAAAACGAAACAATTATTTTTTGGGAAAAATCCTCGAACAGGTCGATTTTTAATTTAAAAAATACATATCTTAGCGTAAAATGCGATTTTCAAATGTCATTTGTTTTCGAGTAATGACGGCATCGATTTTTTATTTAAATGGCAACACCATATTTTTTTCCTTGATTTTGAAAGATCGTTTAATTCTCTATCAGACAGTACTAAAATTTTGCCCTCTTACATAGGAAAGTTTTCGAGTAAATGACGATTGAATGTTAGAAAACGTAAATTTTATCTATTAAAAAGTAACAATTCTGAGGTATGTAAAATAAAATACAATTGATTAAATTTTATACTTAAATTAAATGTTCGAATTGCCATCCACCATCTTCTTGACAATGCGCAAGTCTGTGAAGAAATTCTTCTTGCACATTATGAATGATTTCTGGGGTAACTCTGCGTATTTCGTCCCGAATGCGATTTTGAAGTTCTTCTAAATTACGTGGTTTATTAATGTACACTTTTGACTTCAAGTATGCCCATAAAAAATAGTCAAGAGGTGTAAGACCTGGCGATCTTGCAGGCCATTCTATCGGTCCGCGTCTGCCGATCCACCTCCCAGGAAAACAGTTGTCCAAAAAATCTCGTACAGAGCGCGCATAGTGCGGAGATGCACCGTCTTGCTCAAACCATATGGTATCGTCAGGAATGTCAGGGTCATAATCGTTAGGAAAAATTACTGCAAGGGCTGTAACAAGGTCATTTTCTAGAAACTCTAAATATCTTTGTCCTGTAAGGGTTCCTTCAAAGAAGAAAGGCCCTACTATTCTGTCGTCAACTATTCCAGCCCACACATTTAATTTCTGAGGGTGTTGGGTATGTGCCTCTGCCATCCAATGAGAATTTTCCCGACTCCAATATCTGCAAGTTTGACGGTTTACTGTACCATTCAGACAAAATGTGGCCTCATCTGAAAATAGTATTTGCCGGTGTAAATTTCTATTTCCTTGACATAAATCCATTAGAATTTTGCAAAAGTGTAAGCGGCGATCGGGATCATCTTCATTGAGTTCCTGCACAAGTTGAATTTTGTAGGGATGATATTTTTCCTTCCTGAAGATACGTAGCACTGTGCTCTGACTAGTGTCATTGTTTAATGCAACCAATCGTGAAGAATTATAAGAATACCATACTTATCAAAATGTTCTGTTTCTGATTTTCATTAATGCTTGGACGTCCAGGTTTTGGAATATTTACAACATTGCCAGTTTCTCTAAATTTAGACTCTACCTTACTGACTGTTGATTGGCTGATAGGGCCATCTGGATATTTTTCATTAAATAAATCGTAAACTTCCTGCTGAGTTCTAGTCATATTCCCGCATTCGATAAAAATTAAAATTTAAATTCTTTGAGTAACAGTTAAATGTGCCATAATACTTTAAATTGAATAATAATTTGTATGTCGCTTACAATACTTATTAGAAAGTCGGTGTGACAATGACACTTTGCAAAGATTTTCACCTACGTGATCCATAAGAGAACTATGGAATTCGATAAACTAAACTTGATAACGTTTTTGCTTTATTTGAATTGATTTACGTTTTCTAACATTCAATCGTCATTTACTCGAAAACTTTCCTATGTAAGAGGGCAAAATTTTAGTACTGTCTGATAGAGAATTAAACGATCTTTAAGAATCAAGGAAAAAAATATGGTGTTCCATTTAAAAAAAAATCGATGACGTCATTACTCGAAAACAAATGACATTTGAAAATCGCATTTTACACTAAAATATGTATTTTTTAAATTAAAAATCGACCTGTTCGAGGATTTTTCCCAAAAAATAATTGTTTCGTTTTTATTGAATTTATTCCATACTTTTGGCGCATACTGTATATATACATGCTATTAATATTGTAGCAAGATCTGACATAATTATATATTTTTATTTAAGAACAAAAATTGCTTGAATCGAGAAAATTATTATACTTAATATGAGATAAAATATTAATAATTTTAATTCGTGCAAATCTATAATTTAAGACAGAATAACATATTATTCTATAATTAATAATATTTTATTCATATTTTAACAAAATATTCTTTAAAGATATAGTGTCATTTTAAGAAAGAAAGTTTTGAATTAAGCATCAAAAACTTGAATGTTAAAATTATGTAAATATATCAAATACACTGAATTAATACATATGCAATTGAACGAAGATTAAAATTGTATGTATATTATTATACTTGAATAAGTATACTATAGTTAAATGCAGATTGGATTGTGTTGCATTTGTGTGAATTTTCAAGACAATGTTCTTTTCGTGTAATTGTAATTTTATAAGTTAAGCTGTATTAATCATGTGTAAATATATGTATGACGGCATTTATTTAGTCTAACATACAAATTTGCTATTACTTTCTACATATCAATATAATGAAACTTCCCCAATTTAGTTTGACACATTATTAAGTTGATTTTTACTCTGTAGATATATTTTTTAGAGAATATTTGGATGCGCAGGTTGGAACTGCGGTTATTTCTATGAAGCAAAATGTTCCCCCAACATCTACGAAAGTTTGGTGCTTCAGGAACAAAAGTCTTACTGTTAGACAGTTTCTTCATAAAGGTTTGCATCAAGTGGATAATGATGTGGTTCTTAAATTCCGTATGCATAATCAAGTTACTGACGAATGGGCTTTTGTCACACCAGAAAAATATGAAGAAGAATTGAGCAATTGCAATAACACAGGAATTGAGATTTCAGTGAAACCAATAGAAAGTACTACTGCTATTAGTACTCAGACAACTGATCTACCTCCTGAGTTCTTAATAGAACCACGGATTAAACAGAAAAATTGACAAGGGTCATAAAATGTATATTAAATAAATAAATAGTAAAAATAGATTTATGGCAAAATTGTTCGAATATTGTTTTTTTTTAAATAAAATACTAACTACTATTTTATTATTTTATTTATTTTTTCTCACATTTTCCCAATATCATCAATTATAATTCACTGGAGAAACATGCTAAAATAACTACACAGAGTCTGAAAGTCGTGTTTCTAGGCTTTATTCTACAAAAGGAACCCTTGGTAACCCTTACCTTTTAGGTAAGCGCTATTATATTTTAATGTTATAAATAAAGTTATAAATAAAAACAAAAGTAATTCAAAAATGTTATGGAAAACTATAAATAACGTAAGTTCCAAAAAATCAAAGGATAAAGAAATTAGAGAAATAAGATATAATAGCGATATTATTTTTACTAATGAAAGTGTATTTCGGATACATTTGTTGATTTTTTTACTGACATTGGTAATAACATGGCCAAAAACATTGATAATAAGAACAAAAAAATAGGACATGAAAAATTAATAAAAAATTCTATCTTTATTTCGGAGACCGACGAAGACATAGGGCACCAGGTATTGATTGTATAAAATCGGACACTTTAAAAGAAATTGTAAGTTATGTTGTGAAACCAATAACAAACAAAATAATAAATACAGGAGTCTTTCCTAGTGCATTAAAAATAGCTATAATTAAGCCTTTGTTCAAGGGTGGCGATAGAGCTGAGTGTGCAAATTATCGACCAATTTCATTATTATCATCTGTAGCGAAAGTCGTAGAAAATATTATTAAAAAAAGGATTGTCTATTACTTGGATAAGTATAATATATTAAACGACTTTCAATATGGATTCAGACAAGCCAAATCTAATGAGGATGGAATAGCAAACTTAACAGCTAATATACCACCATATGGAAATGAGTAATCCAACTTTGTGCGTATTTGTAGATTTGGCCAAAGCATTTGACACGGTTAGCCAGTCTGGTCTGGTCAAAACCCTTGAACAAATTGGTTTTAGAGGAGTAGCCCTAGCGCCTAGAGTAAATCTAGAATAGTTCAGTGTGGCATACCACAAGGTACAGTACTAGGACCATTACTGTTTAATATATATTTGAATAATTTATTCTACCAAAAATTTGAAGGACAAATATTTAGCTTCGCTGATGATACGGCTGTTCTGTCTCAAAGACTAAATACATTCCTTTTTCAATTAATAAAATTGCTGAAACTAGACCACTAAGTATTACAGAAAATTTTAAAATTGAACCTGTAACTAAAATCAAATATCTGGGAATAATTGTTGATGCCCATTTTAAATGGAATTCGCATATTAACGTATTTTAAGTTTAAATCAGTTAAAAGATATGGTATTCTGGGATGGGGGGGCGCCTTTAATTGTTACATAAAAAGGTTAGAGGTTATACAGAAATGGATTCTCAAAATTATACATAAAAAGATATTACTTACCCCACAGAATCGCTATATCGTATAGCAAAAATATTAGATATCAGTCAATTATACTGTTCTGCCATTTTATTGCATGAAAAACTGAAAAAAAAAATATAATTAGTCATTGTCAGGGAACCAGATATAAAAATTATGCTATAAGAATACCCAGAGCAACAAAAACCACTACTCAGCGATGTTTTACTTACCTTGGACCTCATACATATAATGAAATCCCCCTCTATATTAGAAATGTTAACTCGGTTAATTTATTCAAAAAAGAGTAAAAATATGGTTATTGAATTCAGACATACTGTATATTAATCAACTTATTGATTTGAAAAATACTTACCCCATCAAATAGTTGATAAGTACCTACCTAAATATAATGTGATGACTACCAAACTACCGAAACATAGTTATGTATATTATATTAATGTATTATCATTATTAGTATTAATTTAGTCATTAGTATTGTATTATCTATAATTATAAGCGTGTGTAAATGATTATTCATTAAACCAAACATTCAACTTACTTTTTGTGGTATCTCGGATGGATTGTTTGTTTGCTATATTTATGCAACTTACTTTGTTTAAATAATTTGTTTTGTTTATTATTTAAGATTACATAAATATGTATGACTATTATGTATTGTTATGGCAAATAAATAAATTATTATTATTATTATGTTATGAGTAGTATAGTGATTCAGAATTTATGGAAAAAAAAATGAATCGTGATAAATACAATTTTGTAAAAAAGTAAAAAAGGCAATGTGAAATTGATTTAAAAGTACACTTCCGCACGTCACTGGAAAGCATGAAGTCGGCGACCGGCACGATAGCAAATTGTAATTAAAACTGAATTGACAAAAAATTTAAAGACGATGACGACGTTTCGGGAACTTGTAAGGCCACCTACCAGCGACGTTGTAAAATCCTTATAGTTTCCGAAAAATATTAAAGTTGTAGTATTTTCAACCTTTACATCGCTGTGCTACTATAGTCTCTAGCGTCATCAGAATGCAGGCGATTCCAAATATTGAAATCCAATTTTAGTATTAACGTTTTTGCGACAATGTTTACATTAGCTTTTCTAAAATGGCTTACGTGTTTATGTTGAAGTAAGACAAAATGCTTTAGCAGTTTCTCGTCTGTACGTAGAACGATTTCCCGGTAGACCAAATGCCAAATGCGGCAATTTTTACCGCGGTAGTGCAACGTGGGACATGGGAAATTTGCAATCGAATCGTAGAAGAGAAGGAGGTCCAGGGCGTATTGCAGCAGCTGAGGAACGCATTTTAGAGATTGTTAAAGAGAATTACCTAATAATAAGTACCAGGCAACCAATCAACAATGTGACGTATCATACACAACGTTTAATTATTGCCGTACCATGTACGTACCAAGTATTGATACCACGGGATTATCCCTTACGAATTAGATTTTTTGATTGGTTGCTGCAACAAAATGTTCAAAATCCCAGATTTACAGATATGTTAGTTACAGACGAAGCTATTTTTACACGGAATGAGACGTATAACATTCATAACACGCATGTTAGGACAGGAATTGTTGATACCTCCAATTATATTGATTTCAACTGGCAGGGTACAGCATTTGGTAGCATAATTAGCAACTTGTCGCCCATCATTTATATCATCCGTTTTCATTTGCAAAGGCTCATCACATCCAGAAGCCCCAGCGACTGCAACAATAAGTACAACCTAAAATATAAATTGAAAAATAGTTCTTTAATTCATAATTGATAATTTTCAGTGTATTCCTACCTTCGTGCTCAAATGCAGCTCATCTGGAGCCTCATGACAAAAATTTTTCGATTTCTTCTCTTTGAAAAAAACCCAGGACGGAAACCATCTAACTGTCTTTTCAAAAAAGCTCGTAACTTCAGATAGTTTTCCAAATCAATGTTATTTTTTATATTCACTGCAGCTTTCAACGTAGACCATGACGTTGAAGACTTCATTTTCTTTTAAATATCGTAAAAATAGGCAATCAGGACATTTCCAGAGAATTTTTCTTCTGTCTATATTCCATGACTCTGCTGTATGTGAGTCCATATACAGTTCTTGACTTATCCGGTAATAGATTCAATTCTACATATCGCGCCAGGTCACTTATCTCAGGTGGTGTTAACGGCAGTAAGTCTTCCTCACTTTCAATTAGGGACATTCATTTCGAACGGTTATTTGACAAATTTTTAAAATTGACAATAACATTAGTAAATACAAACAATGCAACAAACGCCATCAGCGGTAAACATAGTAACGAAAAGCTAGATTTGGATATTGATAATAAATCGCAATTAATAAATATAAGAAAGACGATTTTGCGTGAAATTGGAACAAATTTGGAGAAAAATTATGTTTCACTAGGCAGAAAAACAGAACATGCCTAGTTTCCAAGCCTCGGCTATGAAACACCAGGCGCGGCATTAAATCTTGTGCTTTTCTTTCTAGTGAAACAAATAACTATTAAAATACATGTGTGTTCAGTGCGCACCTTTAAAATTTCGCTTTATTTTTCTAGGAATGTTCTCGATGCATGCCCTTGGATCAGAGCTATTTTTACTTGGTCAAAGAACGGCGGAACTAACCAAAAGTGGAAATTAGATGCTGATGAAACAAGGATTAAAGTTAAATACTACCCCCACGATTTTATGATCCACAAAAATAACAATGCAATACTTTATGGATCCGCACAAAGCGACAACAGCGACATCTGGCTGTTAGTGGAACCTGCAGCTGTTTAAAAATAAGAGCAAAATATACCTTGCTGAAAAATGTAATTCGAAATTATTTTCTTAATGTACTAATAAATTAAACTCACTTACTTGTGTTGTTTCTGTATATTCTCATTGAAAAATACAGGATGTCTGGTAAGTATAAGGTATACTTTTGGGAGTGTATAGAGAGAGTCAAAAAAGCCTTAGTTTGTCATAATTTTTTTTTCTAAAGTGCCCCTTAATAGAGATACAAAGCCCCTAAGGGGAAATTTCCAAGTTTTGTTATGTTTTTTACATAATATTTGCTAAAAAATTTTAATTTACATTATATATTAAGGAATAATCAAGTGTATGTGTTTTTACGTAATAAAATTTGGAAATTTCAGAAATAGTGTGGCAATACAATGGAACTGTTTACTTTTATTAAATTTATTATGAAATTTTACATAAGTTTTCATGTGATTTCTGTTGCATATGCGCTGAGGCCTGACCTAACCTCTAACCCAATACGTTTTAGTTGTGTTGTTATAGGACTTTTTGTGGGATACTCATAAAACAGTAAGTATAAGAGTATATCTTGTTACATGTGCACTTGCAGCTTGTACTAATTTAAATATTATACAATTTGTTAAAATCATAGAAACTGAAACGGTACGTTGTTTAAATGTTTATATCAAAATTAAGCCATTACATATTTCACCATACAACATTAATTTCAAACAACATACTTATCTTTATGACTTTATAAAAATACTATGTAATTGCTTACAACAGACATTAAGGTTAATTATAAATTTTCTGTAACTAAAATTCGATATAAAAATATTTATTTTCACACAGATATACGTATATCTACAGGGTGACTCATTAATAATGGGAAAGATCTTAGGGGCATGTTGCTTACCTCAAAATAGAGCGATTTAGCCAAATATGCCTTATCCGAATTTTGCTCCTTTTCGTTCTACAGGGTGTTAAAATTGAAAAAAATATTTTCAATTTTTTTAAATATCTTGAGCATCTTTGAACGGATTGTCTTGAAAATTTGTACACCCATGTTTTTTGAGGTGGTAATTACGAAAATGGTAACTATTTTTCAATCACATCTAGGATGCGCTAGTTGTAATGTTCCGTCGGAGTAAACATATGTAACCTTTTTTGTCCTTCAAAAATCTGAATTTCCAATAAAAAATTATTAAACTACGTTTAATTCTAAATAAAAAAGATATACCTGTTAAAAATCGATAAACTTAACCGTTTTCGAAATAAGAAAGATTTACTATTTCTTTACAAAATTATTTGTCTGTTTTTATATTTTTAAATTCTTTACAATTTCGCAGTATAAATCGCAATATTTTATTAGCTGTACTAACTATCTCATTAATATGCGCAACAAAAGAAAAAGTCGAATCAAAACAGTTGCCTAAATCCTTCACAGTATCACGTCTTAAAATATTAACACCATCAAGACTATAATCCTAAATACATGCCCTCTTTTCCCTACAAACTGAAATTACGTAGCACTTGTTTAGTATTCAATTTCAAGCGATTAGAATGACACCAATTGTTAATAAGGTTAATTTGAATCTGCAACTGAATGCAGTCCTCTTCAGTTTCAATACTTGTGTAAATTTTTAAATCATCTGCAAACAGAAGTTTAGAAGAGGAGATAACATTAGGCAAATCATTTATAAATAAAAGAAATAATAAGGGTCCTAAGTTGGATCCCTGTGGGACACCAGATGTTACATTGAAACTCGATGAAATAAATCCTTCGCATCTAGCAAATTGCTGTCTGTTCGTTAGGTAAGATTTTATAAGTTTAATAAGAGTATTTGATAAACTAATACTACCAGTTTATTAAGTAATATACCATGGTCAACTTGGTCAAAGGCTTTTTGAATGCCCATGTATACAACATCAATTTGCCCCATTGTCAAGGTTTTCACAAATATATTGAGAAATACAAGCCAAATTCGAAATACAGGATACAGGCTTATTAATAAAACCATGTTGATTAGGGGAAAAAGTATTTTTAGTTGAAGCATAAACATATTTATCTGTTCCTATTAATTTATATATTAATTATTCAACTGCTTTTGAGCAATTAATAGTGTCAATAAACAAATAGCGTGAGTTTTTATAGTGAGTTATTATAACTCACGCTGGGTTTCTACAATGATAATTCGGTATGTAAATAGTGTACGCAGTAAATTCTTGGAAATTTTTAAGCCGATAAATACGTTTCATTGGTGTAAAATGGAAAGAATTTTTAACAAGTGGAAAGGAATGAATAATTAAAAGATTTTAAAATTATTAAATTGCCAACGCCCCTCTGTAGGCGGAACTGATATTGATATTTTAACGAAATAATTTTGACGTTTTCAAATCAATTTTCTTTCTCGATAATTGTATCTTAGTATTTATTGTTATAGTCGTAGATAAAGTATAGTATTCAACTGCATTACCGCTCGTTAAATAATATACTATCGTAAAGTATAATTTATAAAAGTTTTGAGAAATTGCACAGAATGGGAATGGCTCTGTAATTAGATATTACTGATGGGGCCTTTTTTTAGAACTGGACATATGCGTGCCATTTTCGACTTATCTGGGTATGTTCCTGTAGATAATGAAAGATTAAATATAAATAAAAAAGAGTATACTAAGACCTGACCACGTACCAAAAACAGAATTGCAGTTTGCAGTGACTCACCGCGCATGGCAGCATACTATATCGCAAATGACGTAGATGCACATAGTCGTCAATTTTTAAATCTATAAATTCATACAACCTAAAATAATAAGTATAGTGTTCTTATGGGAAAAAATACAGGAGTAACAGTGCATTATTAATACGTATATACCAAGTTTTATGAAAAATGTAAAATATTTAGACAAAGAAACAGAACACAGAAAGCTTTCTGTGAAGTATTGGAACGGTATCAGTGCCGCGTATTTTAACACTTTAAAATAGTAAATAAAAATATGTACATTTTTGCAAAACAAATTAATTAAATAGGGTCTATTGAAAGATAAGCTATTATAGTGTCAATATCAAATATCAAACTCTGATCTTTATGACCCGATGTGTATGTTGTGTATGCTAACATTGGTACAGTATATTGCAGAATTCTATATTGAAATTTAGGTGATTCGACAGACAAGTATTACAAAGGCGATGCAATTTAGCAGACGATGATAGGACCAATTAAAAATAAATATCAGGATTCGATAAAGATAATTAGCGGTCCACAAGTCCCAGTGGTGATTTTAAATGTCAACATAATAAAATTTCCAGCTTTATCATCTATTCCAAAAGGCGAGTTCAGGTCAATTATTTAATGCATTCTGTTCGTATATATAGGGATACAGGTTATATCGAAAGGATACTCCAGTAGAAACAACAAAAAGATGTTCTTAAAAGCATTAAGTTGTGTAGTTGTTATACAAATTGCTCTTACATGGGGTAAGTACCTGCTTAAATTAGCCGTATTTCTCGCCGTAAATTAATAAACTCAACTACGTCCCTATCTACGGAAATTGTTAGTTTTTATCATTTGCCGAATAGTAATTAAAAGCCTACCCTAGATAAAATATAAGCCTACAATCTGCAGGAATAGATGGTCTATTTGAATCTTTGGTTAAATCACAATATACTAGTATACTGTGGGTTAAATGAGGCCCCACTAATTTCAGCAAGTCATCAAACACTGCTACTGTCATTCGGGTGAAATGAAAAAATAATCGGCATTCTCATTTCGCATTTCTTTATATAAATTATAGAAATCACCTTGCATGTGCTATCTGCGGTTAATAGGTCGCACTCACCATCTCCGAGTTCTTCTTTTCATTTTTTTTTGCAATAGTTTTTATACATATTGACGTCGCTGCGAATAAGAGCAGCAAAAGTAACTATTTCTAAGCCAAACAGTCCTCTTCATTCATTTTTTTAGAAACAAATCAATTCTAAACTAAATATCTAAATTAGAATCTAATTTAAAAACTTAACCTGCAAAAATGTGAATCTTCTGTTTACTGTCAAAAAAGCAGTTGTATGATTGTTGGAAAAGGATTGGTAAAAGCTAAAATGCTTTTAGCTTCTGCCATACAACTGCAGTACAAAGGCGTTACTGTTAAGTTTATCTGAACGTTACAAAAGTCACCCGTATTTCTCGCCGTTTTACTTCAGTATCTTTGAATATTTGCAGGTGGGATGAGTTAACATTCCTATTATTTGCTAAACCCTAGATTATTCAGTTATTAAATGTCTAAAATTATTTATATTTTGTAGAAAACACTATTTCAAGAATACGGCGCCTTTTTTAATAACTTTTCTGCAGTACCAATGCAACCGCATTAATCTTATGTGAATGAAGCTTTACATGATCCAAATACTGGATTAAAATAACTTTAACTAACAGGAATTCTTTGTCCTTTTTTTGTAAAGCGTTCTATTTCCAGATCCGTAAATATTTTTTATATCTTTGGCTTATATCTGAAAGTTTTCCTTTTTAAAAATGCAATGAGATTTGCAAATTTGCTAATATCTACGTTTTTGTTCAGGTAAATCATGGGGCGGAGGGGCATCGAATATTTACCCCACAAAGTTGACGGCCTTAACGTACTGGATAGCTTCAGAAAATAGGCTAGTAATATCTTTTCTGTAAAATTTTCAATATGTTTTTTTTTTTGGATCAGGTTTCAAAGTTGTTGTAGGAGTTTCCGTATAAATTTTTCGATTTTTCGGGCACTAATGTGGATAGCTCAACTTCAGCTGCTTGTTCAATATCCACAGACTCGTCATTATCACTCATTTTTTTTGTGGTTTTTTTGCAAAACTCTGTAAGAAATATAATACCTTAGAAGCAGATTGCCTACCCACTTTTCAAAATGTTTCAAAATACAAATAAAAGCATGAAAATATCAAATTCGCCACTTCCACACATAATCTTGTATGAAATTCGTTGCGAAATCGACGTGTTTCAAGCACGCGATGCATTGTTTAGTAATTTTGCGACTCGTGCTTAAAACACGGTTTCCGCAACTTGTTACATAAACAGCTTGGTTTATTCAGTGTTGTTATTTAAATTTACCTGAAATAATGGAAAATACTATTTTACTCCGTCATTTCAGGAAGGAAAGTAGTACTTTTCCTCCCTCAGGAGGAAAATGCTTTGGCTCCCTCGGGAGTTAAACAGGTAGAAACTTGAAATAGCTGTAAGAGTAGTGTATAGAATTCATTTGTTGATACACAAACTTCCTAAAATTGTATAATAATGCTTTTCTTTCAGATTTTTTATTATTTATTTTTATTTATAAACATTGAAAGCAGTTTAAATTAACTTCAATAACTAAATATTGTTAAAATTTATGCAATTAGTTAAATTACCAATGTGAATTTCCCCTGAAGAAATATTGGCTCTGCTGGTGGAGATGAGTTCCTGTTTGTTATTTTCCAAATTCGTGTTCGTTGATGAAGTACTTGTGGTAGAAACAAAATTTTCAAAAAGTAGTACTTTCTCCCGTAATTATTTGAGTGGCTACCTCACATTTTTTAGAAATAAAATCATCTAAGTACCCTTTTGCTACTGCGTTTGCTCATCATCCTCCATGTCTTTTTAAAGTGAGAATATCACTTCCAGCATTGATTAATAACATAGTTGAAGTACGGCGGAAACTGTGTCCAGTATAGCCTTTCGCGAATCATCCAAATTTAAAAATATTGCTATTCTGTATGGAATTTTGGCAATTGTGTTTTTGTCAATTACCTGGTCTGTACATTTCCCTTTAGCATAAGTTACAAAAAATCCAGAATTACATGTTTTAGGAGACCTACAATCCATATATTTTCTATACATATCCAAGACAGACACTCCACTTACAATTTCATTTGCTATTGTAAATTGCTATTGTAAATATCCTTTTGATATTAGTTTTTGAGTCAGGTCATTGCACCACCAAAATAACGCCTTTATTATTGATATCCCCAAGTACCATGTTAACTAATTCATCGCTACGGCATTCCCCAGCAATTACAAATATAACCCCGACCTGAAAAAGGAAAAATGCACTTATAATAACAGCCTAAAATGTCACTTAATTATCATCTTTATATACTTTCTAATAAAAAAGCTGCGTTACGTTTTTATTTATTATTCAACAATAACGATCAATCTTACCTTCATATGTAAGTAAGTTTCATCTGTAGCTTCTGCAATAAACTTATTGCTATCCTCCCTTGAAAAAGTATTGGCTTTCTTGGCTTTATATCCAGCAGATTTCCTTTTTAAAAAAGCTACTAATTTAGGAAACTTAATGTCGATATTGTCTTTAATTTGGAGTGTAAATCGCAACATGCTGTATTTGCTCTATAATGTTGAAGGCTTCAAATCGGCCCATTTTTTTGGAAAAGTAAAATAGGACCACTTCTTCACATATTTTTCTTATTTGCCTAGTCTCCATCCAAGATTTAAATAGCTGGTACTCTTTTTCATTTTTTTCACGAGACTAACGGTTATAGATTTAACGAAACTACGTCTGCTTCTTCCAGAATATCTTGAGGAACTTCATTTTCACATTCGCAATACATTGTTATAAACTTTTGGGAAGTTTGTTTAATTTGTAAACAAAAAGCAACCTCGGCAACGTTCCATGTACTTTGATTTTTAACAATATTTACTTATCTAAATACCTATTATGACATTTTGACATATTTAGCTGTTTGATTGTCATGCATAAGAAAATATAATGAAATATATGTAAAACCAATGTAAAACACTGTGAATGGTCGTAGAGAAAATCATATGGATTACACTGGAGCTAAGTGCCATTTCCTCCCATGGATATTATAATATACCGCGGAAAGAAATTATGCGCTTTGCTTCCTTGTTATACAAATAGCTATTAAAAAGCGTTTTTTCTAATTTTGACATATAAAGTGACACTTTTTAAAACTGATTGACATTATGAAACGTCTTACTTTTTGTAACTAGTTGCATAAAGTAAAATTTTATGCAATTGGTGACGAAAAATGTATTTCAAAATTAGTGACAAAAAGAATTATTCTATTTATTAAACTGTTATAATACAAGTTAAAAACATAAATTATAAATTAATTAATTATTATAAATATTGATAACACAATTATTGCAATTATTTAAATTAATTCCCGACGACATATTTTTTTCATTGCTCGAACTTGCTGTTATTTGGGAAGAGGCGCACATTGCATTAGATGTGTCACCAAATATTTCTTGCGCTATAAGTTTTTTATTATTCATGGAATTTTCAACATATCCCTCGCAACAGAGCTAGATTTCCAACCTCCGTGCCTCTTTAATTTTAAAATATCAGCGCCACTGTCTGCTAGGAAAGTGGCAGAGCTTCTTCTGAAGCAGTGGCCAGTATATAGAACAGGATTTGAAAGACCAAGAAATTGTGCAATAACTTTCGGCAGACTGCTAAATGTGTTAATTCCCACAGGATTTCTGGTACATTTTCCATTCGCATATTTTACAAAAAATCTGTTGTGTTTAAGAACCTGGGGACGCAACTTAATATATTTTCTTAATATTTCAACAAGATTCGTATTTTCAATGTCTCCAACTTTTGACTTTTTAGCACTGTACCCGTCCGCTTGCCTTTTAATATATGCTACCAAATTTGTATATTTTTTAATATCAATATTCCTTTTCAGATTTAGTTCAGACCTTAACATTGAGTAAAGTGTCCATAATGTGGAAACTTTTAGATCTTTCTTACCCTCAAAATATGCAAGTAAAACTTTCTCATTAACATGTTTAATTTTCTTCTCATCACACCACGTAACAAATTTTTTGTATGCCAAATCATAAACTGCCTTTGACTTTTTGGGAATTACTGATAATAGAGCATTACCTGCTGCCTCTTCAATATCGCTTGGTAGCTTTTCAGAACTTGAATCACTCATTTTTTAAAAATAAAACTAAAAATATATCAATCTCGCTAAAAACCTTCCGTCTAGACTTTTTTACAAAATGTCAAACTGACAACTAATATGAAGTAACATCAACAAACTAAATTTATGTTTTCCAAATTTTTGTCAATTATATTAAATTTTATTTTTTATTACTTTCTTCAAAATTAGAAAAAATCTTGTATGCAATACGTTACGAAATGAAATTTTGTGTAACTTGTGAGTTTTTGCGAAACTTACTTCATTCGTTCCGCAAAAATCTCACGCGTTACACAAAATTAGGCATTTCGTAACTGATGGCATAAATAGCTATTTAAGATACATTATTTTCCTATTCAAACCCCATATTTTACAGTAAAATTTAAGAAAATACGTATTTTCAAACATTTCTGTACCCAAAATTAGTTGTTTAGACCGCCTTATCTTGTGATTTATTTCTTTTACTTCGGTATCTTTGAAATTTTGCATTCCTGTTCCTTTGTATGAACATTATGCCGTCACGAAACCAATACCACTTAACCACTTAGTGTTCTTATAACAACTAGGCATTTCTTTTAATGCCCTTTGTTGATTCGTGTTTAAGGTTACCCAGAAAAGTTTATGATAAAGAACAAGAAAAGTGGAATGGTGTTGGATGGAGCACAGAAGGATATAAGTATAGGACAGTGGCGAAACAAAGCTACCCAACTGTGGACTCTGGAAAGAAGCGACGTACCTGGGCACTATTTCATCCGCAACACAGGAAACCAGTAGGAGATTTTCTTTTCTATCAACTAATACATTTCTCTACAAATGACATTATAAGCGGCTTTTTAATGACACTTGACGGGTTTAAAAGGTGTATTTTTACTGCCTAGGCAGAAAAAGTACGTTGCTATGTAACGTTCCACGTAATAATTTAAATCAAACTGGTAATTAATATTGACAATGACATTAGGTAAATACAAAATGGTGGTTATTAAATACACAAAACTGGGTTATTACATTACAACTACAAACTACAATAGAACATTTTTACTTATTAGAAATAGTTATGATAGATTATGAACAATTATTTGATACAATTGAACTCTCTCCACTTCTGCCTTTTTTCGTAAAATTTACAATATTATTATCCACACTACTTGTTCGACTTATTGGCTAGCGAGTCCTCGATATACCTCTCTGCGGCCGCGAAAGACTTCCGTCCTCCATGTTGCTTCAACATTGTTATGTTCCCACCAGAATGCACCAGAAATGTGGCTGAAGCTCGGTGCAAGCAGTGATTAGTATCCTCTTTCGCTTGGACTAGTTCCAGAAAAGTAGCAATTTCTTGTGGCATTTTAGGGAACTATTGAATACCAATAAATTGTTTATGTGCTTTACCGTTCGCATACTTATAGAAGAAACGCCGATTATTCAAATTCGAAAGTCTGGAGGCTGCATATTTTCTGTAAATTTTTAAATATTTCGTTACTACAAAAGATCTTGATTTTTTGGTCTTAGCATTTGGTAGCATAATTAGCAACTTGTCGCCCATATCATTTCTATCATCCGTTTTCATTTGCCAAAGCTCATCATATCTACAAGCCCCAGCGACTGCAACAATAAGTACAGCCTAAAATATAAATTGAAAAATAGTTCGTTAATCCATAATTAATAATATTCGGTGTATTCCTACCTTCGTGCTCAAATGCAATTCATCTGGAGCCTCTGACAAAAATTTTTTATTTCTTCTCTTTGAAAAACCCGGGAAACCATCTGACTGTCTTTTCAAAAAAGCTCGTAACTTTAGATAGTTTTCCAAATCAATGTTATTTTTTATATCCACGGCAGCTTTCAACATCGAATAGGTAGACCATAACATTGAACGCTTCATTTTCTTTTAAATATCGTAAAAATAGGCAATCAGCACATTTCCAGAGAAAGGTCCTACATTTTTCTTCTGTCTATATTCCATGACTCTGCTGTATGTGAGTCCATATACAGTTCTTGACTTATCCGGTAACAGATTCAATTCTACATCTCGCGCCAGGTCTCTTATCTCAGATGGTGCTAACGGTAATAAGTCATCCTCACTTTCAATTAGGGACATCCATTTCGAACGGTTACTTGACAAATTTGTAAAATTGACAATGACAAGTAAACACAAACAATTCAACAAACGCCATCAGCGGTAAACATAGTAATGAAAAGCCAGATTTGGATATTGATAATAATTCGCAATTAATAAATATAAGAAAGATGATTTTGCGGGAAATTGGAACAAATTTGGAGAAAAATTATGTTTCACTAGGCAGAAAAACAGAACATGCCTGGTTTCCAAGCCTCGGCTATGAAACACCAGGCGCGGCATTAAATCTTGTGCTTTTCTGTCTAGTGAAACAAATGTATGCGTACCTCTAAAATTTCGCTTTATTTTTCTAGGAATGTTCTCGATGCATGCCCTTGGACCAGAGCTATTTTTACTTGGTCAAAGCACGGCGGAACTAACCAAAAGTGGAAATTAGATGCTGATGAAACAAGGATTAAAGTTAAATACTACCCCAACGATTTTATGATCCACAAAAATAACAAAGCGATACTTTATGGATCCACACAAAGCGACGACAGCGACATCTGGCTGCTAGTGGAACCTGCAGCTGTTTAAAAATAAGAGCAAAATATACCTTGCTGGAAAATGTAATTCGAAATTATTTTCTTAATGTACTAATAAATTGAAGTCACTTACTTGTGTTGTTTCTGTATATTCTCATTTAAAAATACAGGATGTCTGGTAAGTATAAGGCATACTCTCGAGAATGTATGGAGAGAGTCAAAAAAGCCTTAGTTTGTCTTTTTTTTTTTTCTAAAGTGCCCCTTAATGGAGATACAAAACCCCTAAGGGGAAATTTCCAAGTTTTGTTATTTTATTTTTTTTTATTTTAGATTACATCAACCTACAGTACACTGTATCAATTACAGGCGGGATAACAGATAAAAATACACATTTTATACTTTTAAAGATACACTATGACAATAAAAACAATATTAGCACAAAAAATGAAAAGTAAGTTAAATCAAGCTAGGTACAAAAACTGCGTACACACTGATCTAATATTAACTACTGCAGAGTTAAACAGGTCAATTTTGTTTTTAAATAAATTATTATTTATGTTACACATGACATACATTGGGGAATTTGAGAGTAAGTTGGTCCTTGGTGTCTTAAGGTAAAACAGTACATTGTTCCTCGTGTCCACTCTAGGAACATGGAAACTTAAAGTTTCTAATAAAGTAGGACAATCAAACAAATTGTTAATCAACTTAAAAAGGAAGATTTGGGAGTGCATAACAGACCTGTTTTCAAGACTATGTACGCCATGCCGCCTTAGCAACATATTGTGATGAGTGCCAATTTCCGGATAAAAGCCATCGAGTTTAAAAGACATATACTTCAAAAATTTTCTCTGGATGTTCTCCAGCTTATTAATAGCATTTGAATAATGTGGACTCCAAACTGTTCTAGCGTATTCTAACTTAGGAAGAACAAAAGCGCGATATAAACTAAGTAACACACGACAGTCAGTAAAATAACGTGAGTTTCTAATAACAAATCCCAAGCTTCTGGAACATTCACCTGTTAATTGGTTAATATGTTCTGCAAAGCTCAGACTCGAAGTAAAAAGAACACCTAAGTCTCTGATCTCAGTAACTGTAGATAAAGGGGAACCGGCGATGGAATAATTGTTATTCAGAAAATTAACTTTTCGAAATGTCATAACATGGCATTTACTAATATTAAGGGGAAGATTATTATCCATACACCAAGTATTTATGCTATCTAGCGAAGTCTGCAATTTTTGGGCATCGCAATATGAATAAATTTTAGTAAATATCTTCATATCGTCAGCGTACATGAGACAGTTAACATCATGTGACTGAAATATATCGCTGATGAAAATTACAAAGAGCAAGGGTCCTAAACAGGATCCTTGAGGAACCCCTGACGATGATAAAAACTTTGGAGATCTGAGACTGCGAATTTCTACAAACTGCGTGCGCAATGAAAAATAAGATTTAAGTAGTCTAAGCAAGTTATCTGGAAACCCCATAGTTCCCAGTTTATTCATCAAGATTATGTGATCAAGTCTATCAAACGCTTTACTGAAGTCCGTATACACAACGTCTACTTGAAGACCCGCGTCCAGGGCTTCGCTAAGATATTGAGTGAAACAGAGAAGATTAATTGTTGTCGACCGAGTTGTCATAAAACCATGTTGTGCAAAGCCAATTTGACGGTGAATATTATAGTAAATTGTGTTGTGGAGTATTATTTCAAATACTTTTGAGAAATTACAAATTATGGCTATCGGCCTATCATTATTAACAATATTTGATTTACCTTTTTTATGAATGGAACAAATCTTGGAAATCTTCCAGGTGTCGGGATATACACAAGTTTTCAATGATAGATTCAATAATATTGTTAAGGAGGCTGCTAGAACATAAGCACAATCACGCACAAGAAAAGAGGGAATATGATCTGGTCCAGAAGTCAACTTAGGCTTGAGTTTTTTCATTGCAGATACTACTTCTGACTCTGAAATATTCTTGAGCAGAAACACGTTTTCATGAAGACATAACGTATTGTTATCTGATGAAGCAGATGGAAGAAAATTTGATTTAAAAAAAATCAGCAAACGTATTAACAATATCCTGAGGATCCTGAATTTCTCTGTTTTGGTAGAACATAGACATAGGTACAGACTGATGGCCTTTCATACCGTTAACAAATGACCAGAACTTTTTTGGATCGTTTGATATCCAACAGAAAACTCTGATGAGAAATTGCAATATCACGTTTAACTTTGGCACGCAGATCAGAAAATCTTTTGTAAATGTCAGGATTTTTAGATTTAATGAATTGTTTATGCAATTGAAGCTTTTTTCTCAAATCGGAAATTATATCTTTAGAAAACCACGGCGGATATTTTCTAGACCTAGGAGAAACTTTAGGCACATACATGTCAAAGATTGTATATAAAGACTTGTAGAACTCTTCACAAGCCAAATTACAGTCAGAAACCTCATTTAGGAAAGACCAATCAACCAAACTCAATTGCTCGTAAAGTAGGGGAAAGTTTGCATACTTAAAATTATAAACAGGTTTATTGCATATAAACCCCTTACTATGCTTAGCTGACTTAAATAAACGAATAAGTAGAGCAGGATGGAGATCATTAGGGGGTACCAAATTCCCATCGCAGGCCTCAACTTCACAAAAAATACTTCCAAAAACTAGGTCCAGTAACTTATTTTGAATATTTAAGATTGAGTTATATTGTTGGAGGTTATAAAAACCAACAAAGTTTTTTAGCGATAGTGGAATGTTGTCATCAGAATTATAACCAGGTATGTTAAAATCACCCAATAAATATATGTCGCTCTGAGCAACATCCTCTAGAGACTCTAAGTATTCCAGCAGTTGATCATAATGGCTAAGTTCTGCACGCGGAGGAATATATAGGACAATAATATGAGTAGTAGGTATAATACTTTTGATTGTGACCCCAACAAAATCTATAGAAGGTAAAAACAATCGAATGAATGAAAGATTCAACTCAACGCAGCAAAAAGAACTTTTAACCGCTATGGAAGCTCGTCGGCACGAAATACTGTATATTCAGAGTCAAAAAGCTCAGAGTTTAGGCAGCTAGGCTGTAACCAAGTCTCAGTGAGACATATTATATCAAATTCACTACTGCAGGCGTTATTATAAAAATGCGCTATCTTTGAGTTTAAGCCACGAACATTTTGGTAATAAATGAATAAATTTTTAAGCGATTTTGCTGAGGATTGACAACCAAGACTTGGGATTTTATACTGGAAAAAAACAAACTAGATTTGAATTCATCAACTTTGTTTAGATACACTGGGCAGTTGGAGTCCAAGGCTGCATGTTTAAAATCATAATCGGTACCTTTTTCGTTGTTACATCGAATACAATTAATACATTTTAGATTATCTGCCTGAGCGACACAGTCGCTAACTAAGTGATTGTCACCGCAGCGAGGACAAGAAGGATGGGGTCGAATACACTGTTTAGAGAAGTGTGAGAAACCACTACATTTGTCACATCTCTTAATGTCGACTGCGTCATAAAAAGTACAGGAATCGTAACCAAGGAACCTTACCCTCTCCCGCTGACATAATTTTGTTATATGACGCCATGTCCAGCTGGATAACAGCCTGAAAGATATCATTGCGTCTCTTTACATTTTTGATCTCTAGGACATTACACTGAAACGTTTCGGCAATGAGATTTTTGTTCTGATGCTGAAGATAATCTGCAATCTCTTTCTTAGAAAATTTTTCGGAGAATCCAACCACTCTGACTCTAGGAGAAAATTTTGATACTTCTTTAACTTCATACTTGTCAGTTATTTTTTCAGCTGCTATTTTCATAATTTTCGATGTACCTTCAATGTCGTTTGATCCTATTAAAATACCTCCATTTCTGACATTTTTTACTCCAGTGATGTTAAGTTTTTTTTACATAATATTAGCTAAAAAAATTTAATTTACATTATATATTAAGGAATAATCAAGTATATGTGTTTTTACGTAACAAAATTTGGAAATTTCAGAAATAGTGTGGAACAAAGGAACTATTTACTTTTATTAAATGTATTATAAAATTTTGCATAATTTTTCATGTGATTTCTGCTGCATATGCGCAGAGGCCTAACCTAAACTCTAACCCAATGGTCGTGCGAATACCTACTTTCGCGCCTTTAAAGGGTAATGAGAATAGCATTTTCACGTAGTGTAGGATAAAAATATAGTGTCATTTTATAGGATATCCCACATATGGCATCAATCATAATATTATTTGATACCTCCCTGTGCTAGCCTTTGGCGAGATTTTCATTGAAGAATTCATTCTTTCCCTGCTATTGTTGAAAAGTATGAAAGGTTAGATATCCCATTTGCTAGTTTGAAAGAAATCCAAATATAAAGGAAACATGTTTTTTATCAATCATTCCGTATACGATTTCTAAATGAAACCCCGTCTCTCCGAATGGAATCTTAAATAATTAATACACTATTACTGAGTGAATAGAGCCTGTACGGCAAAATAAATGGAGCCTTCAGATTCCGTTTATAAAACGATCTCGGATCCACTCGGCCTTCCATAAATACGCGTCTAGGACATTAAAATCTTACCGATACAGGTACAGATTGCATAAAAGTCGACTTAATTATTCTATTCCACTAAATAGCTATTTATGCCATCAGTTACGATATACGAACGATAACGAACGAAGTGAGTTTCGCAAAAACTCACAAGTTACACAAAATTAGGCATTTCGTAACGTATTGCATACAAGATTTTTTCTAATTTTGAAGAAAGTAATAAAAAAATAAAATTTAATATAATTGACAAAAATTTGGAAAACATAAATTTAGTTTGTTGCTGTTACTTCATGTTAGTTGTCAGTTTGACATTTTGTAAAAAAGTCTAGACGGAAGGTTTTTAGCGAGATTGATATATTTTTAGTTTTATTTTAAAAAAATGAGTGATTCAAGTTCTGAAGAGCTACCAAGCGATCTTGAAGAGGTAGCAGGTAATGCTCTATTATTAATAATTCCCAAAAAGTCAAAGGCAGTTTATGATTTAGCATACGAAAAATTTGTTACGTGGTGTGATGAGAAGAAAATTAAACATGTTAATGAGAAAGATTTACTTGTATATTTTGAGGGTAAGAAAGATCTAAAAGTTTCCACATTATGGACACTTTACTCAATGTTAAGGTCTGAACTAAATCTGAAAAGGAATATTGATATTAAAAAATATACAAATTTGGTAGCATATATTAAAAGGCAAGCGGACGGGTACAGTGCTAAAAAGTCCAAAGTTTTTATTAAAGAAGATTTTGCCAAATTTTTAGTGGAAGCTGATGACAAAGAATACTTAATGGCTAAGGTTGCAATGATAATTGGAATGGCAGGAGCATGCAGAAAAGCAGAATTAACATTTCTTCCAGTTGAAAATGTTATAGACGAAGGAAGCCATTTTCGTGTTGATATCCCACCTTCAAAAACAAAAGTTATACGGCAGTTTGCAATTACCACTGGAGGCATTGAAAATACGAATCTTGTTGAAATATTATAAAATGTACCAGAAATCCTGTGGGAATTAACACATTTAGCAGTCTGCCGAAAGTTATTGCACAATTTCTTGGTCTTTCAAATCCTGTTCTATATACTGGCCACTGCTTCAGAAGAAGCTCTGCAACTTTCGTAGCAGATAGTGGCGCTGATATTTTAAAATTAAAGAGGCACGGAGGTTGGAAATCTAGCTCTGTTGCGGAGGGATATGTTGAAAATTCCATGAATAATAAAAAACTTATAGCGCAAGAAATATTTGGTGAAACATCTAATGCAATGTGCGCCGCTTTCCAAATAACAGCAATGAAAAAAATATATCGTCGGGAATGAATTTGAATAATTGCAATAATTGTGTTATCAATATTTATAATAATTAATTAATTTATAATTTATGTTTTTAACTTGTATTATAGCAGTTTAATAAATATAATAATTCTTATTGTCACTAATTTTGAAATACATTTTTCGTCACCAATTGCATAAAATTTTACTTTATGCAACTAGATACAAAAAGTAAGACGTTTCATAATGTCAATCAGTTTTAAAAAGTGTCACTTATATGTCAAAATTAGAAAAAACATTGTTTGAGTTTGAACTGAAATTCGATAAATATACAAGAAATTATGCATTATTGACTACCATACACTAAGAAAGACATACAGGGTGTTACAAATTAGTAGAGCAACCTATTTGCCATATATTCTTTGAACTATAATAATGGGACTTTTCTTATGTCAGTTTACTACAGAAGTCCATTTTCAAAATAAAAGATGACAACCACAACAAACAAACAGATAAGACAAAAAATTAACTCAATTAAACTAAATAGTCAATATGGGTACCACCTTCACGAATACATACTCGGGATCTTTTAATTGGAAAGTAACGAATATTTTCGAAAATATGTGATTTCAGCTTAAGTTTCTTTCCATCTTATACAGGGTGTCTCTAACATGATAGAATAGGCCTACTGTGAGGATAAATGAAATTAAATAAAATTTGGGACACGTGGTGTTAATGTTCCATTTTCAACCGAAAGTATCATGACACAAACGACTAATAACTTCACCAATTATATTTTGCAGAAAAATACCCAAATTTTGAAAAGCTCTCTTTTTCTAACAAATTTTTAGTTAAGATTTTTTTCCTGTTTAAAAGTTATAAGCAATATCGCGGTAAATAATCTTAAAAGAAATACCACCTAAAAATCATTGGATGTGGAAGGATCAAGTAGTTGTTGAAAAATAATTGTATTTTCGTTGTTTAAAGTGCATAAATATCATTAAGGATAAAAAAAACTCGATAGTTCTTTAATACAGTTAAAATAAAAGGTGATGATAAAAATGACTATACTAAAAAAATGATGCAACTCCTCATACTGTATTTATATATTATAGTGATATATTTAATTTGTTGGGCGCCAATTAATATTGATATTTAACTTGTGTTTGTTTTTTTTATGTTTTGTGTTTATGTATGTCTCATTAAAAAAAAATTGTGTTTATTGGGCTACAAACCTGTATATTATTTTTTTTAGCTTATTCAACTACCCTGGCTGCTTGTAGAACATAGACTCTGGTAGTCGGATCGCTCGTCAAGTGAAATCTTACAACACACTGTACCTTATTTTATCAAATAAATATCATTCCACAATTGACAATGTTTATTTCATAATAGATTATTGTCTAATACGTATTCAAGAAAATTTTAACTTTTATGTACATTTAATTTATAGGTAACAGATATTTTTTTAATGCAGTTGCGTTTTAAGGGTTGCCTATATTTAGAACTTAAATTAAAGTACAAAGTTTCTTAAAAATTTACTTTTCTATGGCATTCTGACTGATGTTCATTGCTGGTGATATACTATATTGTAAAATGATTCTTATACTGACAGATAATAATAATAATAATAATAATAATAATAATAATAATAATAATAATAATAATAATAATAATAATAATAATAATAATAATAATAATAATAATAATAATAATAATAATAATAATAATATCTCTACCCCTCATTCTAATCACAGGGATTAGCCCAGAAGTCGGAGACTTGTGCGGGAGAGGGGGCGGCATATTATTATTAAGCAGGCCGCATTTGCGCCCAGGAACGACTTACGTTGGTAGGCCCTAACCACTATTCAGTGCAGGAATGAGGGAAACCTGGAAAACCTCATTAATTAGAGGGTAGTCAAATATCAACCGGTATCAATCTCTCACATTGACCCAAGCCAACATTCTTCCACCCTACCATACCCGCAGAGAGGGCGCCAAACCTCTCCACGAATATAGCTGATATACGGTCTACCGGCAGCTGGGCTCGAACCAACACCAATCTAGTCACCTCGATTTTAAAGAGATGGTCCATAAAATCACAAATTTTTATATAGTAAATGAAAACGTGAATATCATTAACTCTATGGTAAGTAACTTTATTGTTTTACTAAATTTTTGAGTGTGTTACTGTCTTTTTGTTGAGTTTAATGGTTAGCTAGCGTTTATTTTCTTTTATTAACTTTTGTGCACATAAAATACTTATCAACTTTGATCTTTATAGGACTTCTACTGGAAATCTTCTAGAAATCCCTCAGAACTTGTGATATGAGGCTGCAGATGTTGGTGAATGCTTTACCCACTGTATGGTACTGCCAAATTCCTATATTGGACCTGGATCTGTGTTTCTAATGCTGATCAACAATTTTCTTATAACGTTAGTATTAATTTTTAACTTTTACTTTAACTTTTTCTTGTTAATTTTCTTAATTTTCGGGAACCTCTCTTAAAACCGACGCTGCACATTCTTTTCTTCGTATCTAATCAACAAAAACTTGTTTTTCCTTTATTTTTCTATCAATTTGATATCTTGATTCCTTGTTTTAAAACTTACATACATATTATGGTTCATACATATGATTTTAATAAATTTTTCGATGCTCTGTTTTTATGTTTTTCACTGCACTACACCTACTACAATTTTTCATATGTATTTACAATTTTACTTATAACTAAATATTAAAATATTATTAAATATATAAAAAAACTACTTTTTTGTGTACATTGTGATATCTCTTGTGAAGCCAACTTGCTTGACATTTGTTCATGGCTATGAATTTTATTTGACATTTCTGAACATTTTATAAAATTTATTTACTTAAATTGTTAATACTTTTATTATTTTTGCTTGACTCCTGTCGATATATTTAGTAAATTAATATATTATCTTTAATTGTTCTCTCTATATAGTTTGCTCTGGGTTTAAATCTGTTTTTGTTTATGTACTCTTCAGAAATGTGAGATCATGTCACAATATGAGATAAATTTTAACTATATTTTATTTTCTAAAATGTTTAATTTATTTAATTTTCACTATAATAATCAACCTATATGCTCTGTATTGTCCATTTTTATATTATTTTGTTCAATTCTATAGTATTTTAATTTTAACAACAATAATAATTTCAATAATATTTTATGGTTTTTAAATAAACATGTAAATCTTCATAGGTATTGAATGTCTGATATTTCATTTTGTCTCAATATATTACAATCCTTTATATGACCCTCTTTCATTTCAAGACACGTATCCAATATTCACCTGACTTCTTTGTAAGCTGCGTTTATTAACATTTCTCCGTTTAACTCATTAGAACCGTTTGTGATTCTTTCTTTCAAATGATTAATATCTCACAAAGGTATTTTGAAAACCTTAATTTTTAAAATTCCCTCTAAAAAAATCGAGTAGTGTTAGATCTGGTGACTTTCCGGGCCATTGGTATTAATGGATCTAATTAATACCAATCAGTTTTTCTGAGAGAGTGTTATCCAAATATTGCTGAACAATCCTGACCTTGTGGGGTGGAGCTCCGTCGTGGTGAAACCATAGGTTTCTCCTTAGCTGAAAATACACATTCTTCAGAAGTGCAGGAAGTTCTTCTTGTAGGAAATTTAGGTAAGTCACGTTATTCAATGTATGTTCATAAAAATAAGGCCTAATTAAATGCCTATCGATGATGCCGTATCACACATTTACTCCAAAATGGCCTTGGTTTTGGATTTACAATGTGAGGATTTTCAATGGACTATTAGTGTTCGTTGCGCCTGTTTGGCAAACCATTACTGACACACCTACTTTCCTTCATCCAAAGAACGTACCCAAAAAGGTTCTGATCAACAATTTCTACATTTATTACAATTTGAGTTATAAAATTAAGTCTGTTTTAAATGTGACGCTCAGACCAAATACTGAAATTGTGAATTTTCTAGTGATGATACCTATTGTTCTTTAAAATTCATTGAATGATTAATTTATCCAATATTAGTTCCTGTTTGATTTGCTTCGTATCTGGAAGATCAGCAACCAGGCGAATATGCAACAGCTTCGTATCTGGAGGATCGGCTACCAGGCGAATATTTAATTATTAAATTCGAAGGACCGTATAGTTGATTTATTGTAATATTTTACAATATAAAGTATTAAAACTTGATTGGCATTACATATGATTACAAAATTAAATTAATTGGCAGTATTTTAATATGCACCCTTAGATTTGTTTTTAAATGTAAAAAATTAAATAGGAGGCATGCTCTAACAGTTACCGGCTAGTCTACCCTATAGAATTTCGTGGATTTTGTTTGAAATATCGTAACAGTCTAGCTGTATTAACATTGTATCTTACCCTTCGGTCAATTATTTGATTCGTATTAAGTAAAACTTCACTCAAAATCAACACAAGTGGTTGTCAAAAAGAGTCCACACCGTTAGGTCTATTTTCTAGAATTGTATCGGATGTAGATGGCCATTGTTACTTACCTATTTCTACCACAACTTTATGACACAGATTCTCACTTTCCAGTTTGCACCATATTTTTTTATGCAGATTATAATTTGAAAATGTATTTACAATTGCGGTCCATAGTCGATGATCGGGTTAGAACAATACGCTTATTATTATCGTCCACAGACAGCAGTGACCTCCACTTACTAAACAATCGGTAATATCTACAACGTTTAGTGTTATTTTTACACAATATGTTCTCATTCACACATATTTTGATTTCTCTAACCAAATATTGTGTAGATAAACTCATTTCTTTGTTAAAATGTTAAATTTACTCAGAATTCAACACCAAAATAATTCACTCATAAAAAATTTTGAACTTACTCAATGCCATTTTTTACTGTGTACTATAGAATTTGAGACATCTTGTACCTTCGTTGTATGCGACAAACATTCTTCGCGTCGTATCAGAATCCAATTTTCTTTCGCGCGCACCGAAATATGTTCGAAAATATCGAACGCCTCATAAGGGCGCCCCAATTTGGATGTTTAATATTTAAATAGCCGTTATCGAAGACTAGATATCGTCGGAAACTCCGAACGCGCTTGTGTATAATGCATGGGGCTGTATTCAATTTGTTTGCCCCTCGGTTTGGCAATTCATAAATATGCGAAAATAGGAAAATGCCAATAAGGTAAAGACGTATTGAATGTGGCGGGGAAAAAACGTACGGGCATTGTTGGAATTCGATAAAAATTTTAAATTACGACGTTAATAATGTAGGACGGAAAGTAGGGGTGCGATTTGAAAAAAAAAGGAACAATGAATGGATATCGCCACAAAAAAGTCCTACCATTGAATTACATACGCTAACTGGATAATTCTGGGCTGAAAATATGAAGAATTGACACATAACACTTAGAAAGGTATTTTAAGCTGACCTATTTCTGTATTTTTAGGATTGCTTCTTCAGGTGGTATCCTTTAAGTTGAATCAAATATCTAACTATAAAAATTATTATAAAAATTAAAATTATTTGAAGTTAAATATCGACAATGGTAAAAAGTGACATCCTGTCGATGAATTAAATATGACAATACCTACTTGAAAAATGTTCACCTTTTATGTAAAAGTTTTTATATATTTTTAGGTATTAATCATACTAACTACTCAGTGGACAAAAGCCCCAACCTGCATTGAATTACACCCACAATATCTACCCATATATTCCTTATTATTAGCTTTTGTAACATTTACTGTTTTAGATAATTATTGAATAGAGCTTTGTCTGTGGAATTGTTCATTAGAATACCTAGATGTTTGGTATCAGAGAACATACATATGACTTCATTGATAGGAATTATAGGAGATTTGATTTATATTAGCTTAAAATACCTTTCTAAAACAGTAAAAAAATTGGTGTCTTTTATCATGAGATTGCATTGCATTAGTTGAATTAGGTTTTACAGTTGAGTTTATTGAGTGTAAATTAACAATTTAATATAAATGATAAAATAAAAATGACTGTGCAACCTTAAGTTTAATTTTGAAAATTTCGACAGATAATGACTTCACCGCTATATAAAAATAGTGGGTTAATTACATAGAAAATATTGAGAATCAAAAAATTGCACGTTAGGAATGGGAAACTGCCCCTCTACTTCTATCGTACGACTCTAGTAGAAGATATGAACGATTTTGTAGCATTTTTTAATGTGTTTCAAGTATCTAAATCTTATGCCAAGTATGATAGGAATATATCAAACAGGGTTAAAGTAACGGGCACAAATTATTTAAATTTTTTTAAATAAAACACCCTGTAGCTCAGTAAGAACCATATTTTATCTAAGCGTTATGTGTTAATTCTTCATAATTTCAGCCCAAGATTATTTAGTTAGCGCATGCACAATTATTAATGAACCATCCTGTATAAAGTTGATTATTTAAGTTATTTTGGGGAAAATGATCACATTAACATAAATACTAGAAATATATCATGAGATAGATCATATTTAGGATAAACTATCCAGCCAACAAAACAGTTTTATAATTTTCAAATATTTATTTTATTACAGCGTCAGGTTTATGTTGTTGTCAGTAACTGAAATATTTTATAAATTTATCACAAGAACTTTTTGGCAGCTAAATTATAAAACAACTTGTTAGACAAACATATAACTATTTTATAAATATTTCTTCGACAAGCTTATAAAAAATTTTAGCTAATAAAATTAAACCATTTTCTAATAATTTTTTAGTAATGTTCCGTAGTATTTCTATCAGCTCTATAAAAAAATGTATAATTGTTTCTTAGATGTGTGCTATCAATTTCAGACAATTTTACTTCTAAAAGCAAATAGCTGTATTATACACTATAATATAGTTGTTACGTAATGGTATCAGTTGCAAAACTAAAATATTAATATAGCAATTACAACAGAAAAACGTTTATTTTCACTCAAAATTACATTGACAAATCATTCTATAAAACTAATTTTAAACAGCAAAATTGCGGGATTTTGTTTTGTTTGTGTTATAGCGAACGGTAGAAGTCTAGTTTTATCTCTTGCTTTAGCTTTTATAGTCATTGTATAAGAATAAACATGTCAAGTTTAAGCCAAAACAAAAGGAAACTCTGACTTATATGGAAATTTATATTGTACAAATTGTATTAAATAAATTTTGTTGAAAAAATAAAACATAATTAAATTTTCAAGGACCAGTCAATTTTAGGAAGCTCATAAATAATGTGCATATGAATAAAATTGAAAAAGCGGGAGTGTTTTTTATCTCTCTGTATCCTATTTTTTAATTAAAAAAAAATTAAAAAAAGTACAGAAAATATCAAAAGATTTTTTAGGAAAAACTTTTTTATTTCTTGCAGTTTTTATGTAATTTGTTTATTAGAAAATAGGATACAGAGTGATAAAAAACACACTTCCGTTCTCTTTTCAACAAAGCAACATCATAAAACAACTTTTGCAGTTGCATCATTTAACAAGTTATGTTTAATAGAGTTTTTAGTCATATTTTGTATATACAGGATGTCTCAAACTTGATACTATGGGCCTACTGTAAGGATACAAAATATTTAAATAAAATTTGGGACACGTGGTTTTCAATGAGATGAGGTAAGCCCCATTTTCAATAGAAAATATTATCTTTGGGATTTAACAGAATTGACTAACGTCATCAGTCATATTATTTCCAGAAACATACCCAATTTTTGTCCTTGTTAAAAATAAGACCCAATTAAATGCCTACCGATGATGCCATGCCGCACCATACATTACCCCAAAATGGTCTTGGTTTTGGACTGAATTTGCAATATAGGGATATTCAATGAACCAGTAATGTTCGTTGCGCATGTTTGGCAAACCTTTACTGATAAAACTATTTTCGTCCGCCCAAAGAACGAAAATTAAGTTTAGTTTTTCATTAAAAAATCGGATACAGGGTGATATAAAAGTACACTTGAGCTATCTTTTCAACAAATAGTTACATTATAAAACTACATGTGTAGTTTCATCATTTAAAAGTTATATTTATTAGAGTTTTTAGTAATATTTTTATGTACTGGACATCCACTCCGAACACAAAAACCACCCAACAAACATTTAAAATAAAAATTACGTTAATTTGACCTCTGAATTGATAAAAAATGTTCATGACTTATTCCATATACGGAAAGTTTACCTATATTCGTCAAATTTTTCTTTATGTGGTAAAAAAACTAAAGTAATACGGAAGTTAATAATTGGTTGGCCAGAATTTTATTCCAATAAGATAGTTGCCTGAAAGAAATACAGACATTAAGACCAAAATATACCCTAATTATGCTCTTTACATGACTTACTTGTGCTCGAAAGAGACAACAATATATGTGTGATTAAATACATTCTAACAGCATACAGGGATAAGAAGAGTGGAGTAGGTATATCGAAATTTATAGATATTTAGATTTTAATATAATATTATAAAGTCTGTATTTTTGGGTTTCCATATAACAAATTGTACAAGCAGGATTTTTTTCATATAATCTGCTAATCAAACTTTCATAAAAATAACGCGGCTTATAATTATATATTTTTAGTATAGTTTCTTAATAATATTTCTATTCTGAAAAATAACCTAAAATAAAAACTGAATGTATTTCGTAATTAAATGTATTTAATAATCCTTCATCATAAATGTATTAACTAATATTCTGTGTATTAACGTAAATGGTTATTTACTTAGAAATAATAAACAAAAAATCTAGTGTTTGTTACAGCATGGACGCTCAAATAAAATCAACTTTCAAGTCATTTCTCTGTTAAGTTTTAACCTATAGGGCGGATTGCTTATGCCAATGTTGACGTCACAACAAAATATTAACTTTGTGGTTGAAATTTCCTCCAAATGAAGATATTTTATTGAAATCTATTACCGGCTACATAATTACTAGACACCTACATATAAAATTCTATTCTTGGATTTATTTGTGATTAAAAATTCAAATTAGAAGCAATAATATTACGTGCGTATAATCCAATCAAATAAACAGAAACAAAATGAATATTTTGGAACGGAAAATTTCAATTCACATGCACTACTGAATTAATCTGAGATGATAACAGTGTTATGAGATGACGTGTTTATTGATATATTATCACTAGTTTGATTTAAAAATTTTCAGTGTTAACTTCCATTTTGATAGGCGAAAATGAACACATTAATTATTTTTTAATTCCTTTTTTACAACTCTGTAATATTGTGTGATATGCCGCCTGTAGCGCTTTATCTTTTGATTTACCCGTATGACACAAGTAGGTTTTCACTGCAGATCGCCAAAACACAAAACAATTTCAACACCCTATTGCATGAAGATTTGTCTGAATACTTATAACAAGAAGCATGCTCCCTAAAAGGCTTTTTTAAGACACATTTACGTCGAAGTATTATTAACAAGTAAATTTGTATGATAATATAGGACAATATTTCTATTAAGTTACCAACAAAGTTGCAAATAGGGTTATATTGTAATAAAAGTAGAACTTAGCAAATAGAAAGATTTAATAGAACAAATAACTAATTAGTACCTTGTTTTTAACTACTAGTTGAAGGCAAAATAATACAATTTTGTAATAAATATGTAATTATTTACCTATTGCAATAATTTAAAAAATCCTTGGACATAGAAGACATATTTCAAGGCGAAAGTAAATAAATTATAACTTCATCCTATGCGTTATTGGAAAGTTAACATTTGAAAACACAGAAAAAGTAAACAGTTCGTAATTTCGAACCATATAAATTGACATATATTTCATTTTACTTGAAAGTCATTACACTTGGATAACAAATTTTTGTCTAAAATTTTGTTATTATACAATTTTGTGACATTGAAGACTATTTTTATGGCGAAAGGTAGTAAATTTTGATCAATTTAGGTTTATTTTTCTTAAGTAGTAGTCTACGTAAATGTTAGATTGGCGGCACCTCTCAGCCTTTTTATAGCGACAGGGGAAATGAAAAAACGCGTCGTGTCATGTCAAACCACCCTTTGAAAATAACTCAATATTTGCCGTAAGGGTAATATTAAAAACATGTCATCGATATCTCCACGATCAGGAACAGCCATGGAAGCGCCGATAAAAAAGACTCCTAGACCCCATATATCACCGGCCGTACCTGTCAAATTGAAAACGGCCCTTATCGGCGATCAAATTTATACAAAATTTAATTCAAACATTGCTGGAATATCTGATATCATTGGTAATAGTCACGATACCCCTAACGGTTACATCGCCGTCACTATCGCTGTTCCCGTCTTTCTTGAACGTGGTGTGGTTGCGCTCCCGTCAAGTGAAAATACAGGCTTCGGTGGAGGAAAAACAATTGAACGTGTCGTATTTGTATGGGAAAACGTTGCTTAGCAATTAAAAATATATATCGATTATTTCGTGTGAGATATGCAAATTACTCCTATCGACTTGGTTTAATTGCTCCCCTTTTTATTTCCATGCAGTTTATTGCTAATCGATACAGACCTATACATATAAGGGTGTAACCCAACAAACATTTAAAGTTAAAATTACGTTAATTTGACCTCTGAATTGGTCAAAAAATTGTTATGACCTATTCCATATAGGAAAGTTCCATCTAAGTAAGATATTGAAACAATTTGGAATACCAACCAAACTGATTGAAATGTCCTTAGAAAATACTAAAAGCAGCAAGTATGAATAAACGGTGAATATTTTTACTACTGACACAGGACTAAGACAAGGAGACCCTCTCTCAGCGCTTCTTTTTAATTTAGTACTAGAAGACTCATAAGAGATAGTCAGATGAGCAGAGAAGGACACATATTATTTAAAAGTCACCAAATAGTAAGTCATGTAAATGACGTGGCCATTATCGCTAGACATAGTAGGGAATTAGAAGAAGTATCGAGAAAACTTGAGGATGAAGCACGTAAAGTGGGATTGCAGATAAATCAAGAGAAAAATAAGCTTTTGAGAATAAGAGATCAAAAAAAGATACCAATTTGAAATTGAGAACACATCATGGAGAGATGGAGTTTGAAGAAGTTCAAGAATGTGCATTTGGGGACGCTAATAACAGCTAACTGGGATGAGGAGCAAGAAATTAATAGGAGAATAATAAAAGCAAACAGAAGTTCGGGTACAGTTAACCACTTAATGAAATCAAAAAATGTGTCCTGAGGAGTAAAATTTAGAATGTATAAAAAAATTTTGAGACCGACAGCGCTGTATGGCACTGAAACCTGGGTCCTCAATAAGAAGCCAAGAGAAAACGTTTTAAGGTGATTAGACGAGGCACTTAAGAATCAGGTCAACCTGGGCCACCCAGATCACCCGATATAAACCCTACTGTTTTTTGTTTGAGTACATCTCAAGACATAAGTTTATAAAGTGCACATTGTATCAGAAGAGCACTTACATCAACAAATTATAGCTGGTTGTGATGCGATAAGAGCTCCTAGATTTTTTGCACGTGTTCGACTGAAGTATGTATTTTGGCTGAAGATGACCATTTCCAACATTTGTAATAATAAATCGTAGTAAAGCAATTTTGTTATTATTTTAAGTATTGCAATGACAATGAGTATCGTAAAAATGCACTTGATCAAATAAATCTATTTTGTTGTTAATCGGTTTGGAATACAAAAAAGTGTAAAGAAATAAAAAGTGAAGATAATAAAGTTGCGCATATGATGACCTATTTTATTTGTAATATTATACAGGGTGATACATAATAGCGATGATACCCAAACTTCCGCTACGGGTAAGGTTTCAAAGCTGGTACTTTTTTTTCATACCTACTGTCATACTAAATACGTATATGGAATTTGAGTGAAAAATGAGGCAAAAAAAATCTGATTGAGCCTGAAATATTATCACAGTATAGAGAGACCAGTAAAAACACAGACATAAATAAGTAATAAAGTAATCTATAATATACTGTACAAACCATAAATGATATTTTACTGCTATTGCCTTACCTATTAACTTATTTCTTAAGTATAACATTGGAATATAAATACTTCTCATGAAAGTGAAGTTTAAAATATACATATTTATATTATTCACAAATACAAATTTTTATTTTAGAACAAAGTTCTGTGCAGAGGCTTCTAATAGAGAAGATTTATTAGAAAAGCTTCTCAGGATTAGTAATAGTTCATACAAACTATGTCAAATACATTTTTAAAATAATATGTTTTCTAACAATTCGCGCAATAGATTACGCAAGGAGGCCGTTCCAACGTTTCCTGCACAAGACGGCTCCTCTTCAAATTATGTAGATGATCATATTTCTAATGAGAGTAAGTCTCAAAACAAAATAATAAAAAATATTTTTTTTCCAAATTTACATTTTACTGCTCTTTTATCTCCAATTTAACAATTTTCAAAATTAAGTAAACATAATTTCTCTGTTCTGAAAAATACTTGCCTTCTGGTTTACGTAGATCATTGAAGACGAAAAAAAATCATAATAAATTATTTGTCCACTAAACTTCAAACGTCAAATTTTAAATTTAAAAAAATCCCAAAAAAATGTAATTATCACTAATAACAAAACAAGTAAGTAAATATATAACAATGTTTTGTAGTGCAATAATATATATTTTAAACTCTTTTTTTTTAAAGAGTCCAAAGAAGTAAATCAAATTTTCACAATGTATGTTAGTAGCAGTAAATGATGTATAGTACATGTTGAATTACCCATTTATAACTGTATAATGAATTATTACATAATGTGGATAGATATAACGTAAACTTTCATGTGGAATAACTACGCTTTCACGCGCAAATAAAAATTTCTTATTCCGGTCCTGATCACCGATTCTGTCAATTCTATCGGATGTGCTATCGCACTCACATTTCGAGGTCACCGCAGAAACTGAAAGCAGTTCAAAGTGCCGACAATGGAGTGAAACTGCTGGTCTACCTTTGCTGTGATATTATACTATTTTATAGAAATCTGTTTTACTCAAAGCTATGTGTTGTTTCATTGTACATGAATGTTACTACTTTATTAGTGGACAATTTGTGTTACAAAGAAACAACGATAAATCCAAACACTCATTTTTTGCGTACCAAATTGAATTCTCTGGATTCACAGTGCGTGATTTTTTCTTTTAAAAGGCACAAAACCAGCCCCCGTTACTTACGAGACAAAAGACCGAGCCTCCTTTTACATTTCGATAAAGTCATCAATTACGTGGAAACATGAAATATTAGCGATATCTAAGGCGACTTTGATATCATTGTATATAGACACAACGTCGCCCAGACGAATCCTCGCCCTCTTTCCCTCCAAGGGCGAACCGCCAGCGTCGAGGATTTGTCTGGGGGTGTGTATCGTGTTATACTTTTATTAAGCCATTTTCCGTCTGAAAGCTGCATGTAAAATATTTGAAAAATTGATTATTCATCGTTTATGTCTTTGTCAATTTATTATGTCTTTGATGGGACGGCTTTCATGTTTGACGAAGTCGGGCTTTATTGAAAATTTTAGACGTAATTTGCCGGGGATTGCTTTAAATGTTCAATAAAGGAGATGTATCGAGCTTTAAGGGTGATTCGTTGTTAGGGATAATAATATTTTTAAATATTAATTATTATCAATTTTCATACGATACATATTGATACGTATCAAATAATTGACTAGTTTGAAAGCAGAGTTTGACCTATCTATCAAGTATAATACGAGCTTTCGTACAATGTTAATAATAATAATAATAATAATAATAATAATAATAATAATAATAATAATAATAATAATAATAATAATAATAATAATAATAATAATAATAATACATTTATTTTCCTCAGAGACAGTAACATACTGTATAGGAATAATCACAAAATAAGTTTAATTTACAAACAATTAATCCAGCGTATAACAAGATTTCTCAGTCAAATAAGACATCAGTTCATGTTTATATTTTATAACGTTATTAATTTGTTTAATATTATATGGCAAATAATTATATACCCTAAGTTCAAGACAATTAGGTGAATTTATCGCAATTTTATATTTAAAGTGTGGTATATGATAATTACCATTTTGTTGTGTATTCCTTCCATGTTTATCAAAATTCGTAAACAATTTAATCTTATTATTAAGAACATAAACACACAATTCATAAATTAGCACTGAAACAACAGTTAAATATTTTAAATCTTTAAAAACACTTCTACATGAAGAAATACCACTAAGACCTATCATGCTTCTCAAAATTCTTTTTTGTGCAATGAGAACATTGGATGTTAAGGTTGAATTACCCCATAGGCATATGCCATATGCCTCGATCCGACTTGCGCGTGAGATATTTACAAAAGTTGGTTCATAGACATAACTGGTTTCAAAGTTCTCATTAAGTAACTAACAGAATTTAGTTTTGAAATTTGCTGCGCACAATGTGGTTTCCAGGTGAGGCACTCATCCATTACTACTCCCAAAAATTTTACCCTTTCACTGCTTGACAACTGACAGTTCCTATCTGAATATCTAAATTTGCCCATATCTTTTTTGTCGATTATGAAATCGCACAAAATTAGTTTTCTCTTAATTTAAATGTTGTTTGCAAAAACAGTATCAATTATTCAAAATATTCAACGCTTTATCATAATTTTCCTGGAGCGCAGAATCGGATTTATTAGAAAAAATTAGAGATTGATCATCTGCATACAATGTTACAAAGTCATCAGTTATAGTGGCCAATTTCATTTGCGTACAATACAAATAGAATGAGGCCAAGAACAGAACCCTATGGCACACTCATACTAATTCCAGAATTCTTAGAATTATTAACTTCAGCCACAGTTCCATTATGTGTGTTTGAAAGACTAAGGTACTGTTTTCTTTAAGAAAAGAAGATATCCATCATAAGGATTTATTTTGGATTCCGTAAGTGCGAAGCTTTTGCAGAATTTGTCATGACCAACACAGTCCAATGCCCTGCTGAGATCACAAAAAATCCCAACAGGACACTCGCCTGCGTCGATACATTCAATAAGCTTATCATAAAAAACATAGCAGTATATACAGATCTATTAGCAAGAAAACAATGCTGATTTTTCAATAGTATGTTATGCTCTATAAAATTTTACAAACGGTACAAATATGTGTATCCAAATATTTTAGAAAACCCGGATGTTAGGGTACCTGGTCTATAGTTTTCTACCTTAAGAGGATCTCCTTTTTTATACATATATGGGGACAACTTTACCCCGCTTCAGGAGATTTGGAAATTTGCCAATAACAAAAGACAAATTTATCAAATATGTAATTGTACGAATATTACACAGGTATGAAGAATTTGATACAGTGAAAAACAGACCGCGTAGTGAACGTCCTTGAGTATCTAATGAAAGTAAGGATCGCTATTGCAATTTGCCCCTAGAAACCGCACATCTTCAGTTTCAGCTCTCAAGGCCCACTTTCTAGGTACGTCTTGCCGTGTTATATCAACACCTACTATTCGAAGACGACTCCACAACGCATATTTACGTGCTAGAAGACCATTACGGGTCCCCACTCTACTTCCAAGACATCGTGCTGCCCATCTCCAGTGGGCGCGAGAGCATACGGGTTGGCTTTTACGCCAGTGGCGGTGAGTTTTATTTACAGACGAAACCAGAATTTGGCTGGTTACTGATGACAATCGACAAAAAATCTGGAGAGAACTAGGTCGTCAACAGCGACTTCATTTTCCCCGTGAAGTTGCTCCGTATGAAGGTTGTACCGTAATGTTTTGGGGTGGAATAATGTTCAATATGACCAGTCAAATTTACATCGAAATTATTACGCCCATTATCTACCCCCTACATAATGAAGGGTTCAAGAGACACTCGATGCAGGACATATCAATAGATTAGATTGACCAGCCAACTCTCCTCACATCAATCCTATTGAAAACATGTGGGATTTCGTTGCTAGAGCCATTCATAATTATGTTCCTCCACTTCAGACTGCAGATGAGTTAGTTGTGGTGGCAGAAGAGGAATGGAACAATATTCCGCAAGAGATCGTTAACCGCTTGACTATCTCAATGCACAGACGTGTCAATATGCTAATGGAACGTGGTGGAGGTCATACCGACTATTAGTCAAGTAGAGAACTTGCTTTGTTACTTCTTTTTGGTTTAATAAATTTTGTAAAAAATGTCACACATTTGCTGGTTTTTAATTTTCTAAATACCTACTCAGTTTATCGACCATATTCTTTTGATTTGAAAAAATATATTTTTCTTCAATATATAAAAATAGAGTACACACCATTAGTGAAAGGAGAGTGAATATTTAGTGCATTAATAAAATCCTCGGGCGTCAAAGTGATACTTATCACCCGAAAAATTTTACGATAAATAACGCCCAGCTGTGTATAAATAATTATTGTGACCTCCTTCATTATTTCTGATCTGTAACAATTTGCAATTATAACTCCAGAAGAACGATAACTTATTCTGGCCATCAGTCTGCAAAACTGCTATAAAACAAAACAAATGAACTACATGCGGTTCAGCGCCAACTAGTAATTTGCCCACCTCCTTACACAATTGTTGGAATAAATTGTTTGTAGATGCATTAAAGAGGTAGATAAACGTGTGTTTACGTATTAATAGTGCCTAATCGGTCGCGTGGATATACCTTGTCGCCGAGCATGCAACTCGTACGTACAACAATAAATCATGTTCGGATTTCCATTTTCTCGTTTAGCTTTTTTATTAACCGATATCGTTCTGTCGGCAGATAAATTATATTTCTCGGTCTTTAATCATTGCTGACGTAGGGAATATGGCCCTATTGATTGATATTTTGAAGAAATACAAGGTTATTTCTTAACCTATACGCATAAAACTCGGGAAATTATAGCTGAAAAGTAAAATATTGACGAATAGTGAAAAAAATAGCAAAATATTTTTAGTTTCGGAAGTTTACCGAGTTTGCGCCAAGTTTCTTTGTTTCTCCATTTCATTGTATACAATGATTCAGAACGTATCTAAAAAAAAAAAAATTGAATGTACAGGAGACTTACTAATACAATTTTGTAAAAATAAAATCAAAAGGAGCAGTTCAAAAATGTTTTAAAAATGCACTACGACACTGGAAACTGGTACGCTGTAAAGCCTGATAAAGCGTATAATCCGCGAACGGATAAAAAATTTAAAGAAATTCTCAAGGAAAAAAATAAATTTCATTATACAGCACCTACTTTAATGCAGCAAATTCAACTGCTTTTGCCGCTATTGTTATTAATTATTAATATTATAATAATATAATTATTAATAAAATTAAATTATAAATTAATTTGTGGTTTTAATTGGCAAAATAGTTTGACATAGTTGATGTTACAAAATTTTGGGCCCCTCTTAGCCAGTTTCTACAAACTAACACAAATTTTTTTGCTTCTTATATGTTTTCAACTTATAAGTTATTGGCTATGATACGTTTCCGTAAATCATCAATAGTATGTATCTCCACAAAAATAAGTTCAAATAATTAAAAGTCCTGTAGTATTTATACAATTAAGAATGTTTTTCAAGTTTAAACTTTCGTTTTTTTTTTGTATGTTTGATTTGTTTTCTAATTATATGTAATAGTTTTAGTTTAGTAATTAATTCTTCACTATTTTTGTATTGGTCACTTTTCTATTATTTGTTGTTTGGATTTTCTGTTGGATGATGTAGTAAATAAAATAAAATAAAAAAAAAATAAATAAAGTCTCTATCGTGGCGGCCATGGTACCGGTCCTCCTTGTCCAACCCCTGATATTAATGCTTGGAGCAGCAGATTCTCAGGCTAGTAGAACTTGTTTCCGCAGGTTCCAACGCCAGAGAACCGACCGGAGCAGTCTTCTTGGATATCGAAGCACGATGTGCTTCTAATTAAGATGCTCGACTTTGGGTACCCTGTCGGCCTCGTCAAGTTGGTGGTGTCCTTCCTTCCGTTGCGAGCGAAAGTAGACGGGGCCTTGTCCATCTATCGACCCATCGAGACAGGCGTCCCCCTAGGCTGTGCTGTCACCGCACCTGTTTAACATTTTTACCGCGGATCTGCCCAGGACGGAGCGCACGACCATGTGCCTCTACACCGATGACACCGCCATCGCGGCCCGTTCTTTGAACCCCGAGATGGCGACGAGGTACCTCCAGAGAACAGTCAGCAGACTGGAGGACTGGTGCAACCGATGGAAGCTAGCCATCAACCCGGAAAAAAGTACACACAAGGTATGTTGTTTTCCCGTAGATACAGGTCACAACCGAGAGGACACGTGCAGTTCAACGGAGAAGACATCCAGTGGGCGACCACAGCAAAATATCTAGAGGTGACCCTAGATAGGACGCTGATTTGGAAGCCGCAGGTCGACTACGTGGCTCGCAGAGGAAAGCTGGTTAGAGCGAAGCTCTGCCCGCTTCTCAACTCCCGAAGCCGTCTTAGCCTTAGAAATAAGGTAAGAATGATCACGACCTTGTTGCAGCCACAGTTCTTTGCACGCGCAAGTCCACAGCAACCAGCTAATCTAGGCGGCGCCGGCGGTGGACTACCGATCCGATGCGGCTGCCAGGCATAGGCAGCCAAGGTTTCAACTCCTGAACGTAGGGTAAGCTGAGACATTTCTTCTATTTCAGGACCACCAGGATCAAGAATAGGACCAAGAAGAGACTTTGGTTTTTCCTTACCCTACCCTGGAGCCCGTTTAGGCGGGCTTTGTTATCCTATCCTTTCCTCGACACTGGACGATAGGGCCTTTAAGGTTCTTGTCCCAGCGTCTCCCATAGCGCCACAGTGCAATTGCTGTCGAGGCTAACTGGAGTAAGGAACCCACCTCTACGAGGCGTCCAGGCCTACAGCTATGATGTGGGTAAAAAGAGATAATCCCTCTCGGCCCGCACATCTAAGGTCATTTATCCAGTCAAGGATATTGGCGCAAACTCGAGCGCTGACATTTTCGGTGTTATTTGCCTTCACATCTACAACAAAGGTTATTCGTTGGTTGCCTCACCTACGGCATACTGATGAGAGCTACTAAGTTGAAACCGGTATATGTCTGGTGAGCTGCTGACGAACTGTTTACTATAGGTTTTCCGGGTGTAATTCAATACTGGTGGTGGTATACTGGTCGGGGCATTAGTCCGCAGAGTACTTGTTCAGCAGTATATCTAATAACTTTAAATGTCGATTTATTCGCAAATAGTTGTTTTTTATTTTGACTTCAAACAATAGTATCATATTTTGACATAAATTATCTTTAAGAATATGCCATCAAAATTTCAATAAAATTTGAAACAAAGTAGTTATAACCATTTTCAAATACGTGCCTTTTCTACCCTTTGGGGTGCAGCAATTTTAGAAATATTTTACCTTTAATTGCATCTCTATAAAAGTAACAAGTGTGCTAAATTAAAAAAAAATGTTCCAATATTAAAACTTATAACCAAAAAAACAAATTAAAAAAATAACTTTATATTGAATATGCCTTTCCATAAAATCCGATATCTAACAATAAATAAGCATCTCACAATTTCCTGTCCATAATTCACAATAAAAAACAAACAATTTTTCTGGGCTATTGATCATTTATTACATAATAAAAAACATCAACTAAAACTACGTACGTTTCGGATTATACCCATCTTCACAGTTTGAAACATTTTACAAAATCGTCATATAATTATAACATCAAAACACACATGGAAACATAAATCTAAAACAAAAGGACAAAACAAGAGCAAAAAAAATTTATTAATTAGAAAACTATACAAATTTTATTATTATTTATATTTTTCATAAAAAACATTAT
Organism: Monochamus alternatus; assembly: GCA_037114965.1. Classification (NCBI taxonomy): domain Eukaryota; kingdom Metazoa; phylum Arthropoda; class Insecta; order Coleoptera; family Cerambycidae; genus Monochamus; species Monochamus alternatus. The sequence continues at coordinate 16,344,419 of CM073434.1, read as the reverse complement.
TTTATGTGATAATTTAATACGTAGTTTCAATTGATGTTTTTTATTATGTAATAAATGGCTAATAGCCCAGGAAAATTGTTTGTTTTTTTATAATAAATAATCATAAAGAAAAGAATAATATTTCAATTAAGTATTCCTTTTTAATTATCTAATTTTTTATATTTAGGAATTTATTATGTATATTGTTCCTTGAATTACATTCTAGGAGAAAATAGAGGTATACTGTAATAATACCTATTCATTATTTCCATAAATCCATGTAACGTGAAAGCAATTGTAAAGAAACATTAAGACGTCTATTTTCTGATTTCTGAATAGGAAATATTCCACTTGTAAACGCTTAAATATTTGCCGAAGATTAAAACACCCTCCAGTTTACATCTTTGAATTCATCGCAGTAGGCCGGGAGATCCATTCAGGCCCGGCAATAATTCCCAATCCGATTTGTCGAACCGCCGCCGCCGTCTTTCGTTTGTTTTACCAAAGACTACTGAGAATACAATTGATATTTCAGACACAAAAGGCTTTACGCTTCAACACACACTCTAAAAGACCTTGTATCAATATTTTCCCAGATAATTTTCCGGCGTGCCCATCGATTTTGTTTGCTTAGAACTTATACTTTGCGATGCCGCGCGGTTATTTTGCGTTGTTTGAACAGAGCAGGTAATATTGTGATTTTAGCGATATAACTAGCTCCTTCCGCCGGATTTGTTTCTGGTAATTGGAGTTGCTGCTAATTGCCATGCTTTTGAAAAGAATAGCGTGCTTCCAACACACCTTTTTTATCTTTTAAACCAAAAGTTCTCAATAAAAATGTTTTATATTTGATTATATGAAATTGCTCATGAGCTCTTATTCGTTAAAATCAAAGTTCAACAAGTACCATTTAGAAAAATCTATAATTTAAATACCCTGTAGAAAATTTTAATATTAAACTGCCTTATAAACAACTATAAAACCTGAAAAAACACTGCTAAATATTCAACCGAAATAATTTATTAGTTACATACCATACATTTTTATTAATTTATTGATTTTTAACACTCATTATTATAATTTAATAGTCCCTCGTTCTTAGTTTACCCAGTCCTCACATTTACATGCCTCTATCGTGATAATTTCGGTGCGAGCTGCTTGCCTATACACGTTCACCAGTAACAGCACAAAAATATTGGCGTGCCGCTGACCTATCGAGAATTCAAACGTCGCGCGTGACATCTAGTGATTTTACTGCGTCAAGTTGGCTACACGCGGCGTCGGCTATCTTCAACAATCAGCGATCAGCTGTTTTTTGTGTACGTTCGGTTTGCGTTGTGTTTTTATTTGTGAAAATTAAGTAAAATGAGTTCCACAGATTATTTGCGTTTGAACGAGCATAAAATATTCAAGGAACTGTGCGAGTCGCTGCCGAAGAACATTACGAAAACTTTGAATTTGCTCACGGTTCGCGATAGTGTTTTATTTACATGGGACTTCCAGAACAATTATGTTATGAGCTTGAATATTAAAGCTGCCAGGAGCAGAGAAGGCGATAATGTTATTCATCAGGTAAGTGAACATTTTGTTTAGATTTACACAAGCTTGTTGTTTATACTTGTAATTTTTAAGAGGGTTATCGATTTGTTGAACATAACCTCAGATTATCATGTGTTTTTGTGTCGGTTTTTGTTTACTAGTTTGAGAATGTATTAATTATCATAAAATCGAAGAAGTAATTTCCATTATGTAAGTACCTACTCAACAAATATTTATTTCTGTAACAAGATGTAGTTCATACAGTAATAAGTATCTGTATCCGGTACTTTAACCGATGCTTCTTGTTTCTATGATTACAATTTCTTTATAGTACAGTTCATGTTAATTTGATGTTTAAATGTGACTAATAATTTGAATTTAATAGCACATCATTTTTATATTGCTATTACTAGGAATTGTTTAAATATTGTGCCTATCCTCAAATTAAGTATATATGTATACATATTATTTGTAGAGAAAGGTCGCCAAATGTGAAGTATATACGTCATTTGTTCTGTTAAATAAAATGATTAGAATCAAAGGAGCTTCTTGAGTTAGGTACAGTAGCGTTTCATCATTATTTTATGAAATACCTATATTCTTTTTGTCGTATTCTATAACGTGGGTAATATTCATACGATAATGGTTTTACATATAGATTGGTACCATGTATTTAAGTTATAATTTTAATACCTTTACTGGGTTCAGTGTTTCATTTTAAGTTGAAAGGCCTTTATAAACCAAAGACTTATTCAGTGGCTTAGAAGGTATTTAAAAAATCGAGGAATATTTATAGATGTCATTTTTTTAATTCTATTTGAAGATTGATGAAAGTTAGGTAAATAATTTATCAATTAAAGGTAAGAAATCGCCGAATTACTTATTATACCAATATTCCCATCAGCATAACGGCAGCAAAATTCTTGAATTTCCTTATTCCAATGTCTTCAAGTGCCTTCGCTACTAGATCATATATTAGTAAACTATTTGAGTGAAGATTTACCCTTGATTAGGTAACACATTAGACTAAGTGTTATCAGTTTTGTCAAACGTCTTTGGATATATTTGAAGATATATTTTAACAAGTTAATGTGATATAAGGTTTTATAACTTGCGTACATGTTTTAGATGAATTTTCTTAACAGAAAAATAGCAAAAGAGGTTTATTCGTTTTGTATTATTTACAAACATTTATGAGTAGGTACTTACGTATAGATATCATACCTCCTGGGGTACTACACAATACTTTTAATGAGAACCTTAACCATATAATTTTGAAGAACCCGAGTAAATTTTTTATGAAAATTTCTTCGTAATGAATTGTTCATTAAACGTATGTATGTATAAAATATTTTTTTATGTAACAATTCATTGGAGATACTGAATGAGAGACATTTCCAATAAGAATCTTACAGTATTGATGCTACAAAATATTTTGGATATCTAATTGTATTTATAAGAAAAAAGGCATCTGCGAGTGCATGTGGATTTTTTAGGAAAAATTAATGTTATATATTTTTGCTATACACCTAATGTATTTAGGTACCTAGATATTCTGAGCAGCCTCTCACTTATAGCAACAGTATCTAATAGTATCCTAAGCAGGACGTGACAGTACTAAGACGATATTACGAAGGACCTGGTAGTACTAAAACAGGACCTTGTAGTACTAAAGCCGGATCTAGCAGCACCTGGTAGTATATGATCAGAACATTAGTCTAGGTCGGGACATTCGTTATTTTTTTTGTATATACAAACCTGGAATCCTACTTATAAAAATTCAATTTTTTCTTTCTGGGTGTATAGATTGTAGTTGTCTGTAGTATTTTTTTTTTATTTGTTAAAAAATATATGTACAGGGTGATTCTTTTATCATGGGAAATGAGTTTTTCTCCTAAACGGCTGCAGCAAATTGAGTTCTGTAAAAAGTATTTTATTTGGGCTGATTGATGCTTGAAATTGCGATGGATATGAAAGTTATAATTAAGCGACACCGGGCGTCGCGACGCTTTATAAATTTTGTTGTCAGAAGCATACCATTTTTATTTCAGAAATTCGAAGATCTATTGAATAGAAACACTTTTTCCAAATACCATTTTTTTTCATCTAAAACCATTCAAAAATTACAGACCAGTTTTTATGTGTTAAATTGGTCGACTGCCATGCAAAGAATGCATGGTTTTTTAAATTTCACTAAAGCAGGTAGGCTTTGAAAAAACTAAATTGGCTTATATTAATTGATGTCTGAAATTGTCAGTGTAATTTTAATTATTTCTATTAAAATAGTAAGTAATAAGAAGTATGTTTACATATTCAGAAAAAGTTGACATGCTTTTGTTATACGGAGAAGCCCAAAAACTGCTTTAACTGCAAGAATATTATATGCGGAAAAATACCCCGAACGCAACCTTCCAAACCACAAAATTTTTGCTAGGTTAGAAAGTAGTTTGCGTCAAAACCCTAAAGCATTTGAAGGTAGGTTTTGTGTTTTTTTATAAATCTCCATAAATTCAATGAGCCAAATTTGCAGGTAAAAGATTAAGAACAAAAACTGTCACGACGGATGAAAATGTGGCAATTATTTTAAATTACTTTAACAATCATCATGAAGTTTCTATAAGAGAGGCTTCAAGAGACTTAAATTTAAATTATAGCGTGATACAAAGAGTTTTAAAAAGCAACAAATACCATGACTATAAATTTCATAATTTGCAAGAACTTTCGCTAAGAGATTGTGAACGGAGAGAGGATTTTATTTGTCAGTTTTTGGTGTCTTTGGATGATAATCCTAATTTATTTTCTCATATATTATGGACAGACGAAAGTCATTTTGTTAGTCATGGATTACCAAACAAAAAAAATACCCATTATTGGTCGGACGAAAACCCGTATAAAATCAGGCAACATCAAAGGCAGGGCGACTTTGGTATAAATGTCTGGTGCGGAATAGTCGGGCGGCACTTAGTAGGGCCATACTTTTATGAAGGCGTCTTGACGGGCGCAAGATACTTAGATTTTCTCCAAAATCACCTTCCTCTTACTGGAACATGTGCCACTGCAAATCAGAAGAAACTTATGGTTTCAACTAGATGGAGCTCCTTGCCACAATGCGGCTATTGTTCAAAATTATTTGAATGAATTCTACCACGGAAGATGGTTGGGGACACACGGGCCCTTGAAATTTCCGCCTAGGTCCCCGGACTTGACACCATTAGATTTTTTTTTATGGGGAACTTTAAAAAATATAGTGTATGAAACAAAATCTAATAATTTAGATAATTTAAAACAAAACATTATTGATGCGTGCAATGGAATATCTGGTGATGTTTTAAGAAAAGTTACATCTTGCGAAATAAGAAAGCAGTACAATTTATATTTAGATAACGATGGCGCCTATATCGAGCAATTGTTAAAATAAGATTTGTGAATTAAGAGTTAATTTTTACTAAATACAGTTCATGTTATTTTTTAGTGTTTTATGTATTGGTTGTTGTTAGTGTAAACATTCATTATTTCTTAAACAATTAAATTAGTGTTATTAAATATAGTAACATTTTGTAAATTGTTTTCTTTAAATCCTAAATTATATTTGTAGTCAATATCAGCATAAAAGTTAGCCTGCCTGCTTTAGTGAAATTTAAAAAACCATGCATTCTTTGCATGGCAATCGACCAATTTAACACATAAAAACTGGTCTGTAATTTTTGAATGGTTTGAAAAAAAATGGTATTTGGAAAAAATGTTTCTATTCAATAGATCTTCCAATTTCTGAAATAAAAAAGGTATGCTTCTGACAAAAAAATTTGCCCAGTGTCGCTTAATTATAGCTTTCATATCCATCGCAATTTCAAGCATCAATCAGCCCAAATAAAATACTTTTTACGGAACTCAATTTGCTGCAGCCGTTTACGAGAAAAACTCATTTCCCATGATAAAAGAATCATCCTGTACAAGGTGTCCGGGAAAATGTGGGAAATCTTTCAGGTCCAGATAGAACATGAGAAAATAAGATGACAAGTTCCTATAATATTTTTTTCAACAGACCCTCCCTACAGAGATATGTGCCCTTGAAAGACGCAGCTGGAAATAGTTTTTTCTTGAATACATTTTAAAGTACTTATATAATATAATTAATATAATTTAATAAAATTTTACACTAGTAAGGATCTCTTGAATTAGTGTCCTTGAAACATATTTAGCTTTTTTGGTTTATCAGGGGCAGGCTAAGCTTTACAACTTAATGCTTAAACTAAAAAAGCTAAGGACACTATTTTAAGACCTTCCTAGTGTAACATTTGTTAAATTATATTAAGAAGTACTTTAAGAGTTATTCAAGAAAAACCATTTTCCACCGGCGTCTTTCAGAAACACATATATCCCTAGGGAGGGTCTGTACGAAAAAATTTTATAAGAACTTGTCATCTTATTTTTTTCATGTTCTACCTGCACTTGAGAGATTTTCCACATTTTCCGGACTCCCTGCATACATATATATGATCAAGTATATGAGCTTGAGGAAAATGATCTTCCGACTTTTTGCAACACCTGAGGGTTGTTTCTTATAGATAATCGTTTGTAATGATAAAAGTTTCTTTTGTAGTGATAAAAATTTCGTTTGTAGGAGCAATGGAAAAAAGTTATAGCTATTTTTGATATATTCTCATTCGTAAAATATACAGGATGTTTTTAAATGAATTAGCAAAAATGAGACCATAATTCCTTAGGTCAAAATAAATCGATTTAACCTAACATGCCTATATCCCAAGTCGCATAATAGAAAAGATACAGGGTGTCAAAGTTAAAATTTTATTTTCGATATTTGTAGGTAACTCCTTACAACATCCAAATATACATAAAATTTGTAAATCAGGGGTTTTTGCGGGCGAGAAATTCAAATTTGTTTCTAATTTTGACGTCACTAGTAGAGGGCGCCACTTGTGGCACATCATGTTTCTTTTAAATTACAGAACTTTTCTGCTGCTTAGTGTATCCATCTGACTATTGAAACAATTGATTCTCCTACCTGTTACATTTGAAAAAGGTATACCTTGTTGAACTCGTTAGGAGTAATAGTTTTTGAAATAATCCTATTAGAAATATTCAGTGCACCGGTTGAAAACTGTTATCGTTTCAGGTAAAGTGCCTTTTCTACTGAAACTACAGCAAAATATTACTTGAAAAAGTTATTCAGCAGTAAATTATGGAGACGTGCAAAATTTCAAAAAGATTGGCCTGCTTTGATAAAATCTTTGTGCTTTGTTGAAAAATGGTTTTATCAAACCTCGCCAATCTTCTTGAAATTTTATAAGTTTCCATAATTTACCATTCAGAACAACTTTTTCAAGTAACATTTTGCTGCATTTTCAGCAGAAAGGCACTTTACCTGAAACCAAAACAGTTTTTACTCGGTGCACTAAGCATTTCAAATAGGATTATTTCAAAAATGGTTACGCCTACCGACTTCTGAAAGGTATACCTTTTTTAAATAAAACAGGCAGGAGAATCGATTGTTTCGATAGTCAGATGGATACACTAAGCCGCAAAAAAGTTCTGCTATTTGAAAGAAACATGGTGTGCCACAAGTGGCGCCCTCTACTAGTAGTCAAAATTAGAAACAAATTTGAATTTCTCGCCCGCAAAAACCCCCGATTTACAAATTTTATGTAAATATTTGGATTTCTTAAGAAGTTATTTACAAATATCAAATATAAAATTTTAACTTTGACGCCCTGTATCTTTTTTATTATGCGGCTTAGGGTATGTTAGGTTAAATCGATTTATTTTCACTTAACGAATCTGTGGTTTCATTTTTGATATTTCATTTAAAAACACCCTGTATAAAACCATTCCTATTTTAAATAAGTATACTAAACAGTAACTTTTTCCACCACTTTGATTTGCTTACTGGTATAGAGGTGACAATTTTGAAAAAAAAAAAAGAATTGACGTATGTCCTCTGTTCAGATAATTCACTATGTATGATATATTTCTTATAGAATTTTAAACAAAAACGGTTAGGGTTTCTAAAAATATAAAGACTAAATTCTTTATTTTGTACGAAGTTTTTTGGGGCCTACTTCCACCTCGATCTGCCGTTGAAATAAATGATATAAAATAAAAACAAGGCAGAACCACCCGTAACCATCAAAAACGGTCAAACCACCGTGTACAGTAATAGAAATACTCTGTATGAGTATTTCTTCGCACTTATATAGAAATTATCATTTGAAATTGTTAAAATACGTTAGATATTAACAAAACTGTATCACTCTTTTTTTCAAATATGAAAAACTAATGACTTCCCTTTTCCAACAAAGCGTATGTTTTCAAATCGACGAAGTGGCTTTGTTTAGATTTATTAAGCGAACTTCGGAGCTGAATCGCTACATGATTGCATGAAAACTTCTATAATGGCGACATTCTTGCGGGGCAAATGGTCCACAATAGAATCGAGAAAAATACATACAGAGAGATTGTTGTTTGGCCCGGTTGTTGACAGTTCCCCGACATTTTCTACCTCATTTCCAGGCAAACATTCAAATTTAAATTTGCAGTAAATCAAACACGCGAACGCCGCGACTCGAAGGCTCGTGCCTATATAGTCCGGGCGATTGAGGAATAGTAGAGAAATACAGGGTGTTTATAAATAACGCACAATTTAGAGAAACAATTGAAACTTGTGTACTAAAAGACAATAAAAAATTTATTTCGGAATTCTAGCTCGATGTTTAAAAAATGGGGCAAAATCCTTTTTTCTCCCGGAAAATCAGCGCCGATGACAATCAATCATCGTCCGTGATAGCTTGATATGTCAACTATCGTGTGGTCGTTTTTTTGCAGTGATGCCAAGTGTAGAAACGATGAAAATAAACATTTTTATTAATAATAATGCCTAAGTTCCTGATAGATGACAGTTAATCCGGTTAGCTGTAGTATTTTGTATTCGTTCTTTCGTTACACACTGTCAAAACTACATTTTCACTCCTTGCATCTCCTTCGTTCTAATTTTCCACTAACATAACCGACATAAAATACTTTATTTAATTACACTATAAACCGCTTAAAATTAGTCACTAACTGTTCTAAAATAACACAACCTAGAATATTGCATTGCTAGTTGCATACTCTCGAAGCGAAGTTTAATTATATCTAAGGATCAGACCTTTACATTTTTACAGAACACTGTAAACATCTTAGAATGCTATAGCTTAAAATAGTATTAATTATTTTATGCAAACATCGTCGATTACTGTTAATACTGTTGCTCTTATTAGTATTAATAGAATTTAATTCCCCAACACAAGAAGTTTAAAAATTTATCGGCGTGAAGCTATAGTCTGTTTAGAAATGAAATAGAGTTATAAAAGCTTATTATGTATGCAAATCGTAAATAAATGTAGTACTGGTGCTTATATTCAATATTTTTATATTATGTATTATCGGTATAGATGTAGTGTACTTTTAAAAAAACTTTGTGTGATCGAACCGTACTAAATTGTAGCAGGTAGCTAAAATTTAATCCCCGACAATCCGTCTTTGTCTATGCCGCTTCAATTTCTCGGTCCTTTTCTCTTATAAGTAAACAATATAAAAACAGGATTTCAAAACATGAAGCTACTTTAAGCATCATAACCGGGTTAAGAGGGTTTTTAGTAATTCAAATAAAATTATTCAATATTATTATCAAAATATTTATTTAAATTTAATTAATAGACTTTTATTCCACACAAAAATATATGTATTTTGAAAATTCAAATTATGGTGAGGAAATGTAGTGTTGTATAAATGTACAATAAAGAAAATAAAAAAGTAGGTATATTAGAATTCATCCTCTGAATATTCTGATTAATTATCTTCGTCTCCTAGATTGATAACGATAGGTTCCACAGTAACGTCAATTAAATTATCGAGTTCCCACATTTTCTCCTCTTCTTTTTGTACATGATATATACATGCAGTTATCTGCAATTACTCGTTCCAAGGAATTTTTTAACAAAATTTTCACGTCACTTAATTTAAACGTCGTATTATTTTGCGCTACATCTCCTTTTACCTGCGCCCAGACTAATTCGATTGGGTTAAGTTCACAGTGGTAACGGTGGTAACTGTAGTACCGTTATTTCGCGATTTGTTGCCATTTCATCGATAACATATTTTTTCTGATTTTTATTAAGATTGACAAGTGGCAAAAGTTCCTTTTTCACCATATTTGTTTCAAAAGAATTTTTTCCGGATAACCATTGAATTATATCGGCTTTCCTCCAAGTCATCCTCCAGTCGTAGGCGTCCCCTCGATCTGCCGTGAATGGTAACTGGTATTATTCATGACAATTACAGGACCCCGGAGGAATAAGATCCAACATCTGTGTAAAATACTCTTCGAAAACATCTCAACTCTTCATCTTCAACTAAAAGTAAACCGCCATCTACAAAACCACTGGCACTACCTATGTGTATCACTATTTATCTTCGCCCTTTACCTGAAGGTGCCTTGAACCCTGTTGAAAGTCCATCCAAAAATGCTTGTCGAAAACTTTTTACATTTTTATCTTACCATACTTTTGTTACAGTATATCCCTCGTTGACCCAATTTTCGTCTAGATAATAAATATCCCTCCCTTCGTTACGGAATTTTCTAATTGATCTTAAGTAGGATCTTTGCCAACAAATAATTTCATCTTTATCGATAAGAACTGACTTCTTGTTCTGCTTTTCTCAGCAAAAATTCAACTCTCGTAAGACGGCCCATAATTTGCTTCTACTGATTTTTGGCAAATCGTTGTCCTCTGAAAGTTCACTTAAAATTTTGTTTAGCGTTGGTATTTCTTTTTTAAAATAAAATGAGTGTACTTTTCTGGGAATGACATTTTTGAAGAACTCATCTATAACGACTTTTGACCTCCCTGTAGATGATTTTGGGGGATTTACAGTATCTTGTTCATTATTTGTTTACTTTAAAAGTCTGTAGATAGTCGATTTTACAATCCCTGTCATTTTTGAACACTTTTCCACGATGTCGTCAACACTGTTGGTAGGATTTTGGTGTTTCAATGCATTAAATACATTTAATGCATTCTGAGACAGCGCACATCTTATCACGCGTTTAGCAGGTACGTAATCTGATAAGCTCGACATTTTACCCAAACAATATTATATCCACTGGCACTAGTCACTAAACACAAGTCGAATTTTACTCTACTGCACTAACACGTCTTCGTCTATTCAACTCTATGACTGGATTGATCTGTTACAATACACTGGCTCCTGCCCTATGATGTATCCAGTAAAATGTACTAATGTACACCCTTTACCTGTTAGCATTAGTGTTACCCGATAATTACCTGAAACGAAATATTACCACGCCCATGGCCGGTTCTTATATCGGGGTTTTATTACTCTCTTTCATTTCCAAACAGACTATAGTGGTCTACAGATGGCGTCTGCATCAGATGTCAAAAAATGTTCCTTACGGTACTCTGATTGGTTTGAAGAATATTTACAAACATGTTGTATTCAAATGTCTAGATGACGGATAAGGCGTTGATTTATGTACTTTTTCACTCCAACACACCTCCGCGCATGCATGGCTCCGTAATCGGTCACTGAACACGCTCTTTTTTGATAAAAATAACCCGACTCCTGAAAACCCAGGTGCCGACATTGTATGCGCCGTAGTCTGACGGTAGATTTTTTTGTGCCCATTAGCTTTTTTGTTCAGGATGTTGAGAACTACCTTTTCCACCAAAAATTAGACCTTCTAACTGAAACCACTTTTCCATATAAAAAGTGCGTGGTCCTTTCAATTCACATGCACTACTGAATTCAGTGTTATCATATGGAATATGGAATACCTATGATGTGTTTATCGATATATTATCATTAGCTTGATGTACATAATCTGCAGTATTGACTTCGATTTTGATAGGCGAAATATGAACACATTATGCTTTAATTCGTTTTTTACAACTCTGTAACATTGTGTGGTATGCCGTCTGCAGGCCTTTATCTTTTGATTTACCTGTACGGCACAAGTAAGTTTTCACTGCAGATCACCGAAACGCAAACAACTTGAACACCCTATTGCATGAACATCTGTCTGAATGCATATAACAAGAAAATTGCTCCCTAAAATACCTTTTTAAGACACATTTACGTCGAAGTATTAGTACATTTGTACCATAATATAGCACAATATTTCTATTAGGTTAATTGAAATGGTCAAATATTTCTTAGAAGGTTAGAAATTATCATGAAAGTTGAAAATAGGTTTATATTACAATAAAAATAGAAGATTTAATAGAACAGAATATCTAGTTATTAAGTACCGCTTATATCAATTTAGGTTTATTTTTCGTGTGTAGTAGTATAGTGTGCTTAAACAGGGGCGCATGGAAAACCTGAAAAACCTGGAAATGTCAAGGGATTTAAACTTTATCAGGGAAACGTCAGGGAAAGTACTAATAATTGTCAAAAATCAGGGAATTTTTATTGTCGTCAGGGAAAATTTCTGAACGCTACTCATGCCGTGTCTAAATTCTTTATTTAATGAACGCACCCAGTTGCCTGTTTCTGTTTGTTTTAATCACACGTACCCGCAGATTGATTGAAAGAAACAGATATATCTGTTGATTTTTTTGTGACGAACTGTATTCATCGACTGTTTCAACCTATTCAATGGTGACGTTACTTATGTAATGCTCCAAGAAAATGTATAGTTTCAAAACGTAACGTCGTCAAATATTTGTTTCTTTTTAACATCACACTCACACTTTTATTATTGTTTCTACAATTTATTTATAACAAAGCTACACTAGTTTTGGATTCATATAGAACGATTATTAGTGGTAAAAATTATTAACAATATATTTCCGCATGTTTTTGTACATATATTTTGAAAATGTGTGAGATCTGCAACAAAAACATGAAATTGATTTTAGCAACTGCAAACCAAAAACAAATAATGTTAATAATACCTACATGTTCGTATGTGTGACAGAATTAATGAAATTTACAGATAAAAGTAATTGGATTATGCTTTTGTAATGTAATTTAAGAGTAGTTAGTTTCACACAATATTATTAATACCTAAAAATATGTAATTTAAGATGTCTAAGAATACGTTAAAATTTGCAGAGGTGCATACAATAATCCACAACTAATTCCTTTTTAAATAAACAAGATAACAAGTATAAAAATATCAACCATTTTAAACATAAAATCTGAAAATTTAAATCACACCGATTTTGAAATCTATTTTTTAGGCAACTGCTGCATACACCAATAGCAAAGCATCTAAAGAGTTCAAACCAGGCTCAGTGGACGTTTTAAACACGGTTTAAAAAGCGACCTGTGTGATGTCACTGTTGCAATGCAAAAATATAGTTTGTTAATATTTAATATACAGGGTATCCCAATGAAAATTCAACCCCCCCCCTATAATTGGAAAACCGAATAATATTTAAAAATTCGCCGAGACCCGTCGATTTTTGTTCTTGAGGGGAGCTTTTTTGACAGTCAAGTCAACTCGATATGTTCGATAATGCCTAGCAACCCCAACTTAAAAATTTCAAATGCAACTACCCCATTTGTGGCACATCATTTTAAAGCCCTTTTCATTGCGAATACAGTGATGTACCGTTTTTAGAAATCGGTTGAGATTTGACAGAATTATTGGTTACAAGCGAAAAGATGACAAACTAACTTACGCGTAGTAATTTCTACACAAATGCCCACCACTAATAAGTTTTTCATCTACTACACATGACCGCATTACCTAATTGTTATTGATGTGTCTATCAGTTTACAAAAAAGTCAGAAATGAAATAAAAAAGCTGAAGCAAATAATAAATCAGATTTATTTGATGAATTGCTCAAAATGACCCCCGTTAACTCCCAAACAATAATACAGTCTGTTTTCAAATTCTGTTCGAACATTATTAAAGACAGTTATTAATCGGCATTCTTCTATAATTCTCTGACGTAGCACTTGCAATGTTTCCGGCTGAGTGGCGTACACTCGTGATTTTGAATGACCCCACAGAAAAAAGTCCAAAGGGGACAGATCCGGAGATCTTGATGGCCATTCGACGGGACCTCTTCTGCCAATCCAATGCCCCGGGAAATGGTCATCCAAAAATTGTCGCACAGCAGCAGCATAGTGCGGGGGCGCACCATCTTGTTGGAAGGATATTTCATTATCTAGTAAATTGTCGTCACTTTCTAAAATCTCTGTCATCCTAGGATCAATTGTACTTTCCAATAATTCTAGATAGGTGTTTCCATTGAGATTACCTTGGATGAAAAATGGTCCAACAAGATGGCCGCCCAAAATGCCTGCTCAAACATTCAATTTTTGAGGTGTCTGAGTATGAAATTCCCTGATTAAATGCGGATTAGTATCACTCCAATAATGACAATTGTGTCTATTCACTTCGCCATTCAACATAAATGTGCATTCATCGGAGAAACATGTATTGTAGAGAAGATTTGGATTCAGTAGAAGTTGTTCACTAAAGTATTCGAAACATTGGTTACGGCGATCAAAGTCATCTTCATGTAACTCTTGAACCAGCGTCATCTTAAATGGATGAAACTTGTGTTTTTTCAAAATTCGATGAACACTGGAACGGGATACGCCAGAAGCTTGAGACACAGTTGTAATCGATTGCTTATTATCCATCTGTACATGACCCAAAACAGCCACTTCAACTGCTTCATTTTGAACTGGCCCAATTACTTCACGTTTCTTGTTTAAAAGCGAACCTGTTGCAACAAATTTGTCAATCAGGTGTCTAACGTACTGGTGGTTTACATTTTTTTCAGGATGATTGGCATTAAAAATTCGTGCTGTAGCTTTAGCGCAATCGTGATTTCGATAATATATTGCAACAATTTCTACTCCGCGATAGAATAAACCATTTCGAACACACGTTAATACTTTCAATAACGGCTGAAACTAACGATTTCTTGGTCACAAGCAAAAACCACCGGTCTTTTTTTGTAGTACTGATTTTTTGTTATTTTGTAAAGGTCTGAATTCCTATAAACTTAAGTATCTTCTACTAATAACTATTTTAGTAACTAGTTTTATTTGCTTCAGCTTTTTTTATTTCATTTCTGACTTTTTTGTAAACTGATAGACACATCAATAACAATTAGGTAATGCGGTCATGTGTAGTAGATGAAAAACTTATTAGTGGTGGGCATTTGTGTAGAAATTACTACGCGTAAGTTGGTGTGTCATCTTTTCGTTTGTAACCAATAATTCTGTCAAATCTCAACCGATTTCTAAAAACGGTACGTCACTGTATTCGCAATGAAAAGGGCTTTAAAATGATGTGCCACAAGTGGGGTAGTGGCATCTGAAATTTTTAAGTTGGGGTTGCTAGCCATTAGGGGGATGAACATATCGACTTGGCTTGACTGTCAAAAAAGCTCCCCCCAAGAACAAAAATCGACGGGTCTCGGCGAATTTTTAAATATTATTCGGTTTTCCAATTATAGGGGGGGGGTCAAATTTTTAAAATAAATATTTTTAATAAAATTAAATATTTGCCATCGTCATTTGTTATGATTTATCATTTGACTTGTTTTTACTTTGGTTGAAGTAGTTGGTTCAAGTAGTACAAGCTTTTGGTCAGGGAATTTTAAAAAAGCATGTCAGGGAATTTGGTTTTGAAAAATTGCTGAGAACCCTGTTAAATGTTAGTTGAGTGGATAAAGTATCACTTTAGATGGTTCATATGTGTGGATAAAAGTCCGATTATAAGATGACTGTGGATAAAAGTTATTTTTCCACTGAGGTAGCGAATATAGTGTCTTCGACCTCCCTTTGAATTCGTTTCTTCGACTTATAGCCGACATATTTCACGCGAAGTTCCCAATCTAACGTCGAGTCCCTCGTAGCGTCCCAGCGCACCGGCGAAGAAGTAAGAAATAACAGAAATATCCCCAATTCCAAACAATATAGCACTCAAACGGTGTATTTGTCACCTTTTCACATGCAAAACTCGCGAGGGGCGCCGATATTTTCCGCGTATACTCGTCAGGGGGGCGATTCCCGGTAATTTATTGCAGAATAATGTCAATTTTTCGACGGCTAAGCGCGGCATGAATGTATTTCGGATACTGCTGCTCCTCGGAGTTCGTCGCTTTCTGATTCCGCGGGGGCGAACATCTCATATTTTACGGGAAACTAGGAAATGATATGCCCCTGTACCCGTTTCAAGAGGAACGTTCGTCGCGCCGGTTGTATTTCATTCGAGGTTACCAAAAAAAATTGCACCACTAGTATTGATGCACTGAAAAAAAAATTACGTAAATAAAATTCTTCGGAACCACCCCCTTGCACCTACACAACATTTAATTAGTTTAAACTAACAAAATGTACCCCAGTAAACACATATACGTTAGAAAAACGTTTATAATGGCCATACAACGTTTGAAAAAGGCGTGGCTTTTTTACGTACAATCAACTTAAAAATGTCACGGTTTTACACGTTTCTGGTAACCAAAGTACAAACGTTTAATATTAGTAAATGTGGAACGATCATTTTTAGTATTAATAAGCTTTAAGTTTTACGTTTAATAATGACATTTTATTAAGGTTTTTAACTAACGTAAATTAAACCTTGTTATTTTAATGTCCAAAAAGATATTTTAGAGACGTGTTTTTTAACGTGTTTTACAACGTTATTTTTGGATCCTTCTGGCGGCATTGTACAGGGTGGTCCAGAAACCACTTCTTTAAATATCTATAACACTTAACTAACTATAATACTTTTATAATGAATTTACTTTTTTAGGTTTTAGTACAATTAATTTCATGTTACCACGTATTCCATCCCTTTAAGATTAAAGCGTTGTTTTGAGTGATAAGTATTTTTTGAAATACATAATTTCAAATTTAAAAAAATACTATCCAAAACTACTCCTTAAACATAAGTGATTGAATAAGTGGTAACAAAAAATTAATTATCCTAATATCATATACTCACCCCATGAGCCCATTATTCAAAAGTATTTGAAAGACATTTAAAAAAAAATGATTTTTATTTCATCCCTCAGAGGGTTATATCTCTCTTATTATTGAGTTTTGAACAAAAATTTATGTAAACAAGTACCCTTATTTTTTAACGTGCCATATGCTCTAGTATTTACGGTACATTCTGGACCACCCTGTATTAAATAAATAATTCTCAGGGAATTAATATAATATAAATAAAATAGTTACAAAATCTTCTCTCATTTAATCTTGTTCCTATTAATAATTATTATCGATATTCCAATAGTGTAGCTCGAATGTTGAACTCACTATAATAAGAGTATTAGAAAATATCAATACCTATTGTTTAATTTCAAATTTAGGTAGGTAACAATAAATAATTGGTTTTAATATCAGTAATAGTTTATTAAATAAATAATAATACGTATATAATACAAACAAAATATAAAAATATCAAAATAATATATCTTATTTATGCTACTAATTGGAACCTAAAAACAATGAAATTAGGTCTGAACAAGTTTCATATCAATAACTTCACTTACATTGGATAATATAGATTATTTAAAGAAAGTCTAAACTTTAAACATGTCTAAGTTTAATCTATTATAGTTATAAATATAATAATAATGCTAATAATAATAATAATAATAACCTAATATACATTTAATATGACCACGAAGTAGATAGTCAAGAAAGGAAATAAAAAAGTTTAAATCATTCCCAATCATGATTAGAAATATGTCACTGTATCTTAAATTTTAGTATAAAGTAAAAAAATTACCAAGTCATAATAATTGTTACCCATTGTACAAAGTAATTTAACGTAGGCATGTACGAGTACAAAATTTACTAATTTTGTCATCGTATTTATAAGTATTTTGGAACATAAGTAGGAAAAGTTATAGTGGAATGAATTTAGATTCCATTATATAATTATTTGTAACATGTAATGAAAAAAAAGCTAATATTCTTATATTAATAAAATAAAATTAAATGCTTATAGAAGTAGGTATACTTACCAAAATAAAATAGGGAAATATTTCACGGATCACAGTAGGTACGTACAGTGATGAATATGCAACTGACAAACTTTTACAAAAAAGAACTCGAAATGGTATGTGTGTAACACGTGATCTTTATCTACCAATAAGATTATTAAATTAATATAGAACGTTTAACGGCATTATAATTGACACGTGTAATAAACGGCAATTCTCTTCCTTATTTCAATGAATGATTATAAGGTATAATACACGTTTAAATTGTACTGTTTTTTAACACTTGTGAGGTTTATTAATAAATAATTACTATCTAGTTATTTGTATATATAAGTACCTATATATTCTTAATGCAATATATTTTTATTAAATTATATTGTATAAAATTTACTTTGGACTGGTATCGTTTCGAAATATTTATTACGTTTATGATACGTTTTGTAAAGATTACTTATGCCTGTTACTCTAAAACGATACAAACACGTTTTTGTTCAATGTCAATATATTAATCATTTGACACATACGTTTTATAAAGGTTTAAATAAATAAGTTTTATTTAAATATTTGAAATAACGTTCATTTAACGTTACAAAAGATTTGCCAACATTTTTTGTTAAAAAAGTACGTATTTTAAACGTTATGTTAGACCGTTACTTTTCTAACCATAAAATAATGGTTGATTTTGTAACGTAACACGAGTTATCACCCAATGGTACGTTGACAATACGTTTAAATAACGTATGTGTGTTAACTGGGAAGAGACTTAAGTTGGTCCTCGTATGTTTCTAATATTGTAAACAAATCCAATTCTGTATCTACTTAAAAATACTTTTATAGACCCAGATCCATTGTTAGCTTATAAACTGTCTGTTAACTATGTCAGGCCGTTGTTAGAATTTGCAGCCCCTGTTTGGTCCTCTTGGCTTGTCAGAGACTGCTTATTGTTGGAAAGAGTGCAACGTAGAAGGGCGACTACGTGGAGATTTGATACAAATGTACCTACCGCTTCACCCATTACGATTCTTCTTCCTCGTTTTCCAGGTTGACATCAATCACGATAGCCGCCTTCGATAAGAGCAGCTTAGAAAGTCAGACCGATTGCATTTCGTCAGTAATAATAGAATATTCGACATACCGACCGAAGACATCGTTTGTGCACCTCGATCAAGTTTTATGCATCGTGTTGATTTATTTTTGTCTCAAAATTAATTTCATGTAATTTTTTTTTTCATTTTCTTATGGATATGGATATTTGTTACTATTTTTGCTATTGTATTTATTTCACAATAACTTTTTATCACTTTTTATTTCATATTTTGTGCTTATAGGCTTGCCTCAGCATTTCATCTTTTGGAATAATAATATTAATATTATTTTAATAAAAACATAAATCAATTATAATATTCTAAATTGAGGAACACTGCAAGAGTTGTCGTTTTTATTACATATTGATTACGAGATTTAATTTTTACGATGTGGTTCCCTAAAATATGTTTTCCAAATGGATCACATCCAGCTTAAGCGGACTACAGGGCCCTTAATCGAAAACAATAACCGCGATTTTAAAGGGCAGGAAATGAAGAAATAAAAAATCTTTAATTAATTCCCCATACCGAGATTTCATTAAAACAACGTCCGGTCAGAAAAAAACGGCAGAGGCAGAGCCGCCTGGCGAACGAAAGCGGAACGCAATAAAAGGGGTCGCCATTCGATTGTTTTAAATTAAGGGATAAATGCAAATCAGGCATTGTTGCGTTCTTTCAATTGTTACTTAAAACCGTGTAACGCCGTTGTGATTTTTTTGTTTCCAAAGAATTGTATTAAGGGATATCTTTTGTTTCATGCCGTTAATCTTTTGTCGGCGCTCGCTGCGTTACGGTGGTGACTCGATGCCGGTCCCGTATTATTCCTGGTTCGGAAACGGGAGTAAAAATTTATCGCCTTCATTAACATCGGGACGGACGAAACTGATAATATTGGTGGGTAAATGCAAATGCAGGAGACGATAAAACATTTAAATAACCCGGTCGGCTCTCCAGTTTTATTAATTCTTATTAAATGGACTGCGCGCACGTATGGGGACCCACATTTCGCTCCCCTTTCGAATTCCTGAAAATAAAACTATCAAGGCATAAGTTATGAAAAATTGCGCAGCAGCCCGTGTCACCCCAATTTTGTATCCACTCACTATTTTTAATAAACTGAAACACTTTATTTGGGAAGCTGTCTATATCGCCAGTGTGAAAAGTATGGATACAAACATAGTGGATGTAGGTTTACTGCCTACTGGTAATCCGCGTCGACACGCGCTTATACACTTTGAAAATTGTTACATACTTTGGTAGAAACTTGAAGCAGGTTAGCGTCGAAAACCTGCGCGCTCACTTTTATCAGAATGAAAATTTAGTTTAAGGGTGCCGCATTCTTGAAATAGTGTTTTCTACAAATACAAATAATGTTAGATATTTAAGAACTGAATAATATAGAGTTATGCAAATAACAGGAATGTTATCTCATGCCACCTGCGAATATTCAAAGATATCGAAGTAAAACGAGTATATAACGACAGAAAGCAGTCTAACCAACAAATTTTTAGGTACAGAAATCTTTCAGGATGCGTATTTTATTAAATTTAATTGTATAGATGTAAATATTATTATAACATAAACTTACATAATTATGCACATAAGATAGAGCACTTTTATTTATAAATATGAGAAAATAGTGCTTTTTAAGTTTTCACGGCCGGTGCATTCAATCATTTAATACGTAGCGATTGGTCGCTGCCAGAAACAGAGTTAAAATGCACATCCCTAGCATTAGCCGAGATTCTTTTACCTGCCGTGGTTGTTCTCGGGCTAGGCTCAGTGGGGACAAACTCGCTATCGGTGACTGCAGGCCCGTCCATATATCGATTTCGGCTCCTATTGTTGGTATTACGACGGAACCGTTCCTCGGATAATGGTGGTCCCTCGAGGCCTCGAGTTACAGCGGCGGCTTCCACTGTGTTTCTATCCTGTTTCTTCCTCATCTTTTACTTTCCAGTGCAGGATATATCATTATCAGCTTCGCACTAGCAGGATCAGGAGAAGCAGAAACTTTGTTATTGGGAATTTTTCTTATCCGTCAGTTGGCTATGTATTTTCCACTTATCTCTTATCTTTTACTTAACACTACAATACATAATTATATCAATTTTTCATCCAGTTTGGCTGTATAAAGTATAATTTAAATACCTATCACGTTAGCATCGCAGTATTTACCTCCATCAAATGTTTGTACTACTTTTAGTAAAGTGACCTTTATTGTAGAAATTGTTAATAATGTTCAAAAGGCTGAGTGAGGAATCAATGTAAAATTTGCCTCACTTAGCGCTATAGCTTTTATTTATTATTATTTTTTTTATCTATCAGGACCATATTTCTAGTGTAATTTTTTAAAAGTTTGTTAAGTGTTCAGTTAACTGTGTAAAGTATATTTCAAGCTATTCTAGCACATACTATAATTTTTTTTGTAGCTTGTTTTATTGAATTTAAAAATTCACTGGGGGTAAGTCATCAATTTACTTGTAATTATTTTGCAGTTAATTGTTGTTAGTATATATGATTATTCGAACATAAATTATTGTCATAATTGGAACAAATAATGTTGATGCGACAAGTGCACTTGTTCAATTGACCACCGAATACATTACAAATAAAGGCGAATGTGCCGATAGATTGTAAATGAGTTCAATTCGTTGCCATTAAGATTTGTGTGGTTATGGTAGGTACTTCGAGGCGGTATAGTTTTTATGTTTTGGGTAATTTTAATAACTATGGAATACCAAATATTATTGCATCAGTGTGATTCAACACTAAGCGCTTATAATGAAGGTCCATCCATCAATTCATTCAAGAATGGTTATGACGATCGTCACCCTGCTGGTTCAAGTGCGTGAGTTGGTTTGCTATTCCCTGTTCGGATATGGCCTGTTTCGATTTATTTGTTATTATTTAACTTTTCAGTGTATTTTCAACTATTTTGCCTTGATTTTTCATTGTTTATACAAGTAGGTATATAATTTTTGAATAATTTTATTTGTCTGGTCTCAAATTAGCAGTAGATCCACTTTTGTATTTTCCTACCTATTGGCATAATAGATTTTGTCTTTAATAATAATAAAAATGTATTTGACGGCATAACATTCATCCTAGTTATTAGTCATTAATGAGTTTGTTTTACAACGTGGTAAGAACTGAAAATATTAATCAGAAAAAATTCAAAATATTCATTAGTTTAATTATAACGAGTTAAGTTGTGTTGTGTCATGATACATGTAAACTATTATTTTTTTACAATTTTATTGTAAAATAATTATTGTATTTTTATTGTAGATATGCCTATATCTTGTAAGTAGGTATGCAAAAAGAAATTTCTGAATTCTGAACTATAATGTAGTGGATTCATGTTGTCAGAAAAAAAATGCATATTAGCCTTGTTTTCAAAGTAAAAAGTGTCATCTTGGCATGTGTTCTGTATATAAAAATGTGTTTTAATATTAATAATTTTTGTAATTTTGGCCTAACTATCGTTATTATTTATGTTAAATGAGAATGTACTTTAAGGTGGCCATATAATATGTGGTCTAAAATAGTGGAATGTCGATGTAATTTTAAAGTTATTATATTAAAGATACATTATTATAGAAAGTTCAACTCAGGTAGTGTTAGTATTTATATTGCCAAAATGTAGCAATTTTATACTTAAAATTTTTGTTGAATGTGACTCTTTTTACGGTATTTTCACATAAACTTCAACAATTAATTTTTCACATTTAAAAGCCAAAGTAAGAAAAATGAACACAAACCTTTCTTAACTTCATTTTTTATGTGTATTTTGCTACAGTAAAAAAAAGTGTTAACTTTTTTGTAGAAGAGAAAGGTAATCCTAAAATTATCTGTCGATATGCACATTGTTTTCATTATCGTCATATTTAACCATACTAAGATCATGTAAAGTTATCAGTATTTTTTTAACCATAAATCGTTTAGCTATTACTACATAGCAATATCTGTCAAGGGTTTAAAATTTTACTGTCCTATAGACTACTCTGCTAATACACGGTGACGGCGCCCTTAAGATAAGTACAAAATTCATACTTGTATTGTGTAAAATACAGCTAACTGTTCCAACTATTACTGCATTACAGTAAGGAGGAACTGTACAGTAGTAGTTTTTACTGATTTAGCTGCTACAATTGAATTGTTTATCTGTCCTCTAGTTTATACAAGTTTTTTGCTAGGGCAAGTGTATAGCTACCACTAGTGACTATTTTACTCATTGCACTATCAATTTTGTATTATTAGAACTACATACTAAGTTGAGCACTTGATATTGGCGTTCTGTATACAGGGTTAACTATGACTAAGTTCAAAAATTTTAACCACGTGCTCAGGGAGGCCTAAAAGATAATAAAAAATTATTTCGGAATTCCATCTCGATGTTTTAAAAATGGGGCAAAACCCTTTTTTCCTGCGGAAAGTCGGCGCATATGTCGATCAGTCATCGTCCATGATGGCTACATATGTCAACTACCATGCGGTCGTTTCTCACAACGTTGTCGAATGTAGAAACAACGAAAGTAAACATTTTTATTAATAATAATACCTAAGTACCTGATAGATAACAGTTAATCCGTTTAGCTACAGTATTTTGCATTCGTTTTTCCTTCCTTCGTTCCAAACTGCCAAAACTTCATTTTCACTCATTACAGGTCCGTCAGAATTACTCGCCATAAATTGAAATATTGATTGAAAGAAGTACTAACAGAAAACTTCGAATACACCCGTGACAGTTTTTCATTTAGAAAATTTTGTCCGATAACTGTAACTCTAGAAAATATGTCCACGTACGTTTAAAGAAAATTGTGGAAAACTACACATGTCCCTATATATCGCAACTATCCATTATTTAATAAATAAAACGTTTAAAACTGAAACTGTCACTAAAAACGGAAAACTAAAATTACAATGTCAACACAACCCTTCAGTCTTCGGTCCGCCACCACCGAGAACCTAATATTCTTCAGATAAATATTCTTATGGCAATCAATATAATCAATATTCTATTCTTTTGTGTACAATCGTGGGTTATCTTCATCCTAGTATTGTTTTGACACTTCCTCCGTGACACGGGGTTACACGCACATAGCACTTGTCAGTCGATATAAACCTATGCTGTGTTGTTGGTTACATTCATTTGTTTCTAATACTCTCCAAATGTCAAACAGCAATAGTGGTCAGAAAAGTAATATTACAGAGCACTGTAAACGCCTCGGGAAATTTAAATTAACAATACTACAATATTATTATATGCAAACATGGTCGATTATTGTTAATATCGTTACTATTATTAGTATTATTATTATTTAATTCTATAATAAGTGAAAAAATGGAACGGGCTTTAGTGCACTTTGCGCTAACGACCTACAGATGGCGCCAGCATCGGAAAATCCGTCAAATATCGCAAATATTTTGATATCAGTTTTCAGTATTTGCTTTTCGCATATTCAAAATCGTGTAATCGCGGAAATTACGGATATGGTACTAATTTATGGGAAGTGCGACGAAAGTGCATATCATGCAGCAGCAGAATATCAAATATGTAGACAGAATATGCCAAATCCTCGTACATTTGTACGAATTGTACAACGTCCACGAATGTTGTTTTATACGTGCTGGAGTTTTAAATATGTATGTACCTAACTTGAAAATAAAAAAGAACCAATTTCATACTTTTTAAAATTGCTTGTAACTTCTTTTTTACTAAGTGACATAAAAATAAAGCATTTTTGAACTACAATAATAGATATACCTACAGAAAAAAAGTATTTTTTTATTTATGAAATGGTCGAGGGAAATCAAGAGCAGCAAGTACAACAATTTTTACACTGACAAATTATGTAAACAAGTTAGAAAACAGAAAATAATTCAACTTTCTTGAAATCTCCAAATATCAGTTCTGGAAGTATCAGTAAGGTAGGTTTTACTTTCAGTGCTACCATATCGTGTTTCTCATTAAATAATCTAGTATTTTGTAAATAAAAGTTTCTTTAAAAACGCCGTAAATCGTTACACGTGGCAACGCGGTGCTCTATCACTACCTTTGACAACTTTGACTTTGGCAGAATATACCTAATCTCGCAGCTGACAGGCGGCATAGTCGCCGAGAAATTAGGGGTTAATAAGGTTTTGAAAATAATTTTTTTTTGCTTTATAAATAAGTTTGGAATTTTTTTGAAGGGTGATACCGTTAATTCTGAATGTTTCCTATCCTCTCTTAAAATATTTATACTAAGTCATAGTTAACCCTGTATTTTCCTAACTATCTCTTAACTTACTATGGCACTTACTATTGACAATGAATATTTTCAAATTTAGCGGTTTAGTTTTTATAGGAGGTGCTTTAATTTTCAGTATCAGATTTGAACACGTTTTCAATAGTTTTCTTAATAGATATTATTTAAAAATTGTTAAATATTGTTTTTCCGCTTGAATTTGTTAACATGAAGAACAAATCACGGGAAAACCAATAACTTTCTTATAAAAATTGATTCATATAATTATTATTAATACCTATGTACTAAGACATCTTCTGCTTTCCGGAAAAAGTCCCAAATAACGGGAATACGCCGCGGAAAAAATCACCGCGGCCAGTAATTTTCCGAATAGGCTAACCCTTGTCCCGGGGGCGGCGCGACTCAATTGTTTGCGACCGCCTCCGGGGGCCCAGCACGGCTCTGCGCACCGCCGCCGACGACGACGTCGACGACGGCCACAACAACAAACACTCACATCTCACACCTGGGATTGATTTTTATAATTCTCAGGGCTCGAATTAAGTAATTAAATGTTCAGGAGGAGGCGGCAGCCGCCAACGGTCCACCAAGAGCGCTGCCCCCGGAAGGCGATCGGCTGCCGCGGAGCGAGACTCGCTCAGGAGAGTATGAGCGATTTGTTATTATCTAATGAGAAAACGTTATTTTTAACTAAAAAAAGAAACGTTTATTAAACAATATCAAGCTACGTTTAAATAACATAAATAAGA
This sequence comes from Monochamus alternatus, assembly GCA_037114965.1. Lineage (NCBI taxonomy): Eukaryota > Metazoa > Arthropoda > Insecta > Coleoptera > Cerambycidae > Monochamus > Monochamus alternatus. The sequence goes on along the minus strand of CM073434.1, from coordinate 16,318,808 downwards.
TAGTTAATAAACAGTTATGAAAAACGTTTTATTTAGAGTTTTACTAACGTTTATATACCTTATACGTCACGTTTTAATAACGTTTTATATAACGTTTTCTACAGCACTAATATAAAATATATATTACGGTACAATTTTGCACTTATAACAGTTAAATATTATTAAAACATAAACCTATATTATATACATTTATATCGTAAAGTAAACATTTTGTTTTGATGTTCATTTCTACCTTCAGTTGAAACAGATGTAGTATCAATGTATTTTATACGTTTTATTTTTATGTTTTGATGTATTTAAAACGTTTAATTCGACATTATAAATGTTGCACTTAACAGGTAGTTAAATATTATTAAAATATGAACTTATGTTGCACGCTTGTATATGATAGTTGATTAAATATTATAAAAAACGGAAATTTATATTGTTTACTTCAACCTCTAAGTGAAATGTGAATATTATTAACGTATTTTAAACGATATACACTAGCGGAAAAAATTAAGGGATCAAAAAAAAAAAAAATTCAATTTTTTGCGATTCTTCAAATGGCTGTATCTTTGGTAAAAATGGTCATATGTGAGTGAAAAAAAAAAGCAATTTGAAGCCTCAAGTGTGTAGTTTATGGATCTTGCGATAAAAATTCCAAGCAACAATTAGCGCACAATCCTAATGAATATCATGGAAAAAAATTGTTCGATATTTTTTGCACTCTTATTTTAAGTGTACGGACTTCAAAATTTTTTTTTAAACTATCCACTATATGGATTGGATAACTTGTTCATTTAGCTTCAATTTCTTTTTTTGTCGGCCTCGATACGACCATTCCTAGCTGAGTTATCAGTCTTTGATTGAAAATGCGTCATTTTCTCTTCTCTCAGCAATATCTCAGGAACCAATGGTCGCTCAGAAAATGGAAGGGGGGTTTCGGAAACTTGGATCCATTCTCTACAATGTTCTGGTACGTTTTTTCAGGAAACAATTTTTTTTTCATTCTTAACATGACTGAAAATTTTCCAAAATAGGATTTTTTGAGGTCTTTTAGAAAATCACGTGCCACATTGAGAATATCGGGAAAATGACTAATGTTAAGTGTGCATCTTATAGGCCATTGTACCCTCAAAAGCCCTACAAAGTTTCAACCTGAACCATCAAGCCGTTATTATTGTTCCATTCGATTAAATTTTTGAAAAAATTGAAAGACCGCGTTTTTTGCCTTTAGAGCTTATAGTCTGTAAAAAAATGAAAACAAAATTTCTTCCAATTTTATTCGAAATTTTTATTGCGGAAAGCGTTTGAAGTCACGAAAAAGAAAATTTTTCTCAAAAATCAAAAAAAAATTTTTTTTGAAAAATTCAAGAAAAAATTTCTCTTTTGGATCTGGACTCATTGGGTGTGGCAACAAAGTCATATCGTCGAAGTCATATCGTTAAAAAAAGCGTCTGGTGACATTGGCCGTGTGTGGGTGTGCGTTATCCTGAAAGTTTTTATATATTTTTAGGTATTAATAATATTGTGTGAAACTAACTACTCAGTGGACAAAAGCCCCAACCTGCGTTGAATTACACCCACAATATCTACCCATATATTCCTTATTATTAGCTTTTGTAACATTTTTTTACTGTTTTAGAAAGGTATTTTAAGCTAATATAAATCAAATCTTCTACAATTCCTATCAATGAAGTCATATGTATGTTCTCTGATACCAAACATCTAGGTATGCTAATGAACAATTCCACAGACAAAGCTCTATTCAATAATTATCTAAAGAAAATAATCTAATTTACTCACTCTATAAAAATCTAACTTCACTTTTTTGGCAGTGGGAACACGACAAATTCAACCACAATAGATGAGATCTGACCTATTTCTGCATTTTTAGGATTGCTTCTTCAGGTGGTCTCCTTTAAGTTGAATCAAATATCTAACTATAAAAATTATTATAAAAATTAAAATTATTAGAAGTTAAATATCGACAATGACAAAAAAGTGACATCCTGTCAATGAATTAAATATGACAATACCTACTTGAAAAATGTTCATCTTTTATCTAAAAGTTTTTATATATTTTTAGGTATTAATAATATTGTGTGAAACTAACTACTCAGTGGACAAAAGCCCCAACCTGCGTTGAATTACACCCACAATATCGACCCATATATTCCTTATTATTAGCTTTTGTAACATTTTTTTACTGTTTTAGAAAGGTATTTTAAGCTAATATAAATCAAATCTTCTACAATTCCTATCAATGAAGTCATATGTATGTTCTCTGATACCAAACATCTAGGTATGCTAATGAACAATTCCACAGATTCAACTTAAAGGAGACCACCTGAAGAAGCAATCCTAAAAATGCAGAAATAGGTCAGATCTCATCTATTGTGGTTGAATTTGTCGTGTTCCCACTGCCAAAAAAGTGAAGTTAGATTTTTATAGAGTGAGTAAATTAGATTATTTTCTTTAGATAATTATTGAATAGAGCTTTGTCTGTGGAATTGTTCATTAGCATACCTAGATGTTTGGTATCAGAGAACATACATATGACTTCATTGATAGGAATTGTAGAAGATTTGATTTATATTAGCTTAAAATACCTTTCTAAAACAGTAAAAAAATGTTACAAAAGCTAATAATAAGGAATATATGGGCAGATATTGTGGGTGTAATTCAACGCAGGTTGGGGCTTTTGTCCACTGAGTAGTTAGTTTCACACAATATTATTAATACCTAAAAATATATAAAAACTTTTAGATAAAAGGTGAACATTTTTCAAGTAGGTATTGTCATATTTAATTCATTGACAGGATGTCACTTTTTTGTCATTGTCGATATTTAACTTCTAATAATTTTAATTTTTATAATAATTTTTATAGTTAGATATTTGATTCAACTTAAAGGAGACCACCTGAAGAAGCAATCCTAAAAATGCAGAAATAGGTCAGATCTCATCTATTGTGGTTGAATTTGTCGTGTTCCCACTGCCAAAAAAGTGAAGTTAGATTTTTATAGAGTGAGTAAATTAGATTATTTTCTTTAGATAATTATTGAATAGAGCTTTGTCTGTGGAATTGTTCATTAGCATACCTAGATGTTTGGTATCAGAGAACATACATATGACTTCATTGATAGGAATTGTAGAAGATTTGATTTATATTAGCTTAAAATACCTTTCTAAAACAGTAAAAAAATGCGTTATCCTGCATCAAAACAAATGATCTCAGGTGTTGCCGGCGGGACAGAACAATTGGCCTTAAAATTTGATCATTTGGTAGCGTCTCGCGGTCAAATTTCCGCGTACAATTACCAAAGGTGAGCTCCAATTTCGCGAAACACCGGTCCAAAACATGACCGATCCACTGCCGTAAGCCGCAACCCGATGAACAAAGTTTTGCCTGAAACGCTGTCCACGCCGGCGCCAAATGAGAGAACGTCGGTCACTACCATGGAGATTGAAACGGGAATCGTTTCGAAATTTTTTCTTCAATTTTTCAAAAAGAGATTTTTTTATGACTAAACGCTTTCCGCAATAAAAATGTCGAAAAAAAATAGGAGAAATTTTTTCTTCGTTTTTTTATACAGATTATGAGTTCTAAAGGCAAAAAAATGTGGCACGTGATTTTCTGAAAGACCTCAAAAAATCCTATTTTCGAAATTTTTCAGTCATGTTAAGAATGAAAAAAAATTTGTTTCTTGAAAAAACATACCAGAACATTGTAGAGAATGGATTCAAGTTTCCGAAACCCCCCTTCCATTTTCTGAGCAACCATTGGTTCCTGAGATATTGCTGAGAGAAGAGAAAATGACGCATTTTCATGCAAAGACTGTTAACTCGAGGCCGACAAAAAAAGAAATTGAAGCTAAATGAACAAGTTATCCAATCCATATAGTGGATAGTTTAAAAAAAAATTTTGAAGTCCGTACACTAGAAATAAGAGTGCAACAAATTTCGAACAATTTTTTTTTATCGCAAAATCCATAAACTAGACACTTCAAGCTTCAAATTGCTTTTTTTTACACTCATACGACCATTTTTACCAAAGATACAGCCATTTGAAGAATCGCAAAAAATTGATATTTTTTTTTGATCCCTTAATTTTTTCCGCTAGTATATTTTATACGTTTAAGTTTTTAACTAAAAATGAACGTTTTAAAATTTTAACGCAAAACGTGACAAATGTCATACTGTAAAATTAAAAATGTGGCTGTAAAAACAAAATTTAAAATGCGGCTGTAAAATAATAATATTTATGTATGATATTAATACAAAATTATAAAGACACTATTGTAGTATTGTTTTTAAACATTACATGTACTTGCGTCTCTTCTCTCGGCAAGTCGTCAGTTGCCTCGCCTCGTATGGCATACTGAGAAAAGCTAACATGCTCAAAAGCGGTATATGTCTGGTACGCCGTTAATGAATGGCTTTGTAGCAGTTTGCTATAAGTCTTTCTTTTCTTCATACTAATTTAAATAATTAAATACTACTGAGTAAGTTGTATTTAATTATCTATATAAGTTGGGTAGGGTAACTACTCTAGAAAGAAATACAATATAGTAAGAATACTGAAATACTAATTATATAGGTACTTCAGTTTTATTTTTTCCTAATTCAAAGTTATTTATTTCATTCAAAATTATTTAAAATATTTGTAGCAATGTACCCATAATTTTCTTCTGTTTGTTATTGTTGTGAAAGCCACTAATTAAATTTCTCATTTTCGTTTTTGTTTACTTAATTGTTTTTCAGAAAACATTAGGCAATTTAAATCTTACTGGCAAACGATTTGTCAAACGAAAAAAGTAAGGATCCTTTTTCTGTTGTAAATTGAACAAGGATTCTAGAAATAGTTTTTGTTTTTAAAAAAAACATTGGCGTACCATTTTTTTCATTAAAATTTCCCGAAGATCTGTCTGTACGCACGCCACTGGTGGAAGAATAATAATATTTTTTACGTAAAAATATGTATCTAGATTGCCTATTTAAAGGCTCCAAATTTTATTTAAATATCTAAAGTAGTTTTAAAAATATTAATAAATTTGGAACTTTTGATAAAAATTTTGGCACCCTGTATCTTTGTAACGAAGCATTTTTCGAATATAGTTTATAATACAAACTGATATTATTTTGTGTTTCTCTGTCTATTTCTAAAGTTTCCGCTTTCGAAAGGGGACCACGGGACCACCCTGTATAGTCTTATTATACAATAAGTTAATCTCTCAATAAAGTATTACTTCTTAGGATTTTCAAGTCTTTAACTCTTTGAAAATTATGCAACAAACGCGTACTTCGGTATTTGAAAACCATAGTAAGAGAATGTCAAGTAAGATTCATTTTTCTTCAGTTATATCATAGTTTATTTGAACCTGATGCAACTTGATTAGTAATTTTAATATCTCTATGTCTTTTTTTTCCTTTATCGCTTCTTATTGCGTGCATAAACCGAAACAGCCGCAACCTTATGATTAAATCTCGGCATGCCGTCGAATCCAAATAATAGCATTAAAACTACCCCGCTCGCCCCCACATCGATACATTCGAGAACTCCCCCCTTCATCGCCGGGGGGGCTCGTTAACACCCTTTATCATAAACCGCGAACCGCAACTGTCGTTTTTTGACAAGTTTATCAAAGTTGGAGTTTACGAGCCATATTTCCTACAAGAACGAAGATATAGGTAGATGAGGAACGGTTCCACCCCGGCGTATATTCAAATAAGGCCGCATCTCCTCGCCCGACACACAATAGGAAAGGGGTCCATTAAAATTCCCCAACAATAACATTTATAAGATACACCTAAGGAAGAGAATTAGTATCTCTAAGTTTGGACATAAAATAAACTCGGATAAGTATCAAAAGTCGTATAACTAATAATTATTTCCGCGGGGGACAGTGGCGCCCTCTAGGAGCTTTCCAAGACGATTTTTATGTATTTGTAAAATGTAGGTATGTACGTCGCCGTAAATGCAAGGTACCAATAACTTTTTTTCTAAATAATTTAATGCTTTATGGTCCATGGTTTTATTGAAACTGCCATGGATTTTATTTTAGACACTTCCTTAGGCTTAGCTGGTAATCTTGTTGTTCTCGGCTTAGGCTCTCTGGAGACGAACCTGCTAACAGAACCCATTGGCTCGTTTCTGTATTAAAATTATTTGTTATCTATCTATCGAATTAAAAAACTATTAAATCGTAGGATAATATTGATTTTTATACAAAATTATTTTTTGCATAAAATATACGGGATGTTCAAAAAATGAAGTACGTCAAAATTTTCTTCAGTAGGTAGGTAGGTAAAGGCAAAAATATACAGGGTGTCCTATAATTAATTGGACCTTAGCTAAGGGACGATGGCTTGCATCAAAATAAATCGTTTTGGGCCCAACATGCCTTAGCAAAATGTTACTCGTTTTCGTTTAACTTTTAACATTAACTTTTTTAAAATTATTTTTTGAAATATCTTGAGAGTTGATATCGTTATTAGTCAGGAGGCGGAACACGTACATGGTATCAATTTAACCGTTGCCGCTAGATGACGCCACGTGCAGCAACATTGGTCCATCAACATGGTCATAACTTTTTAGTCCACCTTGTATACATAAGTTACTCATTATATTTCCCTTTATTATCGTTTTTATTGGAGATGTAATATAAAGTTTCTAGTGAAAGTAGTAGCGCTGTAACTGAACCCCCCTTTAAAAAGTTAATGCATTCACAGAAGTAGAGGGGTACAAGAAGTAATAATATATTTGTTAATGAAGCGTGCTGTGTATGGTCGATTTTTTAAATCCTTCTCTTTTTTCTGATTTAAAAAAATATGACATATATTTAACCGTTTTCGAGTTACTGAATATTGAAAATTAATAAATTATTGAGAATACTGCCACACATCGATTTCAATTATTTCAATTTCAATTGATTTTATTAAATAAATATCATATAATAATAGAATACTTGTCTTTTTCATATACTACTTTAATAATTTTAATTTCAGTTTGTGTAACAAATAGCTTATATACAATTTTTAATGTTCGGAAATGGTTATTATTGAAATTAAGAAAAAAATAATAATTCAAAATATTCATGACAAAATATATTATTGCTTTTTGTATCCCTCAACTTCTGCACGCGACTGTGCTTCCATTAACTTATTAAAGAGGTTCAGTTTTTATCCCTACAACTTTTTTTCGAAACTTTATTTTGTATCCCTAATAATAACGATAATAAAGTGTGGCCTGAATATAATCTCGAAGAAAAATAAAGAAATGGCGTTAATTTTTCGAAAAAACATCTTTCTTGATAAAAATTGTTCATTATATTTGGATGGATGCCATGTCGCTTAATGGTCAAACTTGTATTAAAATATACAGGGTGTTAAAAAATTCCAAAATAACAAAATTTAGAGCCTATTCCTTTTGTATTTATCAAAAACTTTATTTAACAAAGTTATTGAAATTCCAGTAATACAGGAATTTGATTTTAAAAAGCAGTAAAAATCTGTTTTCAGAAGAAATAGAAACTAATCATTCTTTTAAAATTTTTAATTTACTTATTTTTAGAGAAAAGGTAGGTACCTACGTCTATGTTGTAAAAGTATAAATTTGCTATTTTGGCATTGATGGTAATTTATTATGGCGATGTTTAACGAAATTTGATTTACTCATTATCTCTTTAGTTAAAAGTGATTGTTTTCTTATTAAAGGCGCCGTATTCTTGAAATAGTGTTTTGTACAAATACAAGTAATTTTAGATAGATTTAAGATCTGAATAATATAGAGTTTAGTAAATAACAAGAATGTTATCTCATGCCACCTGCGAATATTCAAAGGTACCGAAGTAAAATCAATATGTAACGTCAGAAAGCGATCTATCAAGCAAATTTTTAGGTACTGAAACCTTGTTATAACATAAACTTACATAGTTCTGCATATAAGATTGTTCACTTTTATTTATTAGTATGTGAAAATAATTGTTAAAATGTGGGATTAGAATAGCGAAATAATGTGCGTCATACAAATGCATTTTAACATTTATTATATTATTTGAGGAGAGTTTAAATAGTAAAAGTGGATAAACAAAATATCAATAATTTTATTTTTGATATTACTTTTGCTCTACTTGTTTTGATCATTTTACACCGAGAAATACGGCGATTTTAAAGTTCATATTTAAATAGGTACATATTCCATCAGTAATCAAATAAATTTATTAAATAAAAATAAGGTTACTTTTAGTTTAAGCAATTCTGGTATTTTAAATGTTTCAACGACCTTTATAATTTATAATTTACTTATCATGTAATCCATCCGAACACTCTTTATGTGATTAAAATGGTGTTGCTTTAATGGTTTTCATCAATAAATATATGAGTAATGAACATTTTTAATTAGGAATTTGATTTTAATATGAGGATATGTAAAATTAGTTAGAAAATATTAAAAAATAAGAAAGGGGTCATAATTTATATATATTTCATGAGTTATATGATGTGATAAACATGTAATATCTCGAAACCCGTAAAAGATAAGTGTCCTGTATATTTTTGAAAAGTTCAGTTGACGGTCTTTCTAATGATGGAAAATATACAAGGTGCTCAATTAAAAAAAAAAACAAATTTAGTCCTACGTCTCGGAAATGCGATATTTAATTGTTTTTGTATTATATGCTGAAAAAAGTATTTAAAAGTTCCTACAACTTTCATTCTTACATCTTTTTCGTATCTCGAATAATAATATGGGAGGGAGTGCAGCAATTTTCGCATGACCGCTCTATACAGTGAAAAGTGAGATTATATCCTTTTATTTATAAAAATTTAACATGAAAGTGAAACCAATTTACGTCTAAATAAATATCCAAAGCAAATGTTCTTCTTTTTAGCGATTTACAAGATATGCTTATTGCAGGATAAACGCATCATTTTAAAAACTTTCTTTGCATCTTAATTGCAAATCCAAAATCCACTAGAGCGAAACGGTTATCGAATCGAAAAGTTATTTCCTCAGATGCGATTCCCTGTTTCTGGAAAGCCGCGCGCCCCTGCCCCGAAAAGTTGCCGCCCCCACTCGCCACCTCACCGGGAGACGCGTATAATCTTAGTATGGGGCATAAATACAATAACAATGAGACGTTGTAAAATACAGTGCCGTTTGGCCGTCTAACTTTTCAAGTTATAAATTAACTATCATAATACAGTCTCGACGGTATATTAGGGCCGTCTTCCTGTAAATTTCAAAGTATAAAAGCTAAATGCCCCGGCACCGGATCCGACGCGGGAGAAGCCCGCGGATGCCGTCGCCCAGGAGTTCACGGATCCAGATTCGGCTTATTACCGAAACGCGGACGCGGCGAAGGCCCCATTCCCGAACGGGGCTAAAAAAGGCCACTAAATTTCGCGGACTGACTGGTGAGAATCCTGGAATGGCGATAATTCGTCGCCGTTTGGTCCTGCACCCCAGTTGCGTCTAACACGCTCTTAGAACTCAGTTTAGAGTTCAGATTGTTGATTGTTAACTACTACAGCTACCTATCTCTTGTTGAAATTCTGAGTTCTAAAGGCAAAAAAATGTGGCACGTGATTTTCTGAAAGACCTCAAAAAATCCTATTTTCGAAATTTTTCAGTCATGTTAAGAATGAAAAAAAATTTGTTTCTTGAAAAAACATACCAGAACATTGTAGAGAATGGATTCAAGTTTCCGAAACCCCCCTTCCATTTTCTGAGCAACCATTGGTTCCTGAGATATTGCTGAGAGAAGAGAAAATGACGCATTTTCATGCAAAGACTGTTAACTCGAGGCCGACAAAAAAAGAAATTGAAGCTAAATGAACAAGTTATCCAATCCATATAGTGGATAGTTTAAAAAAAAATTTTGAAGTCCGTACACTAGAAATAAGAGTGCAACAAATTTCGAACAATTTTTTTTTATCGCAAAATCCATAAACTAGACACTTCAAGCTTCAAATTGCTTTTTTTTACACTCATACGACCATTTTTACCAAAGATACAGCCATTTGAAGAATCGCAAAAAATTGATATTTTTTTTTGATCCCTTAATTTTTTCCGCTAGTATATTTTATACGTTTAAGTTTTTAACTAAAAATGAACGTTTTAAAATTTTAACGCAAAACGTGACAAATGTCATACTGTAAAATTAAAAATGTGGCTGTAAAAACAAAATTTAAAATGCGGCTGTAAAATAATAATATTTATGTATGATATTAATACAAAATTATAAAGACACTATTGTAGTATTGTTTTTAAACATTACATGTACTTGCGTCTCTTCTCTCGGCAAGTCGTCAGTTGCCTCGCCTCGTATGGCATACTGAGAAAAGCTAACATGCTCAAAAGCGGTATATGTCTGGTACGCCGTTAATGAATGGCTTTGTAGCAGTTTGCTATAAGTCTTTCTTTTCTTCATACTAATTTAAATAATTAAATACTACTGAGTAAGTTGTATTTAATTATCTATATAAGTTGGGTAGGGTAACTACTCTAGAAAGAAATACAATATAGTAAGAATACTGAAATACTAATTATATAGGTACTTCAGTTTTATTTTTTCCTAATTCAAAGTTATTTATTTCATTCAAAATTATTTAAAATATTTGTAGCAATGTACCCATAATTTTCTTCTGTTTGTTATTGTTGTGAAAGCCACTAATTAAATTTCTCATTTTCGTTTTTGTTTACTTAATTGTTTTTCAGAAAACATTAGGCAATTTAAATCTTACTGGCAAACGATTTGTCAAACGAAAAAAGTAAGGATCCTTTTTCTGTTGTAAATTGAACAAGGATTCTAGAAATAGTTTTTGTTTTTAAAAAAAACATTGGCGTACCATTTTTTTCATTAAAATTTCCCGAAGATCTGTCTGTACGCACGCCACTGGTGGAAGAATAATAATATTTTTTACGTAAAAATATGTATCTAGATTGCCTATTTAAAGGCTCCAAATTTTATTTAAATATCTAAAGTAGTTTTAAAAATATTAATAAATTTGGAACTTTTGATAAAAATTTTGGCACCCTGTATCTTTGTAACGAAGCATTTTTCGAATATAGTTTATAATACAAACTGATATTATTTTGTGTTTCTCTGTCTATTTCTAAAGTTTCCGCTTTCGAAAGGGGACCACGGGACCACCCTGTATAGTCTTATTATACAATAAGTTAATCTCTCAATAAAGTATTACTTCTTAGGATTTTCAAGTCTTTAACTCTTTGAAAATTATGCAACAAACGCGTACTTCGGTATTTGAAAACCATAGTAAGAGAATGTCAAGTAAGATTCATTTTTCTTCAGTTATATCATAGTTTATTTGAACCTGATGCAACTTGATTAGTAATTTTAATATCTCTATGTCTTTTTTTTCCTTTATCGCTTCTTATTGCGTGCATAAACCGAAACAGCCGCAACCTTATGATTAAATCTCGGCATGCCGTCGAATCCAAATAATAGCATTAAAACTACCCCGCTCGCCCCCACATCGATACATTCGAGAACTCCCCCCTTCATCGCCGGGGGGGCTCGTTAACACCCTTTATCATAAACCGCGAACCGCAACTGTCGTTTTTTGACAAGTTTATCAAAGTTGGAGTTTACGAGCCATATTTCCTACAAGAACGAAGATATAGGTAGATGAGGAACGGTTCCACCCCGGCGTATATTCAAATAAGGCCGCATCTCCTCGCCCGACACACAATAGGAAAGGGGTCCATTAAAATTCCCCAACAATAACATTTATAAGATACACCTAAGGAAGAGAATTAGTATCTCTAAGTTTGGACATAAAATAAACTCGGATAAGTATCAAAAGTCGTATAACTAATAATTATTTCCGCGGGGGACAGTGGCGCCCTCTAGGAGCTTTCCAAGACGATTTTTATGTATTTGTAAAATGTAGGTATGTACGTCGCCGTAAATGCAAGGTACCAATAACTTTTTTTCTAAATAATTTAATGCTTTATGGTCCATGGTTTTATTGAAACTGCCATGGATTTTATTTTAGACACTTCCTTAGGCTTAGCTGGTAATCTTGTTGTTCTCGGCTTAGGCTCTCTGGAGACGAACCTGCTAACAGAACCCATTGGCTCGTTTCTGTATTAAAATTATTTGTTATCTATCTATCGAATTAAAAAACTATTAAATCGTAGGATAATATTGATTTTTATACAAAATTATTTTTTGCATAAAATATACGGGATGTTCAAAAAATGAAGTACGTCAAAATTTTCTTCAGTAGGTAGGTAGGTAAAGGCAAAAATATACAGGGTGTCCTATAATTAATTGGACCTTAGCTAAGGGACGATGGCTTGCATCAAAATAAATCGTTTTGGGCCCAACATGCCTTAGCAAAATGTTACTCGTTTTCGTTTAACTTTTAACATTAACTTTTTTAAAATTATTTTTTGAAATATCTTGAGAGTTGATATCGTTATTAGTCAGGAGGCGGAACACGTACATGGTATCAATTTAACCGTTGCCGCTAGATGACGCCACGTGCAGCAACATTGGTCCATCAACATGGTCATAACTTTTTAGTCCACCTTGTATACATAAGTTACTCATTATATTTCCCTTTATTATCGTTTTTATTGGAGATGTAATATAAAGTTTCTAGTGAAAGTAGTAGCGCTGTAACTGAACCCCCCTTTAAAAAGTTAATGCATTCACAGAAGTAGAGGGGTACAAGAAGTAATAATATATTTGTTAATGAAGCGTGCTGTGTATGGTCGATTTTTTAAATCCTTCTCTTTTTTCTGATTTAAAAAAATATGACATATATTTAACCGTTTTCGAGTTACTGAATATTGAAAATTAATAAATTATTGAGAATACTGCCACACATCGATTTCAATTATTTCAATTTCAATTGATTTTATTAAATAAATATCATATAATAATAGAATACTTGTCTTTTTCATATACTACTTTAATAATTTTAATTTCAGTTTGTGTAACAAATAGCTTATATACAATTTTTAATGTTCGGAAATGGTTATTATTGAAATTAAGAAAAAAATAATAATTCAAAATATTCATGACAAAATATATTATTGCTTTTTGTATCCCTCAACTTCTGCACGCGACTGTGCTTCCATTAACTTATTAAAGAGGTTCAGTTTTTATCCCTACAACTTTTTTTCGAAACTTTATTTTGTATCCCTAATAATAACGATAATAAAGTGTGGCCTGAATATAATCTCGAAGAAAAATAAAGAAATGGCGTTAATTTTTCGAAAAAACATCTTTCTTGATAAAAATTGTTCATTATATTTGGATGGATGCCATGTCGCTTAATGGTCAAACTTGTATTAAAATATACAGGGTGTTAAAAAATTCCAAAATAACAAAATTTAGAGCCTATTCCTTTTGTATTTATCAAAAACTTTATTTAACAAAGTTATTGAAATTCCAGTAATACAGGAATTTGATTTTAAAAAGCAGTAAAAATCTGTTTTCAGAAGAAATAGAAACTAATCATTCTTTTAAAATTTTTAATTTACTTATTTTTAGAGAAAAGGTAGGTACCTACGTCTATGTTGTAAAAGTATAAATTTGCTATTTTGGCATTGATGGTAATTTATTATGGCGATGTTTAACGAAATTTGATTTACTCATTATCTCTTTAGTTAAAAGTGATTGTTTTCTTATTAAAGGCGCCGTATTCTTGAAATAGTGTTTTGTACAAATACAAGTAATTTTAGATAGATTTAAGATCTGAATAATATAGAGTTTAGTAAATAACAAGAATGTTATCTCATGCCACCTGCGAATATTCAAAGGTACCGAAGTAAAATCAATATGTAACGTCAGAAAGCGATCTATCAAGCAAATTTTTAGGTACTGAAACCTTGTTATAACATAAACTTACATAGTTCTGCATATAAGATTGTTCACTTTTATTTATTAGTATGTGAAAATAATTGTTAAAATGTGGGATTAGAATAGCGAAATAATGTGCGTCATACAAATGCATTTTAACATTTATTATATTATTTGAGGAGAGTTTAAATAGTAAAAGTGGATAAACAAAATATCAATAATTTTATTTTTGATATTACTTTTGCTCTACTTGTTTTGATCATTTTACACCGAGAAATACGGCGATTTTAAAGTTCATATTTAAATAGGTACATATTCCATCAGTAATCAAATAAATTTATTAAATAAAAATAAGGTTACTTTTAGTTTAAGCAATTCTGGTATTTTAAATGTTTCAACGACCTTTATAATTTATAATTTACTTATCATGTAATCCATCCGAACACTCTTTATGTGATTAAAATGGTGTTGCTTTAATGGTTTTCATCAATAAATATATGAGTAATGAACATTTTTAATTAGGAATTTGATTTTAATATGAGGATATGTAAAATTAGTTAGAAAATATTAAAAAATAAGAAAGGGGTCATAATTTATATATATTTCATGAGTTATATGATGTGATAAACATGTAATATCTCGAAACCCGTAAAAGATAAGTGTCCTGTATATTTTTGAAAAGTTCAGTTGACGGTCTTTCTAATGATGGAAAATATACAAGGTGCTCAATTAAAAAAAAAAACAAATTTAGTCCTACGTCTCGGAAATGCGATATTTAATTGTTTTTGTATTATATGCTGAAAAAAGTATTTAAAAGTTCCTACAACTTTCATTCTTACATCTTTTTCGTATCTCGAATAATAATATGGGAGGGAGTGCAGCAATTTTCGCATGACCGCTCTATACAGTGAAAAGTGAGATTATATCCTTTTATTTATAAAAATTTAACATGAAAGTGAAACCAATTTACGTCTAAATAAATATCCAAAGCAAATGTTCTTCTTTTTAGCGATTTACAAGATATGCTTATTGCAGGATAAACGCATCATTTTAAAAACTTTCTTTGCATCTTAATTGCAAATCCAAAATCCACTAGAGCGAAACGGTTATCGAATCGAAAAGTTATTTCCTCAGATGCGATTCCCTGTTTCTGGAAAGCCGCGCGCCCCTGCCCCGAAAAGTTGCCGCCCCCACTCGCCACCTCACCGGGAGACGCGTATAATCTTAGTATGGGGCATAAATACAATAACAATGAGACGTTGTAAAATACAGTGCCGTTTGGCCGTCTAACTTTTCAAGTTATAAATTAACTATCATAATACAGTCTCGACGGTATATTAGGGCCGTCTTCCTGTAAATTTCAAAGTATAAAAGCTAAATGCCCCGGCACCGGATCCGACGCGGGAGAAGCCCGCGGATGCCGTCGCCCAGGAGTTCACGGATCCAGATTCGGCTTATTACCGAAACGCGGACGCGGCGAAGGCCCCATTCCCGAACGGGGCTAAAAAAGGCCACTAAATTTCGCGGACTGACTGGTGAGAATCCTGGAATGGCGATAATTCGTCGCCGTTTGGTCCTGCACCCCAGTTGCGTCTAACACGCTCTTAGAACTCAGTTTAGAGTTCAGATTGTTGATTGTTAACTACTACAGCTACCTATCTCTTGTTCACATTCGATTGTGTAGATTTTCTTGCAATCAAACGATATAAGTTGTTAAGAAAATGCACTAAAATAGCTATTTTCGATACAAGTTAAATAATGATGTTTTCGCAACATGTATCGGAACAAGATTTTTCGTAAAATCGTCAAATAATCTGTAATCTTCAATTGCATTTGCTAATAAACTGCTCCACAAAAGTTAAGGAAGTTTACAAATATCGATATTTCTTTTAAAAGTTGACGTTTTTTGTTTTCCAAATAGTTATAGATAATAAATAAAATGTTCCCTCTCTTATCTGTGTGGTTTTGTTGGTCATCATTGAGTGACTTTTTCAGATTTCGTTTAGTTCTTATCTTTGTTTTTTTTTAAGAATTTTGGATCAGTCGTTGTTTCGAGTTTGTCAGCTCTTATTCAAGATCTAAAAATTTTGTTTTGCAATAATGCCTAGACGTAACCTGAGTGCAGCTGAAGCCAATAGGGCCATTGGAATGATCGAGGCCGGACATCTTCAGAAAGAAGTTGCTAACTACTTTCAGGTCATTGAAAGTGTAATTTCAAGGCTTATGCATCGATATAGATAAACAAAAAATGTCATTGAAATGTCAAGGAGTGGACGCCTAAGATCTACTACCCCTGCACAAGACCGGTTTCTAAAGGGTTCCACTGACACAATCATGGAGGTCTGTATTGTTCACTGATGAATCGAGATATGGACGGTTTTCGGATAGTCGGTGTTCGAGTATGGACTCTTCTTTTTGTACCCTGAAGCCATCCATTCAGAGGTGGTATAGTTGTTGTTTGAGGAGGCATTTGTTTTAATGAGCGTACAAAGTTGTTGGTGCTTGATGGAAACATGAATGCATTTACTTCGAACAAGTCATCAACAATATCATCCTTTTGTTTCATGCTGCAATTGGACCAAATTTGTTATTTCTTGACGATAATGCGCGACCTCATCGTGCGAGAATTGTTGTCGATGCCCTGGAATTTCATGGTATTCCACACTTAGCACTGCTGTCTCTCTCGCCAGACATCAATCCAATTGAGCACGCATGGGACCAACTATAAAGAGCATTAGATTCGCATCAACCACCCTCACATACACTTCGAGAACTCAGAGGTCTTTTACCACGCCTGTGGCAAAGGCGTTGTCAGTCAGTTATTGAAGTGCGGAGAAGACACGCTGTATTAAACTTTTTTGTAATTGTTTTAAGAATTTGCATTTGATATTAAAATCACCAAAAATAAAACTTTGTCAGAAACTGAAAATACTTTCGAAAGAGGAAGGAAAATCCAGAATATTTTCCAAGGGACAGGTTAAAAGGTTTATCAAAGAGGCCGATGATGAAAAGTACTTATTCCAAAAAGTTGTTTTGATTGTTGGTATATTTGGTGTCTCTAGTAAAGAAGAATTTAACTTATTTACGTATAGGCAATATTGAATCAGCTAAGTCGTTCACTGAAGTGGCTATTCCCAATACCAAAACTGATGTTCCTAGATTATTTACAGTACCAGAGGGAGATGTAGAATAGTTAATTTTTTTATTACAATCGATTTGTTATTACGTGGGTATAAATAATATAGGTTCAATTCCTAAAAAGATTGCAGAATTTCTTAGATTACCCAATGTTACTGAGTATACTGTGCACTGCTTTAGTCGATGTTCTGCAACCTTCCTTGCAGATGCAGGAGCCAAATATCGATGCTCAAGAGACTGGGGTTGGTGGTGAGAGGGGTACATGGAAAATTCCATACAAAATAAGCAGGCGATAGGAAGGGACATTCTCTGGTAGGAAGGAAATACCACTTTCATTTCAAAAACTCAGTGCACCAGCGGCACCGGGATGCAGGTGTTATCTTCTTCCAATATTTTAAGTTATACTTAAGTTATACGAGGTGAAGAATATATGTTCACCTGTGTTATTAATATTTATAATAAATAAATAATCTTGTACCAAATTTGATTAGTCCAAGTTAAATGGCAATTCAGAGATATATATTTTTTAAATATTTGACCCCACTTTGAAGGTTTATAACTCCGCCTGTGTGCAACTTTATATAATATAAATATTTGGTTAAATTGCAATATTTTGGACCCTCCTGTTCTTATGCCGAACACCCTGTATATATAAAATTACAAACTGAAGTTTATAGTCATTATTAATTGGACTTAGTTTTCGTGAATTGTTAGATGCACACTAGTGTACTATTTTATAGTCAAATTGTAATTTAAAATAAGTATACGTACGTACTTGTCGCTGACACGATCTATTGTATTCTTCTTATTCCAAGCAAACAAACCGTCGATAAATTACCGTAAAACACTAAACAAACAGTGTTACCAACTCCCAAACCGCAAATAGTTCGGGAAACCCGACCGAACCAGGGCCGGCCAATTATCTCTTTCGCTCATTTTCCCGGACAAATTAGTTTACGATACGTCCATTCTTATTCCGATGGGGGGCCCCTAACTCTCCAATCCAATCATCTTAAACAACGTTTAGTGGACACTTCTCTCCCCCAGGGGTATTGTATTCTGTTTTTCGTAACGGCCGCGATTGCCGGACCCGGAGATATCGCGATTCCTCGGACTTTACAAGTGACGGAAGTAATAGAGCAGGCCCGTGAGCTATGGGCCGATTGTGGGTCGTATGTGGGACGTCTTTTAATTGTAAGGGCGGTAGAAAACGTCTGGACGACGATGCTATTCTAGGAAACATCACTTTTGCAAAGTATACAGGGTGTCCCAAAATAGAAGGCCATACCATTAACCACATATTCTTTGGACAAAAATAATGCGACTTTTCTTATGCCATTTTTTATTTGGGCGCTCCTGTTTCAATATACATGGTGTTAGTTACATTTTAAAAAACTATTTTTGTTAATAATTCCATTGTTTTGAAATTTTGCACATACTTTTATCTTATTTCGGCATATTTATCATGTAATTTTTGTGAAAAATCGAAGGGCAAATGGTGGTAACTGAGGGACGCAGTTGCAAGTGTAGAAGAAAAACAAACTTTTGTGTAACAAATATTTCTGTACCACTTTGTATATAGGTATGTTTGTTTCAATCGACTCAAAATCACGTACCCTATCACTCCTAAAATTATTGTAACAAATTGCAAGACACCCTGTATAAACCACTTTTAATCAAGGGAGTCACATGTTCCTTTGACTAATATGTGCACTGAAAAAAGTAAAGTATGTAAAAGTGATCGTACAAGGTTTAACTTCGTATTTTTGGCGGCATAATATGACAATTTAACCCTACTTACCTTACAAAAAATGCCTTCCTTAAAATATAAAATTGTTTTTTCGCTGTAATTTCTTCAGGTTGTTTTGTATCACTTTGAGATTTAGCAGGGATTCTTTTTGTTATTAACCAAATCGTCAAGGGTATTATAGTAAACAATGTCTAAAAACAAACGTAGAAACGGAGGGAAAGGGGTTCTTTGGAATCTGGAATCGTGGGGAGAGTAGTAGATAGGCTACAGCACATAGGCCTCATTGGGCCCCTTGTACCTCCTCCCATTAGGAGATCAATCCACCTGAGCCGCCAATCGACCTAATAAGGAGAAAAAGGTGGTGACGTAGCTCAGGGGGATTTCTCTAATGTAGGTCATATTTGTCTTATTGACCAGATTGACCAGATGGTAGTGCACTCACAGAGTACATGAAGTACTGTCTCGTGATCCTATTCACAACTCCTACAAAGAGGTGTTTACCCTTTCCTCATGTAATAGAGGTGCTTCCTTAGCCAACAGTATTTATCGATATCGAATATGTAAGGATTCTGCACCTTCCTTCATTTTTGATCCGTCTGTGAAGATGTTGGGAAGGGCTTATTTTATCCCCTCATTCTTTCTGACATACGCCTATGGAAAAATTTTTATAATGCCATTAATGTAGAATTTTGTTTGAAGTATTTTATTACTTTGAAAATTTTTTGTAGAACTCGAGATAAATTCGGATTTTCAGAATGTAACGTTAGAGATAGTCGCAGCATCAAATTATAAAGAAACAATTTCTAATGTTCTAACTTGCTTTAAAATGTACTAACATATATTATACATCTTTGAACGTGGGGCTAGCCAGTGTGGTGTAGTCCAAATTTGAGGGGCACGATGCGGAAGATGCCATTGACAGTGGTAGATTTGGTATTACATTATAATAAATACCCTGAAATATTAAACAATATTATTATATATGTCGTCCTGTCGTGGCAACGCTGTTTCCCTTTAACGCTCGAACGCTTATATAGCAGCGTCATCAGAATATGTGTTGCGTATCAGAAGCGCTGTGTTGTCGAGAGTTATGGGTTGATTTGCTTTTCTTTTAAAAGGTAAAATTAAAAAATCGGTTTTCTGTCTTTATTGGGTTTTCCGAATACGTGGTTAAAATTGGTGGCTAGTTAGTGATGTTTCTTTTGTAATTTGTCGATTATTAATTTGTATAAATTAAATTTTCTTGGCACCAAATCAAATGTGATCACGTGAGTCTCGGAGATTGATGAAGGCTCTGTATAAAGCATTGCTCTCATAAACGCATGAGAGGCATTCAAGGAAGATAAATTAATTTAGATTTTGAGTTTGAGCGCCAGGCTATATAAAAAACAAGAAATTACTATGTTCTTCAGTATATCTGTTCTCTATAGGTTGAGAATGGAGCAATTAAATATATTACAAAATAAAATTCACATATTTATTTCTCACTATGAACCTGGTGGTAAAAAATAATTGAAATAAATAAAACAGAAATTATCTGTGACTTAAATTTTCCTTGTTAGAAAATATTCAAAAATATAAAAGAATAAATCTAAACAATTATTAGATCAAAAGAATGTTCTTTTCCAAAGAAATTATTCTCAAAGAAATTATCGAACAGTTAATTAATATAAACTGTAAATTATTTTCCAATAATTTCATTATTATTTATTTTCTAATAATATAATTATTAAAGAAATTATTATTCTGGTTGCTAAAAAGTAATAGATTTAAAATAGAAAGTTCTTGATTAGCACGTGGTCGACAAAGTTATAAAAATTAAATTTAAAACAATAAAATTATTAATTTAATAGCAAATGAATAGCAGATTCTAATTGAATTTGATACTAAATGATGAATAAATAAATAATGTATAATAAATAATTACCCCCTAAGATGGAATGCCACTATTGAGTCGATTTTTACAAAGGTATTCTGATAATTGAAATCGAAGCGGAGTACTGATTAGTACCAGAAACAAAGCAGGAAACTACTTGCTACTTCCCTTCTGGCTTTATTAGAATTTTCTCATCAAAAAAATTAAAGCATTGTGATTGGTTATTCAATCTTAAGTTGGTAATCATTTAGGGAATTTGAAATATAACTTTAAACAGGTATAAAGTATCAGTGCTGCTACCTTGCAACAGGGTCGATTGTGGAAACCAAGAATTTGACACTTGTCAAATTTGAAGTAACCTCGACATATTTGTTTTTCCGCGGTGGGGAGTAGAAATCAGTTTCTATGACATCAAAATTAAAACAGAAGTAGTCGATTATTCCCAAGGGAGTATAATGCTCCCAAGGGAGTTTACATTGGGAGAACGTTTTTCATGCAAAAAAAAGATAACATTGAAATTATTTATTGACATTTAAATTAAATGTTACATTTGTACAATTTTCAAAATTAATATTAGAAGGAATATTACTTTCGCTTACATTTACAGTTTTTGTGATTGCGCTAGTAGTGGTACCTACTAAAACTTGATTAGCAATTTTGGTCTTATTTTCAACGGAGTTCTCGACATAACCCTCAGCGACTGTCGTTGATTTCCAACCAGCATGACGCTTTATTGTCGTGATATCCACACCAGCATCTGCCAGTAATGTCGCTGAAGATTTTCGTAAGCAGTGACCAGTATAACATGCAGCATCAGGTAATTTTAAATACGAAGCTACTTACTACACTCGGAATTTTTCCCATGGTATTCTTGCCAACTGGCTGCGAACTACATTTTCCTGCTTTGTCATACAAAAAAAGGCGCTTATGCTTGACGTGGGGAGGACGAAGGGACAGGTATTTTCGAAACAATTTAAACATATTTCCCACATCGGTAACCAGAAAGGTTCGTGGAATCTTTGTCTTAGTGTTTGGAATTTTTACAATCAAGGAAGAGCCTACATCCTCAATATCATCTACAGTTTTCAAAAATGCGATCAGCTTGGGGAATTTGCTTATATCTATGTTGTCGTAAATTATCAAGCATGACTTAACCATAGAATATTGCGCCCATAATGTGGAAGACTTGTAATTCTTTGCATTTTCACTGAAGTATGCCAACAAAACATTTTTCTCGGCGCACCACTTTTTGAACCGATTGTAGGCTATATCGTATAAAGATTTTGACTTCGTAGACAGCAAATTGCTTATTGCAATATTTGCAGCCTCCACAATCTCTTCCGACTCACAATTATGCATTGTGCACTAAACAAACTTTAAACTAAACCAAACTAGCACCTCAATTTGACAATTCTTTTTGTTTGTTTATTTTGTAGTTATGACAATAACTCGACGACTACTAAATAAATGCTCAAATTCGAATACAATAATTCTGGTGCTACTTACTTCATAATGACAAAATATGTGTTTTTAAGTTAATGAGGCCGTGGAAAAAATAGTATATACCATTCGGGAGAGATGCTATTTTGTCCTCGGTGCATTATAGCCCTCGGGCTTCAAATTGCACCTCTGCCAAAATAACGCATTTCTCTCCCTTATAGTATAATGTACTATTATTTTCACCTGACAAAACTTTACAATAATGGTAAAAAGCAAATAAAATTATCATTATTTACACTGGATATACGAATTATCATCGTGTTCGTTTTATACATGTACAGTAGTCATGACAAAGTAAACACAATAAAATTATGCTACAAAAAATTATATAGTGTGAACCATTTTAGAATGTACAGGGTTAGAAGGGAAATTCAGATTTACAAATAGATATTATGGTTTTATCTTAATATACTGACAGTGGTGGAAAAAATTTCACAAGTTGCAGTTGTTTATAGTTAAAGTATTGACAAATATTGCAATATTAAGTGCAAATTAAGAATATTACAACCTGGTACTGCAATAAATTTTTTCTCAATAATTATATCCAGAGAACCTATGATAACTGATTACGGTTTTGAGTTAATACCGGGTACTCCAGTTCAACAACAGACCCCCGGCCAGATACACCGGAAACAGGAGGCGAGACCCTTTCCTTAAAGTTACTTAACCATAATATACGAGCCGCCGCGCGACGATAAGTGCAAGTTGACATTTTTAATCAGGCCGCTCTTCCTGCGAACGCTCTTCGGCGTCCCGACGACCCGGTGATGAAGCTGCAATTGCCGACGCCGTTAAATTAATCATTAGATTTTAATTTAGCCCGGCCGTAACTCCAGCAATTTACACGTAGTTAAGCGCGGAAAAAGTCCGGAGTGGAAATGAACAAACGACGATTTTTTCCCGGCTTCGGCAATTAAATATCTAATTAAAATCATCCACTATCTTTACGGCGGAGATGAGGCTCAGAAAACGAAGTCGGCGGTGATTTGCGATGCCCTCCATCTGCACCTTCTGACTGATGGAGTTTGTTTTCCACGGCACACTTCCCTTGTATCACACAAAGACTACGGCGCTTACTTAGAGTGTGCGATATGTAATGAATATGCAATAATAAAACACATTACATTAAGTTTTTACTAAATTTAGACTTTGGGTATTGAATTAAAAACAAGTTAAATGTATATAGAGTGATTGTTAACCTATACGCATACACTTGTGAAATTGTAGCTGAGGGCAAACAATGGCGAATAGGGGAAAAAATGTAGTAATAGTTATTTATTGTATGAGTATTTTAAGTAGCATTTTATCCAAGCAAAAATGTTAATAATATTATTAAGTGGATAAAAGAAACTTAAAACACGAATGCAATACAACGTTTTATCCATAATCACAATTACAACGTTTTATCCATAATCACAATCACATTTGTGGAGACAGAATTATTGGAATTTAATAAAAAAATATTCGCAGGACTTGATATTTCTTAGTACTCTACTCTCTCTCTCTCTCTACTCTAATATTTAATACTCTAGTAGTATTTTAAAATTTTGAACTGTTCACGAAACATAAAGACAATCGCAGGCATCCATTTTATTTTAGAATATATGATATTAAATAGGCAATATTAATAACATATTTGTATATTTCTGGTTGCATAAATTAAAGATGGTATTGTCAGAATTTTAAAAATAGATGAAATATGCAGGTATGTTACTGAAAGTGTAAAATAAAAATTTCTTGTTTAAATATTAAAAATTAATGAATAAGAATTGTTAGGAAATATTCCTTAATGTTTTATGAAACCATTTCTTATTTAAATTTTCCATTTTTTTGCATGAATTAAAAAAGACTAATGTACAGTTCCTATGTATTAGTTTGTGTATACTGAGTGGTAGAAGATATAAGAGCATTACAAAAAGGTGTTATTTACTCTGCTGGTATTCATTCCTGAGGTAAAGAGTAAAAAAAGTAGCCAGGGTAAAGATATTGCAGGTAAAGCAATATTATCTTTAATAAAATAATATTTAAAATTTTCCAAAAATTATATTTTCAATAAATTCGAGCTTATAGAACTCACATATCAAATTTAATATAATACATTTCTAGACAAAATAAAACAACAACAAATCAAAACTAAACAAAACATTGACGCCCAAGAAAAATTAAACTTAATAAAAACAAACATACAACAATATACAAACCATCATCACAATACATTAACTAAATAATAATTTGGCGGCTCTGTTGTACTAGGTCTGGAGCTACAGGAAGGAATAATGTAAGTTTGATAGATGGAAATAGCTTCTACTTTGGTGTTCGATGTTATGCGGCGAAACAGGTGTTCGCAGTTCTACTCACTCACAACACAACACTGAGTACTCACGACACTAATTTAGTATCCACGACACTGTTTAAACAATTATGTATTACACTAATTTATAATAAGCCAACGATAACAATAATTGAAAAACACCTAGTATATCACGAATGAACACATTATAATGCACTCGAGCCTGAGAAATCACCTAACACTGAAAAGTACTGTCGTGTACTGCCAGCAAAGTAAACAAGTAATAATCTAAGTTGCATCGTTAACCGCCCTCTTTGTCTTTCTTACAGTGTTCAGGAACGACGTATGTCGGTGAGTTGATAAACGCGAGACCGCATAGTTGCCAAGTTTGTTGCCTACGATTCATAAAATTAAAGAAATTTTTAAAAATGTTATTACGAATTTGCGAATTGTTAATTATTCGAAATTTTATATATACATATTTAATACCTGTTGAAGGATTGCATTTTATAAAGACAAATACCCATTTTCATGATATATAGAAAGCGGTTACCTTGTGTGAAATGTTACAACGTCGCATTCTAAATAGCGCCGTGCCGAAACAAGTTTTTATATTCGAGTGGATTCGACTGGGGTAAAATAAACACTGATGGATGACGAGATGTAAAATATTTCCTTAATAACCACCTCGATTTGAGGCAAACAGAGAACCACAAAATAATATCAGTTTGTATTATAAACTATATTCGACAAATGCTTCGTTACAAAGATACAGGGTGTCAAAATTTGTATCAAAAGTTCCAAATTTATTAATATTTTTAAAACTACTTCAGATATTTAAATGAAATTTGGAATCTTCCGCCATTGAAAGTGGACCACCCTGTATAGAATTATGTTAATACCTATACTAAGCATATGTATGTCCATATATTCTAATGATTTTTATATTGCTTCATACCATATTGCACTACACTATCCCACTAGTTACGGTCGGTGGCTTTTGAAATTTTTTAAATTCAATTATATCGATGATATAGACTATAAGTTTGGTTACATCGCATTATTTGTCATCAAGCATCTACTCTGGCTCTATGTTGGATTCATTTCGGCACACACTGTATAAAAGTCAACGCCTATAGAAAAATTATTGAATGTATATATATAAAGCTGTTTACAGGCCTTGTAGGCCCAGAGCTGTGTTATTCTCCTCCATTCCATTCTGTCCTTCGCCTTTCTTTTCCAATCCGTCACATTTTTCTCCCTTAGATCTATTGCCACTGCCTCTCTCCATTGCTTCCTCGGTCTACCTCTTTTTTTCTTGTAGTTAGGTTTACTCTCTACTATTTTCTTAACTGCCCTTTCATCTTTCATACGTTCTAGATGCCCTAGCCACTGCACTCTTCTGGCTTTTACAATTTCGTCTATTGTTGGTGCCTGGTACATTGCATATATTTCCTCATTATTTCTCCTTACATAGCCTTCCTCCGTCTTCTTACCCCCTAGAATTCTTAAGATTTTCCTTTCCCACCTTAAAAGGTTTTCTCTTGACTTCTTATTGAGAACCCAGGTTTCATTACCATACAGCGCTGTCGGTCTCAAAATTGTTTTATACATTCTAAATTTTACTCCTCTGGACAAATTTTTTGATTTCAATAAGTGGTTGACTGCTGCCGAACTTCTATTTGCTTTTATTATTCTCCTATTTATTTCTTGTTCCTCATCACAGTTAGCTGTTATTAGCACCCCCAAATACACATATTCTTGAACTTCCTCAAACTCCATCTCTCCATGCTCTGTTCTCAATTTCAAATTGGTATCCTTTTTTTGTTCTCCTATTCTCAAAAGCTTACTTTTCTCTTGATTTATCTGCAATCACACTTTACGTGCTTCCTGCACAAGTTTTCTCGTTACTTCTTCTAATTCCCTACTATCTCTAGCAATAATAGCCACGTCATCTGCATAACTTACAATTTGATGACTTTTAAACAATATGTGTCCTTCTCTGTTCAACTGACTATGGCCTTTTCTAGTACTAAATTAAAAAGAAGCGTTGAGAGTGGGTCTCCTTGTCTCAGTCCTGTATCAATAGTAAAGCCTTCCGAACATTCACCTTTTATTCGTACTTTGGATTTGGTATTTTCTAAGGTCATTTTCAATAACCTAATCAGTTTGGTTGGTATCCCAAATTGTTTCAAAATTTTACTTAGTTTATTCCTTTTGATCGAATCATATGCTTTCTTGAAGTCCACAAATAGAACCAATGCTTTGATCCCATACTCATAGCATGTAGTCAGAATTTCCTTCACCATGAAGATTTGGTCCGTTGTTGACCTTCCTTTTCTAAAACCTGCTTGATACTCCCCTATTTGTAGTTCTGCTATAGGTTCTATTCTCTGTTTTATTAACGTTGCCATAATTTTATACCCTACATCTAACAATGATATACCCCTATAGTTTCTGCAGTCTGTTGCATCTCCCTTTCTTAAGATTGGTATAATCAAAGCATCTCTCCAATCTTCAGGCATACATTATCTTCCCCAGATCATTCGTATCATTTCGTATATTCTTAGTCTTCTTAATTGAATGCAGAACGACAAAATACCATACATTCCCAAAAATACATATTCAGGATGTAAGTCGGCGTAATGAGATTTTCGAAATATATGCTCCAATCCGAGACGCCTGCAACAGACAAATGAATTCGCATTACAGATTACGCCTCCATCGCCACCCTGATGTGATTTTCCAATTGCTTTTGCACTCCCTACGAAAATTATTCCGAATCCGGATAAATATAAACAATTACTTCCATACCCAAATCACTAGAAAACAGAATAGTACTATCCTTATCTTTCACCCATACGTGTGCTTCGGTTGGAAAAGGACAGGACAGACATCGTTCCTTAGGTAACTTCACGTACCTGCCAAGGAATGAACAGCTTTGTTTTAATTTGAGACCCATTTTAATTAAAATCTTATGAAATTATTGTCGGTTCTTGTGTGGATTGTCATCTGCTAACAAGGCCGTGATTGTCTATTGTTTCGGTTTGATGAAATTCATGAGCCGCGACGTCGCCTTTTGTCGCGGCGATTGTTTTCTTAATGTTTCGTTTTATCAAATTCGGTAACTCGATTCAACATACATTGCGGGGTAATCGCTTTATTAATTGAAAATCGCGTTCCCATTTGTCAGACGGATGTACAGGGTGGATAAATTTCGATGTTTTTATAGGTTATTTTTATTATTTTATTTTACTTACACTAATCAACAGGTCAAAGACCCAGTTATAGAATAGGAAAACACAAAAACATACATGAAGCAAATTACACAATACTTAAACACATGTGACAAATATGAAAAATAATCAATCTAAATATCTAGATAAAGACAACAACAATTACAAAGCTTGTCTTTTTAGAGTACTATCAGATCGAGAAAGCGTGTGTTGATCAATGGAATAATTGAAAGAAATTACAGTACATGACATTTACTAATATTTAGTGACATATTATTAATCCTACACCATTCATGAATGACATTTAGATTGTACTGAAGTTCAGCAGTATCATCAGCGTCCTTAATTGTACTAAAAGTTTCAAATCATCTGCATACATCAAGCAGGGCACAGTTAAATTATTAATAATGTCATTAATGAAGAGGCTAATGAATAAGGGTCCCAAATTAGAGCCTTGATGGATCCCCGAGATGACTCGTACTTCAGCAATCGCGCTAAACAATATGTAGACCTTTATTGGAAAGATAAGAGCTTATACAATTTAATAAGTTGTTAGAGAAACCAAAATAATTATCTAATTTATGCAAGAGTATTGTGTGATCGATTTTGTCGAATGCCTTTGTCAGGTCAGTGTAAATTACGTCAGCTTGAAATCCATCATCAATGACATTGGCTAAAAACTGTGTAATACAGAAGAAATTTGTAACAGTAGATCTGCCCCTAAAAAAACGTTGCGCCACCGTAATTGTTTTGTGGGATGGAATATAAAGTCATACAACAGCATTTCAAAACACTTAACAAAATTGCTGATTTATAACAATCGGGCGATAATTACTAATGTCTGATCTTTCAGCTTTCTTGAATACTGGAGTGACCTTAGATATTTTCCAATGTGATGGAAAGGTACATGTATTTAAGGACAGGTTTATTAACATACACAATGGTGGCGCAAATATTGCAGCACAGTCCCGCAAAAGAAAGGATGGTATTTCATCTAAACCGTTAACTTAGGCTTTAATTTCCTTAAACACTTAACCTCATTCTCTGAAAAAGAATGAATCTCAGGTAGACTAAAGTTATTTATGTCAGAGACAATAGGCACATTCATAGGGGGTAGAAAAAAAAATCATTACAAACCTTCTCTGGATCAGAAAAGGAGTCATGGTTCATGTTAAAAGTATTTGGTAAGTCTGAGTATGAATTTCATTGAGATATAAACTTCCAAAAATTCTGAGGTTGATGAGTAATATTATTCTCAATGTCTAATATGTAACTATTAAACAATATCTTACTATCATACTTTTCTGTACGTCTTAATGTCTTAAATTCATTATAATGAATAGAATCTTTAGAGCGTTTATACTCTTATTTTGTCAAAACCAAAATGACCTACCGTTTTTTAGTAATAAATATCTCTTCGATATATGTCTGTAACTTGGTTGTTTGTAAAGTTAGAAAAAAATAATTAATACTTTCTTCAGACACTTTTTTGAGTCCAGTGGCGTGCATATTTTTTTGCAACTGTTAATTTTTGAGTTACAACCTAAAGTTGTGTTTTTTTAAATACAAACCATAGGTGGCCATGGGCGAGTTGAAATTGTTAAAATTTGCCCACCCTGCACGGAGTGATCCGAGTACACCAAGAAAAATGTAAATTTTATTCCAGTTGTGCACGACAGTACGCCAGTGGTCCTAAAATCATGACAGAAACAATTTCTGAAAGTAATTATTACTTATTTCAAGTAGTATTACTGTGCATTTTCTAATTTAATATTGTGTGATTACGAGTATTTCTTGCTAATTGTTAATTAAACTAAATTATCAAAAAATGGAGTTATTATTACGCACAAATTCAAAAGGTGTTCAGAAACAGCTTTCTGAACACCTTGCACGACTCTTCTTAAGTAACAAATCTTTTTCCAAACTTTCAACGGTTTCTCTCATAACAAATTTATACATCTACAATACGCTCGATTTTAAAAATTAAAGACTTGTTGTACTTTTGAAGAATAAAGTGGTACGCCGCTGGTTTCTTTACCCCCAATCCATCGACAACAAAGCAATACGTCAACAACTGTAAAAGTTATTAGAAAATTTCGTAAAATAATACTTTACTTCAGCACCCTGTATGCTTGTTAATATTAATTTTTATTAATGCTTTTTTTATGAACAGGAAGGGAAGTGATATAAATTGTCGACGATATTATTGCATATTAATGCATCTTCACCTGTATAAATAATTTATTAAAAATCCGTTATCTCAACTAAATCGGTACTTCTGGAAAGTGTAACTTTTCATTAAACAAATGGCCCTCGCATTCCATCAGCTTATTTTTATCCATAACAGCGGGGCGCATAAAAGAGGACGTCATAAAAATGAGACATACTTTATGACCACTTCAAAAATAAAACACGCATAAAGCATCTAAAAAGCCATTCGGTTCAAATAATGAAAATTAAAAAGGAATATTATCTAAATGCGGATCGTTTAGATATTCGCCGTGATAAAGAGGCTCGCCGCGGTTATTTTTTTAATATCTCTAATAACTCATAAATACGGGCATCATTTGCGCCGGCGACGGGGATGTCAGAAGGACGTCGGGGACATCGAGGAACTGACGTACGTGCTCCGTTCTCGACCGGGTGGTCCAAATAAGGTTATTCTATACAGGGTGTCCGAAATATAACTGCCTTAAGTTTGATAAGTTGTACTAAACTAAACATTTTTGACTTAACAATTTTGTTCTCTGACCAACGGTAACATAGTTGTGACAGCAAACAGGTCTTGAATATGTGACAACGTCGGTATCTTAGGATTGTTTTGTATTTATGCATTACCATTACTGTGAATAGTTTTCTTCTTGCAAGAAGCGTTTACCGTACAATCGTCTCGTAGTCAGATAGTTTTGCCTAGGTTCGTCGTAAATCAACATGCCATGCAGCTGGTTATGATTACTATAAATTGTTCCATTTTTGTTTATGCACACACACAAACATCAAAGAGAAACTAGACAAAAATCAATCGCATTAGCTGGACGCACCATTATGGCTAATACTAATATTACTTTTAGGTTATCACCAGCAGCCTGACACTGCAACGTTGTCGAATGTTACAGTACGAAACTTCAATTGTTTACTTCATTAATACTGATGAAAAAATTAAATTATGAACAAATTACATTACATGGGCGTTTACTTAATCTTAACTGTACCTTAGTTTGTAATTTCGTAACACAGTTTTGCATATTATTGCAGTTGTATTTTTATTTTTGAAATGTATTTATTTAGACAAACTATTCATTTTAGACATATTTTTATAAGAGTTTTTTTTATTGCTTTTAGTCAGTTGTATAAGCCCATAAAATTACGGCATTAATATTCCGGACACCCTGTGTAGGGTGATTAAGAACTTACTTAAAATTTTTTTTGAATGAATAGGGGACGCTTACAAATACAATTTTATAAAAATAAAATAAAAAAGAGTAGTTTAAAAATGATTCAGAAATACCGCATGGTGGAAACCTGATAAGGCGTAAGGAACCGGACAAAAATTGAAAGATATTCTCAAGGAAAGAAATAAATTATATTTTGCAACACGTATGCAGCAAATCCAACTGTTTTTGCCGCTATTGTAATTAATTATTAATAGAATTAATTTGTGGCTTTAATTAGTAAAATAGTTCAACATGTCTGATGTTACAACAACATTTTGGGCCCGTTTTACCCAGTTTCTACAAAAAATAGTTATTTTTGTGTGTAGAACGCGAAATAGTACTTTTGTATTCAAGAATGGAAGCTATTTTGCCGAGCTTAGCGGGTGAAAATATCCATTTGAGAACGCAAAAACATTTCGCGTTAAAATAAAACAATTGTGTTATATACAACAATTTAATTTATATTTGAAATCGTTTGAACCGCGTTTGAATCAAGATGGTTTAGGCGCGGTGACTTATCATATCGATAGCAACCTAACAATACAAGCAATAATAAATAAATAAAATTAATTGGTCTAAGCTAAGCTTGGATGGTCTAAGCGCGGTGACTTATCATATCGATAACAACCTAACAATACAAACAATAATAAATAAATAAAATTACTTAACAAATAATAAAAATTAGTTGTTTGAAAAAGTGGTGTCAGAATTTTATATTGTAATTTATATTCTAATAGTGCTCAATTCAAAATGAGTTCATCAAGTGAAGAGAAGTATTTACCATTGGAAGTATTGGATGTGGCACAAAGTGCTGTTTCATATTAATTCCTAAAAAATCGTCAAGATAGTACTAGTTAGATTGCCTACAAGGAATTCAAAGGGTGCTGTTTCTGGCACATTTCGAACATGAAATAAAACCTCCGACGTTGGTCAGTATATTAAAAAGTACAATGAATATTGTCTGAAGCTATTTATTGGGGTTTTGCCACACTTTATTTAAATAGGCCCTTGCGCCAAACGGATCAGTCAAGGGTTATTTTTTAAACTAAGTTTGCCTAACCAAAAAATCTCACACTGAAAAAAAACAGATAAGTAAAAAATAGCAAAAATCACATTACTATCGCGCACTTCCGTATTATTGACGTTTCGAAAAACTCTCTGTTTTTGTTCTCAAAATAGTAGTAAAAATATTAAACGTATGTCAAGTTAGTTTAAAATTTGTTTATCTGCTTCCATAGAGATTGTAAATGATTATTTTATTATTACTTACTTCTTCTTGATACAACTGAAGCCAACGATGATCGATGTTTACTGACATATTTAATATTTTTACTGCTATTTTGAGAACGAAAACAGAGAGTTTTTCAAAACGTCAATAATACGGAAGTGCGCGATAGCAATGTGATTTTTGTTATTTTTTATTTATCTGCTTTTTTCAGTGTGAGTTTTTTTGGTTAGGCAAACTTAGTTTAAAAAATAACCTTTGACTGATCCGTTTGGCGCAAGGGTTTATTTAATTAATCTTTATTTATTTCAGAAGTGTGGCAAAAACCCAATAAAACTAAAGAAGAAGTACACTGAATGCCAAAAAAATTGTAAATATCAGAAAATTTCCAAAACTAACCATCTATAGTTGCAAAGCAAAACAGTTGGTTACCGTCCAAAAAAGTCCAGGATTTTAATGAGAGGAAATTGAGAGATTTTTACAAGAAACACCTAAACACCTAAAAAATTCTAATTGATATTAATCGATGGATTTAACAAATATTGAACAATTTCTCAGGTCATTTTATTAATTTGTGATTGTGGAGTTTTGAGAAAAGATGAACTACTAAAGACAACGATTTATGATAAAGAAGACAAAGATTCAATTATTATTATACGAATTCCCGATTCCAAAACTCATACTTTGAGATGTTTTGTGATTTCAAGTTGAGAGCAAAAGAAGATGTACCGCAAATGTTGTGCTTTACGTCCGGCTGTTACTACAAGCCAGAATATTTTTTGTGAAGTATATCAGGAAAGAATGTGTTAACCATGTGGTTGCCATCAACAAAATAAGGAGTGTGTTTCCCTCATTCGGAACCTTATACAGGACACTGCTTTAGACGTTCTTCTGCAACTGTGTTAGCCGATTTTCCCACCATTAAACGACGTGACGTGGCGTTCAGTACAGTAGTGGAGACATATATAGAAGATTCTATACAAATGCAAATAAATTGTTGCCATCTTCTGCAGAGCCTACGGAACTTGCCAATAAACTTAATTATAGCAGCAGCCTCAGTAAACATCCACAACTACAAGTTACGACAACTGACAGCACTGGATCTGGCATAAATTAAATTCACTGAATGCCAAATATCTGTTAAGGTGTATATCTGTTTACGTATCATTTTTAAATTTATAAATTGTCACTACATAAAATAATGAGTATTGTGTTTTTATGGTGAAAGTGTAGGAGTAGCAGTCCATTGTTAATACGTATGTACCCAATTTTGTGTAAAATATTTAGACACAAAAGCTTTGTGTGAAGTATTGGAATGGTATCAGTGCCGCATATTTTGTTTTAAAATAGTAGATAAAAAATACGTACAATTTTGCAAACCAAAGTAAATAAATAGGTTCTACTAAAAGAAAAGTACAGTCTCAATATCAAATGTCAAATTCTGACATTTATTGCCTGATGTGTATGTTTCCAAATACTAACATTGATGTCGCCACACTACAGCATATTACAGAATTCTAGATTTAAATTCTGGTTATTCGACAGACAAATATTACAAAGGCGACGTGATGTAGCAGACGATGTTTGAGTAGGTATAGTAAATCTTGAGATCTGAATACAAATATTGGAATTAATATACTCTGATCATAATCTAGATCTAGACAGTATAAAAGATTTTTATATTTCTAAAGATCATACACATATGAATATTTCTCCCTTATATAACAGTAACGACATTGACAAACAATACCTATATTTCAAGTACACATCATTGCATTTGCAAATATAACAGTTTGTTTGGTGGTTCATTGGACATTAGTAAATGACAGAAACAAACTGTGTGTAGTTGTCTGGAAAATAATGTTCGCGATTCCCATATCTCAGCTATTCTCTCAGACACGAGGAATCACTTAAAAGCACGTGTTTTAAATTTTGTCCCGTATCTCAAAAACGAAGATTTCTGTGAAAATTCTGATTGCGGCATGTTAAATTTTTCAAAAAAGAAGTCCAGTCTTGCGACACTCTGTACATAAAAATTCGAGGTAATGTCGTTAATACGAATTGTTAATATGAAAGGCCTAAAGATAGAACCCTGCGGAACTTCTAAAGTCTGAACTCCTATAATTTGAACAAATTGAGCTCTACCAAAAAGCTTTATCAATAAAGAATAAACCCAACGGAATTGAGATAATAATAGTCCGTGGTCAAGACCGTAAATAACATCCACCTGACCCTCCGATCGAGGATGTCATTGCATATTGATGTATACAGACTAAATTAGTGACTATCGATCGTCCACCTTATATTATATGGTCAATTTACGCCGATCACCCTGTACGTATGAATAAAACATGTAAAATTTGTCACAGAGACGTGTCGTACTAATCGAGGGTGTGGTCCGAACCATTAATGGGAAGACTAATCTGTAAGCATGTTTAATTTTTAGTGATGGACACTGCGCTGCATGTCGCCCTCTGGGCCAGTGGCACGCATCGGGGTAATTACTTAAGGGCGCAGATGGGGTACGACACGACAGCCGACTGTTAGAAAAAACAATACGTGGAACGTCTTGGACGTGCGTCAAAGGTCATTGCTTTTCAGAGGCAACTTCACGAATGCTGTGTATTATACAGGGTGCTTTATGTTGATAGGATACTTATTTCCTTGATCATGTTCGAACCTAAAGATGTCTTTTTGATTGTCTTTATCACACCAGCTAAATAAATCATGAGTAAAATCCTTTTTGACCAATAAATATTACCAAAATGGTTTTATTTCAAGTTCATCAATAATTATTTTGGTTGCCAAAAATCACATAGTATTTTCGATAGGATACTGATTGGAAAACTAAAAATTTAATAAAAAAAAATAGATCTGAAACATCTGAAATACCACTTATTTGATATCATTGGATTCAGAAAATTATGCAGAATAAAAAATGCAATAATATACAAGGTGTAAAAATCGTAAATATCATGGTGACTTAAGACTCATTCTATATTATTATTTTACTGTAAGAAACTTTCTACAGTTTCATTTAATCTATAGGTAAATCAACTTTTGATTGATTTCTATTATTGAAATTAGAAATCTACAATTAATTAAAAACATACAACTTTGTTTTAGATAAATTTTTAAAGAAAGATGTTTCCGTACTTATTGGTTTATCAAATAGGAAAATATAGTTAGTAAATAGCTTCCTACTAAGAAAAACTACTAAGATAAACCATGTGCCTGTTTGTTATGACTCATTTTTTCGCAATACAATTTACGTTTAGTTAAATCTGCGGTATATGTACTATAGATTTACAGTTATATGTGCACTGCAGTTTTGATTTAAAAATTATAGTATAATGTTCTATGTATCGTATACAATAATCATTTCTAAAATTCAATTGGGGTAAGACATAATTTTT
The DNA here is from genome assembly GCA_037114965.1 of Monochamus alternatus. Taxonomy (NCBI): domain Eukaryota; kingdom Metazoa; phylum Arthropoda; class Insecta; order Coleoptera; family Cerambycidae; genus Monochamus; species Monochamus alternatus. Next base: position 16,283,122 of record CM073434.1, on the reverse strand, counting down.
TGTGTTAGTAAAATGATGTCTTTAAAGGAAGTTATATGAGTATTTTGCACTCAGAATTTTTATTTAGCATCAGAATATTTTGTTATTTAGATATACAGCTTCTAGTCCACTCAAAGAATCTTGTTATGATTCACACAGTGGCATAATTGTAACATCTTATAATTAAAGACCGCAGTTTCTTCGCAGATGACATCATTCTCAGGGGGCACCTAAGACGTTAATATTTGTTGAAACTGAGGTGCAAACATATACCTAAAAAAAGTTAAAACAACATCTTACCTTGTACTGGTAATTTATAATATATAAAGTTGTTTACAGGCCTTTTAGGCCCAGAGCTGTGTTATTCTCCTCCATTCCATTCTGTCCTTCGCCTTTCTTTTCCAATCCGTTACATTTTTCTCCCTTAGATCTATTGCCACTGCCTCTCTCCATCGCTTCCTCGGTCTACCTCTTTTTTTCTTGTAGTTAGGTTTACTCCCTACTATTTTCTTAACTGCCCTTTCATCTTCCATACGTTCTAGATGCCCTAGCCACTGCATTCTTCTGGCTTTTACAATTTTGTTTATTGTTGGTGCCTGGTACACTGCATATATTTCCTCATTATCTCCTTACATAGCCTTCCTCCGTCTTCTTACCCCCTAGAATTCTCCTTAAGATTTTCCTTTCCCACCTTAAAAGATCTTCTCTTGACTTCTTATTGAGAACCCATCAGGTTTCACTACCATACAGCGCTGTCGGTCTCAAAATTGTTTTATACATTCTAAATTTTACTCCTCTGGACAAATTTTTTGATTTCAATAAGTGGTTGACTGCTGCCGCACTTCTGTTTGCTCTTATTATTCTCCTATTTATTTCTTGTTCCTCATCACAGTTAGCTGTTATTTAGCGCCCCCAAATATACATATTCTTGAACTTCCTCAAACTCCATCTCTCCATGCTCTGTTCTCAATTTAAAATTGGTATCCTTTTTTTGTTCTCCTATTCTCAAAAGCTTACTTTTCTCTTGATTTATCTGCAATCCCACTTTACGTGCTTCCTTCACAAGTTTGCTCGTTACTTCTTCTAATTCCCTACTATCTCTAGCAATAATAGCCACGTCATCTGCATAACTTACAATTTGATGACTTTTAAACAATATGTGTCCTTCTCTGTTCAACTGACTATCTCTTATGACCTTTTCTAGTACTAAATTAAAAAGAAGCGTTGAGAGTGGGTTTCCTTGTCTCAGTCCTATATCAATAGTAAAGCCTTCCGAACATTCACCTTTTATTCGTACTTTGGATTTGGTATTTTCTAAGGTCATTTTCAATAGCCTAATCAGTTTGGTTGGTATCCCAAATTGTTTCAAAATTTTACTTAGTTTATTCCTTTTGATCGAATCATATGCTTTCTTGAAGTCCACAAATAGAACCATTGCTTTGATCCCATACTCATAGCATGTAGTCAGAATTTCCTTCACCATGAAGATTTGGTCCGTTGTTGACCTTCCTTTTCTAAAACCTGCTTAATACTCCCCTATTTATAGTTCTGCTATAGGTTCTATTCTCTGTTTTATAATAATTTATAATATCCAACATTATTCATATTAAGTTTATTAGTTTACAAAACACTCCGTAACTATTCACTTGTAGTACTGGAATAATTTTTTTTTAAGTGGAATAAATTCCAATGGGAATTCATTCCACTTAAAAAATATTCCTTTAGCAAATGCCATTTGAAATAATTCCCCATTTTTTTTTTAATGGAAAATAACTACAATGACAATGGTCAAGAATACAGATAGGGAACTGACTAAACTCGAGAATTGAACCCCTGCAGGGAAATAAATGGGATGTTTACGTCGATTAGCTGGCATTAATAAGATTAAATTTGTTTTAATATAAATAAAGTATTGTAATCTCAAAATTGCCTTAGCGAGGAAACACATCATGTAAACAAACAAACTTTATTGTCACTCTTAATTTCACAACTGTCAACGCTTTACTTTGACGTTTCTGTCACTCACGTTTCGCTGCTCAATATAAACTGACTGTATCAGCGAAACCGATCCGCTTATATAGGTTTTTAGGGTTCTAGAAGTTTTCGGCGGTCTCGAGAATCAAATAGAATGTGGCCGGGAATATTCCAGAAAACGTCAAAATAAAGACATCATCAAAAATGATAAATTCTAACATAAACAGAAACATAATTAACAAACTAAAGGGGTAGGTGAGCTTCCCTAACAGTATATTTAAATATTAAGGTCGTCGCGAAGTCCGGACCTGAGATCTGCGAACATAGTGCGGGCTTTACTTATAATATTGACGCAGCGATATGTCCATATTTAGGGTTCCTCCTGTATACGTACCGTGCTGCTATGCATTGAACTAATTGCGTTAACGCTTTCACCGTTAGTTCCCGCGTCGTTGCAGATGACAGCCAACAAATCACACCACTACAGAAAGCGAAAATCAAATCGTCCGAATATATTCGCAAGCGCTGGGAGCGCGGCAGACCATTTTTTCCAGCGATTCCGATTCATTAGCCAACAAATGACCCTTATCGGCCGATGGGTTCTAGACCAACGTATCGACGGTGAACTTTTCAATTCCCGACGACATTTCGAAGCGAAAGCGGAAAATCCGCATCATGTGTGACATTTATTTGTCGATATGCGGCCGTAAACCATGTATTTCTCCTGTTCTTTTTATCAGTGTTTGCTGTATTCGACTAGGTGCGATGCCACTGAAAAAAATTGTATGCAAATACGTGTAGTAACAAAATTATCTTCGATTTTGTAGCAAATGATGTGCATAGAGTGACTGACATATTCATAGTGGGAAAGACAATAGTTTCAATGTAAATGAAGATAATTGACTCGGACGATCCCTTTGAATAATAGCAACGTGCTGAAAATGAGTGTTTTTTAGTCATTTTTCGTGAATTTCAATCGACTCTAGCGTCTTAACTGTTGATAGTTAAAAATTCATGCTCCGCGGGAATTAAGTATACATATCATAGATAAAATTCAGCCACGAGTTGACCTGAGTAGCCCACTCTTTATAGAAGAAAATTTTGCTTGAAGTTTTGAAATTTTTAAAAATCTCACCAAAATCTAAAATGGGTCAGCTTTGCTAATTAGACGATTTTAAATGGAATGACTCTGTCCGGATGTAACAAAATATGCGTTTCCTGAACCTGTGTTGCGCGGGAAAATGTGAGACAAATAAAAACGTTCCGTCTATGGAAGCGGAAACAAACTTGCTGTAAAATTCTCCTGTAAATTTAATGTGTGACCCTATAATAAGAACTGCAAGAACAAGTTTATTTTTATTTGTAACTTTAATGATTTTAAATAGTTTTTATTGGTTTATTTTTGCTTCATTTGTGTTTCTTTAACATAGATTTAGTTGGTTGTTACTGCTACTACAAAATATTACCAATGAACTCAATTATCAGTCAATCAGTTAATAAAATTGATAAAAAAACATATATTCACAATGAAACTTATTATTGGAGTTTAAATAATAATGTGGTAATCAGGATTCATATTCCTTCATCTACAAAATTTAAGGCCTCAAAAGCCCTATTTTAATTAGTGATTGATTTTTGAGCAACAATCTTATAGGACATACCGCCACCTAATTTGAAGCTTATTTTGAGGTTTCTCCCACAGGGCGCTAGTTTCACCGTATTATTTAGGTAAATCAAAATTTATTTTTTTAGCTGTTGAGCTATGCTTAAAAAAGTAAAAAATCTAAAAGAATGTTCAATTCTACATAAAAAACGTACTCTTGTTTATGTCGCGTAACTTTATCGGTTTCTGAGATATTTGCATTTAATTTTCTTTCGGACGCTGATATTGCTATTTCTTTTCTTAGTAGGCTTGCGTCAAATTTTTATGTCATTAATATTAGCGTATTTTGTGTGCGTGTGATTTATTATTAGTGCAATTGTCGCGACATTTCAGAATAAAATTTAAACCTTGAACACCCTGTATTTCTTAAAGCAGCAACATTCGTATGAGGCATGATGAGGTGAAACATAATATTCTGGTGTCTAGTATCTACAGCTTAGTGTTGACCCATTTTTTCTGACTCACCCTGTATATTATTAATTGTTTTGATCCGCTTGTCCCCATTGATATGCACCATCCTGTGTTAACTATGGAGATATTATTTGATCGCGGACATAAAGAAAATTACAATGCAAATAATAACATCCTAGAAAACAAATTCGATTTTAGAAGAGCAAATTTTGTCCTCATGTACCAGTTAATAGAGAGAATGAATTGGGAACCATTACACATTTTTAAAGATGTTAATCTTGCAGTTGATTATTTTTATGATTGTCTCTATACGGTTTTTGAACAGTGTGTACCTAGAATAAAATGTCGAAATTCTAATGCACGATATCCTGTCTGGTTTACTTCTGAAATTATTAATAAAATTAAAAACAAAAATGTACATTATAAATATAAAAATAGATCACCTTACCATTTAGAAAAATTTAAAGAGCTACGCAAAGAACTCAAAAACCTCATAAAAGTAGCAAAAAAGAAATATATAAGTGATATTGAAATTGGTATTAAGCAAAGCAGTAATAATTTCTGGAATTATATACAGTCTATTAAATCACACTGTCAAAATACAAAAATTGATATTCATAATGAAGGTACAATTTTTAACAGTAACAAAGATATTAGTCAGGGTTTCTCAGAGTACTTTCATTCTGTATTTGGAGAAGAATGAACGTATAATTTAAATGATATAAACAGAGTTAGTTCTAGTAGTATGGGTGACATTTTAAATATTGGTAAGATTTCACTCGAAGATATTAAACAATCCATAAAAAAATTAAAACCCAAAAAGTCAGCAGGGCCAGACGGTACCCCAGCATACATAATAAAAGGTATTGGTACTTTGTTGGAGTATCCATTACTGATTATTTATAATTTGTCGTTATCAAATAAAATGTTCCCATCATTATGGAAAAAATCTATTGTTACTCCTATTCATAAAAATGGTTCATTAGGCGACGTTAAAAATTATAGATTTATTTCAGTGTTATCAGCAGTTGCAAAAGTTTTTAAGCAAATAATTTACAATAAAATCTATTATCATGTAATTAATAAGATATCAGAATTTCAGCATGGATTCGTGGCAAAGAAATCCATATTAACTAATTTGATAGTTTTTTCAGACTTTGTAAGTGATACTCTAGATAAGGTAGGGCAGGTCGATGTATTATATACTGACTTTGAAAAGGCATTCGATCGAATCAATCATGACGTTCTTTTACTTAAATTAGCTGAAATGGGATTTTCGTCAGATTTAATAACTTTTTGTGTCTCATATCTTTCTAATCGGTTTCAACAAGTAAAGTATGCTGGTGTTCTTTCCGAATCATATTTGGTAAAATCAGGTATATCTCAAGGAAGTAATTTGGGTCCTCTATTCTTTTTAATTTTTATTGATGATATAACAACATGTATTAAAAACTCTAATTGTCTATTATATGCAGATGATATAAAAATATATAGAGAAATTCAGAATACTGACGGTGCTATGTTGCTGCAACAAGATCTAGATCGTGTATATGAGTGGACCATTGCTAATAAATTATTTTTAAATATAAAAAAATGTACTTCTATGGTATATACTTTGATATCACATTTTCAGAAATTCACTTACAGCATAAATGGTCAACCTTTAGAAAAAGTATATAATAAGAAAGATCTAGGAGTCATTTTTAAGAGTATCAATAAGTTCACTAAATTTTAGTGAACATATTGATACTATTGTACATAGGGCTTACAAGAACTTTTATTATGAGACATACAAAGGAGTTTTTAATAAATGCTATAAAAATGTTGTATTTCAGCTTTGTTAGATCCAGACTGGAATTTGCCGCACCAATATGGGACCATGAAACAGTAACGGGATCACAATGTATAGAGATAGTTCAAAATAAATTTTTGGCTTATTTATGTATGAGAAAATTTCATAGATATCCCAATTACAACGATTATGAAAACATGAGGAGGGAATTTGACATTTTTAAATTATCAATCAGAAGGCGGATCGGAAACATTTGCTTTATAGCCAAAGTTATAAATAGAGAGGTAAATTCAGCTGAAATATTATACAGATTAAATTTTTATATTGCTGCTGGAGTTTGACCAAGGAGTATAGTTTTTAAAGAGAGTTATCGCACTAATTTAAGAAAGAGCTTCCCTATAGTAAAAATGTCTTTGACTGTGAATTATGTCTGTCATGATATTCATATAAATATTTTTGATGTAAAATCAAACAAATTAAAAAAAGATCTTATTACATATTTTAAAAATTCTATTATCTGAGTCACCTTTATAACATATCGTTAAATTAAATATCTTTTCTTAATATATGTTTAACATATTTAACTCTAAATTATTTTAGTAAGTAGTAAGTACATTTTTTTTTGTTATCAATCTACACTTATAGTTTGTTATTAATGCATTAAGTTTTGACATAATTGTAAATTTAGACCGAAGTGTCTGTATTATGTCAGTGAATAAATAAATAAATAAATTATTTTAGACTGCCTTTAAAAATAGTGTTGTTGATTGCGTATAGGAACAGCAACCTTAAGCACTGAGGCGCTACTATTGGCCGATGTTGGCACATAATAATAAGACGTCATACAAATGCTAATGCAAAGAAAGTACCCTACTTGCCATTATTATAATAATTGTACACCCGTGATGTTACTATTTAGACATCTGAAGTATTCAATACACTGAGCGGGAGCGTGGACCAGACCGTTATTTTTGCTAGGGTAAAAGTCGCTCAGTTCTCCGTCCTCTCCTAACAGAAATAAATGATACAATAGAACAAGCAGTCTCTTCGTTTATTGGTGAACTTTATCTTTATTATCAATCATTCTGGCGTTGCGCGATTAGATATATTTAATTAAGAAATAAAAGACAGGCGATGTGTCTTGCGGTATAGCTAGATTAAGGAGGAAAAATAAATAAATACGCGGTTCCGTCTTTATATAGATGCGGGCAATTTAGTAGAAGGCTGCTTTATTGGCCAAAGATAGTTAATGATGACCGCTGACTTTTGTCGTCTTTTTCGTCTTCTCCCTTGGACGGGGACAGTGAAATTCTTAACAGTTAATTTCGCTTCTCTTTCGATTAATAGAATGGAAGTGAAAGGGAAATTGTACAAATTAGAAAATTTTCAACCTTGCACGGAAAAAAGCTATATATCAAAATTAATACACTTATTCCAACACTGGCTTAGTTTTACTGTTCCTCAAGTACAGTAATACTCTATTGAAAGATTGACTTATTCTTGTAAAAAAAGAATCGTTGGTTTAAAGAATTGTTTTGTTTTATTTAGACAATAAGAATTACTTGAGTCGACAATTGTTATTCCCAAAGTAAAATTATGTTTTCCTAACCAATTACTGCAAATATTTGAAATAATATTAAATAATTTTAAATAAAGTATTGCATTAAAAAAATAAAATATGTAATAGTACATTATGAAATTAGTTTATAGTGCAACATTCGTGCATTATAAACGAATTTCATACGCGAACATTGCATTATAGGCGAACTGTGATTTTAACAGACAATTTAAGTTTTAAAAACTAATGTTGTTCTATGAAATTATTATTTGAGCAATCGGTTCGTGTACACAAAGCAAATTTTTTTCAAATATGTGTTCGTGTGAAGTACTTCTTAAAAAAGTCGAAGAAGAAAATCAAAAGTTCTTTATAATAAAGGATTGGATAGGTTTTTTTGGATAAATGCGAGTTAGTAATATGGAAATTGGGGAAATGGATACCGAGAAAACTTTACTTGCATATTTCTTTGACCAGGTAAATTAATTACATTGTTTATAGCTGCAATTAATAAGGAAATTAGTTGTATCTTATTTTATTAGTTAAAGAAGTACAAGTCATTGTAGTTGTAGTATGTTTTCGAAATTAATAAGTATGTTACGAATCAAAAATGACATTGACATTGCTAAATTTTTTAAACTTACTGCATGTTTGAAGAACTGCTCAGTTGATTATTTATCGGAAAAAATCCAGTATTTTCAAAGGAACAGTTAATGCATTTTCTACTCCAGATGACAGATACCTGCTTATGAAGGTCTGTTATATTTGTATTTCCTTTCTTTTATTAGAAATAAACAAAATAAAAATTTTAGGTAGTTGCTATTTTTTTGTTTATTTCGTGTTTGTCGACGTATTGAATTCTATAATTTATGTGTTGATGTTGTTACGACGAATCCGGAGCGCTATTCTCAGAATAACCACATCATTTGAGAGACGTTAGCCGGTTTTTGACACATTGCTGTAATTTGTGTGTAGAACGAAATGGCGGGTATTTCGAACAGCTCGTTGGAGATCTATTTATACAGTAAGTTGTTTTCCCATACCATGTTTTTTTTATTATCTTACAATAAACTGTGTGAAACAAAAAGTTTTATTTCTGTTTAAACAAAACGAAATAGGAAAAAATTAAATAACAAAAAAGATGTATATTTGATAGTTAAATCTGAGAAAAATTTCAAACTTACCAAAAAGCGCAGTGGCCATATTTTTTCTCTTTTTAGCTGGTACCTTGTTTTGATGCAACTGGAAAAAATAGGACAAATTTAATTATATGAGAAAATAAGTAGGTTTTCGTTTTACGAATAAAAAATCAATTCTCATTTTAAACTTGAACACTGCAAATCGAAAACGACGCATCTATAATTTTTTTTATATTTATATGGACTTTTCTGAACCCGACACATATTCGTTTATTTAATAACTAAACTAAAAACGTTTAAAATTAAAATTAGGCACTGAAAACTGAAGAACACAAAGCTACAACGTAAACAAAGGAATTAAATTATGACATGACAGCGAATTTCATCGTTGCTTGCTGGTTGCCTACTCTGACCATAAACATGCGGCGGAATATCGAAAACAATTTTTTTTTTCGCTGTATAAATAAGTTTAGAATTTTATAAAGGGCGATTCCGTTAATTCTTAATTTTCCCTATCCCTTCTTAAAATATTTGTACTTACCTAACCCTGTATATTGAATAGGGGCGTCTGTTCGTTTACCTTGGGAACATTTTGACCATATTATTAACGTTAATTAGAACAAATCTATTGCTTGAGTGTTGTCTATCGAAAATTTTTAAAATCACTGGGTTTAATAATCCCAAAATCTTTGGAAACCACCCCTATCAATATTGTATTGAATATCGCCCGACCTGACCGGCTGAAAGGGTGCTATCGGCAGTTCCGAGGGTGGTTTATGGCTCAGGCGGGGGTGCCGACGGCACACGCCGCACCTGTTGAGCGCGGACGCTGGTCATTCGCACCCCTTCGTCGACCTCCAAGGCGACCCCGTTGACCCATCGTGGAGGCACGTCCAAGAAGTTCCGTTCCCACGTTTTGTCGAGTAGGGTAAATAATTAGGCGACCCTCGAGAAGGGGTCGGAGATATGGGGTGCAAATTGGCGGTTTTTTTCGATAGACGGGCAATTTGGATGATCGTATGCGTAGAGAATAGTGCAGAGTGTTTTTCTTACCAGAAAAAATTGGTGGGATTAAAAATATCCTATAGACAAATGCTTATATTCTTAATTATAGTGACTATATAGGAAGGGAAGGTAGTAACGGATATTTGAGAGAAAGACAAATAATAAGTAAAAATATTTATTTTTGTGAAAGCGTTTCGAAATTAACAAATTTTGATATTGGTTAGAATTTCAAAATTATACTCTTTTAGGCACTAGTGTCTAAAAGTAAAAGTGAAACATTAAAAACGATGAAAATATTTATTATTATTAAATTTTAAATGTACAATTATGTAAATTATTAAAGTGAATACTACAGCAATACAATAAATTGCTAGTACTGACAATACTGCTAGCTTCTGCTTCTGCGTGAACTTCTTTTAATTTCTTATTTGGTGTATCTTTCTGACCTTTGATTCTTTTTGCTACTTTGTTTTTCTGTTCAATGGAATTTTCGATATAACTCTCGGCAACTGAACTTGATCGCCAACTTCCATGTCGCTTTTAAAGTGTCATGTCCGCTCCAGAATCTGCTAACATTGTTGCAAAGCTGCGCTGGAAGCAATGACCAGTGTATTCATTGGCGTTGAAGAGTCCAAGGAATTCCTCTATGTTTTTTGGCATACCTCCAATTGTATTGATTCCAACTGGCAGGGTACAGCATTTATTACTTCGATATGTTAAGAAAAATCGCTTACGAAGTTTTGCTTACTTACAAAATATATTTAAAAAATTGATACCATCTATTGATCCCTCAGTAATCGTGAACATTCTTGGAACATGAGTTTTTGTGTTCGGAATTTTTACACTGATAAATGACAGACAAAATGTGATTTTTTTCCATCCTACATACTCCAAATACTCTAATAATTGAAACAACTTTGGCTAACAGGAATTCTTTATTCTCTTCTTAAAGCGTTATATTTCCAGTTTCGTAAATTTCTTTGGCTGATATCCTAAAGCCTTACTTTTTAAAAATGCAATTAGGTTTGTAAATTTGCTAATATCTACGTTTTTATTCAGGGAAATCATGGTGCAAAGCATCAAATATTTACTCCACAAAGTTGACGGCCTTCACGTACTGAATAGTTTCAGGAAATAGGTTAGTAATACCTTTTCTTAAAATTTTCAATATGTTTTTCTTTGGCCCACGTTTTAAAGTAGTTGTAGGAATCTTTGTATAACTTTTCTTCGGGCATAACGCAACTTCAGCAGCTTGTTCAATATCGAAAAACTCGTTAGGCGGTTTTTGACACATTGCTGTAATTTGTGTGTAGAACGAAATGGCGGGTATTTCGAACAGCTCGTTGGAGATCTATTTATACAGTAAGTTGTTTTCCCATACCATGTTTTTTTTATTATCTTACAATAAACTGTGTGAAACAAAAAGTTTCATCACCACTCAATTGGCGATTCTTTCGCAAAATTTTGTAGGAAATACAGCAACGCGGGACGTTTGAACTTGACAGTACATTGACATTAAACAATGCATAAACAATGACTTAGAAGCATTGCCTGTCCACTTTTCAAAATGTTTTAAAATACAAATAAAAGCACAAAAATGTCAAATTCTCCGCTTTCACAAGAAATCTTGTATGAAATTCGTTGCGAAATCGATATGTAAGCACTCGACCCATTGTCAATTGACAATTTTGCTTACCGTGCTTAAAACATACTCTTTTCACAACTTGTTACATAAATAGCTATTCTAGTAATTCTTACCATATTAGTTATGGAAATTTTGTAGTTATCTCATGCAATTTTACAAATATTAAGGAAATTTACAATATTGACCAAAAGTTCTGTTATTCACAGAATATGTATATTGTAACGATTATATATTACTTTGTAGTTTTAGCAGCAAATCCTGTAAAGTTCTGTAAATATGACCAATATTATGTATTTTTACAGATATAGTTACTATACAAAAAAATGTATTAAAAATTAATTTGAACACTTCAAAAACAGGTCACTCGACACTTCATGTTATCTTTTTTGTTTAAGTCTGACATGGATTTATGACAAACTGACACATACCACCTAGATTATTGTTTTTTAATTAGCATTCTAAAGTTGGTTTGTTGTAATGATTAATAAATTATTTTTTATCTCGAAACGGTGCGTCACGTGGAAAAAGTCCAAGAAAAGAGCCGATATTGATTTGTCCAAAAATCACTGGGATATATATATATATATATATATATATATATATATATATATATATATATTGTAATAAAATTAAATTTAAAAACATATTAAATAATAAAGTAAATTTTCACACATTATAAAAACATGATAAATTGGTTATATAATATTGAAAATAAGTAATATATACAAGAATTAAATATAACGTATCAGAAGAATCACATAATTAAAATTTAATAATTTCAATTTTTAAAAGTTAATACCAGATAAATTTGTAAAAATATTTGTACTTCGACTAATAGAACTGACAAGTACATAGTTAAAATCAAAAATTAACCCAGAGGCATATCAACTGATAGTTAATAAAATAAGGATGACAGTAATGTACATATCGTTAGCATCCGAGTCAAATATAAAAAGAAATTGATCAAATAAATAAAATTCAAACGTCAGATTTTAAAATTTCCCATGAATAATATTTATTAATTGACACCTGTCAAAAATAAGGATGTAGACACATGGACAAGATAGCCATACCTATAAAAAGATAATTAATTAATATTTCTCATTAAATATAAAGAAATTTGTAAATTATAAAATATGGACAATATGTAAATATGTAATTAGAATTAAGAAGTGCAGTGATGTGAGTAAATAAAATTCAAAAACGATATGTTAAAATATTGTGAAAGTGACTTAATACAGAAACTAAAAATCTAGAATCCATATAGACTGGAAAACAAAGAAGTTGTTGATCAGTTACGCAAGAAGATAGAAAAGGGGCAGCGTCGTTTTTGTTAGCGTCCCCAAAATTTAAGAAATATTAAAGAATTTTGTTAGAAAAGCATCCAAAAACATCACTTACCAGAAAAAGAACAAAACAAGGTTACATCATCTCCATCTCAAGACGTTCCAGAAGGATTTTTCCAGCAGTCCCAGTTTTACCAGGCCCAGTATCAACTTTAATTGGAATCCACAGCGGGTATTTCCATGTTCCCAGGAGATTTTGAACTAAAATTAAAAGTACCAGGTACCATTTTAATTTGTACACAAATAAATAAGCTAACTAGCAAAATTCTAACTAAAGAATCAATATAGAAACTGAACCTAGGTATTCAGTATACATAGCAGGACTTACCTATATAAGTGAAATAAAATAAAGGCCACTAAAAGTCCCAGAATTACTAAAAACTTTCCACAATTTTCACAAAGCAAGTTACAAGCTTCCATTTTTATTTAATAACCTGAATTTATTTCTCGATTCTACCGATAAAACAGAAATTTGTATATTGCTATAGATATGCAACTGGTACAATCAAAGAAAATGTGGGTTGTCTAGACTTGAAAATATAAAATATGAATAAATTCACTAATAAAGACAAACCATTATAAAATTTGAATATACCATTATTTGTACAGTTTTTAAAAGATATTAGATAAGAAAAAGCCCATGTTTCTCTTTAGAAATTGTTTTAATGTGGAATATAATTGATTATTTTCTGAGTTAATTATAAAACATTTGGTTTCTTTCTAAAGAAGATAAAATACAAGATTAAAAAACAAATTTAACATTTTATTCTGTATTTTGTGTGCAGGCTATAATTTAGACAATAATTAAATAAAATTAAAAAAATAAATAAAGAAATAAAAGGAAGTTTTCTCTCTATAAAGAACCGACTACTGAGTAGAGTCCAAGCTAGCCAGGGTAGAAGATAAAAAAAAATTAAAGGTAAAAAAAGAAAATTTGAAAGCGCCATAAATTTACTTCATAAAGACTCACACACATTCACACATATTATACACAACAAAGATCACATACTTATATACACACACCTAATAAAAATCATAACAATATTATTTTTTTTTTGTTAAAAATGAATATTCAAAGACACGAACGCGACTGATGCTAATATCTCGATCGGTTTTCTGAAATGAAGACTATAGTATTTAAAACAGAAAATTTTAAACAACGTATCTCAAAAACGAGGTATTTCCGGACCCATGTTTATATAAACTTTATTTCTCATTTTTAAGCATATATTTTCTTAGCATCGTTCTGTAACACCTTGTACATTTATTATACTCAGTAAATATTTAATATTACCTAGTCAGTGGCGCAATATATATTTTTTTAATTTACCGTAGTGATGATTCCATTTTCCTAAATTTCAACACCCTGTATCTTTGTAAGGAGGTTAGAACAGAAATGTGTATTAATAAAAGCTTTGTTTTTTCGAGAAGAATCTTCAGTAAAATTTATTACACCTGCTTCTGACCCACCCTGTATAATTATTCACTTGCGGCAAATTTCAAAATTAATTTAAATTATTTTAGTACATTTAAGGTAAAATATAATACAGTTAATAAAAAAGTATACAGGGTGTTTTTAAATGAAGTAGCAAAAAAGAGACCTCAGATTCTCTAGATACAACAGGTAAGAGAATCGATTGTTTCAATAGTCAGATGGATACAATAAGCAGCAAAAAAGTACTGCCATTTAAAAAAAAAACATGATGCGCCATAAGTGGCTCTCTCTACTAGTATCGTCAAAATTAGAAAGAAATTTAAATTTCTCGCCCACAAAAACCCTTAAAAAGTTATCTACAAATATTGAAAATAAAACTTTAACTATAATAATAATAATAATGAACACAAGAACACAAACGTTCTACATAACATAATTCATGAGCACACACAAATCAGATTAAAACAAACCAAAATAAAACAAACAGAATGTAAAATACTCATAACTAGAAGTAATCAAAACGCTCGGTCAGAGAAATATTCCTGTAAACTATAATAACATTTTTTCAATAGAATTTCCTGGAGCCTAATTTTAAAACCCTTAAATTCCATAGTTTTTAATTGTACTGAAAAGTGATTATATAATTTTATATCTATATATGTAACACACTTTTCAAATTTAGCTGTTTTAAGCTTCGGGAGCATAAGCAGATCAGAGTATCTTGTTACATAATTAACTAAGTCAGATCTACAAGGAAATTCCTTAATATTTGTTTTAATATACAATAACGTACGATAAATATAAATACATGGAAAACTCATGATGCCATTATTAATAAATACAGGTTTACAAGAATCCCTGCGATGTAGGTTGAAAATCAATCTTAAAATCCTCTTTCGAGATATAAAGATTCTCTTGCTATCAATGGAATTACCCCACAAGACAACATTATATAACAAATGCCCATAAACCAGGCTGTAGTACACATTTACCAATGCATTTAGTGGCATGCAGTGTTTGATTCGCGATATTGCATAATATGTATGATTAAGTTTTTTCATTAATGAGTTGACGTGATCACACCATCTAAGATTATTGGCAACTAGCACGCCTAAGAAGAGACTGATACTATTTGGGCATCTCTAACAGAAATTACTAGTGGAAGATCTTGAGCTGAATTCAAATAATGGAAATACAAACACTGTGTTTTCGCTACGTTGACCATTAAGCCATTATTTTCACACCAGTTTATGAAACACAAAACTAAATCTCTGATTAAAAATTGGAGACCATCATGAGTTTCCGCTGATACCACCATGGATGTGTCATCAGCAAATAATGTAATCACATCTGGACTTATATTTGCAGGTAGGTCATTCACGAAAATTAAAAAAAGTAAAGGGCCCAAAACTGAGCACTGGGGAACTCCATTATTTACATCATACAGTTCCGAGGTTTGGTCTTTGATCTTGACATACAGTTTCTGCGAGAGATAGCTGATCAGCCAGCTAAGAAAGGTATGTTAGATTAAATCGATTATTTTGACCTAAGGAATCTGTGGTATCATGTTTGCTGCGTTATTTAAAAACACCCTGTATAATATTTATAAAAAAAGTTCATTACATTGCCACATTTGAATGTACGGACTCATTTTTCGGTTGTTCTCGCCGTATTTTGGCACGAATATGAGACCTATCCTTCCTTCATTTGAATTAGGCATCCTAATCTTCTCGTTCTCAGAGTCGCGTTATCTTATGCGTTTTATTTATTATTAAGGAGGCGGCATACGTGTGCGGTGTTTTTTGTGATGTATCGCCGGCATCAATAAAATTACCCGTATTCGGTACACAAAATGAAAATAAATCGCCCAAGAGCTGAAAATCCCGGGCCGCAATCCAAATCGGCGATTTCTCTACGTCGCGACTGAACGACGGTTTTCTAAAATTGTACTTCCTCGCGATTTTTTATGTTTTTCTTGTAGTTTCACCGCGAGGAAGACAAATCGCCGCAATACCGATTTTTCCTACTTTATACTGTGCGCGATGCCGTCCTAATAGTCTTTTACTATCGTTCTTTGTGTAGGAATACGTTAAATTAAAACTCGGATTGGCCAATGTCAACATAAGACTTAATAATACATTTTTTGTTGACATTTCACTCTTTTCCAGCTTGTTTCGGAATTGTTGAATTAGGAAACAGCGATCTGGACCATAGTAAAACTACCCCATCTGTCTCTATTTACATATGCAGGGTTGTTCAGAACTTATCTAAAACAAATATTGAATGTACAGGGGATTCTTACAAATTCAATTTTGGAAAAATAAAATCGAAAAGAGTAGTTCAAAAATGATTTAAATATACACTTCGGCACTGGAAACTGATCTACTGTAAAACCTGATAAAGCGTATTATCGGCAACCGGACAAAAAAATTTAAAGAAATTCCCAAAGAAAGAAATAAATTACATTTTACAACACCTGTTTTCATACAGCAAATTCAACTAATTTTGCCTCTATTGTTATTAATTATAACAAATTTTAATTTGATATAATTTCTTAAACTTTATTTTTAAATCAATATATTACCTATTATTCGATACGACGTGTTAACGATAAATTTGGTCAAACTTCTGCGACATATTCTATTCATGAAAAATATTTAATAAAAAGTGAATGAACCTATAATAAAAATTAAAATATTGCTTAATTAGGTCACATTCATATTCTATTTAACAAAAAAGATTTTGTATGTAAACAACTGCCAATTATCTAATTCTGATCATACATGACGGAAAGCAAGCAGGGGCTAAAATTGAATTCTCCCTCGATACCGATGTATTTACACTTGCTAATGAAAGATTTTGGTTGTACTGGAGACACCGATGGTACCCGATAAGTATTTGGGATCCGGACAATAATTTTATGGACACCCTGTATAGACCGAATATTATGATTTCATAGACGAGGAAGAATTTTGTTTTTAGTTAGCTTGAAGGGGGTATGGTGTAGGTATTGGCAGCCTATTTTCAAAAAATGTTATTTCATTTTACAAATTTCAAGCAGTTGTTTACCCATCGGTAGCGTGTAAAGTCGATTTCTTGCTGTTGTACACACATCATGTATTGGAGAAAAATAATACACCGGTTTTAAATAATATGAATAAATAATATGCACAATTCTGTACCTAACTTATTAAACTGTAGATAACGAAAAAGCGTATAATTTACGTACACAATACAGTAAATATTTTGAAAAGCATATTATTTGAATTTCATACATGCAAGATTTATATGCACAAAAGTTGCTACATAGTAGCTATAATTATGTAGGATTCTACCAAGCTATTTCTGAAAGTTGGTTTAAATTATTCCAGGAATATATTTTTCGGTCACGAACATTTTTAGAAAATTATCTCTCGTTTTCGACTTGCACCGAAATCAAAATTTGGTGCCTGTAAAAAAATTGTTTCATGGAAATAAATTATTTAAATAAAATTATTTTTTATTAAAATGCATTTTTGTTGTGTAAAGAAAGTATTTCTTTCCATTAAAAACATTATTTACTTTTCAATGATACACTACATAAAACAATATTTGAATATTTCAACGAATTGTTTTCCGATTAAACAACTGCTTATTTATGCCCCGACCAGCATGGAATTATACTATACCTAAAAAATCTATAGCAAATAGTCACCATATACCGGTTTCGAACTTATTATCTCATCAGTATGCCATAGGTGAATGGTGAGTTAACTAACGGCTAATTCTGGCTGTTCATGTCTCTCAAACCCGACAAACCTGAGTGCGCGAAATATGGCACAGCAAACAATTCGAATTGTTTCTTTCAAACAAATACTTTTTTCGACGATACGGCTATATTAGGAATTAGAGTTTTTTTGTTTACGGTTTTTCAAGATATTATACATTACAAAAGAAAATTAAAAGAATACATATTTTCGTTTCCACATCTCTCAATTAAAAATATGCACAAGACAACAGAGAAACATCAACATAGCAACCGCCTACTGCGTTTTGCTGAAATCGGTCATTGCAGGAAAAAGTTCTGAAAGAAATAAATCTGGGGGTGCTTGTACCCGCTCTCCAGAAACATGAGCCAAGGAATAGATACCATCACAAAATAGCTTTTGACTAGCTGATAATGTGTACCAAAATTGAAATTTCTAAGTGTAACCGTTTTTAAGGAAAAATAAAAAAAAAAATATTTTTTCCGCAATTTTGAGACTCGAATATCTCAACAGGAAGGATCCAAATCGAAAAATTCCATATGAACATCCCTCCCCCCTGAAATGGCTTGTGGAATACACTGGTAAAATATTTGACCATCATTCTGGAACACCCTGTATATTTAACAAAAAAAATAAAAATCTTAGCGCGCTGTTACCAGATCTGGAGCAAGAGTAAAATGACAAAATTTTTACAGTCGCTATTGTCCCCGGACAAGCCATTCTAAGGGCATAAGATGATAGAAGACACTTTATTTTATACCATTGACAAAAAAAACTCCAAAAAATGACAAGGTGAGTCATCTATAGACTTAGCCATAACTTTGTGGTCTAGAGCGGAGACCCGGATAGAACTTTGTATATGGAATTATTCATTAACATACCTAGATTTTTGGTATCAGAGAACATACATATGACTTCATTGATAGGAATTGTAGGAGGTTTAAAATCCCTTGTATTTGTTCCATCAAAAAACAGCAAATATTTGCGAAAAAAATTCTGTAGTACGTATAAAATTTAATCTGCGTTTTTAATAATGTGTAAATAAAAATTGAAGTATATTTTTTGATTTTGTTTGAGACCTATTGTTTTCTTGAGGAATTTTACTTATTAAAATTTTCAAGTCAGTCGCATCATTTAATCTTGAAAGTTGAGGTATTAATGTTTTTTTTTTCTAGCAATTAATTGATAATTACTCTTGCTAATCTCAAATCCACCCCGTTCAGTTGGCCATTTTTATATAATTTTTTTTTAGTTACCACATCAAGTCGAAATTCGTAATAAACAGAATTTTTATTATTTTTTTATCTTTGTCTTCGTTAAATTGTTTTCGTTTTTCCATATTTATCTTTTGTTTAAAATTAGGTGACAAAAAAAAAATTGGGTTCGACACTGGCGCCTTCGCCAAAATTAATAATTTTCAAATTTCATTATAATGATCCAGAAGTACTTTTATACAAAGTCTTAAGTCCCGCTAGCGGAAAATAAATATATATTTTTTTAATGTATACATCTCATTTAATTGACAATTCAGTACATATTCCAAATTATGCTATTTACAGAACAGATCATCAAAACACAAAGGTGTTGGCGTTCAGAAATTTCTCTGTCTCTAAATTAAACATCCCTATAGAGTACAGAGTTCTTGCGGTTGAATTTTCTAACCCTAACTTCACCTTTCACTTACTATGCATTTATAGATCACTTGATACAAATGCTGTAGTAAACAAGCAATTATTTGATGTCATTGCCGCTCAGTCCAGCATTCTTGAAAACATCCGTACATTTCAAGACTTTAATTTTCGAATCATAAAATGACCAATTACTTCTAATGATTTTCTTCCCCATTCTACAGAATATTAGTTTCTTGGGTTGATATGCGATTCAAATATATCACAATTGAAAATTATAGATACGTACGAAATGTTTGTACAATTCATGTAGTTTCCGAGAAAAAAATGATTAAAGTTCTAGTACCATTGCTGGAGTACTGCAGTCTCTAGCCAGGCGATTTCAAATATCCGAGTACTTATCGTAATTAACGTTTTTGTGATGCAAAAAATGAAATTTTCATACTAAATAAATCAATTTATATTTGACAAAAAGATAAGCATTACACAAAAAAAGATTTGTTTTCCGAAAATATATTATGTTTAAATAAACTGAATTATTTGCTGAAAACAATTTTTCTTTTCAGTGTGAGCAATAGTGATATAAAACGACATCTACACTTTTTTACAGTGTGATCATAAGTCGTATTTGTTGTGGTCTTTCCTTGATGTTAGCAGAATAAAAATGCGGCGCTCACTACTAGCTCCGCTCCCGTATTTACGTGAAAATCCAGTGTCCACGGTCTCGATTCTCGAGGGGCCATCGCCATTTACCAAACGGAACAGGAGAAGAAAATAAAACATAAATAACCGCTCCGACATTATTTGTCTTAATACGTGACGTCCTGTTTATAAATATTCGTTCGGCGTGTGAATCCCCCAAAGCATATAGAGATATATCTTCGTGTCCGGGGCCCTCTGGATATCACTCATCCCCGGAGCCGGAAACGCGGGATTCTTCTCAACAGCCTCGCGCCACACCCACCATAAACAATGTATCGAAATTTGTCTTGATCAGCCGAGGCATAAGCCATTTTTATAAAGCAATTTCCTTCCAGGCGCCTCTGTATAGGTGAAAAATTGACGGTATGCGTCAGGAGTGGGATTTTTTAAAATTGCAGTAGCTGTTTCGTATTAGGTACCAAATATGTTAGCAATCCTAACTCAAAACCAGAGCCAATCTAGTGCATATATACATTACAGTACTTTTTTTATACAGAAATTGACTTTTAATCTTGAAATTATATTTTGATTTTAGTTAAAAAACAATAGAGGTTGAGACAAAAAATCTTGCAAAATTTGAAATAATCTTACCTTGTTTGTGATAGATCCAGCGATTTTGGTTGCCAGAGTAAATGGTTGATCTGATGTTTATCGATGAAAGCTATTGTTTGTCTGGCAATACGAAGTATTGCATTGTCTTGCTGGAAAATGACGTTTTGGTTGGTGCGAAGATATGGAATAACATATGGGTCTACCACTTGCATCTAATGAAAACATGGATCGTGTCTTTCACCACCTCGTCTTCTCACCCTTGCACAACCATCGTACATCCCCAGGTAGAAATTGGATTCGTCACTAAAGATCACCTGATTCGATTCTTGGTCCCACTAAATCCTCTCTCAACATTGCAAACGGTTAGTTCGATGTTGATGAGGTAGAGGGAGCATCTATTGTGGACGATAAGACAAGAGGTCACAAGATCCACGGTATACTGTACGCATACCGATTTGCAATTGTTCGGCTGCTTCTATGTCGGCCTCTGAGAGCTAAAAGTCGATGATTTTCACGCTCTGTAGTTCCTCTACGACGGCTGGTACCTCTCGCTCTGTGTCCACGGCCTTCCTGAATTCCACGCCTGGCAACACCGTGCTATGGTACGTAAGGATTTGTTAGTCCTTCTCGAAATTTATCTCCACCTACAAACCTGCTTCGCGCAACTCAAGAATCTGCACCCTTTCAAGGTCACTAAGCTGGGAAATCGTCGTTTGCAACAAGCTGATAACATAAATTTGAGCAGAATTTCTTAAAATAAAATGCTACTTTATCAGAGTACAACCTATGCAACTCCAAAAAAAAAAAAAAAAAATTTACCGAGAGAAGTAAACATGCAAAGAAGAAGCTTACCAGTGGCGGAGGTGTGGGTATCATCGATCATTATTTGCCAAAATTTATATATCACGCTTTATAATATTACAATTAAAATAGATCATCACATACGCCATTGTATTATCTTCATTTTTTGTTTCTTTATACTTTTTTGTATTCCAAACCGATTAACAACGGAATTGATTTATTTCATCAAGTGCATTTTTATGATACTCATTCCATTACTTAAAATAATAAAATAATTAATTATCAATGGAATTATTTACTATTTTTCAAAGCTCCCCATAAAAAAATCTTGTGGTGTCAGATCTGGTGACTTTCTAAGCCACTGAATAGGTGAATAGGCTATACGTTTGATGTCCGTATTGAGTAATGTCAAGTATTTTGTGACATTTATGTACTTTAAACAACGAACATTCAGTTATTTTCCAACGACTACTTGATCCTCCCACCGCTAATGTGATTCTTAGGAGGTATTTCTTTTGAGACTCTTTAGAACGATATTGCTTATAACTTTTAAACGGGAAATAATACAGAAAAATGTTTTCTATTAAAAGTTTATTAGAAAAAGGAGAGCTGTTTCTGGAAAAAATATAATTGATGACGTCATTACTCGTTTCTGTCAAATTCTAAAGATAATACTTTCAATTGAAAATGGAGCTTACTTCATCCCATTTAACACCACGTGTCCCAAATTTTATTTAATATCGAGTACTATCGAGTTTGAGACACCCTGTACAATGGCTGTTCTTTGCGCATTTATGTAACAAAAAAACCCATATTTTTGACCACAGAATACACTCCTGGATTTTTTACCTCTACTTAATAAGTATCCTGTATGCAAAAATCTGTCATCCTAATTAGTCGAGGCAATAAACTAGTAAAAAGTCCAAAAGTTCTAAAACTAGTTGTGGTGGACGGATCGGAATGCGGTTTTCTGCATTCTCTTCCAAAAATTATTTGTAAAAAATGTGGCGACATGGAATTTCTGACAAATCGGAAATTGCATTGCTGCAGCTAAAAATGCATTATTATAATACCTCTTGGAAGATGTCAAAACTTGGTAAATATGTGTCAGAACTGGCCCAGATCGGGTACTCGAGGGTTTTCGAGGTCGATGATCACGAATATGGTGTTCAAATTAACCCCTCGAACACCTGAAGTTCAGGAACACCGATGAACGTCATCTCCGTGGGACGCGCCCGGGGTTTTTTGGGTCGCTGAATCCAAATCTGGCATCAGCGAACACCCCACGGGCACCTGGTGCGCCGGAACCTGGACGCGGACGTCATCTCCGAGAATTTTCCTGAGAAGAGTGCCAACAACCACCCGAAAATCATAATAGGGGCGTTTTGTGGGCCGTTGAATCCGAATTTCACGTCGGAAACGACCCTCTGAGCCCCTGGTGCACCGGAACCTGACGCGAAACGTCATCTCCGTGGCTTTTCCTGACACAATCAAAAAAGGCGAACCGAAAATCGTTATGGAGGGTTTTTTGGGGTGCTGAATCCAAATTTCACGTCGATAACAACCCTCTGAACCCCTGATTCATCGGAACCTCACTCTCAACATCTTCTCAGTGGCTTTTTCGGACACAATCGAAAAAGACGGACCGAAAATCGTTATGGAGTTTTATTTGGGTCGCTGAATCAAAATATGACATGCGAACACCCCACCGGCACCTGGTGGCTCCGAACCCGGACGTGCACGATATCTCCGAGAATTTTCATGAAAAGACTGCCAAAAACAAACAATTATGAGACAGTTTTTTGTGAGTTTGTTGCGGTCGTGTCTGTAAAACCCTCCGAGACGACGTTCAGGTCCAAATCCCGTGGTACACCAGGTGTCTGAATTAAGCGGCCCAAAAACTCACCTGTAATGATTTTTTGGGTCGTTTTTAGCAATCTTGGTGGGCAAATTCTCGGAGATGACGTGCACGTCCGGGTTCGGGGGCACTAGGTGCCCGTGGGGTGTTCGCCGATGTCATATTTGTCATTCAGCGACCCAAAAAAACCCCATGACGATTTTCGGTTCATCTGTTTCGTTCGTCGGAGAAAATGTTCTGGGTGAGGTTCCGGTGCACCAGGGATTCGGGGGGTCGTTATCGACGTGAAATTCGGATTCAGCACCCCAAAAAAAACCCATAACGATTTTTGGTTCGCCTTTTTTGATTGTGTCAGGAAAAGCCACGGAGATGACGTTTAGGGTCAGGTTCTGGTGCACTAGGTGTTCGGGGGGTCGTTTCCGACGTGAAATTCGGATTCAACGGCCCAGAAAACGCCCCTATTATGATTTTCGGGTGGTTTTTGGCACTCTTCTCAGGAAAATTCTCGGAGATGACGTCCGCGTCCAGGTTCCGGCGCACCAGGTGCCCGTGGGGTGTTCGCCGATGCCAGATTTGGATTCAGCGACCCAAAAAAAAACCGGGCGCCGAGTTTCTCTTCTTTCCCGCGTGATTTGTGGGAGAGTCTCACGGAGATGACGTTCATCGGCATTTGAATATCATATTCGTGATCAGCTACCTCGAAACCCCCCGAGAACCCGATCTGGGCCAGTTCTGACACTTATTTACCAAGTTTTGACATCTTCCAAGAGGCCTCTCAAATAATGCATTTTTTGAATGCATTTTTGGCTGCAGTAATTCTATTTCCGATTTGTCAGAAATTCCATGTTGCCACATGTTTACGAATAATTTTTGGAAGAGAATGCAGAAAGCCGCAGTCTGATCCGTCCACCACAACTAGTTTTAGAACTTTTTTAGTTCATTGCCTCGACTAAATGACTGATTCGTGTTTAAGAATGTATGTCAATCGAATTTTCAATGCATTCACGATCGAATTACATAAAACACACTTCAAACTTCGCCATCCGACCTATCGGTCGCGACTCGCAAATGCGAGAATTAATGCATCCCGCGATAAGAACTCCGGTTCGGCCCCAATGATGTATGAAGGAGACCGGGAGATTTTTTTTGCAAATTGCGGCTGCAATCCGGGCGAACGATTAATAACCGGAATAAATGGGTAATAAAAAGTTGATTTATAGTTGGAGGCAATCTGGGACCGGCTCCGGATGGAATAATGTTGCCAATATCTAACATTAAAATTAACTTAAAGGGACGGGAAAGGAGGGAAAATCCGGGGAAAATATTGAAATTAGACTGATTGCGGTTCGGCTAATGTCTTTTGTTCGGCTTTTTATGGGCCTGTTTTTGTTCATCCGGAAAATTGAATGATTTTTTTAAATTGCACTCTCAAATACAGATTGAATGAAGGATGGATAACTTCGGAATACAAATTTGCCTAAGCGGCCCTTCCGTTCCGTGTTTACGTAAGGGATTTCTCGCATTCTTCTACGATAAAGGGAAACGTTTGGATATCTGAAACAACACGATACTAATTTTCTGAAACTTTAGAATTTTATTTTATTTGTACGTTTCTTTAACAAGCATAGATACATTACGACAGGGTTGATTACACGCTACATTATTTGTTATTTTTACAACACAATGCAATGCAATTTTGCATTTGTATTGATTAAGCCAAAACAATTACACTTACTTACTCATACCCATCATATTTATGTTAGAAATTGTAGATTATTTTAAAATGTGGTATTACATCACAGAAAGACAAACACAAAATAGTATACTCAAATGCTCAGTTTAATAAACGTATGCGGTATGCAGAGTGTTTAAAACTTAATATATCGGCCTTGTTGCTGGGAAACAAAAAACTAAACTAAAAAATTAAATAATATTTTACAAACGTGGAATTCCAGGAAAGCAACTACTCAGCGGGTTAAAACGCCGACCAACATTGAATAACATCTGAAAAACCTAATGTAAATAGCTAACGTCACTCGTCAGTAGCCCACCAGACATACCAGTTTCGAGCTTATTAGCTCTCATCAGTATGCTCTAGGTAAGAGATCGACGAATAACTCTAACTGATTTAAGTCTGTCTAGCCCAACACAAGGGACTGTAAGTACGCGGTGTAGACAAGCTACATCTAACGGTCATTCGCTGCTCTATGCTGGAGTAAAAAGCCACATACATGAAGCGTCGTTCTACAGACACCTTTGAAAGCTGTCGATCTCTATCGCGTTCGACAAAAATATGAAAGGAATAACACAGTGGCACAGGAGTTAAGAACGCCCTGTACATTTAACACAAAATCAATAAGATATTCGGGTAATTCTCACAAAATTTGAATATGGTTACCCAATAAACAATAAAATTTTCGTAAAGAAATATGAAATAAAGTATTCTCAGGCCTATAATTCAAGGAAGTAATTGTACTAAATAAGTTGATTTAAATCACACTTTTTTTGTTCAAGGAAGCTTACCTTAAAGTATGGCCCACCGTTTAATATCAGTTGTTTTCAAAGTACACGCTTATATCGCAATAGAAATGAAATTCATGAGTATATCGAAATTAAATGTGGATAAAAAGCAGGGCAATCAATGGCATTATGCAACATTTTATATAAAAAAGATAGTGAGGGACACTTCCTTCTCAAATCCAAACTGAAAACATTAAATCTTTCTAATAATGTGTTGTAATTTGTATTAATTTCTAGATAAACTCCAGTTTCTTTGAAATACAAACATTTTAAAAACTTTCTCTGAATTTTTTCAATAGCGATTTTGTAACATTTATAATATGGATTCCATATTACAGAACCGTATTCCAGTTTAGACCTAACGAAGGAATAGTACAATGTCTTTAATGCTTCAACGTTGGCAAAGTTTCTACAGTTTCTCACTATAAAGCCATGTGATCTTGCTGCCTCTTTTATTTTGTTAAATATGTACTCTCGAAAGAATAAAGCACAATCAAATAATATACCAAGATCCTTAACAGTTCATAACGGACGAGTGCATTGTCATCAATAGCATAATCAAAAACAATTGGTAACTTTTATCTGGTGTAGGAAGCAATTTTACATTTCGATACATTAAGATATAATTTGTTCTTAAAACACCAATTATGCAAATTATTTAAATAATCCTGTAACATTAAACAATCATCTATGGAACAAATTGAAATGATGAAAACATTTTCATATCATCAGCAAACAATAATTTATTGCTACTACTTGACAAATATCGTTAATAAAAAAGGAGAAATAATAAAGGTCCGAAGTTTGACCCCTGAGGGACTGCTGAGGTGGCAGAATAATTAAAAGATACAAAAACATTTTATGACACAAACTGAATTCTGTCAGTTAAGTAAGATTTAAAGAGTGATAATGCATTATTGTTAAAACCAAATTCAGCATGTTTGTTCAAAAGGACATAATGACCAAGTCAGTCAAATGATTTGGCAAAATCTGTATAAATAGTATCCACTTGACCACCCTTATCTAATGTTGACATTATTAATACAAAACCGTGAAGTGATTTTCAATGATGAGGCTTACGTACTTACAATTATGCTAACATAAATTGGAGTTTTTTTGCTGGTAAATTCAGTGATTACTGCGGAAGCCACTTAATTGAACTTGCGTCAGTTTTCGTTACTATAATGCTACTTGGGATTCAATATAAGCATTTTTTTGTTGAACTCTGTATCACGACAACGAAATGTCATAGAGAGGACTCTTACAGAAACGAATCGCTATTATTATTTCATGTTGTATCTTTTGCCAAAATTAAAAGAAATAATACAGATAGCACATATTAGGTTGGCCCAGACCTTGTGCCTAGCTATCTGGTAAGGGATTGTGCTCATGTGCTGTGTTATCCACTTTGTATTTTATTTAATCTATCTCTAAAGAGTTCTATATTCCCTTCTTTGTGGAAGAGGGCTAGTGTGTGCCCGATCTTGAAGTCGGGGGATCCTTCTGATGTAGCAAATTAACTTCCTATTACCATATTAAACAATTTTGCCAAGGTTTTTGAGATTTCACTGTACAACCGCATCTACTTTTCTGTAAATAATTTACTTTCAATAAATCAACATGGTTTTATACCTCACAGATCCACCACCTCCAACCTGGTTTGTTTTACACAATATATTTCTAATATTCTAGATAACCATGGCCAAGTTGATGTAGTGTACACTGACTTCTCTAAAGCTTTTGATAGGATACATCACTCAGTTTTACTGTAAAAACTCAACACATTTGGCTTTAGTGATGAATTGCTCATATTTTTAGTTCCTACCTTCACAATAGGATGCAATATGTTACATTCAATGGCTTTAAATCTAAGACTTATGTCGCTACATCGG
Source organism: Monochamus alternatus (assembly GCA_037114965.1). Classification (NCBI taxonomy): domain Eukaryota; kingdom Metazoa; phylum Arthropoda; class Insecta; order Coleoptera; family Cerambycidae; genus Monochamus; species Monochamus alternatus. The sequence goes on along the minus strand of CM073434.1, from coordinate 16,255,479 downwards.
GGGTTCCTCAGAGTTCGAATTTGGGTCCGTTACTGTTTCTTCTATTCATTAATGACCTTGACAGTGTGTTGGATTGTGGGAAGCTTTTGTACGCTGATGACGTCAAAATTTTTACTTGCATTTCTTCAGCAGACCAGGCCCATAATCTTCAGGTAGAGTTAAATAAACTTGTAGCTTGGTCTATTAATAACAAACTTAGCTTAAATGTCAATAAATGCAAAATTGCCACCTACACTCGTAAATCCAATCCTGTTGTATATGATTACCATATTAATCCGCAATTACTTAGTCGTCACAGTTGTACAAAGGATTTGGGTATTATATTTGATAGTACTTTAAGCTCCTCGCAACATATTGAATATATTATCAAGGGGGCCTCAAAAGCATTAGGATTTATTATTAGAAATAGTAAATCATTTAGAAACCCAAATACATTAAAATTATTATATTATGCTTTTGTAAGATCCAAGCTGGAATACTGTTCTTTAGTTTGGAATCCTTATTACACCTTTTATATCAATAATATTGAATCTGTCCAGAGAAAATTTCTTAAATATATTTCATTTAAATGTGATGGTGTTTATCCAGCACAAGGTTTTGATGACAACGTATTGAGATCTAGGTTTAACCTTCATTCTTTAAAGAAAAGGAGATTTATATACTCTATCAGATTTCTATACAATATCTTGCACAATTCAATTGACTCTCCATATATTTTATCACAACTTAATTTTTTGGTGAGATTAGATCTCATATGACGTTTTACTGCCAATCCGCTAGAACTAATCTCATGTTAAAGTCTCCTGTATACACTATGACATCCAATTTTAATTTATTATGTTATATTTGTGATGTTAATAATATCAGTTTAAACCAGCTGTTAAGGATTGCCCATGACGTGCAGTTATAATTTTTTCTCATACTTAGTTACTGAATTATTTTTATTACTTTTGACAACTACTTATTGTTGTGTTTTTTTTTATTGCTAGATCATGTTTTTAACAGTACTTTTTCATACTTTTATATTTTTTACTTATCTTACCTATACATTTATTTTTTTGTGTGTGTTAGACTAGTTTGGTTGTTTTAACTTTATTTTAGTAACTTTTATGTATTTGTATAATTTCTATTGTGGTTCTGTAATTGGGATTTTGTTCCTGTTGGACTATTAAATACTATTATTATTATTATTATTATTATTATAAGAACAGGGAGGTTTACACTTCGAAAGCCAATCAGCCCGTTATCGCTACGCCGCGGGCTTAAAAAGGCATCGCCGTCGGTCCCCCGGATCCCATCCAGGAGCCGGAGCAATACTCGATACACACAAGGCAGATCCTCTCTCAGAGACAACGTAGCCGATTAAAAGCGGCCCAATCAACGTCCTGATAACGGGCCGACGTCGGAAGGGTTGTCGTTATCTCAGATGCGATTCCTATGCAAATCATTCCGAGGCACTTTTGATTATTCCCGCTGCCGCTCTCCTGATGGGGCCATATTAATTCCTGCAGGATCGGAACTCCGGTCTTTATCCTGGCCGGGCGGCCGACCCGCTTAATGGCTGTCGATGTGTGCACGACGCAAATATAAAAGCGATGAGTTGCCCCAATAATTCTAAATAACTTCCGCCCGACACCGTATCCTACGGAATCGTAACGTCTACAATAGGTACGGTATGTTCGTTAGTGTCGCTAGAAACAGATTTGGGCAATAAAAACATAAAGATGCCATTCATTTATATTTGCACTGAAAGTCTTAGAGGGAACACCCGGTTACTACTTCCAACTATAGTAACATAAATTGGAATTATTTTTGCTATATGGTGGTAGATTTATTGATCACTACGTAATAACCACTTAATTGAAGGTGCGGTGCCACTTTTCGTTACTATAATGCTACTTGGAATTTAATGTTAAGTTAAACGCCCTGTTTTACGAAAATGAAAAGTCATAGAGAGGACTTTTACAGAAAAAAAATCAGTATTATTAGATCTTTTGTTAAAATTAAGGAATACTAAAGGAAATACCCTGTATACTGTACCTTTCACTTTTGAAAGTTAAATCCCGTAATAAAAGTGATGACTCGCCATAACACTTTCCGAGAAAAACAATGGCCAATATACTCGGCGTGACACAACGAAAAAACAGCGGTATCAGTGCCTCTCCACCGCCGAAACTAATAGACATTATGGATTATTAGCAGACGGGGGTAGATGATTAATTTTCATAAAGTCATTACAGGGTTGATGTCATTTATTCATGGCGCGCCTTGATCGCGTGTTCGGAATCAATGGCAGGCTAATATTGTCTCGCCAATTATCTTACCGAAGCGTACACTGGGAGAAGCATTCACTAAAATTTAATAAAATTGTTCAGTATCCGTGTTGTAGAGTAACATTGAGTATTTAAAGAAAATTAGCGATGTGTTAAAATAACTGATTTCTATTTCAAGCTAATTTTAAGAGCTTTTTAGAATTAATCATCTTTAAGTCTTTAAAATAAAGAAAAATTACAAGAACTGGTAATAACAGTGCAGTTTTTTTCATAGAGGTCCTAATAAGATCCAATCATATAATTATGTAATGTTGATATTTCAAACTTACAGTAAGTTTGAAAGAAACTTATTTCTGACATTGACCTACATGGTGTTGAAAAAAGAGTATAAAATATTTCAAGAGCTAATAGTATGAATCAAAATAAGCAGAAAAGTTTTAATAAACATGAGTCCACAAAGTAACGGCTGCGGAGATATGGACCACTATTCGTTTTTCAAACATTTTATTTTATTAGGAATAAACCGACAAAGGAAGCTTTTAACAAACAAAAAACAAAGTTACAGAAGATGTTCAAAGTGCCCTCCGTCCATTTCCAAGCAGGCACGACATCTTCCTCTCAACGATATTCGAACTCTTTCGAGAACACCCTCCTTGGTTTGGATTTCTTGACAGTTTTGATTAATCCGTAGCTGCAGCTCTTCCAGGCTATTTACAGGAGTACCATACACTAATGTTTGCAAATATCCCCAAACAAAGAAATCTATAGGGTTCGGATCAGGCGATCTTGGAGGCCATAGGTCCCGCCCTTCCTACCCTTCTATGTGGAGAAGTTTAGTGTAAATGCTCTCTAACGACCATGGAAAAATGAGCTGGAGCACCATCATGCTGGAACCACATTTGTTGCCTCTGATTTAAAGGAATGTCTTCCAAAAACTACAGTGTGTTCTGCAGAAAGTTGAGGTAACAGCGCCTGTTAATCGGTTTGGTATGACAACAGGACCTAGACACCTGTCATCTACAATACCCACCCAAATGTTTATTGAAAAACGTGCCTGATGTCCAGATTCTATTAGAGCATGTGGATTTTCGTCGGCCCAAATATGCATATTGTGAAAATTAAACATTCCATTTCTTGTGAACCCGGCCTTATCAGTAAAAAGAATATTTGCAAGAAAACGAGGGTCTTCAGCATCATGACGTAGAAACCAGCGGCAAAAAACCAAACGTGCTTGATGATCATTTATTGGATTTAAGGCCTGTACTCGTTGCACATGGTATGGATAAAGCAGTTGCTCGTGAACGATTCTCGAAACAAGAGGACCACTAATTCCTTCTTGGCTGATATTCTCCGCACACTCGTACCTGGATTCTGTTCTACCAGTGCTAGAATTTCTTCTTCTGCTCTAAGAGTGGATACCGACCTTGGCCTTCCGGATAAATGGCACTGTTTGCTGAAGGAACCGGTATCACGCAATCTTTGGTGAATTCTTCCAAACATGCGTTGTGAAGGAACCTGGCGATTTGGATAAGCGTCAACATAAAGACGTCGCGCTTCGGTGGCGTTCCCATTTGTACGACCATACATGAAATGCATGTCTGTTAATTCTGCGTTAGAGTAGCCAGTCATAGCGAAAGAAAACTTGTGCACTGAGAACAACTGTCAAATACGTTCTGTTCGTTTCACTAAACATCAACCAACTATTATAAGAAAATACACAACGCAAAATAAAAAAAGGGGTTAAAAAACATAAAACATTCCATATCTCCGCAACCGTTACTTTGCGGACCCATGTTTATTGAGACTTTTCTGCTTATTTTGTTCATACTATTACCTCCTTAAATATTTTACACTCTTTTTTTAACACCCTGTCTATACAGATGGAAAGTGACATTTACCAGAGTGGAAAGTGATTCCTTTCCACCCAGACAAATGTTTCTTTTAATCCAGGTAAATGTCAAAATTGATTGAATAATCAATATATTTGTTTCAAAATGTATCTTATTGTACATTGATACATTATCAACAAATATTATTCTCATTAAATATTACAAATTATTTTACTAAATTAATTGTAACATTCAATTGTTTTATAAACGGCAACAGAAATTGTTAATCCATGCTGAACATCCTGCGTAGAAATGGTAAAGTTTTTAGTACTGAAGTTTGGCATTGCGCCAGATGTTGTTATGGCATTTTAACCTGAGATTCTGTAAACTTGTCGATGTAAACATATGTTTTAATTAACGTTACCCATTCTTCATTACTCGCTATAAATACTCTTTACTGGTGGATTTTTGATGTTGGAATTTCCATGTGAACCTTATTTTCCAGGATATTAACATCAGTCATTTTTAATTTATACAATTCGTCCCTTCGACATGCAGCACCAGATGCACCAATTATGCCGCAATGTTCTCACAGGGACTGCTTGACTTTTAGGATACATATCTTAGATTTTATTTAAAAAATTCCAATAGCTTCGAAAATTTGGAGATGGATGAGTAAATGAACCAAAAGGTTGACGGCTTTTTGATTTCGGCAATTTTACTAAAATATGCCAGCACAATAGTTTCAGTAACAACTTTCTGGCCATCTTGATTATAAACTTTATCGTACCTTACACGACTCTTCTTAGATAACAAATCTTTTTCCATACTTTCAGCGGCTTCTCTCAATTGAGGAAAAGTACGAATAATTTCTTCTGGATCGCTCGTTGTCTTCTAAAATACTTTTTTCAAGACAATCTATTCAAAAATGCGACTACTTTAAGTTTGACTTTTCGTATCACAGTAACCATTGTCAAAATGTCAATTTAATGTTAGATATATATAAACAGTTTACATAATAAAATGTAAAAAGAGTACATATTTGGTTTGTATCATTTTTGGACCCACTTTGTGTACGAACAATTGTGTACTTATTATGCACAGAGTTTAAAAAAGCATGTTCCGTTGAAAAATATAGTTTAATTACCTTCTTTAACGTCGCTATCCATGTTTTCGAAACCAAACCGTAAGAAAATTTTGACATAAACACATGAACCTTTCTCTCAGTGTACTTTAGCTGCTGAGCTGATATCTAACGGCAGCTCTGCTGCGATGGATCATTCGAAATTAGAATTTAAGATTTCTGTCAATATTTGAGGCCAATTTCGTTAATGGAATGCTAAGAGATTGCCTTATGAACTGTTAATGCTAATCCTTTTTTCCACTTAGACAGAAACGCCAATATTTGATGGAACAGTAACTAATCCGTCACACGTCCCTTTCAGGGTATGAAACGTCTTCAAAAATAATCACTGAAAGTTTTAAATACGCGATTATTGTTCTAAAATAGGGTTATTTATAATATTGCTGTGCTGGTTTTAAAATTTGTTGTAACAGCTTGTTAGGTATAATAAATTTATTATTTAAATACAGAAGTAGAGGTCAAAAATTCGGGGGTGTATTCTGTGGCCAAAAATAAGGCTTTCTTGTGTGGCGCCTTGGTACAGCCATTGTTCAGCTACAACGTGGCAAAAATAAAAAAATAGCTATTTATGTTTATGTTTCATACCGTATTGCATACAAGATTTTTTCTAATTTTGACGAAACATGAGAAATACAAGTTTTCCATTTAACTTAAATAAAAGTTGCTTTATCATTTTTCTATTGTATTTTGTTTAATTCTTTTTTGCAATTAATGACATAGCGAACTTTTCGTAACCAGTTGCATAATGGTTTTCATTATGTAACTTGTTGGATAAAGTAGAACGTTTTGACACTTGTTTCGATAACAAAATATGTTACTTTATATGTAAAAATAAGAAAAATAATTTTTAAAATTTTTTATTTCTAAACCGCTTGAGACAATTTAACTAAATTCGGTGTGCATATTTAATATTACGACAGTAGGTATGTAACAAAAAATTACCACATGTAAAAACTTACACAGTGACTCGAGGTAGTACTTTTTGCTCGTAATGCATACAAAGTTTTATCTATAGATTCACTCAACATTAATTATAGAACAAAGGTATGAAATTTATTTGTTAGCATGCGTAATTTAGATGCTGAAGGAACAATTTTTAATAATAACTCCTGATCCAGAAGGCATATTAAGGCTTTAGTCTGATATGGTAAAATTTTCATCACTGCGATTGCTATATTCAATTACTTGTACATTATTTGATGGCCTAGCTAATTTTTTCTTGCTTCTTTCAATTTTTTCATTGATGTTATTAGTTATGTATCCTGCAACTGTAGAACTCTTCAATTCCCCATGTCGCTTCTATTGTATAATGTCACCTCCACCATAACTAATAAAGTAGCCGATGTTTGGTGAAAGCAATGCCCTGTGTATAAATGACACTCTGGTAGATAATTAGCAATATCGTTTGGTATTTTAGCAATAACATTCGTTGCCACTTGGTTAAAACACTTGCCTTTATTAAATTTTAGGAATATTCCAGCTGGTGTGTTTCCGGTTCTAGGGATCAAGGCTACATACTTCTTATAGTATGACAAATAGTTGATAGAATTATCTTGAACGTTATTTGTGACAGTAAAAGTTCGACTTCTTCTTGTCTTTGAATCAGGAATAATAACTAGCAAAATGAATTGTTTGTTCTTAACATCTTTAACATTAATTTTTACTAATTCGTCACGTCTGCAGGCACCCGAAATTCCAATAATTAGAACTGCCTTTAGTAAGACCATTCTATTAAGTTACAGATTTTACAATAATCAATGTGTACAGAATTTACCTTTTTTAATAAGTATTTGCCTTCGCGCAAAAATCTGTATATTTCCGCTTGGAAAAAGTTGTTGCTTTCTTACACATATAGGGTGGTAAAAAAAGAGTGTAAAATATTTAAGGAGGTAATATTATGAACCTAAATATGCAGAAAAGTCTCAATAAACATGGGTCCGCAAAGTAACGGTTGCGGAGATATGGAATGTTTTATATTTTTTGCCCATTTTTTTATTTTGCAAAAACGTTGTGTATGTTCTTATAATAGTTGGTTGGTGTTCAGTAAAATAAACAATACGTATTTGACAGTTGTTCTCAGTGCACAAGTTTTCTTTCGCTGTGGCTGGTTTCTCTAACGCAGAATTAACAGACATGCATTGCATGTATGGTCGTGCTAATGGGAACGCCACCGAAGCGCGACGTCTTTATGTTGACGCTTATCCAAATCGCCAGATTCCTTCACAACGCATGTTTGGAAGAATTCAGCAAAAATTGCGTGATACCGGTTCCTTGAGCAAACAGTATCATTTATCCGGAAGACCAAGGTCGGTATCCACTCCTAGAGCAGAAGAAGAAATTCTAGCACTGATAGAGCAGAATCCAGGTACGAGTGTGCAGAGAATATCAGCCGAGGTAGGAATTAGTGGTCCTCTTGTTGGAGAATCCTTCACGGGCAACTGCTTTGTCCATACCATGTGCAACGAGTACAGGCCTTAAATCCAATAAATGATCATCAAGCACGTTTGGTTTTTTACCACTGGTGTCTACGTCATGATGCTGAAGACCCTCGTTTTCTTGCAAACATTCATTTTACTGATGAGGCCGGGTTCACAAGAAATGGAGTGTTTAATTTTCACAATACGCATATTTGGACCGACGAAAATCCTCATGCTCTAATAGAATCTGGACATCAGACACGTTTTTTATTAAACATTTGGATGGATATTGTAAGTGACAGGTTTTTAGGTCCTGTTGTTTTACCAAACCGATACCGGTAACCAACAGGCGCTGCTTACCTCAACTTTCTGCAGAACACACTGTATGAGTTTTTGGAAGACGTTCCTTTGAATCAGAGACAACAAATGTGGTTCCAGCATGATGGTGCTCCAGCTCATTTTTCCATGGCCGTTAGAGAGCATTTACACCAAACTTTTCCACATAGATGGGTAGGAAGAGCGGGTCTAGTTTTATGGCCTCCAAGATCGCCTGATCTGAACCCTCTAGATTTCTTTGTTTGGGGATATTTGAAGACATTAGTATATGGTAGTTCTGTAAATAGCCTGGAAGAGCTGCAGCTACGGATTTTACAAACTTAGACAATTCTTAGACAACTCTTCATTGTCACTGTCAAGCAAAAAAACCCTACTTGAATTAGTGATTGTAGATAAAAATAAATATCGAATTCAATAAAAAAAAGCAGTTTCATTAACTCAGTATCTTCTTCATTGAACGCATTTCTCCATTCCCAAACAAAACAGCTTCGGTGTTGAACTGCAAAATCTAGGAAAGCCCGTCGTGCATTATTTGTTGTTAATTTGCGAGACACTCCTTTCCATAGAGTCCAATTAACAGCAGGCATTGAGAGGCCTTTTCCTCCAATTCACGGAGTGACAATCCACGCACTTGCCACCGCAATAATTAAATGTAATAAATCCAAGAGTGCCGCGATTTCTTGTTTTGAGTCGCGCGCCAACTAGACGCGCGTTCAGCGAGTGGCATTTGAAAATATCAAAAGATCGCGAACTCCTTTTCAGCCCTATCAAGTGGACGGTCATTATGTACTCGGCTGTCGAGGAAAACGTATAATTACAAGTCGGTAATGATATAATTGACAACTTGCTTAATGATACGGGTGCTCGAAGCGTCATAAATATGGGGGCGACAGAGACGTACTTGATTTGGTGAAACAGAAAAAAAATTATGATGAATTTTGTTATACTTAGTAATATACGGGATGTGACAAATTAGTAGGTCAAGCCGTGAACCGCACAATCTTTGGACTAAAATAATGGAACTTTTCTTATGCCACTTTTTATTTTGGAGGTCCAAATTCAAATTATAGGGGGTCAAAATAAAAACTTTTAATATTATTTTTATTGATAGCTCCAATGATTTTAGAGATATTTGTTTAAAATTTGACGCATATTTTTATCTTAAATCGACACATTTTCTGTGTAATTTTGGTCTAAAATATTAAAGCATGAACGGGGCAAAGGGGGTGGTAGTATCCATGAGCTCCACCAATTTTTTTTTTAGTATGCCTATGGTTTCAGAATATTTAATTTTTGATAGAACCTGTTTTTATTCTGTTTTCTCTTATAAGATTTTGATTTGGGGCTCGGTTTACCAGATATTGCAACTGTATGTTCCTAAACCTAACATGTTCAAAAAAGTTGCAATATCTCGTACACCGAGCCCTAAATCAAAATCTTATAAGAATTTATTCGGTTCATGCTTTGATATTTTAGACCAAAATTACACAGAAAGTGTGTCAAATGAAGATGAAAATATGCATCAAATTTCAAACAAATATCTTAAAAATCAATAAAAATCATTTCTAAAATTTTTATTTTGACACCCTGTATTTTGAAAATGGAACTCCCAAATGAAAAGTGGCATAAGTCTCATGATTTTTTATTCCAAAGAATATTGTGGTTAACAACTTGATCTACTAATTTGTAACAACCTGTATAGTACACTTTTCATTTGTCTACTTCACATTCAGTTCTTCTAGAAAATATATCGAGATACACTTTATTCAATTGTTGAATATATTTGAATAACTAGATATTTTTTTAAGTAAACAAATTTTCTACCGCACCTCAAAGTCCAGACCTGTCTCAAACTGACTTCTACGTATGCAAAACTTTCGGTGCAATGATTAAACAGGTCCTTAATGATAAACAAAAGGAACGAAACTACGTCGAAGACATCCTTGTGGTATGCTGGTATCCATATAAAAGAGCAGTCACCAGTGCCGTATGCCGTAAAAGAAACGCGTACTAAGCTTTGTTGAGTATCAATTGTTTCCAGTCAATTGTTTCCTAATCTCAAATATGTTAAACCCTTAAATACGGTATAAGCACTCTTGAACTCATGCTGGTAGTTTTATGTGAGCTGTTGCTAATTTATTTTTTTGGCCTAATTTTCTCTAAAAGTGTAGAATAATAGAACTACTTCACCTATTATTCAATTAAAGTAGGCCAAATAATGGCATACCTAACGAAGCGATTGAAAAATAGGGGTGAATAAGAAAGTAGATGAAGTATAGAATAAAGAGAGGTCACATAAGTACCACTGTCAATATACAGCGCGTTTCAAACTTGATGTTACATTCAAACAAAACTTTTTAAATTTTTTCCAAAATAGAGATTATGACGTATGTGTGCTGCGAAGATGTAGTGTTGGCTGAGACAAAAATCTTGTAAAATATGAAAAAGTCTTGTCAAGGCAAGACAAGAATATCTTTAAAGTTTTGTTTTTGCTCGTTCATATCTTGTATTGTCTTGCGAGAGACTCAACAAATTTCTTGTTTCGCATTTTTACAAGGCTCTTACATGATTCTTGCATGTGTTCCGTGAAAATCCGCGAATAAGTACAAGGCAGATGCCTGGAGTATCCCAATCAACGCTGTGGCACTGCACGAACCTCATACCCAGCATGTTCAAGCACTGTTACCAGTGAATTATCCATTCCAATTAATTGCTGATGTACTAGTTACCGATGAAGCTTTATTTACTCGCAATGGAATACAACACATTTACAATACACATCTTCTGGAACTCGAAAATCCGCACGCAATTGAACAGGACCACTTTCAACACAGTTTTTCACTAAATGTTTGGGCATAAATTGTTCAAGAGCTCCTAATTGGACCGTTCATATTGCCCAATCGTATGGGTGGCTTGCAATATTTCGAATGCCTTCACAGTGACCTGTACGCCCTTCTTGAAAATGTACCCCTAACTGTCCGATAACGGATGTGGTTTTTATATGATGGGATACTTCTTACTTTCGGCTAGATGTTCGAGATTAATTTCAAGTGCACAGAGTACGTGGATTGGACGGGGTGAGCCGGTAACGCACAGTCTCCCGATTTAAACCCTCTTGACTTCTTTTTGTGGGGCCATTCAAAACATGAGGTGTACCCTACCGAAATGGAAACCGTTGAGAATTTGCACGAGCATATCGCAGTTGTCGCGAATAATTTGCGTTTACAAGAACAGCAACCAGGACGAACATTTGCTTTAGTATGGCAGAATTGGAAAAGACATGCCTAAATGTGTGTACAAGTCGAAGGACAAAAGTTCGAATAGTTTTTGTAAAGAAGTATGTGCTAATTTTTTATAAATTTCAGGTTTCTAATAGTGATCAAGTACCGCAATTCTTCTTCGAAATTAGTGTATCAAAATTTTATTCATTTTACAGATACGTCATTTTGGTCAGATCTATCTAGCTATTAGTTTATCTTAAAGTAAAAACCCTGCAAATCTTTTTTTGTGCCCGTGTTGATTTAACCACAGAACGAAGATTTTTGTCATGCGATATGTGACAGTGCCAGTTTGCATTGTCACTCCATTACAGTAGAGTTAAATATTCAGAATGCGTATATTAATTTTTTTTTGCATTACCATATTTGTACATGTATGTGTACATGGATTATTGTTGATATAACCTATACGTGTTAAAATGTGATATCCGCAGAGTACGCATCAGATAGATGTAAGAGGGTGGTGGAGAGCTATCGCCGCCCAAAAGTACGGCATTCTACAATTGTGGAAAGGATAACACGGATGTGTATACTTTTTAAAATATACTATTACCATGGAATCTTGTCCTCTGCAACACTCACCTCCTGTACTCATCTAAACGCTATGAATGAATCTCTGTCAATGAATGACTCTCTATTATTTTGGACCTCGGGTATAGTTTACATTTTGTTATAATAAACGTTGTTCGAGAGGTTAAATTACATTACAGTAAAATCATTTACAAAACGGATTATGTTGGTCCATTTCTGATGATTTCTCGAGTGAGGAATCCGTCATAAAATCAAATGGCTCGCCGGTCGCAGCAGAGAACGACCTCGATACGTCAGGAACAAGGAAAGAAACGGCCCGAAACGGGCTGCACTGCCGTTTGACGAGCGATATCTCTCACGGCGATGGGGTGTAAGGAGCCAGATGGACGCGGATGACACGCTCCCCCAGCCATCTCCATCACCGACTCCCCCAGGACACCGTCATTACGCCTGTAGCCGAGAAATGACCGCGGAGACTTCGGGAGCGTTTTCCAGGAGTCCGTTCTACGTGAGGCCAATGTGTTATCCGGTGCCGCGGGGGAATGGATCCAATAACGCTTATTTATTAGGGCTGGTAATGCAATAATAAATTCAATAAAACGCCCCGAGGAGTGGAAAAAATTGGAGGCGACTGCTTGATAAGTGGTGCGATTCCTGAAGAGGTTCGGAAGAGAGATTCTGCTCATTTGTTTTAAAGTGTGGAGGGAGGTGTAGGTAATGAAGGTGTATAAGGTTTTATCAAAGGTTTTCAACACTGTTCGTATTTCTCTGCAATCCGTTACAATCGTACATTTGGGAGACCAGATGTAGATAGTTATAAAAAATGGCATTTGTTTTTTATTTAATTCATTCCTTTGGTCACTTACATTAAAGATCGCGCACATTATGAGTTGACGGACCAGCAGGGACCTGCAAAACCTGATCAGGAAGGTTTCCATGTAATTTAATGGGGCATGGCACACTAGACCAGCACCTGCATGGACTGTCACCTGCAACGACCGTCACTGCAGGTCGTGTCGCCCGCCTGTAGTTTCCATGTTTGACCGCGTTAGTCCCACATTAGTTCTGTTTCCACAAAAGTCAGGGATTGGTTTCAAACTGTTAGGAATGTTCGACCAGTTAAGTTGTTAATGTGTTGCTGTACTAAAATTAAACAAATACTTACACGCTACGTTGGATAATGACTTAATTATTAATTAAATGACCAAAGAAAAAAAATTGAAGTGAAAGTTATACCAGAAAAATATTCATTATGTAATTTTTGTATTATTTTATTGATTTGTTATATTTGGTATATACTAACTATATGTTAACCACGTGGTATTAACAGTTTAAATATAAACAGTTGGAGAACTTCATTTATGTGATCAGAGCCGACACGATTTTTTGCCTGAAGTCGTAAATCAACTTGATAGGTGTGTTACGAAGGATATCAACAAGCTCTACATCACATTAGCTACGGCATTACATATACGAGGGTAATTTGTAATGTTATTGTGCTAGATATTAAAATTTCTATTAATACAAATTTTAACACTATGATAATTAGAGTAGCTTGATACATATTATTATGTTATACAGTTTTGCATATTTTAATATTGTTGTTGTTAGGTATACAATATTATATAAATTCACAAATTTATTATAGTTGAAATATATTTACATTAAGCGAATTGGGATTTTGTACAGGTAACATCGACCGCATTAAGATAAACATAAGCATTTAAATTCTGTAAACATTTTTTAATTATAAATTATGTACAGTTTTTAATTTAGGAGTTTCTTTTTACACAACTTTTAGATTTTATTCTCCTATTTGTAAATTTTAAGCGTATAATAAATTTTAGCTCTTATATGTAAGTAAAGTAAATATTTATATGGTAAGTTTGGGCATGGGTTTTCAAATCATGAGAATACAAACATTATTAAAAATGGATACAAAAATATTTTATAGAGATTAAATAGTTTGTAAAATGTTTCAGAGGCACCGTTGAACCACTAAATGGCCCTTTACTGACTTTGTAAGCTTTTAGTTTAGAAAGTAATGTAGATCCGATGCAAATTTTTATAACCGTTTTTCTGAAGTGAATAACTCATAATTGAAACGCATAGAACATTCGTATACGCCTATAGGCCTATGCAGGTGTTAGTTTGGTAAATTTGTGCTCTCCGAACAAAGCCTAAACTATTTTTCCATTGCTGACACTTATATATCCACCATGCATATTTACATATTATGGAATATATAAAATATTATAAATCTTTTTTAACGCCGCACAATACTTGATTATGATTAAATAAAAAATTACAGGTATTGATAACTAATTTATAAATTCGCATTTCTTTTAATACATCTATTACAAATTAAAAATATTATCTTTCAACATCCTTGCGGAAGTGAAAAAACGAAATATTACCTCGCACATTAGATTTGCAACCATCGACTAAACGGTAAAATCCATGAAAGTCATTGTTACTGCTCAATAAAATTAACTCACTCCAAATTTATCAGGAACACAAAGTACAAACGTTTCGCAGGGACACTATCAAACAGACCAAATAAATAGCCGATGATCGGATGTCAATGTTCAGTTGATGGAGTAGGGGAAGTGGGTTGGCAGAGGAGAAAGCGAGTGGTGTGGGGATGGGTCCAACTGTTAGTATATTTAAACTGTGGTATTGTATTTTTTTGATATTTTAATTTTTATAATTGGATTTTTCTGTTGGAATAATAAATGGTAGTATTATAATGTAATTGTAATTTTTTTTGGTCAATTTGTTTTCAATCTCAAGTACGAATTTAATTTGGAAGTAATTGATAACATCAAAAAATTAATGTATGGAAACTTTTGAAAACACACACAACATATTCTCTTAATCAAAAAAAAAAATAATAATAATAATTGACAATGTGCTGTTGAATGTTTAATGTGTTTTAATAAAAATCAGATTGGCCTTTTTTATTGTTACTGTTTTAGTTTTTATTAATTTTATTTTCTTATTCTTGTACTTAATTGTTTTTTAAGTGAAGAGTTGTGTAATATTCTCATGTAATCATAATCATCAATCATTTACAAATAAACTTAGTTTGTATCATTCCATCAATTTCCTAGTAGTTTGTTTTCTTGAAATACGAGACATATGTTCCAAGTGTAATTTTAAAATGTCTCTCGGAGGGATAAGATGAAAACGCCAGTAAAATTTCAATAACAATTTTTCTCAGGAAGCGGATTCCGGAGGCGAAGATTGATGGAATAACAAAGTTTGACTTTTGATTAGGATTTTTACCTACCAAGATGGATAACTTTAATAAAGAACCGGGCGAAATTAATGACGTTTCATCCTTGTCTATGACATGTCTCTCTGTATTTGCTACTAGTCCCAAATAGTCATAAAGTAAGAATATACGAGGGAAGTATTGATTTCGCCCCGATTTTCTTGTAAGCCATAACAATAAACGAAGGAAGAAATAGTAATTAATTTGGTCGCTATGAAAAATGGTATAGAGAAAAAAGGATATTTAACATAACTAACGAAAAAGGATTATTAGTATATTTCAACGAACTAATCAAAAGACAAAAGTCTTCATCTTTTTTACCTACTCAGTGATAAGAACAGAGATTTCACTCAAGAAGAATATCGATATCTGTTACGTTCTCAAATGTACACTACCATTAAATCATCCAGTCGTGCGTGCCCGCTTGAAAACGTTCCATGACCATGACAAACCGTCCTAATACCCCTGTCGCCCTCTACAGTACAGTAAGTCGCCAGGTCACACCGACGAAAAAAAATAGTGAATCTCTAGCTTTCAACGACTCCACGTCGACGTTGCATCGAGAAAAAGCTTCTGCGACTCTCGTTTAGTGCCACATATTTCTAACAGAAATGACTCGCAAGCAGCCAGCGACTCCACATCGACGTTGCACCGGGCAAATTCTCAGTTGCACGTTGCAAATTTGTACAAAGGTTAACCGCCAATCAGTCTACCTAAACCCAACAGCTAGCAGACAGGACCGAGTGAAACCATTTATCGAGACAAGAATGAAACTTTTCACCGAAGTTTGTATACTATTTTATTTATAACCATACCTTTTAAATACAAGTGACGGTTTTTGTAACAAAAACAATTACGTGAAAAATTAACAAAGTAAGATCCCCGTATAGCCAGATTACAGATAAAAGAAACGTCAAGTTGGTACTTGACAATGGTTACTATGATACT
This sequence comes from Monochamus alternatus, assembly GCA_037114965.1. Lineage (NCBI taxonomy): Eukaryota > Metazoa > Arthropoda > Insecta > Coleoptera > Cerambycidae > Monochamus > Monochamus alternatus. Next base: position 16,239,446 of record CM073434.1, on the reverse strand, counting down.
AAAATAGTCAGACATACAAACTTAAATTAGTTGCATTTTTGATAGATTGTCATCAAAAAAGTGTTTTCGAAGACAATGAACGATTCAGAAGGAATTATTTGTACTCCTCTTCAACTGAGAGAAGCCGCTAAAAATTTGGAAAAAGACTTGTTACCGAAGAAGAGTCGTGCTAGATACATTAAACTTTATGATGTTTTCAAGAGCTGCTGCTCGTAAAAAGGTGTTCAGGAAGCTGTCAACCCTTTGGTCCAATTACTCAATGTTGCGTACTATTTCAAATTTTAAAGATAAAGTCGATATCTTCAAATTTTCGAAGTTAATTGTATTTTTGAAACAACAAAATCTAGGATATGTATCGAAAATCTCTAGCACTTTCTCCAATGAGAAGGTACGACGTTTTTTGAAGAATGTACCTAATGATATGCTACCTATAAATGTTGCACTCATAATTGGTATATCCCGTGCATGTTGAAGTGACCAACTGTATAAAATGAAATTGACATGTTAATATCGTGAAAAATCGAAATTCCAACATCAAAAACCTACCAGTCAAGAGTAATGAAGAATAGGTAACGTTAATTTAAACATATGTTGCACTTCATTTAGACGTTTTAAATGAAAACTTCTTTTTACAATTATATATATATATATATATATATATATATATATATATATATATATATATATATATATATATATATATATTAATTCGTAGGCTTCCGCGGGTGTTATATGTGGTTGTAAAATTTCTCCGGGTTCCTCTCCGCGATGAATCTGCATGGTCTTCAAAAGAACCATTTGTTTGACAACGTTTCGGTAAAATCTCATTTACCATCTTCAGGTCTTCTTACTTCTGCTTCGCGTTAAGTAAGCCGAACGTAGTAACGCGAAGCAGAAGTAAGAAGACCTGAAGATGGTAAATGAGATTTTACCGAAACGTTGTCAAACAAATGGTTCTTTTGAAGACCATGCAGATTCATCGCGGAGAGGAACCCGGAGAAATTTTACAACCATATATATATATATATATATATATATATATATATATATATATATATATATATATATATATATATATATATATATATATATATTTCCACTGCCTCTCTCCATCGCTTCTTCTGTCTCCCTTTTTTTTCTTATAGTTAGGTTTACTCCCTACTATTTTCTTAACTGTCCTTATTATACATTATTCATCTTCCATACGTTATAGATGCCCTAGCCACTGCACTCTTCTGGCTTTTACAACTTCGTCTATTGTTGGTGCCTGGTACATTGCATATATTTCCTCATTATTTCTTCTTACATAGCCTTCCTCCTTCGTCTTCTTACCTCTTAGAATTCTTCTTAAGATCTTCCTTGCCCACCTTAAAAGGTTTTCTCTTCACTTCTTATTGAGAACCCAGGTGTCATTACCATAAAATTGCCATAACATATCTGGCAAAATGCCAAACTCAAACTAAAAACATTACCATTTCTACGCAGGATGTTCGGCATGGATTAACAATTTCTATTGCTGTTTATAACCAGTCGAATGTTACAATTAATTTAGTAAAATAATTTGAATAAAATTTGTTGAGAATGTTTTAACGTACAATAAGAAATTTTTTGACATAAACACTTTGTTTATTCAGTCAATGTTGTCAAAGTCAGAAATATATTTCTTTCAAACTTATTGTAAGTTTATGATATCAACATTACATATATGGTTGTAAATAAAGTACTTTTTTACTCACGTGCTGCATAGGTAACTATTTCCTAATGCTGTCCAAAGATATCGTGGGATGAACTGACGTAAAAACACGGATAAAAAAGGAAACTTATGGGCAACTGCTTGCCGAAAGCCGGGTTTTCTCTGGCAAAAGTTCGTGGAATTAATAGCGAAAACGCGTGGGGCCGCCGGTCCGATATTATAGGCACACACCGGGGCTGCAGTTAAGCTTTAATCCCCGGCCATCCATCTCCAAGGCATTATCCTCGAAAGTATCCTTCAAAGGACCACTAAACAATAAACGCAATACACGCTTGGCGTGATTGTCCACCATTCACCATATATAATGACACCAATACGCTTCGGGTCCACAAAAGATGACAAATATCGCCATTAGAGAAGTGTCGGGCGAGCGTCGTATCACGTTTTGTGAGGGGGCCGGCACTTTGTCACCCGAGGAATGTGTTTTGTGAAATTTAGGTAATTTTCATTTTTATTTGGGCCGCGCGCATATTACAGGTGATTAAGGGCATTAGTTCTGCTAATTCCTCGGCATAGAGTTGGCCTGTCGGCTTCGGCTAATGCCTAGAATCGTCCAAGGATGCGGCCGCAATAACTGTTACGGTGGTCTGCATCTCACTCTTGTTTGCTCCATTAAAATTACGTATTAATGTCATTCTTCAAATGAAATGCGCTTGCCACTGCGAAATGTCTTTGGTCGGTAACGTACACACTCACAGCAAATAGAAACACGGTAAAATTACATTGTAAAATGCCCAAAAAAATGTCTGTCAAATGACTTAATTTCAAATCATATTTCACATTTGAAGTGAGCTTGGAAATTGTCAGTTATCCAAAAGGTTATAATTGTATTGTAAAATTACAAATGTGATGTAATGGAATTACAATGTGGTGATGTAATTTAATTGTAAAATTATAATTGCGTGCATAATTAGAGATAGAATTGCACTGACAATTATATTGTATCTGAAGAAATGTAATGTAACGTACGCTGGAAATAAGAACGCAGTAAAATTACAACAGGTCAAATGATAATTTGCTGTTAAGTTGAAATATAAAAGTAAAATTACATTGCAAATTGTCATATTGTCAATTGTCTGTCAAATTATTAATTTCAAATAAAATTTCACATTCGAAGTGGACTTGAAAATTATCATACATTTATCCAAAATACTGTAATTTTATTGTAAAATTACAATGTGGTGACATAATCTTACTGTAGAATTAGTGATGCAATTCAATTGTAAAATTATAATTCCGTGCTTAATTAAAGATATAATTACAATAACAATTATATTTTATCTAAGGAAATATAATTCTGTTTTAAAATTACAATATAATTGTGATTGTATTGCAGAATTACAGTTATATAATACGAGAGCATTGTTTCTAAAGGAATATAATGTTTTTTGTAAAATTACAGTATGATATATATAATTTTATTGGAAAATTTCAGTTATGTGTATAATTAGATATATAATTACCATGACAATTTATTGAAAATTATCAATTATGTCTAAAAAATATAGTTATATATACATGGTGATTCTAAAATGTAGCCAAACTATGCAGCGGAAACTATAGGTCAGCATATATTGTTTTAACCTAAATAACAAAAACGAATTACATCTCCTTAAAGTTGAAATAAAAAAAGTAAAAATACAAATTTATCCTAAACTGAAGATATATTTTTTTTAAACTTGACGATATTAATAAATAGCTCTTCATTTCTCCCTGAAATTGTATATTCCTTATTTTGATTGATTGTACAGTACGTACTAAATTTCATAATATATATAGAGAAATGTATATGTGCTGTCCGATTTCAATGCAATTTTACATTGTATAATATAAATATATAATTGCTTTGCTTAGTAAATAGTTTTATTGCGTATTTTTGTAAAAACGTTATATTCCTTGAATTGATATTACATAATGATATGAATTCAGGGGATATAATGTAAAATAATACATAAATAAATAAATTATGCATGTAAATTACCAGATTAGTAGATATTTTGATTTCCTATTTTCTAGCAAAAACGTTATATTTTCTGAATTTATAAAAATATATCTATCAATGTAAATTTTCACTTATATAATAGATGTAATTGTAAAATTACATTGGAATTTGACAGCACATTTTTTATTCAAAATGTTATTTTTCATATTACAGATATGAATTTAAAAAAATACTACTTAATATAATACATAAGTAAATAAAATATAATGTAAATGTAAAATTATATCGATTAGTATATATTAAGAATCTTTTTTCTTGTAAATTCAAAAAAGATATCTACTAATCGATGTAATTTTTTATTTATATTATAGCTACAAATGTAAAATTACATTGAAATTTGAGAGCAAATGTTAATTTTTTTATAAAAGTGGCATATTTCTTGAATTCATATTACATTTATTATTTCAATAACTCAATAAATACAACATAATAAATTATATAAATAAATAAAATATAATGTAAATGTAAAATTGCATCGAGTAAGTTATTTTTTTTTTTTTTTTGTAGGAACGTTATATTTTTTAGTTATATTATAGATATAAATACAAAACTGCATTAAAATTTGACAGCACATGTAGATTACAATACAATATTTTAATGTCTGTACTGTTTCTCTAAAACAAGCTTTCGTAGCCATCCGCGCTGAAAAATTCATCTGGTATTTTTCAGGTCGTTAATACGGCGTATCGCTCATAATAATAATTCTCCCTCGCCGGTTCCACCGCTTAATCCATGAAACATGATTAGTCTAGAAACATATCTTCATTACGGTTTTAATTTCCTTTGGATTACGCCATCAAAGTAAAAAATAATTCGGAATAGAATTCAGAGAGAGCATTAAAAAGTTTTTAAACTAAACGGTCGCGAGCTTAATTTCACTTTACATCGATAAAAAAACTTATACAACGGGTCTCGGTCCCACCCCTGAATTTCCTCCACGTCGCGCAGTTATCCCGCTTCTGATTCCGCCCGTTTTCCGAAAACAAAAGACGCTCGAGGGTGGATGTGGGGCCGTAGTATTCCGGGACGGCCGACAAGAGATATTTTGTCATCAAAGCCGTATAGCCACCCCTTTAAACATAAATGTCTCCGCAAAATATAATTAGTGATCCAAGGGGTTGTCTAATTTAGATCGCTTCTTGAAGCTCGCCAGCCCATGTGTTTCGAAGATAAAAAAGGAGCCATCAATTCCTCTGGATTTATCTCGTCTGAGAAACCTTTAATGCTGCAGTAAAAATACTAATTAATGTAATTTTACTTATAATATCATAGATTCTTTGTACAAGGTGTCTCAAATTCGATAGTATGAGCCTACTGTTAGGATATAAGAAATTTAAATAAAATTTAGGACACATGTTACATGGGATGAGGTAAGTTCCATTTTCAATCGAAAGTATTATTTCTGGGATTTGACGGAAACGACTAATGACGCATTCAATTATATTTTTTCCAGAAATATACCCAAAAGTTTGTTCCTGTTAAAAAGCTCTCTATTTTCTAATAAACTTTTATTAGAGAAATTTTTATGAATTACTCCGTTTAAAAGTTATAAGCAATATGGTTCTAAAGAGTCTCAAATGGAATACCACCTAAAAATCACATTAGTGGTGGAAGGATCAAGTAATCGTTGGAAAATAATTGAATTTCCGTTGTTTAGTGCATAAATGTCACAAAATACTTGTCATTACTCAATTCGAACGTCAAACGTGTCTTTTATGCTTACAAAATGTCTTCTCATTCAGAAAATATTGATTTGTTGGTAATTTACAGCGAGTAAAGCTTTATAGTTATATCGACAAAGGTATCCAGAACGTTTCATTTCTGATCATAGAACCTTTACCAGATTGGAGGCGACCTTACGACAAAATGAACATGTATTTTCTGTTCAGAAGAATCAAATAATTGACCGAAAGGTAAGAAACAATGTTAATAGAGCTAGACTTACAGTATTTCGAACAAAATCCACGTAATTCTATACGGCAGGCTAGCCGGGGATTAATTTTGGATAAATAAACCGTTCAACGAATTTTAGAGACCAATGGGTATCATGACTACAAAATTCACAATTTAGAGTATTTGCCTGAGCGTCACATTGAAAAGAGACTTAATTTTATAGCTCAAATTGTAGTAAATGTAGAAACTGTTGATCAGAACCTTTTTCGGCGCGTTCTTTGGACGGACGAAAGTCGGTTTGTCAGTAATGGTTTGCCAAACAGGCGCAACAAACGCTACTGGTCCATTGAAAATCTCCACATTCTAAATCCAATCCAAAACCAAAGCCATTTTGGAGTAAATGTATGGTGAGGCATCATCGGTAGGAATTTAATTGGACCTTAGTTTTATGAACATACAGTATGCGCCAAAAGTATGGAATAAATTCAATAAAAACGAAACAATTATTTTTTGGGAAAAATCCTCGAACAGGTCGATTTTTAATTTAAAAAATACATATTTTAGCGTAAAATGCGATTTTCAAATGTCATTTGTTTTCGAGTAATGACGTCATCGATTTTTTTTTAATGGCAACACCATATTTTTTTCCTTGATTCTGAAAGATCGTTTAATTCTCTATCAGACAGTACTAAAATTTTGCCCTCTTACACAAAGTTTTCGAGTAAATTACGATTGAATGTTCGAAAACGTAAATCAATTAAAATAAAGCAAAAACGTTATAAAGTTTAGTTTTTCGAATTCCATAGTTCTTTTATGGATCACGTAGGTGAAAATCTTTGCAAAGTGTCATTGTCACACCGACTTTCTAATAAGTATTGTAAGCGACATAGAAATTATTATTCAATTTAAAGTATTATGGCACATTTAACTGTTACTCAAAGAATTGAAATTTTAATTCTTATCGGATGCGGGAATATGACTAGAACTCAGCAGGAAGTTTGCGATTTATTTAATGAAAAATATCCAGATCGCCCTATCAGCCAATCAACAGTCAGTAAGGTCTAAATTTAGATAAACTGGCAATGTTGTAAATATTCCAAAACCTGGACGTCTAAGCATTAATGAAAATCAGAAACAGAACATTTTGATAAGTATGGTGGATAATCCTCATAATTCTTCACGATTGGTTGCATTAAACAATGACACTAGTCAGAGCACAGTGCTACGTATCTTGAGGAAGGAAAAATATCATCCCTAGAAAATTCAACTTGTGTAGGAACTCAATGAAGATGACCCCGATCGCCGCTTACACTTTTGCGAAATTCTAATGGATTTATGTCAAGGAAATAGAAATTAACACCGGCAAATACTTTTTCAGATGAGGCAGACATTTTGTCTGAATGGTACAGTAAACCGTTAAACTTACAGATATTGGAGTCGGGAATCCTCATTGGATGGCAGAGGCACATACCCAACACCCTCAGAAATTAAATGTGTGAGCTGGAATAGTTGACGACAGAATAGTAGGGCCTTTGGACAACTATTTTCCTGGGAGGTGGATCGGCAGACGCGGACCGATAGAATGGCCTGCAAGATCACCAGATCTTACATCTCTTGACTATTTTTTATGGGGATACTTGAAGTCAAAAGTGTACATTAATAAATCACGTAATTTCAAAATCGCATTCGGGACGAAATACGCAGAGTTACCCCAGAAATCATTCATAATGTGCGAGAAGAATTTCTTCACAGACTTGCGCATTGTCAAGAAGTTGGTGGATGGCAATTCGAACATTTAATTTAAGTATAAAATTTAATCAATTGTATTTTATTTTACATATCTCAGAATTGTTACTTTTTTATGGATAAAATTTACGTTTTCTAACATTCAATCGTCATTTACTTGAAAACTTTCCTATGTAAAAGGGCAAAATTTTAGTACTGTCTGATAGAGAATTAAACGGTCTTTCAGAATCAAGGAAAAAATATGGCGTTGCCATTAAAAAAAAATCGATGACGTCATTACTCGAAAACAAATGACATTTGAAAATCGCATTTTACGCTAAAATATGTATTTTTTAAATTAAAACTCGACCTGTTCGAGGATTTTTCCCAAAAAATAATTGTTTCGTTTTTATTGAATTTATTTCATACTTTTGACGCATACTGTATATTGAACAGCGTGAGTTACATAAATTTCTTACAAGAAGAACATCCTACACTTCTGGCGAACGTGTCTCCAAGAATGTTACCGGAAATTGTTCTTTTATTTTCCATAGTATTTTCAACATATCCTTCTGCAATAGAATTTGACTTCAAGCCGCATTGTTGTTTTGTTTTTAAAATAGAGAATCTGCAAGTAAAGTGGCCGAAGATCTTCTGAAACAGTGCCTCATGAATAATGCACAATTCGGCAAACCAATCACTTCAGCGATAATCTTTGGTAACTGACCAATAGTATTAATTTCTACTGGTTGTACACCACATATACCAGATTTCTATACTTCCTGATATATCAATGAAGTTCAGTCCTTCTAGGTATATCTCCCGGGGTAATTACAAAGTCAGGAATTATTCTAGTGTTTGTATTTGGAATATTTACTTGAAAATAAGTCTCCACATCTATAACATCTTCAACACCTAAAAATGTTAATTCTGACTTCGACATGCACTGGCTATTCCCACAACTAACACAATATAAAGCAAAAACATGCGAATAAGTAAATTGACAACTGAATGAAGCAACTATTAGTTACCTTAGCCATTAAAAAATTATTGTCATCTACCTCCGTCAAAAACTTATTTACTTTTGAAAAAACGTTTGATTTCTTAGCGTGGTACCATCGGACTGCCTTGTCAAATATGCTATCAAACAATTGTATGTTTTAATGTCTATACCTTTTTTAAAGACAGCTCAGTTCTCAACATAGAGCACTGTGTCCATAGCGTAGAAGCCTTCAAATCCTTCTTACCTTCAAAATATGCCAATAGTACTTTCGCATTGACGTGTTTTACTTTCTTCTGTTCACGTCATTTCTCAAATTTTTCATAAGCCAAGTCATATACCGCATTGCATTTGTCAGGAATCAGTGAATATACGGCATTTCTTACCGCTTCATCGATATCGCTCGGTATATCGTCAGAATCTGAATGTAAATCACACATTTTTCCTAAACTCGCGTCAAGAATTCAGACGTCCTACGTCACGGCTGACGTTACACATTTGTTTTATTGTCAACGTAATTTTCGATATTTGGTCGCGTTAAAAACAACAATTTTTTGCAATTTAGTGCAATATATAATGCAAACTTTTAGTGTAGTATATAATTTTATTAATATCAGTTGCAGTTTCTGAAATATTTTGATGAAAATATAATGAATTATTCATTTGTTCGTATGACGTAAGTCGTCTGAATTCTTCATGCGAGTATAGTAATAGTAATGATCAGTGTCACAGAATAGATCAACGTCTATTAAATGTCAAGCCAAATAACAAGAAAACTGACGTACTAGATAATTGTTATTTAAATTATAGTTGTAAATGATCAAAATTAAAAACTTGTATTTCCCATTTTTCGTCAAAATAAAAAATTTGTATGTAATACGTTATGAAACATGATTTTAACTCGTGCGATATTGGGCACTGGCACTCGTTATATAAAATCATACTTTTCATAACTGATTACATAAATAGCTATTATATCATTTATGAAAGACATGAGTAGCAGTCTAAATTTTTCGACTTGAACTTACATTTATTAGGAACTATAAAAACCTAGTCGTTATTAATAATTAGGGGAATTAAAGAAGAAAGAGAATAATAAACTAAACCCGACTTACACCAATAACTGCTAATTAAATCAACTTTTTAATGGGCCTCCTTTTTCATGGCCTCCCTCCGACGGCCTCAAATTATTCCGATGCTCTCTTGTTATCTATCTGTATTATTATCTTCGGGTAAAGGGTTGTGTCGCAGTTTTTTAATTGCCCGCTGTTTGTCTTGTCGTATCTCGTTTGTTTTTTCTTAATCGGCTATTTTCGTTCATTTGTTATGTCTAAGCCGCCGTTGTTTTTCTTTTTTGATGTTAAGTAGTTGCTCAGCAGTGACAGATATCGTTCGGGGTTTTTTATATTGGATAATATTTCTTCCCATAAACGCGGAAGGGTTGGGAGTTTTAATAAATTGTCGGGGATGCTCGGCCATCTTTGATCCGCTGCTACGGGGTCAATTTTTAGAGCTAATCTTTGTTCTTTCTTTTTCAGGTGAGCCCCGCCCCATTTGATCAGTTCTGTTCATACGTGAGTATAAATTATTATTGTACTTGTGTATATACTGTGTCATACACGAAGCACTTAACGGATGTATACACGGTGATTTAGAATTTATAAAAAAAAATTTGATGGCACGACACTGGGAACTGGTATAGTATAAAAAGTCTGGCCTTGCGCAAGGCAAAGCATCTCAGCGACCAACGTGGCGGCAAAATGTAGTAAAAAATGAAAGGACTAAAGAATTAAGGAAAGAAATAAATAACATTTTATAAAGCCTATTTTATATTAACAGATCCAACTGCTTTTGCCGCTATTGTTATTATTTATTAATAAAATTATTGTGTGGTTTTAATTAATAATAATAATAATAATAATTTTAGAAAACATAATTAATACCTTCAGTGCCAGTGACGGAAAAATCCGTCGGAGTCGCTATCACTCTGGTGCCGCTGACGGAATTTTCCGTCGCTTCTCTGGTGTTATTTATAGTTGGGTTATTTACATCAGCACTGCATTTGACGAACGGTGATTTACATAGGCACAATGAAAAGGTTTTATAACATAGTTTTTTCTGTACAGTTTATAATTTTTGCTTGTCGTTTTTTAAAAATTAATAAAATGATCAGTTATAATATTAACCCAGTAAAGATATCATATTTCAAAAAAATAAATGCGGACAAGCTGATTTTTTCAGAGTGAATGAAAGGTTGTCTTCAACCAAAAAATCACTCTCGACACCTTTGTGATTTGCTATTTTGCTTTTATTTGCTATACTTATTATGGTTCAGTAAAAATACAACAAAAGGTTGACCAGCTGGTTTTTGCAGGTGTCTTCAAGCACTGTCTTCTGAGTCTCCAAAAAAGCACAGTCCAACCTCTTCGTTGTTTTGTGCAATAGAGGTGGTTTAATTATTATTGTGTCATCTCTAAAATCTTTTGTGTACATGTTCCTACTTAATAAAAGCCATTACTTCTGTTCCGGAGGGTCTATTGTTTTAAAAACATTTAAGCATATTTAATAGGGATGTTCAAATTAAATAGGTATTTTGAGGTACGCCAGTTTGAACCAATGGGATGTAATATCCAAGTAACTTTGTGTTTTCAGTGCTGTGAATTGTTAATTGAACTAATTTCCTTACCACACATACCACCACTCTTATTGCGCAAATCACCGAAGGGGTAGACTGTCCTTTTTTTGGAATCCACTCAGGAGACAGTCTTCTAAGAATCCTCCAAAAACCTAAGCCTTTTGTTTGTATCTTTACTGAATCATAATAAATAAATATCGTTTTTTTTTCTCATTTAATGGACAGTGAAGCGTCAAATATGTAAAAAAATTAATATATTAATATTATTATGTACAAGTTGCACAAAAAATTCCAAAAACAAAGTAAACAAGAAAGTACCCTTATTGCAAAAAAACGCATAGGGGTCTCTAGTGTAATTTTTTGGTTGGAGACATCCCTCCATCCACCTTGAAAAAATCAGGTTGTGTGCATGTATTTTTTGCACTATATGGGTACTTTGTGCAAGTACGGCAGTTTATACAGGCATTCGGAAAAGGGTTTAAGAGATAGGTTTACACGGCTCGAATTTTCTGTCTTGTTTTATTAGAATAAGACTGGAAAACTGGCAAGGCTGGTGCTATATCAACCTAAAAAAGAGCTCGAATAATCCATTACCATACAGATGAAGGGTTCTTGCAATTTTCAGAACATAGTTGTTCGACGGAGACGAAAGCGACACTTAGTATCCAGATGAGGCAGATGATGCAGATGAGGTGAATAAGCAGGTTCTTGCAGGCGACAAAATAATGCAATTTACTCAATTTATCTTAGTCCAAGAGACACAGGATCTAAAATTGAAAGTTTTGAATTCAAAATTATTCAAATTTTTAGAATGTTTTCAATGAATTGATTTGAAAAACAAATCCGTACTTTATTCTAAACGCTAAAAGGCGCTACAAAATGTACAAAATTGGTCATAACATTTTTCTCACTGTATGTATCAATGATTTAAAAGAAAATTATTATTATACTAATTTTTTGTCGCTAAATTTAACCATTTTCTGTTTATTGTAATTTAATTTTCATCATATCGTCGGTTTTAATATACCTAATACAAATTTTACATTTTATTTAGTATAATAATAACTTACTAAATAAGTCGAAACATGAAATTTAATATAAATAAAATAATTTTTCATACTCTAAAAAAAATTATAATCCAGTCAGCAAATTCACTATTACAACTCATATAAACATAATTTAGATAGTTTTCAACTCAAATTTCAAATTTATAGAAAAAAAACCACTGGCACTTATTATTAGCTTTTGTAACATTTTTACTGTATTAGAAAAGTATTTTAAGCTAATATAAATAAGGAATATATGGGTAGATATTGCGGGTGTAATTCAACGCTGGTTGGGGCTTTTGTCCACAGAGTAGTTAGATTCACACAATATTATTAATACCTAAAAATATATAAAAAAATAGATGATTATCCTGCAAGAATACAATTTTGCACATGGCTGTTGGAAAAAGTTAACCAAGCTCACGATTTTACTTCCGGGGTGACTTGAAAACACGTGTTTATGCAACTCCTGTTGCAAATAAAAATAAATTGCGGCGAAGGATTTTCTACCATAGCCAGGAAATCAAAAATGATATTCAGATGATTTGGAGAGTACAACCATCATTAATTAGAAGTGCTCGTGAGTGTATTAGGCAAGGCGGTGCTCATTTTGAACAATTTTTATAGTAAGCAATTATTAATTTTTAATCATAAGTAGATATTTCTTAAGTTTCCAATTTTTTTTGTTTTGTATGTATTTTTTCCTTAAATGCTTGTTCTCTTTTCTCTTTAAATTGCTATTTAAAAAAATGTAAATAATTTGCTTCACACTAGCCGTCAAGACGAATTAATTTAATTTAAGGATTACAAGTTGCTAAAAAACGGAATGCATTGAAATTTGTTTATGCAAATATCTCGATAACCAAGCGAGATATCGAAATCGAACAAGAGCATGTTTTTTATGAATAAAGCACGTTTTTTCCTATTTTCAATACATGATGCCCGTATTTAATAATAATAATAATAATAATGATTTTATTACTATTAGATATTGCACGAAATACAAATAATAAGAAATTAATATTTTAGTAAAAGGCAGAGTTCAGAGGTCTAGAACCTCTGCTCTTCCACTCAACTTATAATGAGGGAGAAATATATATATATATGAAGTGATCAGTCTATTATACACATCCGTGAAAAGCCACAGCGAAAAAGAGTTAACACAATAAAGAAAAAGTTATCAAGTTAAATGCACGTGTTCATAATTGATTTAATCAGTTCAGTTCTAAATTTTTTATAAGAAAACTGTATAAAAGAAAACGGTATTTCTATGTACAAAAAAAATGTTACCCTTTTTATCAAAGGAACAGGGCATAACTGACGCCCTGTATAAGCAACGCCAAAATTAGTTAAAAATTCTTATTTGCCAATTTTAATTGTGCCAATTTTTTTTTTAACTCCGACAGGTTTCAATGTTATTGAAATATTTCATAATAAAATTTTAGCATTGAACGCCCTGTATTTTTGAAACCAGCAACATTCGGATGAAGCATATTTGGCTCATTAGACTTATTTTGGTCACAAGTATCTCCAACTCCGAGATTTCCCAACCTTTCACAGACACCCCGTATATTAGGTGTCGCGACTTCAAGGTACGGCCCTGGCCACCGCTGTAAATAATACACCGCCCCCCCCTCTCTGGCTGCATCGCCTCCGTGAAGGCGGAAAAGAAATGGTGCATTAGAATTTGCACATGTTCGCAGGCACCTGTTCGCGATTGCCGGGAATTGCTCAGATTTACAAACAAATTGAGTTAATCATATGAAAATTTACGGCGAATGCCGGCAATCTGCCCCGGATTTATCCGGTGGGGTAGCCGCTGGCGGCGAAGTGTCACGTTTTTAAAATCTCACCTGCTGAACGTCCTAAATCTGCTCGCCGAATAAGCAAAGACTGTTTAATATGTACGATAATTTCCTGCAGCTTAATCTGCGACCTTTCAAGGATTAAGAAAGCTGCAGTTCTTGAGAAATTGCTTTTAATTTAACAGTGAGAAGCGTAGAGTGATGCAAAGTGGTGAAGTTTGAGATAATTTCGTTTGTTAAATTTTTAATATTCTTTACATGCATTTTAACATACAGTGTGTCCCGCTTAAAACCTCCTGCACCTGATATCTCGAAAATGAAAAGAGATAAATATCTTATACAGTGTGTCCGGAATATGAGTGTCTTTATTTTGTTGTTTGATATATTGTACCAAACGAGACATATCGTACAATTTTTTTGACAGCAAACAAGTTTTGAATATGTGATAACGTCGCTCTCATACCATGTCAGGATTTTCAGGTGTTTGTACATGATAATTACAAATACATCTAAACATATTTACTGTGAATGGTTTCCTTAGAGATCTTTTCACAACACATAATAAAATGTGAAATACTTACAAGTGTACTTATGTTGCTTGTGAAACCATAAATAAACATGTCACACTACTGGTGATGGTTACTATAAATTGTTCAATTCTTGGTTATGTACACTCACAATTATCAAGCAAGCACAGAAAAACGAAACGCCCTAGACACAATACTACTATGACTAATAATACTTTTGGATTAATAACTGCAGGTAATAGATAACAATGTTGTCGTACGTAACAGTACGTTAATATTTTAAACCGAAATTACATTACAGCAGTTTTTACTTAGCCTTAGCTGTGCCTTAATTTGTATTTGGTTTTTTACAAAACATGTTAGAGGTCGTAATTAAATAATTGTAGATGAAAGATTGTAATTTTGGCCCGTGTAAATTCACAGCAGTATTACTGTTGTAAAATTACAATATTAAATTGTAGATGTTTTTGTAATTTTGAAGCATCGTGACTGTTGATAAATCTCAATAGGCTTGTTCCTGCAGCAGTTGCAAACGGTTGGAAACTATCAGAAATGCCCGACCAACTATTTCTTGCGTTAAAAGCACTGGTAACTCGTTCTCAACTTAACTGGCCGAATATTTCTGGCGGTTTCAAACCGTTTCCAACTGCTGCAGGAACCAACCTAATATTACAATTGTGAAATTACAGACGTATTACTGCGGTGAAATTACATTAATATTACTTAAGGTTTGTAAGTGACAACTAGTAATTTCGTTTTATATAATTCCACAGCAATAATACAGTTGCTAAAATACAGACGTATTATTGTTTTCAAATGATATAAATATTACGATTTGTAGAAGATAGCCTATAATTTGTGTCTTATAATATTGCGGTTGTCAAATTACAGAAGTATTGCTATGATAAAATTATAACAATATTACAGTTATAAAAATTGCAACAATATTTCACATTTTAATTGAGAGTCAATTAATACAGGTTATGTAATTTTTATCAGTATTACTGTTGTAGAATTTCCTTAATATTGAATTGTGAAATTACAAAAGTGTTACTCTTATCAAATTACAATATTTCAGTTTGCAGATGAAACCTACCTATTTTGATTTGTGTAATTTCACAGCAGTAAATGTTATAAATTTGCAATAGTACTACAGTGAAACTATAAAAATATTACAGATGGGAAATTACAATATTATAGTTTGTAGTTGAGAGCCAATTATTTTGGTCTATGTAATTTTACAGGTTTTTTGATTTTATATTGCTTTTGTAAAATCACAACACTATTACAGTTGTGAGATTACAAGCCAATTTATATTGTTAATCTTATCATATATGTAACTATATTATGTAATACCAAGTCGTAATAATTAAATTAGATAATACTAGATCTATAAATTATTCGTATTAGTATCAGCAGTAATAACTATTACTGTTGAGAAATAACAATGTTACAATTTGTAGATGGAGGATAATTATTTTGAGGTAGGTAAATTTACAGCAGTATTACAGTTAAAAATTACAACTTATAGAATACATACAAAATAAATTTATATATTTACTTTTCAAAATATCTTATAGGAAATGATTATTGTCAAGCCTGCCAACATTATAGCCTGATCTCTTTGGACAGTCCTATAATATTTAGTGATTTGGTTGTGCAGTATGTGTCTGTATTTGTTTATTTGTGTGTGTTTGTGTTTTTTTTTATATATAATGTATTTCAAGTGTGTTAATAAAGAAATAAACAAACAGTATACATAAATAAATGGGAGTGCAAAGGAAATTATGAACAATTCCATATTTTTAAGTGATCATTTTTTTCTTCTAACGTACTAATGTACTGAAGTAAAATACATCCTTATAACTGAAACTTTCTAGGGGCCAATAAGATTCCGCGATGAAATGATAATAAAATAAGCATGAGGACGTCTTCCGGCGTTCCTCCGTCTCCCGATTGGGACGGGAGGGGTGAGGTGAGGTAGGAAACGGCCCTTAATAAGCTCCCCGAACATAAAACAAAAGTATGCATCGATAACAAGATCCCGGAATACTGACAATTTTCCGGAACGGCGGTCCGCGCCGCGGCGGTATTGGATTTCTTTTTCAATCAAGCCGGCGGTGCAAGTCGGCGTGCTTGGCTTGTTTTTATTGAAAAATTATTCAATTATAAAGTTTTTAAACAGATTGGAAATCACACGGTTCGCTGGGGGATGATTCTCTGAGGTCGGGATTACCGGGGCCTCGTTAGATATCGGGATAAAAATTGCTTCGTCCCGGCCTCGGTTTCGATTTAAATGTAATTTTGGGCGTTTTAATGGAGTGGAGTGGTAAGTTCGACGAAATCGAGACCATCGACTCGTGGAGAAGGTGTCTATGAAGTGCCATTCGGGGCGAGGAGAAACGAGTCTTCTTTCCGTCAAAAGTGAAATTTCTTGACCAGATTTACTTAATTATGACTCCCTATGACATGCAACGTGTGTACAGGGTGATTCAATAAACCTCCAATGGAATTCAAGGGTCGTAATAAGCAATACGTCCTAATAAACATGAAGTCGCAAATGCACAGGGTGTACAGAGTGATTCAATAAACCTCCAACGCAATTCAAGGATCGGAATAAGTAATACGTCCTAATAAACATGAAGTCACAAATGCAAAGAGTTAATGCGTTAAAACTTCAGTAAAATTATGCGTTACCTTCGATAATTCTAAAAGATATTATCCTTTCTGTTTTCTATTTCAAATTTGCCACGTGCAGTTAGCATCTAAAGAGCAAGTTGCATGAATTTTATATTGGTTTGAAATGTATTACGGGGTAATATTTCAAACATCTTGAAAGGTCAGAACATGTGTCTGACGGCAATAATCACATAATGATTAAAATGTTAACATTATAATAAATTGCCATAGGACGTAACAAAACCACGTGGCCGAAAACGCTATATCATTGATGTGACGTTCAGCGCGATTTGTTTCCGTGGATACAGGTGCGGGTTACGGTGTTGGTGATGTAAATCATAGATACGTGGTGGAAATACTGTATAGGTAATGCTATAATTATTAGTAGTGATGTGGTGAATTTATAGTATTGTTAAACGTAACTTATTCCTTTAGTTACAATATAGATCGTGACAATTACGGCGACAATGCTGTTGGGTAAGTATCATATTGATGGTTTTACTTGAGGTAAAAAATTATACCGTCTGATTTCACATACTAAGCTACTTGTTTTAATTTGAAAAATAATAAGTAAAAGTAATGAATAATGACATTTAACATTTATTAATTTTTAATAATAAATTTTTATTGATATTTACTACTGATTTCATTTCTCCTTAAATATTATAAAAAATCCTTATTTATTATTTTTGTTTATTATGTTTTCAGAGTAAAACATGTAATTTAATGTAGTGAAGTCAACAAAATGTTTAAATGCTTCAAATAACATTCATCATGTAAATGATAGGAACAAATACAGAACATGTTATTTGGAATCGGAATGAAGCGCTGAATACAAATGAAAAAATGTAGGTTTGCTTTACCATTGATTTTCTAAACGGCCTGTATACATTCTGGTAGCTTAATAGAAAATTTTAATTGATTCTATACAACTTTACATTACATTTTTTTGTATGAAATGAATCCTACCTGTATTTTCAATTAAACTTACATTAAAATGGTCTTCATACACAAACAACACACCACATATTTCTTTTGTTATGGAACGGTGAAATATAGTAGTCACTGTAGGCTGTATTTGTACATAATGGCATAATAATTTATTTATGTTTTTTCTGTTTTTTTTTTCTTTTTTAGCAATAATGTATGTCCAACTTGCTTTACATATAAGATACATTTAAGGTTTTGTATGCTTGTTAGGTGCATTATGTTATATTATTGTATACCGGGTGTTCCCTCTAAGACTTTCAGTGCGAATATCTCCGAAACCATCATAGCCAGTGCGACGAAATTTGGTATACAGACAGTAGATGGCGCGTAGAATCTGATGATAACATCAATTTTTATACAGGGTGTTCCATTTTCCAAGAAATCGATTTAATTTTGATTTTTTGGTTGTCAGCCCTGCTAAAACTTATGTTTAAATTGAAATATACTTAATTATGAACACATTCTGATAAATAAACATTCAAAAATTTCAAAATTTAACATAAAAAAACGCCTCCAAAAAGTACCCAAATTTCATTGTTTTGTCATGTAAAATGTGTATAGCCTTGAGCCAGACTTACACAGAAGAAACTAACATCGGTGAACGTCAAAACTATGAATTGTCATTGAATTGTCAAATATTAATGGCATGAAGTATTTTATTTTACATAAATAACGCTAAATAATGGATTTAATGCAATTTACGTATGCACAATGGTGTTATTGAGACTTGTCGATAAAAATTTAGACTTGAGTTGAGGCTTTTCGAGCATTGTGGTCGCCGTGCCGGCGCAGTCTACCGCTACAACTAGAGTTACAGCGTGAAGATTGTGTAAAATATCTATGAAAATTTTTAAATTATTCCATTATAATGTAATAAAACTTCAGTAAATTGTTTTTTTTATGTTACTACAGTGTACAATAATAATTAGGTACACGTATTTTTTATGACAAAATAATTTACAAAATTGTGTAAGTACTTAAAGAATATCCCTGTTTTCCAACTGCTGTAATAATTATTGATTACTTATTTAGCAACAAATAAATTCAAACAAAACCATTTCTAAAACTTTTAATTATAATGTGAACGTGTTTGTCGTTGAAAGTCAGATCTGAACCTACCCTAGCCCCACAAAAGAAAATATTACGAAAGCATAACCTAGAAATGATTGATTCTTGTATCCACTTATCCACATATTTCAGCACTGTACTTATGTACTTATGTTTAAGAAGAACTCTACATCTGTAAAATAGTAAACAATGAACTACTATTTCTGTATTTCATGATACAGAACTGAAATAAAGCAACTGGTTTTTGCTAGGAAGAATCACCTGCAAATGTACTATACCCAGTAGGTAGGTACCTATCAAATAGTCGTTTAAAGCTAGATAATAATTTGTAATTGTTGTTGTAATTGTTTTTATCTTTCAGTTATGTGTGTGCAGTGCCACAAATTACATTAAAACAGACACCAGAAAGAATAAGCGAAAAATATTACGGACATTTTCTTGGAAATAATTCTAAACATGGATAATATTATAAACAAGTCTGTAACTCACATTCTTTGAAGAGTATTCTATAAGACATTAAATTCAGTTGTCTGTCGTGGGTTTTAAAATTTCTAAACGAATAAAATTAAGAAAAATAAACTAATTTCATAATTCTATGCACAGTATGAAAACATCTTGTTAGAATATCTTTAAAATGTTGAAAGCTAACTGTTGTTACAACATATACACAACATAACGTAATAAGGTAGGTATTGAACGATGAAATGGCAAGATTTGTTTCTAATCGTACATGCATGTACATTCCTCAGATTGAACGTTGCTCTGTAAATGAAATTAGAATACAGAATAAGTGTTTAATATAAAATCAGATGTAATAATGTAGATACTTAATGTAATTTTATTTTATTGTTAATAAATTAAAGTCTGTATTTGTTGTTTTTTATTCTATTCAAATTATTAAACAGAAATGTTTCAGAAATAATATAAAATTAATTAATACTTAAAGATGAAGGATCAAGTTATTCAATTTAGTTACTAATTAAAAAATAAGCCACAATGTAGGTACGTATTACTTTTTAATTACAATTATGCTGGTTACAACTGAATCATATAATAAAATATAAAAAATCACTCCTTTAATCTTTTTTGAAAATTTTCTTTTGTAAAATAATGTCCAATGTGAGTTAGGGGATTTCTTTATATTATACATCATTCTATGTATAAAATTAATTCTAACAAAATATCTGCGATATTTTTCCTTCATTCTGTTTGGTGTCCTATTTTACAAATCGTTTTGTTTCAATGTAATTTGTGGCACTACACACATACCTGAAAGATAAAAACAATAATTACAAATTACTGTCTAGCTTTAAATGAATTCTTGATTAATTAACAATAAAATAAATTTACATTATTACATCTGATTTTATATTAAACACTTATTCTGTATTCTAATTTCATTTACAGAACAACGTTCAATCTGAGGAATGTACATGCATGTACGATTAGAAACAAATCTTGCCGTTTCATCGTTCAATACCTACCTTATTATGTTATGTTGTGTATATGTTGTAACAACAGTTAGCTTTCAACATTTTAAAGATATTCTAACAAGATGTTTTCATACTGTACATAGAATTATGAAATTAGTTTATTTTTCTTAATTTTATTCGTTTAGAAATTTTAAAACCCACGACAGACAACTGAATTTAATGTCTTATAGAATACTCTTCAAAGAATGTGAGTTACAGACTTGTTTATAATATTATCCATGTTTAGAATTATTTCCAAGAAAATGTCCGTAATATTTTTCGCTTATTCTTTCTGGTGTCTGTTTTAATGTAATTTGTGGCACTGCACACACATAACTGAAAGATAAAAACAATTACAACAAGAATTACAAATTATTATCTAGCTTTAAACGACTATTTGATAGGTACCTACCTACTGGGTATAGTACATTTGCAGGTGATTCTTCCTAGCAAAAACCAGTTGCTTTATTTCAGTTCTGTATCATGAAATACAGAAATAGTAATTCATTGTTTACTATTTTACAGATGTAGAGTTCTTCTTAAACATAAGTACATAAGTACAGTGCTGAAATATGTGGATACAAGAATCAATCATTTCTAGGTTATGCTTTCGTAATATTTTCTTTTGTGGGGCTAGGGTAGGTTCAGATCTGACTTTCAACGACAAACACGTTCACATTATAATTAAAAGTTTTAGAAATGGTTTTGTTTGAATTTATTTGTTGCTAAATAAGTAATCAATAATTATTACAGCAGTTGGAAAACAGGGATATTCTTTAAGTACTTACACAATTTTGTAAATTATTTTGTCATAAAAAATACGTGTACCTAATTATTATTGTACACTGTAGTAACATAAAAAAAACAATTTACTGAAGTTTTATTACATTATAATGGAATAATTTAAAAATTTTCACAGATATTTTACACAATCTTCACGCTGTAACTCTAGCTGTAGCGGTAGACTGCGCCGGCACGGCGACCACAATGCTCCAAAAGCCTCAACTCAAGTCTAAATTTTTATCGACAAGTCTCAATAACACCATTGTGCATACGTAAATTGCATTAAATCCATTATTTAGCGTTATTTATGTAAAATAAAATACTTCATGCCATTAATATTTGACAATTCAATGACAATTCATAGTTTTGACGTTCACCGATGTTAGTTTCTTCTGTGTAAGTCTGGCTCAAGGCTATACACATTTTACATGACAAAACAATGAAATTTGGGTACTTTTTGGAGGCGTTTTTTTATGTTAAATTTTGAAATTTTTGAATGTCTATTTATCAGAATGTGTTCATAATTAAGTATATTTCAATTTAAACATAAGTTTTAGCAGGGCTGACAACCAAAAAATCAAAATTAAATCGATTTCTTGGAAAATGGAACACCCTGTATAAAAATTGATGTTATCATCAGATTCTACGCGCCATCTAGTGTCTGTATACCAAATTTCGTCGCACTGGCTATGATGGTTTCTGAGATATTCGCACTGAAAGTCTTAGAGGGAACACCCGGTATTATTGTATTTCTACATTTATACTTTTTACCTTATCCAGTAATTGGGCATGTGCCTGTTTGAATACGTATTAAATAAATAAATAAATAATTATATCTCTTCCCCTCATTTTAATGACGAGGATTAGTCCAGAAATCGGAGATTTGTGCGGGAGAGGAGGAGGCGTATTATTATTTAGCAGACCGTATTTGGGCCCAGGAGAGACTTTGTTGGTAGGCCCTAATCACTATTCAGTGCAAGAATGGTGGAAACCTGGAAAACCTCTTTAATTAGAGGGGTGATCAATCAATATCTCACATTGACTCAAGCCAACATTCTTAAAAATCATGCAATTTCCCCATTATTTGATGTATAACTGTTATGGACAACAGTAGCGTACGTTTGAGGGAAACGGGAAGGGTTTCGAGAAGTAACAGGGAATTTTGTAGATTGTAGGGCACAAAGAATTGCACGAACAGTGGACAATTAGGAAAATGTTTTACAAGCGGTTGAACAAAATCCTGCAATAAGTACAAGGGGTCTGACAAATAAATTCGGGAATATGAACCAAACTTTCCAAGAGCAGTAAGTATATTCTTATCATCTGCGGAAAGTTCAAGCTCTTTCTGAAGACGATTTTCCAGTTAGACTGCAGTATTCTCAATGGCTAAGCCAAAAAATGCAGAAAATCGGCAGTGTATTTCATTTTGTTCACGGATGAAGCTTCATTTACCAGAAACGGTGTTTTTAATTGTCACAATGAGCATTTTTAGGCGGATGAAAATACATTATTCATGAATCACGTCACCAGCAGCAGTTTTCAATCCTTGGCCACTCCGATCACCCGACTTAAATCTGTGCGATTTTTATCTTTGGGGACATCTAAAGCAACCCACATAGCGAATGAAGCTGCATTAGTGGAACATATTACCAATGCCTGTGAAACAATACGCCAAACACGTTAATTTTTTTTCCTAAACAAATAAAATAAAAATAAACAATTTCCTATACAAAAAGTGTTATTCACTCTAACTTCTATTTTTTCTTGCTGAATTTTGACACAAAATTTAAGACTAATATTTAGAGACGCCAAATATTTTTTATCTAAGTTTCTGAAGATCATTTATATTGTACTTAATGACTTATAAATTTTTGTTTTGTTAAAAATGATAGTTTAACGCTACTAATACGTATACACGTAAAAGTAGGCCTTTACTATACACTGTTGTGTCCTTAATCTCATCTCAATATCTCGATTGGTTTTCGACAATGCAGACTATAATATTTAAGACAGAAGATTTTAACCAACATGTATCTCTAAAACGAGGCATTACCTGACCCATATTTATTATATACTTTTTTTCTGTGAAGTCTCTGAATTCTCTTTTATGTTTGCACAGTTCTATAAATTGGCAAGGAATTATTTGTTAATGTCTTTATATTTTATTGGTAGGAATATCCAATTAAATAAAAAAGTAACAAAAAATGCCACATATAAATAACCACACACAATAAATAATTGGAATACGAAAATGAAGAACTCTTTGTTAACTGCACATTAGCAAAAGAATTTGAAATGGAAACCAAGGAATCGACAAGGAATTAAGATAGTACCCATCTCCGGAGTATCTTGTGGAAGTACAACTAAGTAAGCCCCTCCGTTATATGGCACGGTCGCCCGGAAATCTCCTCATCTTGAGGCGCGCCACGTATCCCTTAATTAATCAAATAAGAAGTGTCGTGTATCTAAGAAGAACGATAGAACTCGGCGAACATATTGTTAATATGAGCGATATATAAGACGGCTTCGCGAAGACGATACGGGGGCGGCACGAGAGGCCCAGAAGGCGACACCCGATGTAATGAGTTCTGGAGGTAGTAGACGGGCATGTGTTGCATCCTATATAGACGTAAATAGAACGCCTTCCGCTTCCTAACTGATCGCTGATAACTAGGATCGGACGGCTTCGCGTCTTTCTAGAGGCGGCTTCTGTTCGTAAAAGCATTTAAAAAATCGAATTAAAAAACAACAATAACTATTCATATATAATCACACTCAGTATAAGTAACACATTAAATATAAGCTTAAATGGCAAGGTCAAATATACAGAGTGAGTCAGAAAGAATGGGTCAACATTAATCTGGAGCTACTAGACACCAAAATATTATATTTGAGCTCATCATGCCCTATACGAATGTCGCTGGTTTAATAATTGAGAAAGTTCTGATAGCATAACTGAAAATTGGTACTGGTTTTTTGATGTGAAAATTACAAATTTGAAGCTCATTTTGACCATATTATTTAAGCAAATCAAAACATATAAACTTTTTTAAAACATTAGAAATTTACAATAACGTTCTATTCTATATAAAAAATGTACTCCTGTTAAGGTTGCCAAACTTTATCGCTTTCTGTTATTTGTATTTAAAAGTTTCAATGTCTTTTGTGGTGATTTTATTCTCAAAAGATGAAAATAACAATATCAGTTATTGATAATAGTAATAATAACAAACCTAAAATCAAATGCGATCTAAACAAGAGTACATTTTTATGTAGAATTACAGAGAAATTTCAGAATAAATTTTAAACTTTGAACACCCTGTATTTTTTAAACCGTATATGGCATGATGAGCTCATACATAATAGTTTTCTGTCTAGTATCTCCAGCTTACTGTTGACCCGTTCTTTCTGACTCACCCTGTATATTTGACCCCTTGCCATTTAAGCTTATATTTAATTTGTTACTTATTCTACGCAAAATTAATTTCTCCATCATAAGTTTCAGTCAAGCATATCAGAATAGGATTACCAAAAAAGATGAGTTGCAAAAAAACTGCGCCCTCTACGATATGCGGCACTACTTACTCCTTCGCAATGCTTGCACCAAAGTTTACAGAATAAATATATAAGTTGTTTCACTCCCGAACACGCCCCGCCCTACCAATTCCGCTCTCTTCACCCTTCTCGGGGACCGTTTGGTACCCAGGATCCTACATGGTGGCCGACGCTAGAACTGTAACGTGTTTAGTGCGATCGATATAGTGTGAGACAAAAAACCTTGAATATCTGTTAGTGTTTATTTTATTTTATTTTTCTGCCCCTGATATATTGTACTGTGAATTATTGTCCCTCAAGACGCGGTTTTTCCTTTTTACATTGTCGAAGGTATGTATTTTATATTTCATCAACTAATATAAAGAAATAGGTCACGATATAAAATTTTACGCGGTACGTCGATAAAAATTAGAATCTTCATTTGAAAGATTGTCCTGATCAATGCTATATAAAAAAATAGAATATGAAGCAGACATTTTTCAAATGAAACATCAAACATTATTTTTGTATGAAGCAACAAGTAAGTTCTTTGTACTGGTATTTATTAAAAAAGTGTAATATGCAATAATTATGTAAGTAGGTACTTACTTGCGTCCTGTAAATTTTACACTGAAGCATTTTTTGTTCAATCAGAGTTTCCGATAATATCAAAACTATATTGGAGTCAAATTTTCAAGATGCTGAAGTTCAAACTGGTACAGTGATTCTATGTGATACCAGTGCACAAACAGTATATAATAAAAATGGTATGTACAGTAACATCTTTAAATAAATTAAAATAATTTGTCTCAAATTAATTAATATACGTATAGAAATACCCAAATCACTAAAATAATATTAAGTACTAAAAAATGACCTGGACATAGTTATACATTGGGTTTTCATTTAAGTAATTTTTAAATTTATTAAATTGCAAAACAAGAATATAATGCATTTTTATTATATTTCAGATCAAAACTGCCAAACGTCGTGTAGGAGTCCAATAAAAAGAGCAAGTAAAGATCTATATGCTGTAGCATTTGTAACTTATAAACAATATAAATTATATCCTATTTTAGTTTTAAAATATGTATATATTTTTTTAAATATTTAAATAAACATTTTATTGCAAATTTTCCTCATGGCTTTATTATTTTTTATATAGTAGAGTGCGTATATATTTTATTTTAAAATTTACAAGAGAATATATACGACTTCCAAGATTATCTAACAAAACTTTATACATTTACTTATAATCGTTTTATAATA
Source organism: Monochamus alternatus (assembly GCA_037114965.1). Lineage (NCBI taxonomy): Eukaryota > Metazoa > Arthropoda > Insecta > Coleoptera > Cerambycidae > Monochamus > Monochamus alternatus. The sequence goes on along the minus strand of CM073434.1, from coordinate 16,213,265 downwards.
TTTATATTTATTACATTACAAATATTTTATTTATATAATAAGCAGCCTTACATCACACATTTAGAATATCCCTCGTATATAAATATTTTCCAATTGGAAAGAAACTACTTGTTTAAGTCCCTCGTAATTGGCCATTTTGTGCGACAGTATTTATGTGCGGCGGTACGGCTTTGATGTCAAAACATCAAAGTGCCGACAGAGAGTGGTGTAACTTATATTTATTCAGTAAACTTTGCTTGTACTTATCTAAGATATAACTGTACCAAATTTGAATGTGATTGGACGTTTCGCTTCTTAGTTACGCCCATAACAAAAAACAATTTTTTTTTGAAGCCCTGTAACTTCTAAACGAGGCACTTTAGGACTAAGCTAAGTTTATCTAAATCCGTTCTATTTGATCACAGGAAGCTATGTTTAAGCTGGGTCTCATTGCTTTCCGGACACCCTGTAAAATATATGTTTATTTCATAACACTTACGAGCCCCTTCCCATTTCAGTTGGCCCACCTACTGAAATATTAGTTTTTTGGCCAGCACCAAAACATAACAAATACTACAGGTTGTTTTCAGGCCCCAAAGTAATTAGCAGAGTATATTAAATAATGTCCAGTAAAAAATACCAAAGTCCTTGCTCTCTATTTAAATTTGCAAGGAAAAGCAAAAATTTTGTAAATACAGCAAATCAACCTATGTTTGTTCTGGTACAAAGGATGCCTATAATTCAAAGATTGCTGTGGAAAACTGACACCGTGACAGTTGCTAATATTCATATAGCTGTCAGTACGCATTTAGTATAGCTTCAAGTACTTAAGTTGTTGTGTTTTTTTAAAATGGGTAGAGGAAAGGTTATTGATGAGAAAATTCGTTCACTTATTATTAAATTTTTCAATTCCGGCAAATCAAATTCGGAAATTGCAAATTTATTAGAGTTATCGCGGTATAGTGTAAGAAACATAGTTAGACTGTATAAAAATACCGGCTCAGTTGCTGCAAGGCCCCAATATATTAAAAAAAGCAAAATTACAAATATGGATAGACGTTCGTTGAAGAGGATTATCCAGAAAAATAGGCGAGCTAATTACTTAGAGCTAAGTGCTCTATGGAGTGACGCTGTTGGGAGACGAATTTCGAGATCCACAACGCACAGGGAGGCTCATAAAATGGGTTTTGGCACTTATAAGGTAAATTTTTTCATAAGCAAAATTGCGGTAGGAAAATAAGAAATGACAATATTTTGCTTTAGGCCAAAGAAAAGCCGCTTTTAACACTGCAGCAGAAGAAAAATAGAGTAAGGTGGGCAAGACAACATAAGGATTGGACAACTCAGCAATGGCGTGCAATACAATGGAGTGATGAGTGATTTGAAGTGTGTGTTGGAGACAGTCGCAGTCGAGTTATTCGAAAAAAAAATGAGGCGTTTCATCCGGACTGTCTCAAACGAAAGGTGAAATTTCCTGCATCAGTCATGATCTGGGGTAGCATGTCAGCTCAAGGAGTGGGAAAACTTCATTTTATTGACGGCATTGTGAATACGGACAAATATTTAGCCATTTTGGAAGAATCGCTCTTACCGATCATGGAAGAATGCTTGACATCCCGCCAAGAATTTGTGTTTCAGCAAGATGGTGCAGCATGTCACACCTCAAAGAAAGCATTAAAGTGGATAAAGGATAATGGTATTGCACTTTTAGAATGGGTTTCTAGCAGTCCGGATCTATCACCAATAGAAACTTTGTGGCATGAAATGAAAAAGGTGCTACGAAAACATCCTGCTAGAAATATCCCTGAGCTGAAGCAAAGACTTCAGGAAATATGGGATTCTTTTACACCGGAATTATGTTAAGGCTTGGTTAATACTATGCCCCAACGAATTGCGGCTGTAATAAAAAATAAAGGCGATGTTACCCAGTGGTGAATTTTAAAATTGTTTTGTTAGTTTTACGCTACTTGTTCTTATTTTCTCTATTTGTCTTTATTTTCTGTTAGATATTGGTTTTCGTTGCTTCATATTTATTTATTATGTTTAAAATACTGTTTAAGAGATAAATAAATTTACAGGTTAATGTTGTACTTTTATTTTTGCTTCATAAAAACAAAATTTCTGCCAAATCCTATGGTGGGCCAACTGAAATGGGAAGGGGCTCGTAAGTACCTACATTTTAAATTAGCACTTATAAACGGCAATTTAAAGTATCACTTTGAAATGGCACATTCATAATTGTTAGTTTAAATAATTATTGGTAGCCGTAGTTTTAAGTGTAGTCAAGTGTCAGTTTAAATGACACATATATAATTAAATGCCAGTTTAAAGTGCCAGTTTGATTAAATTTGTACTTACAATTTTGAAATGGCACACTCATAGTTGTTAGCTTAAATAATTATTGGTAACCGCAGTTTTAAAGTACTGCATAAAATTTAGTCGAGTGTCAGTTTAAATGACATTTATACATAGTTAAATGTCAGCTGAAAATGTCAGTTTGATTAAATTTGGTTATAAGGTTCAGTTTAAAGTACCACTTTGAATTGGCACATTGATGTTGATTGAAAGACTTATTGATAACCGCTGTTTAAAATGCTAGCATGCATAATGTCTATTTGAGTGTCGTTTTAAATGATACACACATTACACAGTATACATAATGCAATAATTTAAAATATCATAATGCTGATTTTAAGAGACAGTAACTAATTCTTCCTAACACTCCAGTATAATTAAATAAAGTAGATATACTTAAATATACCTACCTGCTTATGTAAAACTTGTTACATATTCCAAAATTAAACGATATTCTGTTGATGAGAAAATTCTATAAGCATTAGTTCGCAAATAATTCGTTACCAAGAGCAAAATGTTTAAGAAGTTACTAAATAAAGAACAGAAAGAATAGTGTTTATAAAAATAGATCAACCACTATTTTAGAAATTCAAAATAGAATACAGGAATATTTACATTACATAAACAAACACCTAAAAATGATGCATAATTGTTTAAGTAATTTGGAAAAACGATATAGTTTAGCATTCTCTATATTAGAAAAATAAAATTTAATTATAGAATTCCTTAATCATCAATATATTGCGAACACTAAAGGATGACCTATTACATGCTTATACCAATGCAATCAGGAAAAAGTGGAGAATTTATAAATACAATACTATACAGGGTGTTTCCTAAGAAAAAATCAAGTTAATACTACTATATCATTAATGCGATGCTCAACTGTTTTATTTGATTAAAAAATTGAAATCTTTGTGAAAAATTACTCAATGAATGCAGATTACAATTTTCTGCTACCGCCTGTACAAGAAAATGATACTTTAAAGTGGATTTTACATATAAATATCCAGATTATATTTTTTCCTCTTGGAAGTTCTTGCCGTATGTTTGCCTTAATTTTTATCGGTACCCCGGCAATTTTCATTCGAGATGAGGACGCACCTCGCCACCCTCGATTAAATATACAAATTATGTGTCTTAAAGCGTCCCATTAGAGTGGGCCCCGCAAGGAGCGATATTCCCAAAATGCCGATATTAATTCCTGTTATTTTTTTCGTGTTGAAATTAGGCGTGAATAGGGCAGAGCGGGCGGCCCATCAACGGCGGCGCAAAGTAGGCGTTCGCAACTGTTGAGAGCGGTAAAAAAGACAAAACGGCAAAGAAAAATTAGCAAATACAAATACAAAGTACTGCTAAAATATAATTCCGCCCCGATACATCTACCGGGACATATTATCATTAGCTATGTAAAATTGCTCCGGTTCGTTTCGGCCCCACGTCGGGCGCCAGGCGTCCTCTTCCCGCCAGTTTTTTCGATTCGGAGTCAGAGTGGGACGGAGCGCCTCAGGTTTCGTATCGCGGGGATGCCTGCCTGCTGCCGAACTCTCGTAATGCCCTTGGGAAGACGAAATAATTACGGGAGCTCAAGTTAAAACTCGAGAAAAATTGTGGACCATTTTTATAATCATTCACCTTTCTGGAAGAGAGTCAGACTGTGCTCTGCCCTCTCTTTAAGCGATACGGTCGACGGGAGGGATTGTTTTTCACCGGAGGGATAATTAGATAGTTCTTTTTGTGTGTATGAATTGACTATGTGTAGTAGTAGTCGGAGTCATGTTTTACTGTATACAGGGTGTCCGGAAACTCTACGCAAAAAATTTAGGGGTGAGATTATTTGAAAAAGTAATGTGTCAAGTTTATGTAACATTTTTTCGAAAAATCAATAATAACATAACTTGAATTATTTTTTAAATTGTTTTTTTTTAGATAACTTTTTTATTTGGCATAGGTATTTGTTACTTTTATAGAAATTAAGTTTTAAATAAAATATTTCTAAAATTGCAGCGCTCTAAATACGATGAGGTACGTGCTTAGTGAAGAAATAATCATAAATGTTTGTCTTTAATTTTACTGAAATTTTGATGGCATTTCCTTAAAGATCGAAAATTTATCTAAAAATTTGATAAAAAGCCGTTTGCAAGGAAATTGACATATATTTTTTTTTTAGACAAACTAACGGATCTCATTTCTTTTACGATGTAAAAAAGTGTACTTTGAAATTAAATAATAGCTGTCATAGTATTGTCTTCACCACAGAATAAATATATTACAGAGCGGAAACAAAAAATCAAAGTCAAAATCCTTTGGTGCTCGCCGCTATAATTTCATGACTTTGTCCCTTTAAATTGGATACTACCAATGCTGGTAGCATCCAAGTTTCAAATATTTACTTAGTTTGGCTGAATGCGCAGTTGTCATTGTAATTGGTTAAAACTATTATAGCGCACATATTGAAGTTGTCTGGCATTTCAAATATAATTATATTGCGGTTTTCAAAGACTAAATTACTATGCTCAATTGAATTTCGTTATTGAGCTTTACAGATTTATTAGCCACTTCGATTATATAATAAATTTAATAAAATAGTAAAACATAAATGAGTAAAAAAAATCCTAAAATAAGATTTTATGATGTATGAAATATTCATGTATAAAATTTCAATAACTTTTTGTAATTTAAAATGTTCTATTTTTGGAGAACTACAATGTTTACATTAAATGTTAAAATATCAAACATCTGGACAAATCAGAAAAATTGTATACTATTGTATAAGTAACTGTGTCATTTTAACGGGGTTGTCACTTTTCAGGACATCTTCACTTCCGTAGGCCTTAATCCAAGTGTGACACCTATAAATATGTACACTTAGATAATAATAAATAATATGTAGTTTTTTTGCAATATCAGTACTATGATTTTTCATGAGAAGCTACGAAATCTTGGTAAGATGCTTGCCAATGTTGCTGAAGTTCCAAATTTGTCTGATTCTTCCATTTCTGGTCATTGCTCCCGGCGATCCTCCGGTAGTTTGTTGGCAGACTCTGGTACTAATCTTACTACAATTATTAAGAAGCACGGTGGCACGGAAGTCTAGTACAGTACGGAAGGTTATACAGGGTGAATTTTAAATAAGTACAAATATTTTAACCAGCAGTACAGTTCACTGTGTAAAATAGTCAAAATCAATAGTAAAAAGTCAAATTTTAAATTAATTTTGTGATTTTTCTTTAGAAAACTTGTTGAGAATCGCTGATCCGACTCCGATATTAAGATTTTTAAGAGTCATGTGTATTCCATTGTCATTATTACACTAATGTCTTGGAATAGGCTTCTAGGAAGTTAATAACTCAATGTTTTAGATATATTAAAGAATGATTGAAATATGTTTATTTATAAAAAATATTAATAGTCAACTCCTCACGTTCGCCATTGATATACTGCACCAATAAAGTATATTCATGCATCCAAGTACTTGAAATCGACAATATAATCCATTTTTACTACACTCCAACTGATTTATCACAATAAGTACTATAGTTATCAATATCACTGCTTATCAAATATTCTTTTAGCATGTCAACCTTGAATAATGCGCCATATTTTACTTAACGATGCTGTATTTCACCAAATATTTTAATTAAATACACAAGACACCTAAGAGAAAACACTGCCCGAGAAAATAATAAAACGATTTAAATACGTTTTATTATATATACGTTAGTGCCGCAAATCTTAAAACAGGTGCGTCAAACAGTGCATTACTTAAAGAAACGATTAGTTTAGTTCGGTTTCAGAAGACGCAAAAGTATCTCATATTAACTTTCAATTTACGTGTATTGAAATTATCAAATTTCTTTCCACAAATATTACATGTTTTGTTTCCCCTTTGCCCTGGACCAATGCACCGATATCAACATAACCTCTCCATTTAGCCTACTGCCCATGACGCCTCCTGTTACCTGTGCTTAAATATTTTACTTTATCTTCTCTTAGTATTGAAGGCATACATTAAGCTGGTTATTTTGTTATTCCATTTTTAAATTATAAATATTTATCATCGATTTGTATATTTGCATTACCTACATAAACACGTCGCTTGATTTAAATGTCAACTCCTTGAAAAAAGTATTACCAAGACAATAAACAAAAATGATGCATACGAGCCCTAACAACTAAATGTTCGGACGGACTATTATATTTATAATTAAAAATTGTTTTTGAGTACTACATCTGGAATTTAAAAAATCTACATAAACTTAATTATTAAATCAAGTGTTTTGACCAATAAATCATTCATTATTTTAATAATTATCGATTTGCTGGCTTTGGCAAATAGTTTAAATGTTTATTTAACGAAATTTGCTGACAACTTAATGTTCGGACAAAGATTCTTTTCATCAATGAAATACAAGCAAGCTCTGAAAAAAAATGCCATCTGTCACCATGGCAAAATTAATATATTTTTATGACATTAGCAATAGTGCATTCGCGAACAAAATGGCTCGCGGAGTTGCTACTGATAAAAAAGTGCGTGAAATCATAATAAGACAATATGCCAACGGAAAAACTATGGGAAAAATAGCAAAAGACCTCAATATTGCCAAATCGACCGAGGGAGAGGTAATAAAAGCGTATGGGGAAACGGGATCCTTTGATGTCCGCGGCAAAAGTTCTGGGCGACCAATGATTGTAACAGAAAGGAAAAAAAGGGTTCTTGTTAAAATTTGCAAGCAACAAAGAAGGGGTACGGTACGGGATATTCAAACACGATGGAATGAAGAAGCAGATTTAAATGTTTCAAGGGAATGTTGCAGACAGTGGATACACAAATCTGGATATGGATTTTATAAAGTAAATATTATTTGTGATTGAAATACAAAAAATTGTAATAATTAGCTCAGCGCACTTTAAAGCAATTCACATTTTTAGGCCAAAGAAAAGCCACTGCTCACTGACATACAAAAGAGAAAACGTCTTATTTGGGCAAAATCAATGGACCAAAGAAGACTGAGCTAAAATTATTTTTAGTGATGAATCCAAATTTGATGTTTGTGTTGGCGATTTTCGGAAACGGGTGATAAGAACGAAATCTGAAGCATTTCATAAAAATTGTATTAAGCGTACAGTAAAGTTTCCACAGGGTGTTATGATTTGGGGCTGCATGTCCACTAATGGTGTAGGCAGGCTTGAGTTTGTAGATGGCACCATAAATGCCCAAAAATATCAAGGCATTTTGGAAAGAAACTTGTTGCCAAGTACGATGGAGCTTTATGAACATGGGAATTTCATATTTCAGCAGGATGGGGCATCCTGCCATACAGCTAAGAGTACCAAAAAATGGTTTGGGGACAATCAAATTAGTGTCTTGTCCTGACCCTCGAGTAGTCCCGACTTAAATGTCATCGAAACACTATGGCATCACATGAAAAGATCCTTAAGAAATAGCCCCCAGCGATCAATTCCAGCACTTAAGGCCAAAATCCAAGAAATTTGGTATGCATTTACCCCACAATATTGTAAATCTTTGGTGGATACTATGCCAAAGAGGATCAAGGCGGTAATAGATGCCAAAGGGGACGTTACATCCTATTAATTTCCCTAAGAACGTTCTTTAATTAAGATTGTCCGAGCATTTACTTGTCACTTTATTTTGTAGTTTGTTGTTAGATATTTAAAGAAATAATTTATGTTTGGAGTAAACATTGTTCTGAAAAGATTATAACTTTTGTTTTATGACAATAATTGGTATAGTTTCAGCAGAAAAAATTCTAATTGAATTCAAAATGGAAACTGAATATATTTGGAAAAAATAAACTGTCGTCCGAACATTTAGTTGTTAGGGCTCGTACAATTACAAGTTACAACGTTACGTTGGTATTGAAATCATCAGCGAATTCTGAGAAAAATCAGGCTTTTAGATAGTCGTTAATGAAAGAGAGTATTCGACATCTAACGGTCAACAGTACGTACTCGCGAAGGCCTAAATGACATGACGATAATTCCCGCATTTTATTTTTAATTATTGGGATGTTAACAAGGCTCATAAATTAAAGAGAGCATAAAGTTCGACAAGGGATCGGGCTGGGCCCCCGTGGGTTTTCACCTATTTATCAGACAATACTTTATAGGCCATAATTTGTTATTTCCATTAGTAGTTACACCGTTACAGGTGGTAATTATCCATTTATCAAACGGTTTATCATTGATACGAACGCGATCAGTTTAATTAAAATTTAATTTTGTCGCGACGCGAATAGTTCTTGCTTGATTTATGGCCGACACGGGACAGCGGAAAAAATTATATGTATAGGAAACGCCGGGTGAGCGATGTTTACTATTGCCTGTGGGTCCCAAGGGACCTGAACTGACAATGTAAATAAAAACGAACAGTAGTGGTATAATACTTATTTACGTGCGTTAATTATTATTTTTTTCCATTATTTCCTGATATTTATACAGTTTACAACGCCGAAAACTTGTCACTTTCGATATCTTTTGATGGAAAAATGGATTATTTACGTTACAAGGCCGGGAAATGGTATATTAAAGTACAAGTCTAGATGTTTACGGACGAGGCGACGAAGGAGCCGAGTCAGGAATTTCTAGACGAATACTTTAATGACATTTCACGGCCGTGTATCGTACAATGTTTTATTTCATACTGTGTTGTATTAAAAATTAAATTTTAATGTTTTATTTTACATAACTTGCCTGTATGTAGATGTTAGCGTGGTTTCGATTCTTGTTTTATCGCATAGCTTTTGATTTAGCTTAGTGATGTAAAAACAAAAATAACAAATATGACAGTTTGTCATCCCGTGCGTATTTTGTGATTTTTCGTAAAAAATGGAACAAATCGAGCTAAAAGGTGCTGAAGCAACCAGTAAATTGATGCCGACGTCTTCTGCTCGTTATGAGAAGGAATACCAGCTCTTCAACGTGTGGAGAAAAACCTATAAGGTGGAAAACGGCCTGAATGAGAATATCCTTTTGGCGTACTTCTTGGATATCTCCAAAAAGATGAATCCTGCGACAATGTGGGCAAAATATTCGATGCTCAAGTCTATGCTGATGGTAAAAGAAGGAGGTGATATTTCAAAGTATCCAAAACTGGTGGTTTTCTTAAAAAGGCAAGCAGTTGGTCATCAGGCAAACAAATCAAAAGTTCTAACAAGAGAAGAAGTTAATAGATTCATGAAGGAAGCCCCTTCAGATGAGTATCTTTTGATGAAGGTAAACAAGTTTAACCTTTTCATTAGTTTTGAATTAAACAATGTGCATCTTGAATGATATAGGTACTCAATGTCAATTAATTACAAAAAATACATTTCTTGGTTTCGTTAGTCGAAATTTCATCAATTTGACAATCAGTTTTAAACCATTTTCTGTATTGTTACAGGTAATCGCAATGATAGGCATTGCTGGTGGTTGTCGGCGAGAAGAGTTATACCATATGACCCTAAAAGACATTGAAGATTGTGGCACCAAACTAATTAAAACCATTTCCATTTCTAAGACGAATTGTAGTTTTATAGAGAAAATCTTTTAAAAATGTGAATATTGTGTTTTTTTAAAGTAGTCCGGGAAGTAAACATTTTCCGGACTCATTACAGTACAGTATGAAATAAAAATGTTTTTTATACAGTTTTTATTTGGTAGGGTCGAAAGGCTAAAAGTGAAACATCAAATATATTTAAAACAGGACTGACAATTCTACTTATTCTAAATATTACGAATAGTCGAAAGTACTGGCGTGTGGTATCGTGTTTCTACAATATGGTTTCAAATTTTTAAAGAGTTTGTACAATAAAATTAGTACAGATTGTCAGACTTATGCGATTCTAATAAAATCGAAATAATGGGTTTAAAATGCAACTCGGATATAAGTCAATGCAACAACTACTTTAAATCCAGTTTGTAAGTGCTTGCGCCATACGGTATATGAAGTATATCTTGATGGCATGTGAATTTATAATTTTCTTTTATTTGGCACCTATGAGTTCGGCGGTTACTGTTTAGATGGCGTCCGCTGCGAGTTTTCAGTTTAGTTAGTTTTTTGTTTGTTTTTTTTTTAAATTTTATATCAGTAGTAGCTCATTTTCGTTAGAATGAGTGTCAATCTAGTAATAAATTAAAATTAAGCTTTAGATTAGTGAAAAGGCGTCACTTCTTTCCAAATCCTTTTTCCCTCTTCCTATTTACCTTTTAACGCCAAGTGAAATCCTGGGCGAGCCAGCGTTGTTGGTAAGTTCTATCCAAACAGTCCATTTTTTATAAACAGATAATTAGTATATTACTTCCAAATTTTGCGGAAAAATAGAACAGTAAGTTTTGATTCAAAATCAAGAAGCAAAGGCATTGTAACCTGGCAAACTTGTACAAAATTGAGTTTCCGTTTTTATATATTCTTGTGAAAATAGTGGTGTTGATTGAAATAATGGTGATTCAGAAACAAAAAACTTGCCTCTTGAAATTGAAAAAGCTGCTGCAACTGTAGTAGCTTCACTTTTACCAGATAAATGGAGAACCAAGTACGAACAATTTTATAAACGAAAATATGAGGCAAAAGAAAAGTTACTATTAGCATTTTTTAAAGAATTATCCAAGAATTATAAATCATCTAGTCTTTGGGCTCTCTATTCTATGCTGCGGTCTACAACGTGTACGATTTTCTGAAAAATCAATCGGTGGGATGCAAACCAAAAAAGTGAAGAATATTAATGAGAGAATGTTTCAAAATTTTTACAAGATGCCGATGACACAAAATTATTGGTAGCAAAGGTAAGAAAAAGAAAATGTTTGCTATTTGGAATTCATAAATGCATAATTTAAGGTTGCCTTAATTATTGGACTTGGAGGTGCATGCACGAGTTTACTAATTTGCTGTTAGAAAACGTAAAAAATGAAGGAAACATTTTTCATATCGGATACGAAAACCAAAGTTTCCCGAGAATTCTTTATCACTGCCGGAAGAATCCAAAAAAAAAATAATAATAATAATAATCTTTATTGTCCTTCAAAAAATACCAAATACAAAATGTATACATGGTGTACAGGACTAGTCAATACAGTAATCTTAAAAATAAAGTCTTGTACCTAATGGTCAAAGTATTAAAAGGTTAAAAACTGAAGTATTCATTTATCATAGAATGCATGCTCCAATAAGAAATCAACCAACGTTTTACTAAAACGACTGGTATTTATTAATTGCTTAATATAGCTAGGAAGTTTATTATACAATTTTATTCCATTGTACATTGGACTTGATTTATAAACAAACTGTGTTGTGGGATAACCAAAGCATCACAGTTTCTTGTACTATAATTATGGTTAAAGTTGTTCGTTACAAATAATGAAAAATTATTTTTAACAAAAGTTAACACTTCCAATATATAAATGCATGGCACTGTAAGTAATCTAAAATATTTAAATAAATTTTTACATGAATGATAATTGTTTACACCTGCAATATTTCTTAAAATTCTTTTCTGTAATCTAAAGATTTTTATCATTTTATACGAAGATCCCCAAAATAAATTACTATACCTTACTCTAGAATAAAAATGACCATAATAGTAGTTAAAGAGTATTTTTTGTGATGTCAATTTTTTTAATCTGTATAAAACATAGCAAACAGATGACAATTTTGAATGTGAGTTATTAATATGGTCAGTCCAGTCCAAGTACTGATTTATATGTACTCCTAAAAATTTTGTTGTGTCCGTTTGTTTTATAGATGTGCCATTCATTTTTAATAATCTGCTTTCAGTTCTTTCCGAAGATTTGGATTTAAATATTATGAATTCTGTTTTGGAAACATTTATAAATAATTTATTGCTACTGAACCAGTTGAAAAAAGTATCTAAAACGCTTTGACTCTGCGTAATAACATTATTTTCGGTGGAATCCACACAGATAAAAGATGTGTCGGCAGCAAATAGTGTCAAATTATTTGAATTAACTATACTGGATATATCATTTATAAAAATAATAAATAATAAAGGTCCAAGCACCGATCCTTGAGGTACCCCACACTCTACACTTAATTTATCAGACCTACAGCTTTCAATTTGTACAATTTGACTTCTGTGTGTAAGATATGAAGTTATCCAATCATGGATCTTACCTTTGAAACCATACATATATAGTTTATCAAGCAATAAATTATGATCTACAAGATCAAAAGCCTTACTCAAATCCAAGAAGATACCAACACATTTATTCTTTAAATTTAAATTATGAAGACCTGTCAAAAAGTTAATTATTGCAGATTTGGTTGATTCCCCTTTTGAAAACCAAATTGACTAGATGATATTATTTTATATATATGAAGTCAGAAAATGAAATATTTTATTAAATATCACTCTTGTGTGAAATGTGAATATGGTCCAAGTAATAGGAAAATACCTCGCCCTGCGTCCTAGTCATGCCGATCATGGAAGATTTTTTGTTGGTTACAGTGGTAAATGCATGAAACTTCCTGTTAGTATAAATAATTTTACTGTAATGCCAAAGAAGATTGCTTTTTTTCAATTTATCGCAGCCTCAACAATCTTCAGGGCACATCTAGCCAACACAGGAGCAGACCTTCTAACTATAAAACGACATAGCGGTTGGAAGTCCAACACCGTGTGTGAAGGCTATATTGATACGTCCCTTGAAAACAAGAAAAAAAATCTCCACAAAAGTTCTTGGAGGAGAGATTGCCGTCATTGAAGCTACTTCAAGTGCTTACAAAACAATTTTTAACAATGTTAATACAAATACAAACCAGCTGCATTTATTTGGTATTAATCTTACGAATGGCCATTAAGCAGTGATCTCTTTAATATTTTACTAGTAGGGTAATATGTCACCTTACTATACTAGTGGTGTAATGACCTTCATTATTCAACTGAAACAGTGTCAAATAAATGCTGTAATGAGGCTCTTATAAAACTGTTGTAGATAAAAGTTGCAATGTTGCATCTAAAATTGTAAAAGTTTCAGATACTGTTTCTTTTTTACACTACATTACAATATCTACATATTCCTTATTATTAGCTTTTGTAGATCGATATTTTACTGTATTATAAAGGTATTTTAAGTAATATAAATCAATTAATGAAGTCATATGTATGTTCTCTGGTACCAAAATCTGTAAATATTTAAGATAAAAATTAATCTAGCTAAATTTAGTAACAAAAAAGAATTACCTCGTATAATGAAATTATTAAATGGTTTAAAGAAAACTCACAATCAGCCAGAATATAAGAAATTTGCTTCTTCAGATAACTCCCTTTATTGCCCTGGAGTTTCTGGCCATACAGATAAAAATGAAGTTAGTCCGGATTTCGGGCCATAAAGAAATCCCTGACAACAAACAGACTGACCAGTTAGCTCTACTTGGATCTGGGAGATAGTATTAACAGCACCCTTAATAAATGGGCTGCCAAATATTGGGATGGAATTGGAGAAAGGAAAAAGGATGTTGGCAAGCCCATGACCTTTCCGATGGACGAAATAGATCTAGAACGGTGTGGCTGCTGATCCTTAGTCGAAGGTCCCTGAACCAAATGGTGAGGAATCTTGACAGGTCACTGCAGACTCAGAAGTTTGATAGGGATAGAAAAGGATTCTTTATGCTTGGAATGTGGAGATGGGGAGGATGGGGCACTACGACTTTTGGGAGACTAAGATGTAAGATCTTCGACGCCTAGGAACTGCAAAGGGAAAATATGAGGGACCTATCATAGATCGTGACGTTCTTTAGGGCGTCAGGTAGGTTCGAGTATGGCCGAAAGCAGTTAATGGAGAAGTGATGGAATGGATATCTATTACTACTGTGTATGTGATCCTGACATTATCTGTTTTTATTAGGCTTTCCAAATACGTGGTTAATATTATTGAACATTATAACTGAATCACATATTATAAATATTTGCTAGAAGATTTAATCTTTCATAGTTTCTTCTGATGAAGAGGCTTCAAAAAGTTTAAATCGACAACTACCTCGGAAATTTTTGACTCACTGTAACAGCATTTTTATGATTCGTATTTATTTAGATCCGATTCGCCTTTATCAAACAGCTGTATTTAATATTGACTTCCCCTTTTCTTTCTTTTCGTGGCTTACTGTTCGATCTACATTGGATACAATGAACATTAAGATAATAAAAATTCTATTAATGGAGAGTCCTCAGCATTATTTTGTTATTGTCTACAAGAAAGGTACGTAGAGACCCCAGAAGCAATGCTCATTTAATACGTAATTTAGGTATTGTTCGAAATGGAGTATCTCGTCTTTTTTCGTAGCAATTTGGGAGCCGGGGAGCCGCATGCATGTTAATATCGAAGATAATAATAAGAAAAGTTGGGTAACGTTATTATTGACATGAAATTATCCGAAGTTTTCTGGCATGAAAATAAATTGTATCCTCGGGCGGGATATAAATTCGTTAGAAACTTTCCTTAAAAATTGTGCAGGATGAATTCTCCCATTTACTGATATCTTAAACAAATTTTCACATCGTAAAGTACGAAGTAAATGAATAATGTACGGGGTGAGACCGGGCGAAGGGACTGACGGTTTTGTGTTTTAAGTTGTTAATGATAATGTCAGATCAAGATATTATTTATTTATAGAGAGAGACTTAAGTAAATCAAACCACAATTTTTACAAATCTGATTTTTTGAGTATCTCGGTTTGTAAATGTTTATGTTCCACTCATTGCAAATAACATTGTGATACTATAACACTGTAAAAAAATAATTACACATTTTAACACAAAAGAACACATTACTGTGTTATTCGAGGTCCACACGGAATTGTGAATATTTTTACACATTTCTCTGTCCGTAGCAGTGTATTAAAGGTTTAACACAATCCACCGTGTTAATACAACAAGTGTTATATGTAACTTTTACACATTTTAGTGTTGTTTATATCACTAACAGTGCAGCATTTACACATTATGTTAATTTTATGTTATATATGATTTACAGAATTATGGTGCTACAGTAATAATAAATACATTTTATTTTTATGATTTTATTAAAAATTCACTTCAAATGAATAGCAACCTAGTTTTCTTACAAAATATTTAACAAAATGTAGTATTAGTAGTGGTAGTGATAGTGATAATGGTAGGGTAGTGGTAGCAGTAGTGGAAGTGGCAGTGGCAGTAGGAGTAGGAGTAGTTGGAAACAGATAGATTCTAGTAAATCATAAACAACGAAACAACAATCATTAAACAAAGATGTATTTGGACACTATATAATAAAAGTTTACGTAAATTAACATATCATTTTCTTATATATTTTAAGGTATTAATAATATTGTGTGAAACTAACTACTCAGTGGACAAAAGCCCCAACCTGCGTTGAATTACACCCACAATATCTACCCATATATTCCTTATTATTAGCTTTTGTAACATTTTTTACTGTATTAGAAATGTATTTTAAGCTAATATAAATCAAATATCCTACAATTCCTATCAATGAAGTCATATGTATGTTCTCTGATACCAAACATCTAGGTATTTAATAATTATCTAAAGAAATTAATCTAATTTACTAACCTGCTTTAATGAAACACTCTATAAATATCTAACTTCAAATAATTTTAATTTTTATAATAATTTTTATAGTTAGATATTTGATTCAAGGAGGCCACCTGAAGAAGCAATTCTAAAAATGCAGAAATAGGTCAGATCTCATCTATTGTGGTTGAATTATCGTGTTCCCACTGCCAAAAAGTGAAGTTAGATATTTATAGAGTGTTTCATTAAAGCAGGTTAGTAAATTAGATTCACTTCTTTAGATAATTATTGAATAGAGCTTTGTCTGTGGAATTGTTCATTAACATACCTAGATGTTTGGTATCAGAGAACATACATATGACTCATTGATAGGAATTGTAGGATATTTGATTTATATTAGCTTAAAATACCTTTCTAATACAGTAAAAAATATAATTTTCTTTCTCTAAAATTATAAGAAAATCAAAATACAGATACAGTAAACTAAAATTTCAGAGTGAGAATATTTTTATATAGTTATTCTAATTAGTGTTAGATTTACCACAATTTTCAGCAATATTTGTTAAACTCGTAGCTATGTAGATACCGTTTTCTTTGATCAAACCTCAAATTTAAAAGTTCTCCATTTTAACATCGCGAATAAGAGTTAACTGAATACAACAACGTGACGCGACCAACATGACTTAGTGATGCGTACAGGAACAACTGATATGGTGCAGCTGCGCCCAGTTGTGTTCAACCATTCAGGAGTAGAGATATCCAAACCGATTAACAACAAAATTGGTTTATTTGTCAAGTGCATTTATACTATGCTCATTACATTACTTAACATAATAACAAAATAATTAATTAACAATGGAATTGCTATACTATGATTTATTATAACAGATGTTGGAAATGGCCACCTTCAGCCAAATCAGATCGTATTGAAATTGCAGCCCGAACAAGAGTAGCTCTTATCATATCACAACCAGCCATAGTTTGTTGCGTAAGTGTTCCTTAGATTCTATGTGAACCTTATAAACTAATATCTTGAGATATTTCCAAACAAAAATAATCAATAGTGTTCATATCGGGTGATCTGGATGGCCAAGGTTGACCTAGTTCTTGAGATCATGTTATTACCAAATCGTTCATTTAAAAATTCACGAGCAGTCAAATTAAAACGTGAGGGAGTCCCCTCGTGCATAAACCACATTTTTTGTCTTAGCACATTGGGAACATTGTCAAATAGTTTAGGTAAAACGTTTTGAAGAATATGTGTGTAGGACGCACCTGTTAAAGTTCATGGTAAAAAGTGAAACCCATCAAGAAAATTTCCAATAATGCCCACCAATACATTCAAAGAAATGATACTGATGTTGAAATAGAGTTTCCATTATGTCATTAGACCAAACGTATTTATTGTGTCCAGCGGTAGTTAACATTTTGTTTAATTTTTTGCAAAATCCAGTGGTAAAATGAGAGGTTCTATTCCAAAAGCACCTTGTCCAAAACGTTTTACTTAAACTATACAGATAATAAGGCAACCAGGCATGCACTGGCGGATGTATTATAAGATAACTATAGTAAATTCAGCGCTCATTCAAACCGTATTACTTCATTTGGAGGAAATTAACGAAAATAAAATGGAAAAGGCAACTTTTGGCATGATTCCTTGGATAAGGCAAATTGTGGAACGATGAAATTAGATAAATTAGTGCAAAAATAGAATGGAATGAAAATCATTTAAGGTGATTGTTTTGATTTTTATTGAATAATAGGTATTTTGAAAATAAGAACATATCATCTAGTACAGATTATTAACGGAGATTCTAAATTCTTAGCGAAGTGCCTTCATCGGGGCCCCCTTCACAGAACACATTGATTTCGGTCTCTTCATCTAATGCTTCAATTCATTCTTGTTCCTCTAAGAAGCTATTGAAGAAACTGAGGTCTTGACGTTCCGCCCATTTCTTCCCAAAATGAGGAACTAGTAGTATCCTAACGTGTAGTTTACCTATGTTTTATTCCATTTAGAAGGATCACTGGGTCTTCCTTTTACCTTTTCCACAGATGTGCAAAACGATTCATTATCTATAATAATAACAAATTCTAATAGTTTTGTTAAACACTGTCAAAAATCGTGGTTTTATACACCAGTTCTAAAATGTTCTGAGTGTTTTAAGACCTACTGTGGTTATGGCAATAATAATAGTTATGTCTATCAGCTTGTCAGCTAAGCTTTTATTGGTCGTCAAGATAAGGCGAGTTTTGGAATGATAATGCTGATGGATGAGGCAAGTTATGGAATGATGCGTCAATATTTATATGGTTTTAAAATAGTATATAACGAGTTTTGATAAGTTTCAAAGGGTTTAGCGCATAAGTAGATGGTAACAGATGCCATATACAGCACTATCTTATTTTTGCGGAAAAGTGGATAAGGCGACTTTTAGAATAGAACCCCTCAAATTGTAGACGAGCATAGTCAGATCAGATCAAGACAGATCAAACTAATTATAATGATTCACATTAAGATTTGCAGCGATCTGCTTAGTATTTGGGTCTTCTTCAATTTCGTTTAGAATACCTTCTTCCAACTCAGGCGTTCTTACACTCACAGGCCTTCCTGAAATGAGCCAGACTCCGAAAGACATTAAAAAATATTTCTGAACCTTCTTGGATTTGGAGTTGGATGATTTGGAAACCTTTCCATATAAATTCGCCTAGCCTCAGTACCATTTCCATACCAACGCCATAAATATATACCATATGGGCCATTTCAGCACTTATTAAAACTTAATCACACAGCTGCCACGCTTCCAAGTTTCTAAAGGTGGTAATTTTTTGTTTCATACGTACTCTCATATTAAATATGCTCGCCGAATTTGGTTAAATTATCACAAGCGGTTTATAAATTAAAAACTGTTTTTTTTATTTTTGACACGTTGTAGCTTGACAGAGGGTGTCCTAAGACCCTTCACTGATGTAACAAAAAATTCTTATTATAGGTCACAGATTACGCCCCCGGATTGTTGTCATCTATTTAAGGAACGTCCTGTATAATTCCATTATACGTAAAATAAAGAAAAAAAAACACAATTTCAGTCTTATAGTTCCCTTAGTTACGTCACTGAACTCGGCGCTTTCCCCAATAAAAACCAGAGAGCCGGCGAAAGTTGAGCAAAAGGCCAATCCGTACCTGGGCAGAGAACAAAAGAGGATTGAAAACAATATTATGCAAATAATTCGAGCGTACAAAATAAAAAGTGGCAGTTTACATTTGCCGACTTTTTAAAACTTGTTGACTAATTCATGGCGACTTATTTTTGCGAGAGGCCCGATAAAAAGTCGCCGAACGCCCTGCCTCCGTCCGTCCCTCTCTCGCGAATTAATTGCCTTTCGGTATCCGAGAGAGACCGAGCTATCCGCCTTGTGAGTTATTAGAGGGGATTAACATTAAAAACTGCAAAAACCTTGTCGCTACTTAAAAGAAAAATGTACAGTCGTTCAATTAATACATTCAGGGGTGGATAGAGGTCCCGCCCCCTCTGCTCCTTTCATTGCCGTACCCGGAGAATTGGGAATACGTTTTATAACATTCGTTTTACACCTAAAGTATACTGCCACCGCCAAATATATTCAGACATTTCAGATAGATTGTTATCTATAATTGAATGACACTTTCAATGATGACGGTTCAATTAGGGAAAGTGTGTTAAGTACTATGTTTATATGAAATCATACGTTATATCAATGAAGTTAAAATAGGCGTAGAATATATAAATGTGATATGTGCTGTGGACACATAATATCGAAATGTGGAATTACAAATAAATTGTAAAATATATGTAACGATATTCTGAAAAATTACATGAAATTTTACAATTACCATGTAAAATGCGTGTAGTCTATAAGATTACTCTGAACTAATGACTATGTTTGCAGTTACACGAAAGCATGTAATTTTATTGTAAAATTACACTCGTGTGTAACTGGATATATAATTATATGTGATAGTAAAATTAAATTTAACACAAAAAATAGGTAAATATTGTTGATAAGAAGCAACATAAGTTATGGACCCCGAAAAATATCTTAAAACAAGTTAACTTTTAGCGATACTTGCGGTACTCATCAATGTAAAATTACAGGAAAATACATTAGACTTGAAAAATATTTATGCGATGTGAATTTTAAATTAAATATTAATTTTTGTAACATTTAAATTTATAACATAGTTTTACTTGGACTGTTTTTTACATCGTTTGGTGAAATATATTTGTTATACGTTATTGTTAATAATAGTAAAATAAAGTTAAATTATTGATAATGTAAAGGATGAGGTAAATATCACAGTAGTCGTCATTGTAAAATTACATTAAACTAAAAACTGTTCTGCTCTATATTATTTTTATTATTCATTAGTACTTATATCTTTAACGTAAATTTACATGAATTATATTTTTGCTGATTTTTTAATGTATTATATTAAGGAATATACAATAAATATTGCTATTGCGAGATAGAATATATATACAATTTGAATATACGTAGCTTATTGTAACAGTCTCAGTAATTAATCGTCAATGTAAAATTTCAGGATACTACATTGGGCTTATGTTTATGCGTTTATGTTAATTTTGAGTTAAATAGAAATTTTGTTATACATTAATATCTTTTCAAAAAGGTAAAATTACTGATAGTATTTTAGCATAAAGAAGCGAGTAAATGATTGTTTTACTTAAATGCAAATTCTGTTCTAAATTTCAAACAATACAGTTTGAGATAACAATTTTTACAAAGTCACAGTACTTTTCAATGTAGGAAAGCGGCAAAATTACATTAAACTTACACAGTTACACAAGTGTATATGCATTGTAAATTTAAAATTTCATATTTATTTATACTCTCACATTTATGTCTATAACATAATCATAAAATCTATAGGGTGTTACAGTATTTTTTAGAAAAATTATGCCGTCACTCACTCATCACAAATGAATTTACCTTATCTTTTTTATATGAAAGTCACTTTAAAGAGTAGTTGGAAATGTATAAACATTTAATAGCAAATCCTAAAGTGGAGGTAAAGAGGATCCATTTTTCTTCTATATTTTATCTACGTTACTGACAGTTGGGAAATTACTATTTGAAGTGTAAACTGCTATACCAATTGAATGTAAAACCGATATGTAACTTTCAACTTATTTTATAAGGGTATAATTAGTTTTACTAACTTTACTATGTAATTTTCACGTAAGATTTATATTTATTTTTCCAGTTTCACAATCTGATTTGTAATGTTGATATATAACATCAATAAGAAGCTTATTTCTTATTCCCAACAAAAATAGTAGATTTGCATTCGAACAAATGTTGTTAGGCATCATTTTTGCACAAACGAGACACTATTACAGCGCTGTTTTTATGAAAGTACAATGATGAATAAGTATATAAAATAATATATCATTGTACATACTTTGTAAAATATAACGCAACAGCACAAAAAACGATCTACAAGTCTATTTCCTTGAGAATATGTTAGTCTCATACGTAAATGTCTCCTCACCTTACTCTTGCGCTACCACGTGAGTTTAAACAATTTTTTCCACGGTCGGGAGTAGAAATCAGTTTCTATGACATCAAAATTAAAACAGAAGTAGTCGATTATTCCCAAGGAAGTATAATGCTCCCAAGGGAGTTTATATTATGGAGAACGTTTTTCATGCAAAAAAGAAAGATAACATTGAAATTATTTATTGACATTTAAATTAAATGTTACATTTGTACAATTTTCAAAATTAATATTAGAAGGAATATTGCTTTCGCTTACATTTACAGTTTTTGTGATTGCGCCAGTAGTGGTACCTACTAAAACCTGATTAGCAATTTTGGTCTTATTTTCAATGGAGTTCTCGACATAACCCTCAGCGACTGTCGTTGATTTCCAACCAGCATGACGCTTTATTGTCGTGATATCAACACCAGCATCTGCCAGTAATGTCGCTGAAAATCTTCGTAAGCAGTGACCAGTATAACATGCAAAATCAGGTAATTTTAAATACGAAGCTACTATACTCGGAATTTTTCCCATGGTATTCTTGCCAACTGGCTGCGAACTACATTTTCCTGCTTTGTAGTACAAAAAAAGAAGCTTATGCTTGACGTGGGGAGGACGAAGGGACAGGTATTTTCGAAACAATTCAAGCATATTTCCCACTTCGGTAACCAGAAAGGTTCGTGGAATCTTTGTCTTAGTGTTTGGAATTTTTGCAATCAAGGAAGAGCCTACTTCCTCAATATCATCTACAGTTAAATTGACTAGTTCATCAGTTCGACAAGCTCCGGCAATCTCCAGAATTAATCCAACCTATAAAAAATCAAAATACTTAATAATTGAAATACCTAACAACAAAAGTAATCTTACATTAATCATTAAGAATTCTTTGTCATCTGCACTTGATAGAAAACGGTCGATTTCACCCTTTGTCAATATTTTCGATTTTTGCGCTTGATATCCGTCACCGGTTCTTTTCAAAAATGCAATCAGCTTGGAGAATTTGCTTATATCTATGTTGTCGTAAATTATCAAGCATGACTTAACCATAGAATATTGCGCCCATAATGTGGAAGACTTGTAATTCTTTGCATTTTCACTGAAGTATGCCAACAAAACATTCTCGCTGTATACTTGAACATTTTTCTCGGCGCACCACTTTTTGGACCGATTGTAGCCTATATCGTATAAAGATCTTGACTTCGTAGGCAGCAAATTGCTTATTGCAATATTTGCAGCCTCCACAATCTCTTCCGACTCACAATTATTCATTGTGCACTAAACAAACTTTAAACTAAACCAAACTAGCACCTTTATTTGACAATTCTTTTTGTTTGTTTATTTTGTAGCTATGACAATAACTCAACGACTACTAAATAAATGCTCAAATCCGAATACAATAATTCTAGTGCTACTTACTTCATAATGACAAAATATGTGTTTTTAAGTTAATGAGACCGTGGAAAAAATAGTATATACCATTCGGGAGAGATGCTATTTTGTCCTCGGTGCATTTGTTGTTTAAATTGCACCTCTGCCAAAATAACGCATTTCTCTTTCTTATAGTATAGTGTACTATTATAGGACGATATTACATCTTGTTTGCAAATTTACAATAATGTAAAAATACGTCATGCATTTGTGAATATGTATATTTTTCAAATGCATGAAATGCAATTTTACAACATCGTTATGTATTTTATATAAAAATTATGTAATTTCGCATAAAAGATGTAATTTTACTATGATAACTTTACGTTGGAAAATTAATGACTAGCATAAAATTATGTAAAATTACATAATAATTTTGTAAATGTAATAAGTACACTGTAATATTACAGAGATAAACATCGATAAAATTCCATGTTATGTGATTTTACTATATTAGGCAAAATTCCATCGTAATACATTGTAACTTTTAGGTTAGAATTTTAAAATATAGAAATTTAATTTTACTGAGTAAATAATTTAAAGTAAAGTAAAGAGTAAATTTTCATATATTTTGTATATACTTACCTTTATAACTAACATAACAATAATTAATATTATTTCACATATATGACTGAATATCAATGTGTACAAAATTGAACAACACATGTTAAAAAATGTATATATCAAAGAGTTTATCAAATAATTCAAATATTTACATTTTGTTTACCCTCAGTAGAGTAATAGAAGCTAATTTAAAAATGTATTATTATATTTTCGTAGTCATATGGAGAGTGTATTGACAGATGAAGTTGAATAGAGGGATTTTACTTTCAGTGTCATGGAAAAAAGTTAAAATGTACAAAAGTACAAATTTAAGCGCTGGTCAATATAATATGCAGTGAATTATGTCTTTTCTGTAAAAGTGTATTGTTCACCCATCATCTGAAAATATATTGCAATGTAGGTAATTCATTCGCATTAGAAAATATGTTGAATATTTTCGCTGAAAATACTACATAATGCTTGAAACATCAATATACATTCCTTGGTATTTACAAATATTTTTAGATATATGTATATCTGTGTGAAAATAAATATGTTTAACTCGAATTTTAGTTACCGTAAATTTATAATTAACATAACTACTTAACGTAACGTAACTTAACTAATGTTAATATCTGTTGTAAAGAATAACTATGTTTACTGTCACAAAGGTAAGTATGTTGCGTAGTTTTGATGCAAATATCGTTTCTGTTCAGTTTCTATGAGATATTCAAAAATTATGTAGTATTTAAATTAACACAAGCTACAAGTAAGTAATTAGTTTGATTGTAGTACATTGTATTACCGCACTATTTCTAAAATATCCTAATTTTATTACGTAAAAATACATACATTTGATTATTTCTTAATATACAGTGGTTCCAGTGGATTAAAAATCCCCTGGCACGTCGATTTTGTTTTTAAAAAAGGCACTTTTTGACATACGACCCACATTTGTGACGTCATCGTTGTTCGAGATATGACGTCATCGACAATTTTTTTATATAGCGACCCCCAATTGTGACCATGCCATTTGAAAGAGCGTATCATTCTACATACGCATCGTCAAATATCATGGTTGCCTGACCGTAGCCTTAGCGACCGGGAATGTTTTTTTATTGCTGTCAGATAGAAACTTGAAATCGTACTTTATTAAAGAGTTTTTTTTGTTTTTTTTTTAGTTATTTCTTTAGTTCTTATCTTTTGTTTGACAAAAGCAGAGCGTTTGATGTCTTTATCGAGTAGTAACTTTGTCATTTTATAAAAAAATAATGGTTAAATTAACTGAACGAGAACGAATTGAAATTCTTTGCATGATCGGATTTGGAAGCAGGATGCGCACCCAAAAAGAAGGAGCTGAATTGTTCAATGAAACTCATCCTGATCGACATCCCATTAGCCAAAGCATGGTAAGCAATATTGAGTCTAAATACCGTAACTTTGGGCATGTTCGTGATCTTCCTAAATCTGGTCGACCGTCAAAATCAGTAGAGGATAACTTAATGTTTTGTTGGCAATATAAGAAAATCATCACTCAACACTTAACCAATTGGCTTCTGATGTCAATATGGCATCGTCCACAGTTCCCAAAATTATAAAAAAAGCAAAGTATCATCCTTATAAGGTATGCCTTGTTCATGAGCTATCTGAGGACGAAATCAATTCTGTGAGCAAATGCAAGAGCTATGCAATAATGATAATAATATCGTAAAAAACGTAATTTTTTCTGACGAGGGTACGTTTGTTTTGAATGGCCATGCCAATAGGCAAAACTGCCGTTATTAGGCTACCGGAAATCCCCGATGGATGATGGAGTATCACACTCAAAGTTCCCAGAAAGTAAATGTGTGGTGCGGCATAGTCGACGGAAGAATTCTGGGTCCCTATTTCTTTGACGTCAACCTAACTGGTGCAAGATATTTGGATTTTCTTCGAGACGACCTCATTCCTGAACTAATAACTTTACATCCAGATATAGAGGGACATGATCTTCCAAGAAATGACATGGTGCACCTCCCCTTTATGTAACACCTGTCCGTGCTTATTTAGATGAGCTGTTCCCTAATCATTGGAGAAGGGGGCCGATTGAGTGGCCGGCCAGATCGCCTGATTTGACACCCCCTAGATTATTTATTGTGGGGATACTTGAAAAGCAAAGTATACGTTACTAGACCGGTTAATTTAGAATATTTAAAAGCAAGAATTCGTCACGAGATACATCGTATACATCCTGAAGTTATTGATAATGTCCAAAAAGACAAAAGATTAATCGTCTTGGCTACTGTCAGGCAGCCAACGATGCACAATTTGAACATTTAATGTAGTCGATTTTTTACATAATCATTATCATTTTCAGTATTGTGAAAATTTAACTTTAAAATCTTCAAAAATTATTTTCTTAAAATTTTTGTAATGTAACACCATCATTTTTCATGATGTATGTATGTACAATGACACGCTGTTTCAAATGGCATGGTCAAAATTGGGGGTTGCTATTTAAAAAAATTGTCGATGACATCATACCACGAACAACGATGCCTTCGCAAATATGGATCGTATCAAAAAGTGCCTTTTTTAAAACAAAATCGACGTGCCAGGGGATTTTTTTCGAAAACTTCTCAATTTCAAAAATAATGAATTTATTCGTTACATTTCGAAAGCACTGTATAACGTAAATTAAAATTTTCCATTAAATATGATGTAAAAATAGCATAACAAAGCATAGAAATTTCCACTCATTTTTATCAGTGCGTGTAAATTTACTATCATATTTATCCGTGCATATTTGAATTATGTTTTTAATTTGTGACCGTAAACCTGTAAGAAATCCCCTTACGCTCCGCCACTGCGCCGATAGCAGCCCATCTATCGCCGCGTGCCCCTCGCTCCTCACACGCGAAACATTATGCTCTGGGTTTTAATTTTTTATCCTTGGAAATATTCCTCGGAGATTAATAAGGCTTGAAAATGTGATGTCTGCTTTCGGTGAGAATTAAAAATAAAAGGGAGGTTATTAAGAATCGGCGCGAAGGGGCTGGAGCCGCCGCGTCAGCCGCTGATATTCGAAAGGTGCGGGAAATTTAGGGGGTATACGTGGACGATTTTTTTATTAGCGGGAATGCTTGATGAAGTGTGCGTATTTTATTAAATATACTCATGGTTGTTATTCGCAGTTGGCTGGTAGATATTATTTGAATGGGGGGCGGGGGTTGCTTTTGAAGTAAGTTTCTGTAAATAATTATAAGGTGTTTTTGAAACTGCTATTTATATCAGAATTAAGCGGTAATAAAAGAATAATGACAACATTATTTTTTAATGACTGCTGTGAGTGAGTAAGATTATTGGGGACATTATGGTATTATTATTAATTGGTTAAAGTTCACTTACAACAATATTGTTCCGATAAAGCTTACCAAAATTGACGCCAACCCCCGAAAAATTCAACAACAATCTTAGAACAAAAAAGGTTCCCAAAATATTAAAAAAACAAATGCAGTTAAAATACACACATCAAGCTGGGCACTCATTTTTCATTGCCGCTTGGTAGTATCAAACTATATACAGGGTGTGTCTTAAGTATAGGTCAAAAATCCAGGGGAGTATTCTGTGGCCACAAATAAGGGTTTTTTGTTATTTAAATATGGGGTTTTAGGACAGCCATTAGCTACAGCGTTACAAAAATTAAAGAAAAAATCAATTTTTAATTTCTAAATCGGTTGAGATAATTTAACCAAATTCGGCGTGCTTGTATGTGTGTGAGAGTAGGATTGAAATAAAAAATTACCAGCTTTAGATATTTACCAGTGACGGAGGTGTAGGTATCATCGATCATTATTTGCTAAAAAAAAATGTCACCCTGTATAACGTTACAAATAAAATAGATCATCATATGCGCCCTTGTATTGTCTTCATGTTTCGCGTCTTTACACTTTTTTCCAAACCGATTAACACCATCATTGATTTATTTGATCAAGTGCATTTTTACAGTTACATAAATTAAATATATTAGCAAAGCTATGGAAAACAATAAGAAGCCGTCACTTTATATAATAATATTATGTATTGTCGAATAAAGCTTATTTTTTAGAAATATTAAGTTTTAATAATGGCTTATGCATATTTAAATGCTGAAATGGCCAATATAGTTTGCATTTATGGCCTTGCAGATGAAAATGGTCTAGGCGAATTTATATGGGAACATTTTGAAATCATCCAACTCCAAATTCAAGAATGTTCAGAAACGTTTTTCAACGTCTTTCGGAGTCAGACTCATTTCAGAATGGTCCAATTTCTGGAAGGCTTTGAGTGTTAGAACGTTTGAGTTGGAAGAAGTTATACTACACAAAATTGAAAACCCAAATGCTAGTACTAGGAAGATCGCTGCAAATTTTAATGTCGATATTTTGACTGACATATCAGTCTTCCATGCTCCAGAAATCCGTTTATCACTTCTTATGTAGTCACTATCAAACAACGACCCTTTCCAGATGGCATTCTTAGTAGACCAACCTTCTGTTGCTGCTTATCGAGCATTTGACACATTACCATCTTACCACACTTTTTTAACTGTATGTCCCTCGTTGGCCTACGTTTCGTCCATGTAATACATTTTTCTTCCGTGTTAATTATCTGTAAATAATCTGTCCTCCATATAACTATATCATATTTGTCAATCAGAAAACTCTTTCTGTCAACCTTCCCGTACTGAAAGTTCATGTAATGTAAAACTTTTCTCAGTGTGTCCTTGCCCATTTTAGGAATAATTTCGTTTTCTCCAATAGCTTGCAATACTTTTTATAACGCTGGAAATTCATCTAAAAAAAGTGGGAACAGTTCTTCGTATGGCATATTTGGCATCTTCATTTATTTCTAATTTTCTTCGGTCGCTGCTTGTTTTTGGCTTTTGTACTTCTCCATACGCTTTTTCATCTCTCAAAATTCTGTAAATGCTTAATTTTGGAACACCTATATAATCAAAACACATATCTATTAACTTATCCTTTGGATGCGGATGATCTCTTAAAAGACACTTGAAAACTTGCAATATGTTTTTTTTCAACTGAAATACGAAAACTTTGTTTGCTTTGAAGCGTTAATGGTTCCGGAATATTTTCTATAATTCAATGTCAAGAAACAATCACATAATGTTATAACTGAATACTTCCTGTATACTAAACATTATACACTTTACAGTTTAGTTTACAGTTCAAACTCGCAAAAAATGTATATTTAGATCACTACCACAAAAAAATTATCGTCCACGATAAGGTTATACAGGTTATAAAATTATTAACAATGTATTGCACTTCCACTTATTCACAATTAGCTTTTCATGATTAAACAAACCCTTATTTCATATATATTTAAACACTCATATCTAAATCGTCTATAAAACAATAAAATCAAACGAATTGCCGAAGGTAAGGAAGCGCCCTCGAAAATCCTATACCGACGGTAATGGTATGGAATGTCAGGATGTACTTTGCTGAGGCGAGCCGACTTGCCAGAGAGATTAAACTTATACATATGGAGTTGTAAAACAAGGATAACAATGTATCTTCTTACATATCAGTTATACGTTTATTTCATGCGTTGCGCTTTTCCTTTGACAATAAAAATATCCCCATTATTTAATTGTAATATTATTTAATCTAACAACAAAACTGAATCAAAAGGGATCTAAACATGAAAATTTTATTTGGCAGTATTAAATTTTTTAGGTAAACGTGAAATAGACGATAAAATTTATACATTTTCCAATTGTTGAGAAGTTTCTGAACTAGATAATTTAAGATGGAGTATAGTCCATATACAGGGTGATTGGGGAGAACACCCAATATTGGAGAGGGTTGTTTAGTAGCAAAAGTCAACAAAAAAGCTTAATAAACATATGATCGAATATCAACGGTTACTGAGATAGCAATGTAAATATTTTTATTGCTATTTTTGTAAAAGCTGTTATTATTTGATATTTTATTTTGAGTAGGTCATGCATTCTAAACCAAACTCACATTAGTGATTACTAGTTGTCACATTTATTTTGACGTTTGTGATTTAAACACTTACTTTATATCTGTCGCATTTATTTTTACATGTGCGTTTGTTTGGCTGGTATTGTACACACATAATTTCGTAGTGTCTGCCACATTTAGTCATCGTACAGTTGCTGACTATCGACGTTGCTTTCCGAACAGAATAGTGCCAGATAGAAATGTATTCCAGACAGTCTTCAACAATGCACGTGAAACTGGAATGTTCCCCAGTGTGAGAATTACATCTGAGAGGCAAACTAGTCCTGGTTTATTAGTGGAAGAAGAAATTCTAAATATGGTAACGTAGTCCGGGTGTAAGTACAAGGCTCATTGCAACCGGTCTCCAAATTAATCAAACTTAAGGCATGGGTAGTCATTCAAAAAAATGGTTTAAAACCTTTCCATATTCAGCGCGTCCAGAATCTTCAGGATAGTGATAATGATTTGCGGATGCAATTTTGCAATTGGATAAACGCAAACCATACACTTTACAAATACATTTTCTTCACTGATCAGGCTCAATTCATTCGTGATTTAGTAAATAACTGTCACAATGAACATCGTTGGTCAAATGAAAATCCGCACGCCACAGTGTAAAGTAACTTTCAGCATCGATTCAGCATTAATGTGTAGTGTGAAATAATTAATAAACAATTACTTGGCCCAGTTGTGCTAGATGGTCGTCTTACTAGAGCTAGATATGTAGAATTTTTAGAAAATAATTTGACAGATTTACTGGATGATGTTCCATTGGATATTGGGTAAAACATGTACTTTTAGCATTATGGTGTCCCTTCTCATTTAGGTCATGTTGTGATCAATCATCTTAACAATCGCTTTTCACAATACTGGATTAGCCGAGGAGGTTTTCCATAATTGGTCACCAAGATCACCAGATTTGAATCCCCTCGACTACTGGCTTTGGGGACGGTTTAAATCATTAGTATATGCAACAAAAGTGGATTGTCAATTGTGCAGCACTCATAAAAAAATAACCTCCACTTCAACGAGTAATCCACAAACGAGCTGAAGCATGCATCGAGGAGGACGGTGGTATATTTGAAAATTTAATTCATTTCTTTCGGTTTATTAGATCTTTAATCGATGTTATAATTTATAGTATATACAGAGTAAAGACTTTTCTCTACTGATGCATTACAATAATTAACTCGGGTAAGAATTATTGTATTCGGATCTGAGCATTTATTAAGTAGTCGTTGAGTTATTGTCATAACTACAAAATAAACAAACAAAAAAGGGAATTGTGAAATTAAGGTGCTAGTTTGGTTTAGTTTAAAGTTGAATAATTGTGAGTCGGAAGAGATTGTGGAGGCTGCAAATATTGCAATAAGCAATTTGCTGCCTACGAAGTCAAGATGTTTATACGATATAGCCTACAATCGGTTCAAAAAGTGGTGCGCCGCGAAAAATGTTCAAGTATACAGCGAGAATGTTTTGTTGGCATACTTCAGTGAAAATGCAAAGAATTACAAGTCTTCCACATTATGGGCGCAATATTCTATGGTTAAGTCATGCTTGATAATTTACGACAACATAGATATAAGCAAATTCCCCAAGCTTATCGCATTTTTGAAAAGAACCGGTGACGGATATCAAGCGAAAAAATCGAAAATATTTACCGGAGCTTGTCGGACTGATGAACTAGTCAATTTAACTGTAGATGATATTGAGGATGTAGGCTCTTCCTTGATTGTAAAAATTCCAAACACTAAGACAAAGATTCCACGAACCTTTCTGGTTATCGATGTGGGAAATATGCTTGAATTGTTTCGAAAATACCTGTCCCTTCGTCCTCCCCACGTCAAGCATAAGCGCCTTTTTTTGTACTACAAAGCAGGAAAATGTAGTTCGCAGCCAGTTGGCAAGAATACCATGAGAAAAATTCCGAGTGTAGTAGCTTCGTATTTAAAATTACCTGATGCTGCATGTTATACTGGTCACTGCTTACGAAGATCTTCAGCGACATTACTGGCAGATGCTGGTGTGGATATCACGACAATAAAGCGTCATGCTGGTTGGAAATCAACGACAGTCGCTGAGGGTTATATCGAGAACTCCATTGAAAATAAGACCAAAATTGCTAATCAGGTTTTAGTAGGTACCACTACTAGCGCAATCACAAAAACTGTAAATGTAAGCGAAAGTAATATTCCTTCTAATATTAATTTTGAAAAATGTACAAATGTAACATTTAATTTAAATGTCAATAAATAATTTCAATGTTATCTTTTATTTTGCATGAAAACGTTCTCCATAATGTAAACTCCCTTGGGAGCATTATACTCCCTTGGGAATAATCGACTACTTCTGTTTTAATTTTGATGTCATAGAAACTGATTTCTACTCTACCGATTTCTACCGACCGTGGAAAAATATTTTTATTGCCATCTCAGTAACCGTTGATATTCGACGATATGTTTATTAGGCTTTATTTGTTCACTTTTGCTCCCTGAATACCCCATAGTTAAAAAAATTTTGTATGAGAACGCAGTTCGCGCACGGCGTAATACTGGTGAATGACTGGCGAATCTCTGGCGAACGTCTATAATGCAGATACCAGGCAAGTAATCTATCACAACGGTGATGGAAGAACCGACTTCTGATGCCTATCCTACTATCCTTTCCGTGCTTCGTAATCCCATCTACGCCGATGGAACAATGACGGACAACCGAATACACCCAGTCGCACATCACCTGATCAATGTTATCTCGTTTGAAGCGGGGCGTGAACAAAAAAACATTTTAACGTATTGAATTCTAAACAGTAGGCGTTGATAATCAATTACATAATTGTAACACCGTACGCCACCACCGCCGCCGCTTTATCTACTCGGAGTTCATTTGTTTCCGATAGCATCTAGCATGCCACACATCATTCTCACACCTCTACTAATTATAAAAATTGCACACGCGGTTCGGCGCTTTTGGAAATTCCAACGAAACTGACGGCCGTCGACTATTAACTAATATGTTGCCATTTAATTCGGTTTAATTAATGCTTAACGAAGGTCGAAAAACATGATTTAATGTGGTCGGTACGGCTTGCTCTAATTACCGAAGGGTGATCTCAGATCTGTAAAAAAATTAGGCGATTTATGATGATGATGGTGCATAAATTACCACGGAAAGTAGAACATGTATATTTTACACGTATTGGCTTGATGATATGAAAATTACATATACATAATTACTAGATACTGTGTACTTTTGCAGATTCAATTGTTATTTTACAAATAGTCTAAGATCCCACTATAGAACGACCTTCACCGAGCTAGTTAATGGATGAAAAGTATTTTATATCCAATTAAATATGTCAATAAATATATTACAAATGGGTTGTCTAAAAAAATTCAGTCCAGAATATGATTAATTAACAATTTTTTTTTTAAACATTTCTCTGGTTTGGTTAATAGACAAATTCCATACCAATCAAAAGTATGAAGCTCATAGAATATGCAAACGTTGACTAGGTTGACTATTTTTTTCCTGTCACAACTCTTGGGTAGGCAGGTATAAACAGGTAAATCGATACTAGTAACTTGCACCGGTGTGGTTAATAAATTAAAGTTAAATTAAAATAAAGATTATTTCATTACCAACATGGTGGTATAGGGTTGTCTGCGAAAAACCAGTCCTGAATTCCGGTTGTCGGGTTTTAAAAAGTGAATTATACCCCAGCGAACCATTCCATGCAATAGAAGAGTACACATCATTGCAGTTGTGTGTAATTCGTCCATCCCAAAAACGAAGACCATCCGTTTCTCCAAAAAATCCATTAAAGTCCAGGGCCGGCGGTATTATTATTAATCTGCCCCAAGGAACCCCTAACGCCCTTCAATGACAATAAAACAACATTTTCGACCCTACTAATGATATGTCGAGATGGAAAACCCGTAAAAAATAAAAACTGTATAAAAAACATTTTTATTTCATACTGTACTGTAATGAGTCCGCAAAATGTTTACTTCCCGTACTACTTTTAAAAAACACAATATTCACATTTTTAAAAGATTTTATCTATAAAACTACAATTCGTCTTAGAAATGGGAATGGTTATAATTAGTTTGGTGCCACAATCTTCAATGTCTTTTAGGGTCATATGGTATAACTCTTCTCGCCGACAACCACCAGCAATGCCTATCATTGCGATTACCTGTAACAATAGCGAAAATGGTTTAAAACTGATTGTCAAATTGATGAAATTTCGACTAACGAAACCAAGAAATGTATTTTGTGTAATTAATTGACATTGAGTACCTATTTCATTCAAGGTGCACATTGTTTAATTCAAAACTAATGAAAAGGTTAAACTTGTTTACCTTCATCAAAAGATACTCTTCTGATGGGGCTTCCTTCATGAATCTATTAACTTCATTAACTTCTCTTGTTAGAACTTTTGATTTGTTTGCCTGATGACCAACTGCTTGCCTTTTTAAGACTTCGTAGGCACCAATTTACTGGTTGCTTCAGCACATTTTAACTCGATGTCTTCCATTTTTTACGAAAATTATCACAAAATACGCACGGGATGACAAACTGTCAAATTTGTTATTTTTGTTTTTACATCACTAAGCTAAATCAAAAGCTATGCGATAAAACAAGAATCGAAACCACGCTAACACCTACATACAGGCAGGTTATGTAAAATAAAACATTAAAATTTAATTTTTAATACAACACAGTATGAAATAAAACGTTGTACGATATACGGTCGTGAAATGTCATTAAAGTACTCGTCTAGAAATTCCTGACTCGGCTGCTTCGTCGCCTCGTCCGTAAACATCTAGACTTGTACTTTAATATACCATTTCCCGGCCTTGCAACGTAAGTAACTATTATTTTCCTGTTTCTTTTTACATCTTTCATTACACTGTAGTATTTTCGTAATCATACTCATTATTATAATTTAGAGAAAAATTACGTATATTTGAATGATTAGTAAAGGCAGATTATACGTAAAACATCTAAACATTTCTAGTATAGTTTAATAAATTTTAAAACGTTATTGACATCTATGAAACAGTGGACTCATTTATTACCTTCAACCAAAATACTTTTCATTAATAAATTTGGGAAGGTAAATAGTAGGTACATATCAGTTTCCTTTGATGTTTTCTGATTGGCTAGAAGATTTTTAAGCATTCCGACCATTAAAGGAAGATAAATCTGATTATTACTTTACATATCTCGAGCCGACATCCAATTACATTTATTGGTTTAAGTATCGGAATTGCCTTTGAGCAGGGGATCGCTTTCATTTTCATAATCCTCATATTTCCTAACGGCCTCTCGGCCTTAAACGGAAAACTGTACCGCCGTCGTTTAATTTCAAAACAATTTACGAAAGAAATTACGAAAAATTCCTCAGGAGAGCGCAATCTAAATTATTATTCTCGGGGCTCGAACGATTATCAGGTTTCCGTCCCTTATTTTTAAATATCAAGTTAAGGAATGTAATTTTCCGGCATAATAGAAATAGGTGAGACGTGTAGGCGTGTTATTAACACTGCGAGATTTATTCGGTTTTTGTATTAGCGCGGGTATTAGTTTCGTACAATGACAAGAATTCGCCGCCAATCAAACTTTTAACAAAATAGTGTGAAACCAGTCCTATGTAAAATTCATATGTAACTTTCCATTTCTTTTGTATTATTTATTAAATTTATATTTCTTAATAAAACAACCATTCAGTTCAACAGCTAACTTTATTCTGCCAAACCTTAACCGTCTCCGTTACATATTCGCTTATCTACCGTTTTTGTCAGGGTAGCTCAATCAGGGCAACAATCGTGTTATAATTATTTTAATATTAAATGTGTTACCTTATGTGAGAACATATTTTACAAACAAATTATAATAATAAGTAACCACTAAGAAAAATGCGTAACATATTACTCTGGGTTTTACTCTTACTTCTTTACTATGTAATTTCCATGTAAGTATGTATTTATTAATCTAAAAGATCATGTGCAGGGTATTCTAAAAGTCCATCAGGAAACTCCGGGAGGAGATTCTACACTGTAAAAAAAGTTGCTGTGTAAGCGAGATTTTCCAGTGTGTAATTTAGTATGTGTAAAAATTCCGTGTTAATAGTTTTACACACAATGGTTTTTTTTCTACGTTTTACACAAAATGTGTTAAAATTACTAGCATTATAATAAAATATACTGAATTTGTGTAATATTTATCAGTTGTGTGTTAAAAGTACACCATTTTGTGTAAACTTAACACGCACACAACTTAATTGTGTTCTATATCTCTACTCCTGACTGGTTGAGCACAACTGCGCAGCTGCAGTATATCAGCTGATCCAACACACGTCACTACGCCATATTGGTCATGTAGCGGTGTTGTGTACAGTTACCTCTTGTTCACTATGTTCAAATGGAGAATATTTAAATTGAGGTTTAATCAAGGAAAATGGTAAGTACTTACCTAACTATAACAAATATTGCTGATAATTGTAATCTAAAAACTAATTAGAATATAACTATTAAAATATAAGGAGTTTACTTTGACGTTTTAGATTACTCTGTAATCTAACTTTTTTGTAACTTTAGAGAAAGAAAATTATGTGTTCAGTTCACTACCAGTTAATTTTCGTAAACTCCTATTATGTAGTGCCTAAATATATCTTTGTTTGTTGTTTCATTGTTTATGATTTACTAGAACATTATTATTTATTTATTTATTTATTTATAAATGTTAGTGTTATTACACAAAGTGCTTATACGTCAAAAGACAAGGAAGTTATATTCCATATATATAATAAAATAAATAAAAGAACAATAAATTAAATATGGCTAAAATCACATGTTAAAAACTGGTCAATATTATAAAAGGCATTTAGTAATAGAAACTTTTTTATTTTGTTTTTAAATTGTCTATAATTTAGATTTCTTATGTGCACCGGAATAACGTTAAAAAGACGAATATCATTAGTCCCTTATTAGAATATGTACTGTTAATTTTAATACATACATATTTTGGTAGCAGACTTGGTTGTTGTTCATTTGAACAGAATTTTATTTTTTTAATAAAATCATAAAAAGTAAAATACCTTTTATTTTATAATTACACCATAATTCAGAAAATTTTTTATATTGATACGGAAGCTCACCTACCTTGTTAATTATGTTCCAGTTTGCTTTTGAAATTATAATTTTTAATATATATATTCTGCCGTTTAATAGAACATTCCAGGCTATATTCAATGCATTCTCGACGATAGGCAGGACCTCTAGAAAATGTCAAAATAAAAGTATTTCAAAAATTATATTTATTAAAAATTATTTCTTTGGGCCTAAAAGGCCTGTAAACAGCTTTATATATATATATATAATATATATATAAATTATTTCGAAAGTAAACAGGAACATAATTAACAAATTAAAAAGATAGGTGAGTCTTCCATATCAATATCTATTAAACAATAAAATTAACATGTTAATGTGTAAAGCCTTCACTTTCAATGATACAAATAACACAGAAATGTGTAAAAGTTACACGTGACATTTGTTTTATTAACAGAGTGGATTGTGTTAAACATCTAACACACTGCTACATACAGAGAAATGTGTAAAAATATACAGAATTTCGTGTGGACCTCGATTAACGCAGTATTGTGTTCTTTTGTATTAAAATGTGTAATAATTTTTTTACAGTGTACGGATTAAAATAATAGCAGTACACACTGCTACATACAGAGAAATGTGTAAAAATATACAGAATTTCGTGTGGACCTCGATTAACGCAGTATTGTGTTCTTTTGTATTAAAATGTGTAATAATTTTTTTACAGTGTACGGATTAAAATAATAGCAGTATGAAATGAATTTTTTTTTCGAATTGTCAATTGTTACAGCTTGCCAAAACTTAATTTTTTTATTTTTCTTTTTAAATAACTTTTTTAATTCAAGGTCGATTATTCTCTTATTTGGCACACCCACTAAGTAGATCAAACTCTATTGGACCAGTCAAAGAAATTTTTATTATGCGCCGCTAGATGGCACTTTACCTATAACTCAGAATTAATAACTATCAATCCCAGAGGATGGGGCTGGTGCCGGATATTTCGCCTACTGCCCATCACACCTACCTGTTACCTGTGCCTACAACTGTAACTTCTTTTTTGCGTACGATTAACATTGCTTTTAAATATTTTAATTGGTACTCTCTTGATACTGAACGTTTTCTGATCGTTAACAAGCTGACTATTTTGTTATTACATGTTTTGTGTTTATTTCTAACATCTGTTAGTTAGTTAGCAGTGGCCCGTTGTTTGGGGTTATGAGGCGAAAATTTACTCTAAGGTGTTGTGTGAAAATTATAGTTTTTTTTGTTAATCTTCATAAAATAATTTAATGTGATAATTTGTGTATCTTTCTAACAGTGTACAATGGTATTAACTTGTGAAGTAGGTAAGCTTTTATGCACCTCTATGGATAATTTTTGGAATCATTGAACAAAGTAACTTCCTAAATACTTTAACTGGTACTATCGCACTTGCAAAAATTGATTTTTTAATCGCTTACGGTAAGGCCAGTTAAGAAGTTACAGTTGGGGTTAATATTATTACGCAGCGTACTACCTACCCAAAAATTGAATTCCCGTTAAAAAAATATTTATCTTACAGAAGATATGGCAACCTCGCCTTCAGTAAATCATATGACTTATTTGATTACGTCAATGATCTATCGGGTCAGCGGACCTCAAAATATGGGTATTTAAAAAAAATGAATATCCGTAAATATTTGACGTTTTTAAAAATTTCTCTCAATTGACGCATCTACATAATGAACTACACCTGCAGTTAAACTATTTGTACTTATTTAATGTTCACCCTGTATATGGTGTTTCTTTCTTTGTTATGTCTTCTCGAAAAAAAAAACACTTCGAAATTGTTTGTGTAATGTTTACTACGTACAGTGTAAAAAATAATTACGGTTAAAATAGATGGCAATTTATTTACCACTCATTATTGCTGTAATTTTCTTATCGATTGTGCCTTTACAAATAAAATGTAAAATTACGTTGTAAATTTATTTTGTGGTGTAATTTTAGGTTTTGCAATTGTAATATTACTTTGTGATTTTACAATACAAAAAGTATATTTACAATATAACTTCCACAATTACTTGTAAAATTGCAAAGCAACTTTACAGGCAGTTGTATAGTTACATTGTAATAATACATTTTATATTATGACTACAATGTAATTTTTTTTATTTATTGTACAGGATAGTCCAATTTGGGCACTTAGGTATAGAAGGTTTCTTCTATTTTCCGAAAAGACAGAAAAAAGTAGCCAAGATATTTGGAGCTTAATTTTTGAGAAAAGTTGAATAGCGAGAATCATATTTCGATATTTTGATTTGTTTAAGAGATACCTACATGATATTTTTAAATTTTGGTCGTTTTCTGTGATAACTTTTCTACTTATTATATTAATATTTATACATTGTAAAGACATTTTTTCTCTATGTATATTGAATATTTTTTATAACCTCGAGTTTTCCGCTGCTATAACAAACATATATATGTTTTAATGAAACATCATACGTATGTAATATGGAGCATCATAGGAAAAGCCTAAAATAAAAAAATGCTATATCAAAACTAATCAAGATATCGAAATGAAATTTTCGTTATTCAATTTTTCTCAAAAATATTCCCGTGACATTTGAACTATCTTTTCGGAGAATTAAAGAAACCTCCTAAAAGTGTCGAAACTGACCTAACCCGTACACAAGACATCTTGTTTACAACATTCGAATTCATTAACAGTGCTTTGACATAGATAGATACCTAAAAAAATCTAAATAGTTATTCATTTATACCTAATAGATTAATATGCCTACATGAGAAAAATTGAAATATCGTAAGGAATTAACGATTGTTACTTATCTTAAGTAACATATCAGGCTTTTCCGTAAGTTTCTCAATAGCATCACTGTATCAGAATGTTATTTCAAAAGAAAAATGTACTCATATTAAGTAACCTAATTAACATGAATGCTAATTGCTTCTAATGTTAACAAAGTAATACTAAATTTTTGATATGATATCCCCAGTGAAGTCGAACATTTCCGAAGCAATAGATTCGTTTTCTATATGCTTTTCAGATTTATATACAAACAATTAAGTACTTTGGAATTTATGACTCATTTAGCTGAAAATAATACTTATTTCTATTATAGCCTCCATGTATACCTTAAAATCAGCAGAATAATCCTTTTTAAATTTATAATTAAAATTTTTGGACAAATTGTATGAAAAACATTTGTTACATAAAACCGTACTTTTCCTAACTGATTATATAAATAGCTATTTTGTACTCCGATGTACATACAGGTACTGAAGTAATAAAATATTATGGTTTTACGGCAGTTTTTTATTAAAATTTGGTACCTGCACATTTAGGTTATTTGTACAAAGCAGAACACTTAACGTTATACAACACATATATAACAATGTAAAAATATATTCATAGAACTAAAGTTAACATTTTATAATATTCAAACGAAATCTATGATCTTATACTAACTATTACAAAGTAATATTAAATATATAAATGTGCATAGATAAGTAGGTACCCAGAACTTAAATCATGCTAATCAAGCCCCTGTTATTCAAATATGTATAAAATATAATTCCAATAGAAAATAATATATTTTTATATATTATATATGATGAACAAAACAACAGTGGGGTACCCGATTTTTGTAGATGCAATGTTTCTTTGTTTCAATAACTTACATACCTATTACTTCTTAATCTCATTGAGGTTATGTTTAAACAAGCACTAGACGTCACTTGTCACTCTAGATATGTTTATATTGCTAGTCACTACTCACTAAATTAATTATGTAAGTACCTAGGTCCTAGATACACGCTGCATTCATCGAAATGAAGTAAGAAATAATGAAGGCGTCACCACCCAACGCTCTCAGCGGTTAGTGGTATGGTGCGTTTTAAAATTGGTAGTACCTTCACATACACATTAGGCATATTTTTACAGTCAATATAGTAAATTTGGTATGTTCAGTAATTGTACAATGTAAAAATGGATTTCACATTGTTAATTGTAAATGTATTACAATATATTCTATAAATGTACAAATTATATTATAATTACATAGGAAGTTTACGGTTTTATTGTATATTGGTAGTTTTCTTGTTAAATTACAAGTGTGTAATATCATATATTATTTTTAGAATTATTTTAAGACAATTATAAGGATATTCTTACAAAGTAAATTTGTAAAGTTACTGGCCTCTTTTCAGTGTATGATAAATATCTGAAAACCGAAGATTAAAGGTATGCGCACACGCGACATTTTCCGGTAAGGGCCTTCACTTGTAAATAATTAAGCAACACAATCCTTAATTACGCGATGCCCGTCAGCCGATAAGCCGGAAAATTTACTCCCGCCCATATTAAATTATTAATTCACCGGCGAACTGCCATAAATTAGGCGATTTTTGAAGCCGAACCACAAGGTAGCATCCAAACATAATATACTATTTAATAAGGCTGCGCAAATTAACACCCCGGTACAGTATTACAAATACCATACACATGATAACATATAGCGGATAGGCGATGATAAGGACCCTCTCCACGTACCCCCGTCCTCCGTCTCTTTCCCTCCAGCGGGACGGGCCCGGTGGAGACGAGGACGGGCTTCGGCGACGCGCTTTGGCGGACCGCGTAAAAAGTCCTGTACACGCTGAACACCCGAGAAAATGTCTTCGGCAAATTTATGGCAATTGTCGGAACGAAAGGGGTGTACGGTGAACGGAGAAAATAATGTCCCAGAACGGGATAGTTTGAATACGCGGAGTATGTAGCGCGGTGAATTAATGGTATAGTAAATTCGGTGCATGTGGGATTAATTGCGATTTTCGGTGCTGAAAAAATGCGCCGAGCGCGTTCGATTTATGTGGGGCGGACTTCGAGGGGTGGTTTCGGCGTACGGTTTAGTTTTTGCGGAATTTGGTTCAAGTTTTATTCGCATAACAGGTAAAGTCCTTCCAAATTTGAATTGTAAAGCGGTTTAAGCAATATGGTGGACTATCAAGCATTAAAT
This sequence comes from Monochamus alternatus, assembly GCA_037114965.1. NCBI lineage: Eukaryota > Metazoa > Arthropoda > Insecta > Coleoptera > Cerambycidae > Monochamus > Monochamus alternatus. Next base: position 16,171,745 of record CM073434.1, on the reverse strand, counting down.
AGTTATTTACGTAATAAGTGCGGAAACAGACACTTTTCGCACGTGTTAGGTACAATATAGTTGCTACGATCATGACAATTCTAATCAGGTGAAAGAGTTTATTTTAATTACAAATGAATAACAAGTAATTATGAAGCAGTTATTTATATTTAAATTAATGGAATATGTTAACGAAAAACATTGAAATTAAATGTACATTGTGTGGCATTTTGTAAATGCAGTGCTGAGGCGATAGCGAGTTGATGATGTTGACAAAGCATGTGCTAAGGATTAGCTTGTAACTTCAGTGATGAGGGAATAGCTGCTAGATGCTGTTCTTCAGTCACAGAGCATACTGTTACTGTTGATATACTATGTGCTTCAGAACGGTTTTCTTGAAATTCTGATGAGAAATTTGACGCTTTGAGAATGCTTTGGGCTATTTTCTTTTTGTTACACAAACAATCCTCAATGTATGATTCAGCTATCGCTGTGAACTTCCATCCACCATGCCGTTTTAATTTGTAATATTAGACCCGGTGTTGGCTAATAATGTGGCAGAAGAGCACCGAAAACAATGTCTTGTATACGTTTCGGGGTTTGTGAAGCTCAAGAAACCAGCGATGTTAGATGGCATTTTCCCGAAGCTGTTGATACCCACACATTGCTTACTACATTCACCCCATTTACAGAATGAGAAAACTTCGATAGATATCTATCGACATATTAATTGTTTCTTCGCTATTCACCACGAATTTTTCTAAAAGGATTTACTCCAACCGAACATTTTTGCATTTCTATGCACAAAGCCGTGCGTCGTAGAAAAAATTTCCGTGCTCTAAACAAAACTACAACATTTCGTCTAACCAAATTTGACGCTTTCAGAAGTCGTACCCATAGTTCTTGCCGAGTTTGTACTGGTGTAGAGTAAACTGTGCCTTTCATAAATCCCCAAAAATAGAAATGTTTAAGTCGGGTAATCTGGCAGGCCAATTTACAGGTGCATCCTGCCCACGACCAATCCATCGTTCAACAAATTGGTTATTAAGGAATCTTCTAATAGTCCTGCCAAAGTATTTTCTAAAAAATGTAGATAGTGAACACCATTTAAACGTGAAGGTAGCTTAACTGGTCCTAACAAATGATCACCGACAATTCCAGCCCACACATTAATAGAAAATTGATGTTGAGAATGGCACACGATGGTAGATTTTGGATTAACGTCACTCCATTCATGACTATTATACAAATTTATTACTCCATTTTTTGTAAAACACGCCTCATCGGTAAATGCAAAAGGTTGCAAAAGTTATTATTTTCATTGTGTTGACTACATAAATGTAGTCCTAGCATTGTTATCTTGTGGCAAAAGTTCATATATTCTGGTTAGATGGTAGGGTCGTAACAGCTGTTCTTTTAATATGTTGTGGACTACATATTTTGAAACGTTGAATTCAACAGCAACTCTTCTTTTGCTGGTGTGTGGATTTTCTTCAACCGCGTTTAAAACAGTTTCTTCCATATCTACAGTCCTTGCAGACCGTCGGCGAGCATGCTCAGTAGTATGACGTAAAAAAGTAAATTTTTCTCTAAACCTTCGGTCAATTGCGACAAACTTACTGGGATAAGGAACTTGTCCACCAGGAAACTTTTCACCATATCGTCTTGCTGACGAAAATGCATGTCAGCCAATTCATTCAAGCTATACTGGTTGTAAGACATAATGCAACAATAATAGTAATAATGCAAATACAATGACAATTTAAATTTGTGTTGTCAAATTCTACTATACTTATTAACGCAATCTTCTAATTGTAAAACCTGAAGTATACTTGTACTGAACAAATAATATTTAACTCTATTTTTCTCGAAACCTATACATCCAATGGAATTTCAAATAGTATACCTTATTTTTGTATTATTCTTTGTAGTTTTTAAAACCGATTTAAAATTTACTCGAAATCAATAAGGTATCAAAGTATTTTTTGCACTAATGCAAAAAGTAAGTTACTTTTTACCTCGCTTTTTACACTAGTGCAATAACAAAATCAAGTTTCTGAAGAATGCATGCTCTAAAATTGATTAATTTTCGTGACGCAAATGTGTAAAAAATATTTCATCATCATAACATCATTCATCATTCAACTGCAGAAACGTTCGGAAAACGACGTTTTATGGATAATCTACCGCGAGTCGATACCTATTCGGCAACTCCGGGTCGCCTCTTAATTTTAAATCTATTTTTACTGCCCCTAATGCCAAAAAGCCCGCGGCTCTGCGGAATAGCTATTAGTTAACGGGAAACGTCGGCATAATGGTCTTCTTTGACTTCTTAGATGGATTTTTTAATATAATAATTTCAATAATTTATACGGCCATTACGGCGGGCCGATTTAAATTAGGCAATAACGGGGATTAGTTTCGGGCGATCTCCTTATTTTTTATGCCGCCGGGCGTACACTCAGAGAACAGTTTGTATCAATAATAACTATTTATGTAATAAGTTGCGAAAATAGTGTGTTTTAAGCATCGATTGCACAACGAATTTCATACAAGATTTTTTGTGAAAGCGAATAATTTGATATTTTCATGCTTTTATTTCTATTTTTTAACATTTTGAACGGACTTGTTATAGTTATGTACGTACTTGCCATTTTCTTTAACCACACCTCAATTTAAATTTGAATGTTCTCCATTTGAACACAGTGAACGAAAGATAACTGAAAACAACGCTACACGACTAACATGGCTGATATACTGCAGCTGCGCAGTTGTGCTCAATCAATCAGGAGTAGGGATATTGAACACAGGGGTGTGTTAAGTTTACAGAAAATGGTATACAGTGTAGACTTGATATTCCGGATCCTCTATAATTCGGATTATTCGGTAATCCGGACTCATTATTTCAAACACTGTGTATTCTGTAATCCGGATTTTTGATGTTTCGGTAATCATAACATACGTATTTATGAGTTTACGTTGTGTTTTTTGAAGTTTAAGTGTTTATTTTATGAAATTAAGATGAATTTATGTTCCGTTTTATACAAGCTGTGTTCCATAAATAAAAATAAGCCCTAAAATAGAATTTTATTACATATCAGTCGTGAGTTGCAGTAATCCGGATTTTTCGGTAATCCGAATCAGGCTCGTTTTAATTAGTCCGGATTATCAAGTCTGCACTGTACTTTTAACTCATGACTGGTAAATATTACACAAATTCAGTATATATTATTATAATACGAGTAATTTTCACTCATTTTGTATAAAAAATCCATAGTGTGTGTAAAACTATTAATACAGAAATTTTGCACATCCTAAATTACACACTGGAAAATCTCACCAACACAGCAACTTTTTTACAGTATACCTATAAAATGTCCATTTAAAATTGGAAGCTTTGGAAATATAAGTGTTTATTTTCAATTTTTTTGTAACTAAATTTAAAAAACCTTCAAGAAAAAAGAAAAATATTACAAAAAATTTACATATAGAAAATCATACAGAAACAAAAAACATCTGTCAACATTTCTTTGGCTTCTTTCCATATTTATAAGCTTTTCATGTTGTAGTTGTATTTGGACTGAAGATAACAAAAACTGTATTGTTTTTCATTTAGGTTTGTCATAGGTTGTATTAAGCACTTCTCGCAGTGTGACTTAGACCGATCTCCTTATTTTTTATGCATCAATATTCCGTATGGGGCGCCGCGGTGTTTTTTCCTTAATTGGGCCGTTTATCAATTTTCATAATAAATATATTTCGGGAAAACGGGCGCCAGGAAAAACAATTAATCGGTAGCTATAAATTTTTGAATAAATGAATTTTTAAGTATTGTGGTTTTTTATTCGGCCGGGGTAATAAATTCTTGAGATATTGCCCAGCCGCTTATTAATCGACGCAATTTTCCATTTTTTTCGCATACACCCCTCCCACAGAGCCTAAAACGATATCGCGCGGCGTTTTAGAGCTACGAAAGGAATAGGTGATTACTCGTGCTCCTGACTTCTAGACAGTTATCTAAATGAAAACTGACCAATACCACTTGAAAAAGCAATGGTTGTTGTTATATTGCCTAAATATATGTTGATTAATGTATTGTGACTGAATTTCATGTTCAGGACTAAGTTGGCAATATTATTTGGATAGAACATATTCACTTTTTATTTTAGATAATTATATATATAGATCTAAAGTGAGTGAAGGTGAAAGTGATGTCAAAATTATATGCGCCGAAAAAATCTAATATATATTTAATAATAATAATATACTTTCAATTTTACTTAAAATTTTAAGTATATTATTATTATTCATCAACTACGCATGTATCAATTCAGGAATAAAGTATATGTTATATAAATATTTACATATTCTTGACATCCAAACATTCATGCACTTAATTCAACACTTCTCTTTCTTAAAATGAAACTAAATTAAATAATAATGTTTGGTAAAATATGATAATACTAATTTATAGTACAAGGGGGATATAGGCATTATTATACATGTTTCAGACATTTGCACGACGAGGACATGTAATTTCACGAATGTAATGAAAAATGCCTGTGTACTATACAGGGTGATCCTATATTGCGAAAAATTTCAGGGGCAGGTTCTTTAGATAAAAATAAGAAAAAAGTTCCCATTAGCAAGTGTCCGCAAACGCTTTGTTTTGTTTTTTGTAATCTACTTTTAATACCTGTTATTTCAAAAGTCCTTTAACCGATTTATTTGAAAATTGACTGGTTTATGTTTAATAATAGGAGCCATTTTTTGTATCATTAATAACATAATACAAAATAAAAAATGCAAAATAACATAATACAAATTGTTACAAAATAATATCAACTATTGACAAAAAACAATTATTGACAGTTGGTGGGCATTCCAGTTTCCAAGCCAACTGGGGCTATTTTGTTTGAACACGATAAGATAATTTATTCAGACATCTATCAAGACAGATACCCTAATCGTATAGCTAACGGACTTTTGAAATAACAAGTATTAAAAGTAGATTATAAAAAAAATTAACGCTCTGTACCCCGGAAAGGAAGCGTTTCCGGGCACATGCTAATGGGAACTTTTTTCTTATTTTTGTCTAAAGGACCTGTCCCTGAAATTTTTCACAATATTAAAGAATCACCCTGTATAAAAATTTACCTGGAACTGCAAAAAATTTTATCTGCAACTGCCTTACATTGATAAAAATCCGAAATCAGATCCAGTTTGTAAGTTTTCATTCAAAATCAAGGAGCAAAGGCATTGCTATAATAACCTGTCAAACTTGTTATAACCAAAATTGACATTTTCTTGTCGTGTTGGCTGAAATAATGAGCGATTCAGAAACAGAAAACTTACCTCTTGAAATTGGAAATGCTGCTACAACCGCAGTAGCTTCACTTTTACCAAATAAATCGAGAACCAAGTACGAACAGTTTTATAAACGATTCACTGATTATTATAAGAAGAGGTATTATTAGCATTTTTTTAAGAATTATCCAAGAAGTACAAATCATCTAGTCTTTGGGCGTTCTATTCTATGCTGAGGTCTACAATCTATATGCAGAAAAACGTGTTGTCATCAGTAAATTCAACAATTTAATATTTTTTCTGAAATAGCGATCAGTGGGATACACACCCAAAAAAGTCAAAAAAATTAACGAAAGAGGATGTTTCAAAATCTTTACAAGATGTTTGCTATCTGAAATTCATAAATGCATAATTTAAGGTTATCTTAATTATTGGACTTGGTGCATGGAGAGTGGTCGAGTTAACTAATTTGCTGTTAGAAAACGTAAAAAATGAAGGAAACATTTTTCATAACTATATGAAAATCTAAGTTTCCCGAGATTTTCTTATCACTGCCGCGCGAATCGAAAATGTGAATATAGTCCAAAGTAATAAGATCATGGAAGATTTTTTGTTGGTTACAGAGGTGGTAAATACATGAAACTTCCTGTTGGTATAAATACTTTTAGTGTAATGCCACAGGAGATTGCTTTTTTCTCAATTTATCACAGCCTCAACAATATACAGGGCACTGTTTTCGACGATCACCTACTTCACTGCTAACTAACATAGGAGCAGCCTTCTAACTATAAAACGGCATGGTGGTTGGAAGTCCAACACCGTGCGTGAAGGCTATATTGATACGTCTCTTGCAAACAAGAAAAAATTACCACAAAAGTTCTTGGAGGAGAGATTGCCGTCTTGAAGCTACTTCAAGTGCTTACAAAGAAAATTTAACAATTGTTAATACAAATACAGACCAGCTGCGTTCATCTGGTATTAATCTTACGAATTGCCAGTTGTTCTCAGTGCACAAGTTTTCTTTTGCTATGACTGCTTACTCTAACGCAGAATTAACAGACATGCATTTCATGTATGGTCGTGCTAATGGGAACGCCACCGAAGCGCGACGTCTTTATGTTGACGCTTATCCAAATCGCCAGGTTCCTTCACAACGCATGTTTGGAAGAATTCACCAAAGATTACGTGATACCGGTTCCTTAAGCAAACAGTGCCATTTATCCGGAAAACCAAGGTCGGTATCCACTCTTAGAGCAGAAGAAGAAATGCTAGCACTGGTAGAGCAGAATCCAGGTAAGAGTGTGAGGAGAGTATCAGCCGAGGTAGGAATTAGTGGTCCCCTTGTTTGGAGAATCCTTCACGAGCAACTGCTTTATCCATACCATGTGCAACGAGTACAAGCCTTAAATCCAATAAATGATCATCAAGCACGTTTGGTTTTTTGCCGCTGGTTTCTACGTCATGATGCTGAAGATCCTCGTTTTCTTGCAAAAATTCTTTTTACTGATGAGGCCGGCTATTCACAAGAAATGGAGTGTTTAATTTTCACAATACGCATATTTGGGCCGACGAAAATCCTCATGCTCTAATAGAATCTGGACATCAGGCATGTTTTTCATTAAACATTTGGATGGGTATTGTAGGTGACAGGTTTCTAGGTCCTGTTGTTTTCCCGAACCGATTAACAGGCGCTGCTTACCTCAACTTTGTGCAGAACACACTATATGAGTTTTTGGAAGATATTCCTTTGAATCAGAGACAACAAATGTGGTTCCAGCATGGTGCTGCTCCAGCTCATTTTTCCATGGCCGTTAGAGAGCATTTCCACCAAACTTTTCCACATAGATGGGTAGGAAGGGCCGGACCTGTTTTATGGCCTCCAAGATCGCCTGATCTGAACCCTCTATATTTCTTTGTTTGGGGCTATTTGAAGACATTAGTGTATGGTACTCCTGTAAATAACCTGGAAGAGCTGCAGCTACGGATTAATCAAAAGTGTCAAAAAATCCAAACCAAGGAGGGTGTTTTCGAAAGAGTTCGAATATCGTTGAGACGAAGATGTCGTACCTGCTTGGAAATGGACGGAGGGCACTTTGAACATCTTCTGTTTGTTAAAAGCTTCCTTTGTCAGTTTATTCCTAATAAAATGAAATGTTGTGAAAAACGAATAGTGGTCCATATCTCCGCAACCGTTACTTTGCGGACCCATGTTTATTAAGACTTTTCTGCTTATTTTTGTTCATACTATTCTCTCCTGAAATATTTTACACTCTTTTTTTAAAACCCTGTAGAAATACAAAACAGGCTGTCAATATGAGAATTTTCTATATAATGGCGAAGGCGCCGATGCAAATCTTATAGTATGAGTCGTTGCCAGTCTGTAAGAATGTAACAGTAATAGTAGAAGCTAATGAGGCAATGGGTGTTTAATTAGTAAATGTACGTATGTTGTAGTGACCTAAAGGTACCTATGCTGTTTCAACAAATTTGTTAGACGATCTTGCCAATTTTGACTATTTCTTTACCATAAAAGTCATACACACTATGTCCAGTCCACTAGAAAGATGGTGAATGAAGAATCCAAGTAAATTAATGGAATTTTGTGAGGTTAGAGATATTAAATGAAATCTAAGAAAGCTATTTATACGATGTCTTCAAAAGCTCGCGAACAGAGCCAAGGCCCGATTTTTAATTTCCCAGGCTCTCCGATACATTCCGTAAAGCAATATAAATTCTATCCATTTTTTCATAATTACCTGCTCGCTGTAATATTTATGAATTAATTGGGCGTTATTCAGCACGTATACGGTTTTATTAGCGAACGCTTGTTGTTGTCCGGAGAAAAATCCTTATTTTTATCCTACCGCTTCCGTCTTGAATGGAGGAAATTAGGTTCCTTCGAAACGAAGTGATAATGTTTAAAAAATACCTTGGAATATTCGAAATTACTACCCGGAACGGTTGCGCTCCGGTAGAGGGTCATAGTAAACTTACCTGGGATTGAAAATGCTCTATATTCCTGCGTGCCGAACAACAAGTATGCAGGGCGATTCATTTAAAACTCTCCAGGCAAATTATAGAGAAACTAAAAGCATTTAGGAATTGCTAATTGCTTCCATGTTCTATACATACACCACTGTGACGCTGCAGACGTCGGCGTCGTGACGACCTCATGTTTTTGACGAACTGAGGACAAATAATGACGAATGCTGAAAAAAATGTAAAATATTTTTAGTTTCGGAAGTTTACAAAAATTTATTAGTTGACATTTTTTATTTATAAAAACTAAGAAGTAAACATTTTCATACATACAGGGTGATTAAGAACTTATCTAAAAAAATGTTTTTGAATGTAAAGGGGACTTACAAATACAGCTCGAAAGTAATTTATATACAGGCTGTATAACATAAGAGGGCCACTCCCATGTATCTCGCTTAATATGCGTGACACGTCAAAAATCGTTAATTGTTTTTTGTTATATTTTTGGAGGCCTTTATGCTTGTAAAAACAAATTTGAGATCCATGCCCAACTTTATGAGTAATAACAAAAAAACCTGTAAAAAGATAGAGAAAAATTATTGGTAATAAATTTTTATTGCAAAATTGATACCTTTCACCTGATATAAACAGATTTTTGAAATATCGTATGTGGTTAGCTGCGCCCTCTAGGCGGATAAAAATGTTTTTTATTGAAGCAGGCTATGGCCACAAAAAATCCCCTGTTTTTTCGTCTTTCATGCAATATACTACATGTTGCCCTTATCTTTTGTATTTATTAATTTTTTTTCAATTTTAGTTTAAAAAAATGTACCTAAATATTTTCGTGTTGCTCAAGATAATGTAGAACCTGTTTTAAAGACGCCAATTGCAAAAAAATAATAAACAGAATCTACTTTTTTATGCAAGATACAGATTTTCTTATAATATTATTTTATTGGTTTTCACATTAGAAGCAATTGGGTCTTTAAAATTATTTTAACACAGACAATGTAATAAAATAATATTATAAGAAAATCTGTATTTTGGCGTCTTTAAAACAGGTTCTACATTATCTTGAGCAACACGAAAATATTTAGGTACATTTTTAAAACTAAAATTGAAAAAAATGTAATAAATATGAAAGATAAGGGCAACATGTAGTATATTGGATGAAAGACGAAAAAACAGGCAATTTTTTGTGGCCATAGCCTGCTTCAATAACAAAATTTTTTATCCGCCTAGAGGGCGCAGCGAACCACATACGATATTTAAAAAATATATTTATATCAGGTGGAAGGTATCAATTTTGCAATAAAAATTTATTACTAATAAGTTTTCTCTATCTCTTAAAATAAGAAAGTTAGACAGCCTTAAAGTTGGGGCACTTTACAGGTTTTTTTGTTATTACTCATAAAGTTGGCCATAGATCTCAAATTTGTTTTTACGAGCATAAAGGCCTCCAAAAATGCAACAAAAAACAATTAAAGATTTTTGACGTGTCTCGCATATTACATAGGAGTGGCTCTCTTATGTGATGCAGCCTGTATATTATAACTAGTTTATATCAGCAATTCAATTGCTTTTTGCTCTATTGTTATTAGTAATTTAATTTGTGGTTTTAATTAATAAAATAGTTTGATACAGGTATACCTGATGTTGCAACAACTGTTCAAAATTTTGTAAACCTGTAAACACTTACACATTTGGGTCCGTTTTGTCCAGTTCCTACGAACTAACACAAATGTTTCTTGTCCTTATCAGTTTTGAACTCGTAAATTATTGGCAGCAGCTATCATACGTTAACGTAAATCATTACTAGCGTCTACTTCGGTGCGGTATACTTATTTTTTTTAAATATTCCCACAAATAGAAGCCCAAAGGATTTAAGTAAAGAGATCGCGGCGGCCATGGTATCGGTCCTCCTCGTCCAATCTATCGTACTCCTTGAATTTCATTAAGATACTCCAGAACATTTTATCGAAAATGAGGAGAAGCATCATCGTGCAAGAACCACATTCGGAATCGGACAGCTAAGAGCACATCTTCCTGAAGTCCAGGCAGATCGGATACTCGAGTAAATGCACTCCATCCATTCGATTTGATATGATAGGTCCAAACGATCATCGACAATCTCTTCCCAAACATTTAAGGAAAAACGTTATTTGGGAATGATCCCGTGTTGAATAGCATGTGGATTTTTAAAATCCCAAATATATTATGAATGTTACACATCCCATTCCGTGTAAAAATAGATTCATTTGTAACTAATCCGTCGGCTGTAAGTCTGGGATTTTGTTGCAACAGCCATTCTCAAACTCTAATTCGTAGGGCACAATCCCTTGGTATTAATGGTTAGCCACGCTGTACACATGGTACAGATATTGAGCCTCGTATATGATACGCCACACTATTGATTGGGACATTCCTTGTACTTGTTGAGCGATTTCCGGGTACTTATTCGAAGATTCTCTTAAAAAATCTCTAAAATGTGTTATTCAGCTGCTGCCATACGCTGTGAACGCCCTGGACCTTCTCTGCCTCGATTTGGTTGCAAATTTCCCATGTCACGCCTGCGTTGCATTACCGCGATAAGCTGCATTTGGCACATGGAACCGGGAAATCGTTGTGCATTTTGTCTTACTTCACCATAAATTAGAACTATATCAGCTCCAAGTTGCTATACATGTAAGCCATTTTTGACACTTGAAAAACGAATGTAAACACTATAACAAAAACGTTGTTACTAAAATCGGATTTCAGTATACGGAATCTCCAACATTCCAGTGACGCTAGAGACTACAGAAATCCAGCGATGTAAAGGTTGAAAGTATACAACTTAAATAATTTTTTTCTCGGAAACTATAAGGATTTTACAAACATTTTTTTACAATATTGACCTAATTTTTTATGGATGATTGACATTACATATGATTAGAAAATTAAATTAATTGGCAGTATTTTAATATGCACCCTTAGATCTGTTTTAAATATAAAAAATTAAATAGGAAACATACTCCAACCGATAAGTTGTGAATCGCCCTGTATATTGTAAATTTTATATTTAAAACCATCCGTCGTTAATAATACAATAAAGTAATACATATTTAACATTGATTGTATCTCGTTTACTATATACAGAGTTTTTATATTTTTTCTAATAGGTAGTAATTTTAATAAGCATTATTTATTATTTTGTGATATATCAGGAGGATATAATTAAAGCATTAAATACATTTTTAATAATAATTATTATCTCAAAAACACATTGTGATTTGCATTGGCGCCTTCGCCATAATATAGAAAATTCACGTATTTAAAATATGTTCATAAAATGATGAAATGCAACATAAATATATAATATAATCTTTGATTTGTGAACGTACTATTCGTCTTTAATATGTTTCTACACACATTTTAAACTGAATACTGAATTGAAAAATAACCTATTTATTATTTTTATAACTTGATGTCAAAGATTTCTACTTGGTGTTACATAGGTGATGTAACTCTGATAAGTAGGTAAGAAGACAAAGGATTACAAATTAAAGTAAAACAGTATTCTTCAAAAAAATATATATACCGAAATATTGCTTTATGTCATAAACTGCATTTATTTATTTATAAAAAAACGGACAATCACATCAGGCTTTACAGCCCAAAGCAGTGCCCACAAAATACTTAAATTAAATATAAAACTACAATAATAATTGCTATAATAGAACCGACGAGTGAAGAGTGAAAGATATCTAGCATTTATTCTAAAATCATGTTGTGGGACATAGATATATTGCTTCGGCAATAATTCTTCGATTTTCTAATGAAATAATATGAAATTTGTTTCTTAATAACGTGTTACATTGAAACCACTCCACTCCACACCATTGTTGCACCGACTCAAGTCGAGATTTATATATCGAATATTGAGGATTCCGTACTATAGAGGCAAATATGATTATGCTGTGCACATTTGCAAAATATATAGATTTAATAGAAAAAACTGACTTAAAATTTTTGCAAGTTCTGATAATGAAACCAAGCATTTTGTTACTTTCTAAAGTTATGTAATCAATATGCGAAGAGAAACTCATCTTTCTATCAAAGACAACGCCAAGATCTTTTATTTCTTCAACTTGATTTAACATATTTTTATTAAAGTTATAATTGTAAAGAGTATATGTTATATAATTACGGGTAAAGCAAATATAAAAACACTTATTTAAATTTAATTGAACCTTGTTTGTTTTACAATAATGGAAAAAAGAGTTTAAATGCTCCTGAAAGGCAAAACAATGATCGGAGTTACTTGAGAATAAATGTTTAAATCACTTGCGTAAAGCAACAATCTACAAAGTTTGAAAAATTATGTACTATTGCACTGTGAAGGAAGAAATAGTCGAACGAAATCTCATTTCTATGCAAATGAACAAATAAAAAATATTGTTTCTAGAACTTTCATATATGTAAGACATTTGTGGATGAAGGCGTTATGTTAGAATTTTTCGATAACTGTTTTTTTTTTATTTATTTTTTTTTTATTATGTACCCATTTTACACGTAGCATCATAGAAAAACTTAGAAATCTTGACTGTCATTAAATTTATGAGATCTTCGATAGTGTGAAAGATGAGTACCTACATAACGTCTACATTCATGCAAAGAAAGCAGTGTATGAAAAATTGTAACACGACAAATCCATCCATTCGTGTCTTAATTATAAAATATCGTCATTTTGTTCAATATAATTAACCGATCGATGATTTAAAGGATTACTTGTTATATCAAACATTATTATTTTTCAAACATATTTCTATTTGCGTCTATTTACGATGCCAATTGTACAATTTTTCTCCAGAGTCTAAAGGATGCCAAGTCATTTAGAATAAGAAAAAGTGAAAATATTAAAAATATGCTCAGAATTGAATCAAAAGATGCACCAAATATTGGAAATATGCAAATAAAAAAATATTTGCAAAATATTAATTTATTGTTTCCCTTAGAAATAAATAATATAAACAAGTACTTACAGCAACAACAAACAAATAAAATTCAACACAATCGACCTCAAAAGTTTACCCAAAACTAATATAACATTATAATTATTATTTTGTTTCTATTATCTGAGATAATTGCTATTCTTGCACCACACCAGAATCAGGTTTCCAATGATCAGGTGCATACGCATTCCAAGTAAAACAAGGCATTTTCAACCTTATGTCCCTGACCCTTTATTTCCCGCCCTTAAAATTTATTAACGATGAATTCTAGCTAGACATCTATTCCAAAATTAAAATAATGCCTACCAAATATCTATGTAATTCTTTCAATATGTTATTTTTTAAGAATATATCCAAATATTTAAAAAATGCACATAACATGCATAATATGCAAAATATGCACGTTCTTCGAAGTAAAGGCACCTAGAAAAAAACTAGTAACTTTAATCAAAAAGTGTTAAATTAAGAGTTTTTTCAGTTATATATGGCAAACCCAAAAACTACTTCATAAAAACAAATTTCTTAATTCAATATTCCATTATTATTGTTTTAGTTCGACGTAAAAGTATTGAAAAGAGGAACTTAAAAAATGTATTTGTACAATCCACGATATTGATTCTATTATTTCTAACGTTCGAAAAGGTTAAATTTTGTATTCGTCTTAACAGTTTTTAAATGTTGTAGTGCTCGCCAATATTCTTGGCAGGATAAATGACGTCGGATGTGTGGAGCCGAGAGGGATTATCTCCCACATTATTGCTCTGCAGGACCGGCCAGCCGGATGCCTTCACCTAGTTGAGGTGAAGGCATCCCATTCAGCCTCGATTGCGTTTGGAGGCACTACTAAGGGCCTTTTCTTGTGTCCTGTCCTGGCAAATCTCGCCAGTAAGGGTTTATCTTTTGGCGCTCTACACGTTACGCGAAATGTAACAAGCTACATCTAGCGGTCATTAGCTGCTCCATTTCGGAGTATGAAGCCCGTGCAGTATAAATAACGGCTTTCATAGGTCAACGAAAATTCTTCTCAAGTAAAAGGCTAAATATTTGATCAACGTTTCATTGTATTGAACTAAAATAGTTTCCACTTTGAAATTCAAAGTTTTTTGGTTGGAGAGAATTAATTATAAATGTTTAATTTAATAATTTGACACCGTTAAGTCAAATAAAATAACAGTTCATTTAATATCGGTGTAATTTTGTGTCAAACAATAATGAAAATAAAAACGATAAAGGGAAATCATTGAATTAAATCATCAGATGATGTGCCCAAATAGAAAAAAAAACTTAATCCAAGAGTTTGTCTTTTCTCAGTGCACTCACTACACAGATGGCTTCCGTTAAACGAATTTTAAAATTTCTCTGTGCTGTAAATAATTAGATATATTATGTAACAACAATTTTGCGATTTTCTTATTACTGGAGGACGTATTGAGTCGAATTTGTGAGCGTCCGCTCGAACGCTCGGAACTCGAATCGCCTTATTAGATATTCAATTAAAAATAAATAAAAATTAGCTTTTCTCTTTTCACCGGCGATGTCAATTTGTATTTTCCGCGTTTCTTTAAATGAGAAAACAAATAATCTGACCTTATGAAATATTTAATGCCGTTCGGTTAATTTTCCAACTGGAAAAGCTAATTTTTAATAATTCATTTTCCTTGGAAATGAACTTGGGGAATTAGTTGGGATTGTTTACTTTTATTCCTATGGAAACATTATCATAATTATTAGGGGCGGAAGGGGCTTATCAGGTGGTCCCCCCTGAACTATACACAAAGACGAGTAAGTCGTTTAACAGAAAAATAACAATTTTTATCATCATGTTTTAATATTGTAATATGTTTTATTGCTTATGATGAAGTTTGTAATAATAATAAAGCCCTGCATTTAAGAAGAAGAAGAAGAAATGCGTTTATTGGCTACGTTAATATCTCTAATAACTGCTTCACAAAAGTTAAGTAAGTTTACAAATTTTTTATATATTTTTAGGTATTAATAATATTGTGTGTAACTAACTACTCTGTGGACAAAAGCCCCAACCAGCGTTGAATTACACCCACAATATCTACCCATATATTCCTTATTATTAGCTTTTGCAACATTTTTTTTACTGTAGGAATTGTAGGAGATTTGATTTATATCAGCTTAAAATACCTTTCTAATACAGTAAAAAATAAGTTTACAAATATCGAGATTTCTTGGTTGACGTTTTCTGTTTTCCAAATGGTTCTAGAATTTTTACTTTCTTATCTGAGTATTTTTTGCTCATCATTGAGTCGGCTAGTTCTTATCATTGGTCTTTTAAGAAATTTGGATCAGTCGTTGTTTCGAGTTTATATATTCAAGACCAAAAAATTTTGTTTTGCAATAATGCCTAGAAGTAAAATGAGTGCAGCTGAAGTTAATAGTGTTATTGGAATGATCGAGGCAGGACGTCCTCAGAGAGAAGTTTCTAACTTCTTTCAGGTCAGTGAAAGCTTAGTTTCAAGGCTTGCGCATTGGTATAGAGAAACAGGAATTGTCATTGAAAAACCGAGGAGTGGACGCCCAAGATCTACTACCCCTGCACAAGATCGGTTTCTAGCAGTATCCACCCGTAGAGAGCCTCTGAGTACTTGTCAGATCATCCAACAGCGACTTTTAAGCGCTTCTGGTGTTGCAGTTTCAATTGAAACGGTTCGTAGAAGATTTCGAGATGGTAATCTACGTTCACGATGACTTTTGAGAAGGGTTCCACCGAGGGGTCAACCACTGCTTGAAATTTGTACAATGAGATACCATTTTTTTTTAATATTACCCGTAAATACCTTATTTTCCCAAAAAAATATCAAATAAGCAAATCCCTCAAAAATACCCAAATTACCACGAATTACCCAAAAGTGCCCAAAGAATACCAATGACTATTACCCAATAATACCCTTAAGTACCCAAAAATACCCTTAAATACCCAGATATCTAAGAAACGAAAAATACATTAAATGACCCACGGTTTTACTTAATATACGTTTAATTTTCCAAAACTGCCTTTCATTTCCTTAGAAATTATTCCAGTTACAGATCTACGTATATAATATAGATTTTTTAAGGGCTCCTTTGACTCGATCTGAATACATCTGGAAAAAACATTTTGGATTACATAAATTGTATCATAAACTCATTGGCGCACCCAAGAAGGGTGCCGATACCTACACCATGCCCCCTTCAAGCTAACTAAAAACAAACTTCTTCCTCGTCTATGAAATCATAATATTCGGTCTATACAGGGTGTCCCTAAAATTATTATCCGGATCCCAAATACTCAGCGGGTACCATCGGTGTCTCCAGTAATTCTTTCAATATGTTATTTTTTAAGAATATATCCAAATATTTAAAAATGCACATAACATGCAAAATATGCACTTTCTTCGAAGTAAAAGCACCTAGAAAAAAACTAATAAGTTTAATCAAAAAGTGTTATATTAAGAGTTTTTTACGATTATATATGGTGAACCCAAAAACTACTTCACAAAAACAAATTTCTTAATTCAATATTCCATTACTATTTTTTTTAGTTCGACGTAAAAGTATTGAAAAGGGGAACTTAAAAAATGTATTTGTACAATCCACGATATTGATTCTATTATTTCTAACGTACGAAAAGGTTAAATTTTGTATTCGTCTTAACAGTTTTTAAATGTTGTAGTGCGCGCCAATATTTTTGGCAGGATAAATGACGTCGGATGTGCTTAGCCGAGAGGGATTATTTCCCACAAAATTCTTCTCAAATAAAAGGCTATATATTTGATCAACATTTCATTGTATTGAACTAAAATAGTTTCCAGTTTGAAATATGTTTTGGTTGGAGAGAGTTAATTATAAATGTTTAATTTAATAATTTGACACCGTTAAATCAAATAAAATAACAGTTCATTTAATATCGGTGTAATTTTGTGTCAAACAATAATGAAAATAAAAACAATAAAGGAAAATCATTGAATTAAATCATCAGATGATGTGCCCAAATAGAAAAAAAACTTATAAAAGAATAACACGTAAGCAGTATGTCGTCAACAATTTTTTTTTTTTTGTTACCTAGTTTAAATAGCATAATTTTATTTTAATCATCTTTGTTTTATTTCAAGATAAATATTCCTGCGGCAACAATTAAAAAGTTGAAATCAAGAAAACTGTTGCTCCAAGAAATTGTCTTTTCTCAGTGCACTCACTACACAGATGCCTTCCGTTAAACGAATTTTAAAATTTCTCTGTGCTGTAAATAATTAGATATATTATGTAAAAACAATTTTGCGATTTTCTTATTACTGGAGGACGTACACCATTACACCATGCCCCCTTCAAGCTAACTAAAAACAAACCTCTTCCTCGTCTATGAAATCATAATATTCGGTCTATGCAGGGTGTCCCTAAAATTATTGTCCGGATCCCAAATACTCAGCGGGTACCATCGCTGTCTCCAGTACAACCAAAATCTTTCATTAACAAGTGTAAATATATGGGTATCGAGGGAAAATTCAATTTTAGCCCCTGCTTGCTTTCCGTCCATGTATGATTAAAATTAGATAATTGGCAGATTTTTTATGTAAACAACATAAAAAATCTTTTTTGTTAAATTGTTTATATGGTACTGTACTGTACAATCTATTGCAATGATGATGGCACTGTTTAGATGAATTTGGCTATTTATTTCGAACTGCTGACATATTCGTAATGAAATCTACTTTCAATTTTAAAAATTAGTTCTTAGTTGTTCCACTCAGCCACAGAAATCTATTGAAATTTCAACACAGAACATCCAGTAGTAAAAAAAGTGATTTGAGGAAGTGTAATTATTTTTACAATAGAATGTATCTAATTCGAATCACCCTATATAATTTTCTAAACGAAAGGCTGACGAAGACAATAAAAGGCCACATAATGGTTTAACAGTGCCTCCGAAAAATTTTACAGAACATATTTTTGTATTTATGTTTAATAATTTTTATATTTGCCATTGCGTCGGTCAGTTGTTTACTTATATTTAAACTGTGCCATCGGCATAACGCATGCGCAATCGCCATTGTATTTAAAAATTGGCGGGAAAATACTAGTTTTCTCTTAAAATACCCATTAATTATCTTCGTAATAACCATTAAATAACCTAAAAAATACCGAAAAATACCTATAAATACACACAAATACCCAAAAAATTCAAAAACTACCTTTAATTACCCACAGCTTGTACAGCAAAATACCTCAGTGGTTTCCCCCTCGGGTTCCACTGACACAAAATCATATGCGACTTCGGTTGCAATGGGCTAACGAATACGTGAATTGGATTGATCAATGGAGGTCTGTATTGTTCACAGATGAGTCGAGATGTGGACGGTTTTCTGATAGCCAGCATGTTCGACCCTTCCTTTGGTATCCAGAAATCGTAGAGCCAGCCAGGAATTTCATCCATTCAAGGGTGGTACAGTTGCTGTTTAGAGAGGCATTTATTTTAATGGGCGTACAGAGTTATTGATGCTTGATGGAAACACAGATCTACGTCAAACAAGTCATTAAAAATGTCAACCTATTGTTTCATGATGCAATTGGGCCAAATTTTTTATTTCTCGACGGTAATGCGTGACCATATCGTGCGAGAATTGTTGTCGATGCCCTGGAATTTAATGGTATTTCGCACTTTGCTCTGCCGTCTCGCTCGCCAGACCTCAATCCAATTGAGCACGTATGGGATCAACTACAAAGAGCCTTAGATTCGCATTAACCACCCCCGCATACACTTCAGGAAGTCAGAGGACTTTTACCACGCCTGCGGCGAGAAATTGATCAAGGCTACTTCAAGAACCTGATAGACAGTATGCAAAGGCGTTGCCAGGCAGTCATTGAAATGCGAGGAAGACATACTCTGTATTAAACTTATTTTTGTAATTGTTTTAAGGATTTGAATTTTGTTTTAAAATCACCAAAAGGAGGAACAAAAAAATCCACTTGTATAAAAGAATAAACATTCAAGACAGCTTATCAAAAATATGTTTGATCAAAAGTTGTCAACCTTTAAAAGAAACTCAAGATTTGTGAACTTTTGTGGAGCAGTTTATTTAACAATATTATAGCAGCAAGTCTTATAAACACAAAATTCAGGATATTAATGCAAAAAGCGCAAGTCACACTGCAATACATTAAAAAAATACATTTAAAGGACTTAAAACAATTTAAAAACAATAATAATTAAGTCAACATAAAAAAACTAAAATAGTTATAAGCAATGAGTGAAATACAAAAAACACTTAGAGGACTGAAAACAGGTTAAAAAATAATAATAATTAACTTACGAAGTTAATTTATATATGTATAAGAACACAAATAAAAAATACGAAATAAAATTTTATTAGCTAATAAATATCTTTCCTTTCAGAAACTGTTGCCACTACGTCCTCCGCTGTTTTCTCCAGAATTCCTTGTAGCAAACGAGTCTGGCACACTTCTTGCTGTCGCAGGACCATGTGGGGTGTTGATCCTCCAGTTACCCCTAAGATACCCACCATACGGTGCATTTGAAAATAACAAAGAGGTTGTCTATTGCCGGTAAGTGATTTTCTTTAACTGTATGTATGACATGAATACGGTACTATGTGATGCATAAAATTGTGTATTGTAGACATGTGTAATATGTAATCCGTCAGTAATGGCCTATGGAGACATACTAAATTTTTCACTTCAAAATATTACGATTTAAGCCAACTTGTCTTAATAAAATGTTGATAATAAAGAGGCAGGGTGTCAGTTGGAATTTAAAAAGTGAATTTTAGTAATAATTACACAATCTTTGAGTGTATCAACTAAAAAATTGGGAATACATTTTTTTAGATATGCGACATATAATCTGTTGTCTATTTCGACATATTCCCTAAAGGGCGCCACATCCGCCATATTTGTGACGTAAATGTATATTTTTTTATTTAAAAAATCTTGATTCTACATTGTTTTTGAGGGAAAAAAGGTATACTTGTCATTAGTCTCAGAAATTGATCATTTCGAAAAAAATAGCTTTTCAACAATCAGCTGCATAGTTCATTGTACAGTATATAGCGTTTTGACGTTTGCTGTCAGAAATTCAATGGTGTGTCAGTGGCTCCTAGATTTAATGTCGATCTCTAGTCATAAATTAGCAATGCTAATACAGAAAAGTTTGTAAAAATAACAAAATCTGTTTTTTAATAGTAGATGGATAATATTGGATATCTGACCGTAGTTTTTAATTAGGATCAACTTTTCTTAATAACGATTGTCGATATTATAAAAAATAAGGGTACTTTACTCTTGAGTAAAATTTACATTTTTCGACATACCTCATATACGACTGCAAAAAAATTAAATCTGATTACTTCATTTTGGGTTTTAGTCCATGTAGAACTTTTTATCAAGAATAACTTGTCATAAAACTCAATAATAAAAAAGTTCCCCATATGGTGCCGACTTAATTGGACACACTGTATATATAAGGTTATATGTTAAAAATAATATTATTTACGTAATAAAATATAAGTTTATAAAATTGATATGTATAAAGTAACGTTCAGATAAACGTTAGTGCAATGGCACTGCAGTTGTACTGTTGTATTGTAATTGTATGGTGTTAAATATTATTTACTCTGTTTACATAAAATTACTGTAGACTTAAGAAGTTGGGGAATTTATCCGCTGTACGTTGGCGACATGCAAAAACTCAAGATTCTTGACCTTCAGAGAGGTTATGTTTATGTTTTGTTAACTACGTCCCTATCTACGGAAATTGTTGGTTTTTATCATTTGCCGAATAGTAATTATAGCCTACCCTAGATAAAATATAAGCCTACAATCTGCAGGAATAGATGGTCTATTTGAATGTTTGGTTAAATCACAGTATACTGTGGGTTAAATGAGGCCCCACTAATTTCAGCAAGTCATCAAACACTGCCACTGTCATTTGGGTGAAATGAAAAAATAATCGGCATTTTCATTTCGCATTTCTTTATATAAATTATAGAAATCTCCTTGCATGTGCTATCTGCGGTTAATAGGTCGCACCCACCATCTCCGAGTTCTTCTTTTCATTTTTTTTTGCATGCATAGTTTTTATACATATTGACGTCGCTGCGAATAAGAGCAGCAAAAGTAACTGTTTCTAAATCAAACAGTCCTCTTCATCTATTTTTTTAGAAACAAATCAATTTTAAACTAAATATCTAAATTAGAATATAATTTAAAAACTTAACTTGCAAAAATGTGAATCTTCTGTTTACTGTCAAAAAAGCAGTTTTCTGATTGGTCCTTGTATGATTGTTGGAAAAGGATTGGTAAAAGCTAAAATGCTTTTAGCTTCTGCCATACAACTGCAGTACAAAGGCGTTACTGTTAAGTTTATCTGAACGTTACAAAAGTCACCCGTATTTCTCGCCGTTTTACTTCAGTATCTTTGAATATTTGCAGGTGGGATGAGTTAACATTCCCATTATTTGTTAAACCCTAGATTATTCAGTTATTAAATGTCTAAAATTATTTGTATTCTGTAGAAAACACTATTTCAAGAATACGGCGCCTTTTTTAATAACTTTTCTGCACTACCAATGCAACGCACTAATTTTATGTGAATGAAGCTTGAGATAGATGACATATAAGACTGTATAAAGTTCTAAGACATATAAAATTATGTGATATATATGATATTTATAATACATATGTGTAACATTGTATGGTGTATGAGTATACAAATCTGCATTATCCGGGAGTGATCATCAATTTCCAAACTCGCTGGATTTCGACCGTGGCCGGACGTCGCCGACCGCGATGCCGTGCTACGTGATTAAGGTAACAAATTATTGCAATTCAAACGGACTTTTTTAATGTGGATATATGCGCGTCCTTAATGTATCTTTTAATGATAAGCCCGAACCTGTGTCTTTTATTGCTCGAATCTGCCACGGTAAAAATTAAAATTCATTGTGAAGCGCCGCCGCCGTGATATATCGCCGGGAAGGGGTGGCGCGCTAGGTAATTAAGAATACACCCTATATGGTGCGCGGTCTCTCCAAAAATACTAATATATTTTACTATATCATGTGTTACGAGGCGGGGGAATCTTTCGCCAGTCCGGGCGGCGCGTTTCCGTTACACTGTGGTCGTCGTTCACAGTCGAAGGTTCTTCTTCTTCTTAGGCGTAATACATAATAGTAATATCTGTACCCCTCATTCTAATCACGAGAATTAGCCCAGAAGTCGAAGACTTGTGCGGGAGAGGGGGCGGCATATTATTATTAAGAAGGCCGCATTTGCGCCCAGGAACGACTTACGTTGGTAGGCCCTAACCACCATTCAGTGCAAGAATGAAGGAAACCTGGAAAACCTCATTCATTAGGAGGGTAGTCAAATGTCGACCTGTATCAATCTCTCACATTTACCCAAGCTAAGATTCTTCCACCCTACCATACCCGCAGAGAGGGTGACAATCCTCTCCACGGATATAGTTGATATACGGTCTACCAGCTGCGGCGTTCGAACCCACACCGGCCTAGCCATATCGATTCAAGTACGGACGCCTTAAACCGCTGCACATGCTGTCACAATTTGGTACATTTTATAATTTTTATTATAATAATAAAATGGACTAAATTCTTACATGAGATATTACGGTGCTAAAGAAGAACGCAGTAAAATACAGGAGAGTACCAGAAAGATACATAGAAAAACGCATTCAGTTTGCAAAAATACAGGGTGTGTCTTAAGTATAGGTCAAACATCAAGTTGCGTAACCTGAGGCCAAAAATAAGGGTTTTTTGTTATGTAAATGTGGAGTCTTAGGGCAGCCATTGTCCAGCTGCAACGTGTCAAAAATTAAAAACATGAAAACAATATTAAATATGAAACGAAAAATTACTAATTTTAGTAACTTACCAGTGGCGGAGTTGTGCGTATCATCGATCATTATTTGCCAAGCAGAATAGTCTTACGGCAGTAAGGCTTGTACCCTTT
This sequence comes from Monochamus alternatus, assembly GCA_037114965.1. Taxonomy (NCBI): domain Eukaryota; kingdom Metazoa; phylum Arthropoda; class Insecta; order Coleoptera; family Cerambycidae; genus Monochamus; species Monochamus alternatus. The sequence goes on along the minus strand of CM073434.1, from coordinate 16,148,493 downwards.
GTATGTGATACGAGTATAACTATTGATGCGGATAACGGATAAACGGACCAAACTAATTTATGATTCACATTATGATTTGCAGAGATTTTTCTAGTACTAGTATTTGAGTCTTCAATGTTGTGTATATTAATTACACCACATTTTTCTTTTCCGTACGATGAAATATTTTTATTAGGTACTGTACGCTGTATTCATACATGATGGCATAATGCAATACTTGGTCCGTTTACTCGGTGAGATGCACTTTCTGTTTAACTTAATGACACCAAATAACATCACAAATGACATATTAACTCTTCCAAACGTATGTACTGCGTTGTCCGAAAGCATGGAAATCTTATACATACAGTATGCGCCAAAAGTATGGAATAAATTCAATAAAAACGAAACAATTATTTTTTGGGAAAAATCCTCGAACAAGTCGATTTTTAATTTACATATTTTATACATATTTTAGCGTAAAATGCGATTTTCAAATGTCATTTGTTTTCGAGTAATGACATCATCGATTTTTTTTTAAATGTCAACACCATATTTTTTCCTTGATTCTGAAAGATCGTTTAATTCTCTATCAGACAGTACTAAAATTTTGCTCTCTTACATAGGAAAGTTTTTGAGTAAATGACGATTGAATGTTAGAAAATGTAAATTTTATTCATAAAAAAGTTACAATTCTGAGGTATGTAAAATAAAATACAATTGATTAAATTTTATACTTAAATTAAATGTTCGAATTGCCATCCACCAACTTCTTGACAATGCGCAACTCTGTGAAGAAATTCTTCTTGCACATTATGAATTATTTCTGGGGTAACTCTGCGTATTTCGTCCCGAATGCGATTTTGAAGTTCTTCTAAATTACGTGGTTTATTAACGTACACTTTTGACTTCAAGTATCCCCATAAAAAATAGTCAAGAGGTGTAAGATCTGGCGATCTTGCAGGCCATTCTATCGGTCCGCGCCTGCCGATCCACCTCCCAGGAAAACAGTTGTCCAAAAAATCTCGTACAGGGCGCGCATAGTGCGGAGGTGCACCGTCTTGCTGAAACCATATGGTATCGTCAGGAATGTCAGGGTCATTATTGTTAGGAAAAATTACTGCAAGGGCTGGAACAAGGTCATTTTCTAGAAACTCTAAATATCTTTGTCCTGTAAGGGTTCCTTCAAAGAAGAAAGGCTCTACTATTCTGTCGTCAACTATTCCAGCCCACACATTTAATTTCTGAAGGTGTTGGGTATGTGCCTCTGCCATCCAATGGGATTTTCCCGACTCCAATATCTGCAAGTTTGACGGTTTACTGTACCATTCAGACAAAATGTGGCCTCATCTGAAAAAAGTATTTGGCGGTGTAAATTTCTATTTCCTTGACATAAATCCATTAGAATTTCGCAAAAGTGTAAGCGGCGATCGGGATCATCTTCATTGAGTTCCTGCACAAGTTGAATTTTGTAGGGATGATATTTTTCCTTCCTCAAGATACGTAGCACTGTGCTCTGACTAGTGTCATTGTTTAATGCAACCAATCGTGAAGAATTATGAGGATTATTCACCATACTTATCAAAATGTTCTGTTTCTGATTTTCATTAATGCTTGGACGTCCAGGTTTTGGAATATTTACAACATTGCCAGTTTCTCTAAATTTAGACTCTACCTTACTGACTGTTGATTGGCTGATAGGGCGATCTGGATATTTTTCATTAAATAAATCGCCTGCTGAGTTCTAGACATATTCCCGCATCCGATAAGAATTAAAATTTCAATTCTTTGAGTAACAGTTAAATGTGCCATAATACTTTAAATTGAATAATAATTTCTATGTCGCTTACAATACTTATTAGAAAGTCGGTGTGACAATGACACTTTGCAAAGATTTTCACCTACGTGATCCATAAAAGAACTATGGAATTCGAAAAACTAAACTTGATAACGTTTTTGCTTTATTTTAATTGATTTACGTTTTCTAACATTCAATCGTCATTTACTCGAAAACTTTCCTATGTAAGAGGGCAAAATTTTAGTACTGTCTGATAGAGAATTAAACGATCTTTCAGAATCAAGGAAAAAAATATGGTGTTGCCATAAAATATGTACTTTTTAAATTAAAAATCGACCTGTTCGAGGATTTTTCCCATAAAATAATTGTTTCGATTTTATTGAATTTATTCCATACTTTTGGCGCATACTGTATATGAACTAAGACAAACCGCTATATTTAAGCTTATTTTTTCCACGAAATTGTCTAGTACTAACGGCATTTCGATCAAAATAATACATTCTTTCTTCTGCACGTATTTCATAAAGTTATTTATCCATTATCTGATTTTTCTCAGTGTAGTCATTAACATAGACTTCGTCTACAGTAATGAAACCGCCTGCTTTTTGCTGATATTCGGAAATTATGCAAACATGACTTTCTCCATGCCCTTCGTTTTTTTTCCAGCTGTTAATTTCTTGCCTTAATTTTTTTATCACAATATGCTATCTGATGTTCTCATTTTTCCGTCAGAGTAAACATCAGATCAGTTATAGTTTATTCAGGATGATCCCTAATAATGCGCAAAAAAGAGGTTAGATTGTACGACCGATTTTAATAGGAGTACTTCATGTACAATTTTTTTATGGGAGCCCCCCTTAAGGAGTTACGACCCCTTAACAGGGATTGTAAAATTTAGAATTTTATTTAGTTTTTTCCAAACGCTTTGAAAAGTGAAATTCGGCAAGGTATTTAGGCCTATGAAACTTGTTCTGAGCGAGTATTTTTTATTCTCCTCGTTCAGACATAAGGCGTTGAAATAAAATATCTCTTGTATATTATTCATTACATTTGTTTGGAGGTTAACTTTTGCGATTTCAAAAAAATATATCGAATTTAGAATGTTTTTCTCATGCATTTTTTTTTTTGATAAGTATAGTTTTTGAGTAAAAAAATAAAGCTCATGACGCACATAGTTTCCTTTCCAATATCTTTGTATATCATTATCTAGTAGGTTTTCATCATTTTGCATTTGATGACCGTTCATGGTTCTTTCATATCAAATATTGTTATGTATTAAACATTTATTTATTAATAAAACTTATCACCCACCCTCCTCCTTAATACGTGGTTAGTTTATTTAATTTCAAATGTTTAATACATAGCAATATTTGATATCTAAGAACCATGAACTTCATCAAATGTAAAATGATGGAAATTTACTAGATATCGGTGTCTAAATTAGATATTGAAAAGAAGAATTTTTGCTTGTAGAGTCATGAGCTTTATTTTTTACTCAAAAATTGTACTACTTATCAAAAAAAATTGTAAGAGATAAAAACATTCTAAATTCCACAAGCATTCAAAAAAAAAATTATATTCAATCAAAAAAGTTAACTAGAAAAAATGTAAAGCATAATATACAGGGGGTACTTTATTTTAACACCTTAGGATTGGACGAGGAGAATAAAAAATGGTCGCTTAGAAGAAGTCTCATCAGTCTAAATACCTTGCCAAATTTCACTTTTTAATTTCAAAACGTTTGGAAGAACTAAATAAAACTATATTTATCACCCCCTGTTAAGGGGTGGTAACTCCTTAAGGGGAGCTCAGATCAAAAAAAATTATATGAAGTAGGTACCCCTATTAAAATGGTCGTACAATCTACTCTAATTTTTTGCACATTATTCGGGTTCACTCTGTATAACGGCATTACGCGCACAGCCTCGGAATCTTTTAATGCCCCCTTCACCGTTTTCTGCATGCCTAAATTAGTAATGCGGGCGAAGATAAAATTAGTAGTCACGTGTGCATTAAAAAGTGTCGTTTTTATCATTTCGTTTGTTCGTCCGGCCCCTAGGAGGCATGAGGTTTTTTTTAATTGTGAAAAATTATTTATACAAGGATTGCGCTCGTCCGTGACTTCCGCGTACCGCTACAGCGAAAGAACAGGATCAGATGAGAGTTTAAGATAGTCGGAAACAAGTTCCTAAATCAAAACTAGTCGTAGGAGATTTTCCAATAACGAGATATGAGTCATTCCATATAAAATAGTCTGAAAATAAAAAAAATGTTGCCGACCCATTTTAGATTTTGGTGTAACTTTGAAAAACTCTACTCTAGGGTCCCAAACAACAAAATTTACACGAGTTTGATTTTTACAAGCGCTTGTTTCCGCCTACTTAAATAAAGACTCTTAAAAATTGCTATTTTTAAGCTTTAGTAATTTTTGCTGTCAAATTTTTCTGTTTGAAAATATTTTAATGATCAAGACGGAATTCAGAGTGGGAAAGATAATAGATTTAGTGTAAATGAAGATATCCTTTCCTTTGAACAATAGCAGCGTGCTGAAAATGAGTGTTTTTTAGTCATTTTTCGTAAATTTCAATCGGCTCTAGCTCTTAACTGTTGAGAGTTAAAAATTCATGCTCCACGGGAATTAAGTATACATATCATAGACAAAATTCAGCCACAAATTGACCTGAGTAGCCCACTCTTTATAGAAGAAAACTTTGCTTAAAGTTTTGAAATTTTTAAAAATCCCAATATTCAGGCTATGAAACGAGCGTGTTGACTGCGAGATAAAAATCTGATACTCGGAGAATCTACTGTTCTTACCTTTAACTTTAAATGACTATATCACTTGTTTTGTTATTTTCATGTTTAGTGCATGTACGAGCCGTTTTTTTTACAGCAAAAATCTGGACGTTTTACTAATGAATTAAAATTACCATCAAAAATAATTATAAATATGAAAAATATTTCAAGTTTTAATAAATTTATGGATATTTGGGGTGTAAAATTGTTTCTGGAAGTAATTATAATCGAAAATGACGGTAACTGTAAACAATTTTTCAACGAGAAAGTTATTTTTTATTCAACTTTTCAAATCGACGGCATCGAATTACAAGAAAATATATAAATTGGAAAATGACAGAAATTAAATCATTAGTAATTTTATTAATACTTATAAACTCGAATTTACTTCTCGAATATACTTATATTCTTAATAATATAATGAATAATTAATAATATTGCTAATTTGTTTTTTTAATCTACGCATATTCGTACTTACTTTTAAATGCAATACAGTCAAATAACGGAAATAAGCTTACCTCTATACGCATGCATAAAAATATATCAAAATTCTATAGATAAGACGGAAAAAAAATAAGATAAAAACTACTAGTTTTAGAAAAAAAAATTGTGTTGATTTTTGCTGTAAAAAAACGGCTCGTACATGCGCTAAACATGAAAATAAAACAAGTGATGTAGTCATTTAAAGTTGAAGGTAAGAACAGTAGATTTTGTGAGTATCAGATTTTTATCTCGCAGTCAACACGCTCGTTTCATAGCCTGAATATTGGGATTTTTAAAAATTTCAAAACTTCAAGCAAAGTTTTCTTCTATAAAGAGTGGGCTATTCAGGTAAACTTGTGGCTAAATTTTGTCTATGATATGTATACTTAATTCCCGCGGAGCATGAATTTTTAACTCTCAACAGTTAAGACGCTAGAGTCGATTGAAATTCACGAAAAATGACTAAAAAACACTCATTTTCAGTAGGCTGCTATTATTCAAAGGTATCGTCCGAGCCAATTATCTTCATTTACACTGAAACTACTATCTTTCCCACTCTGAATTCCGTCTTGATCATTCAAATATCTTCGACTGTGTGAATCATGAAAAATTATTACGAAAGCTAGATGGCTATGGTATAAGGGGGGTGGCCCATAAATGGATCTCTTCATTTCTCAAAAATCGGACACAATATGTAAGTCTTTCTTTTTCCTCAGTTGATACCGTTCAAAGGATAAATTCTGGGTACAGGGAAGTGGGTATGGGTGTGCCACAGGGCTCAATATTGGGACCTGTATTATTTGTGTTGTACACGAGTGAACTTGATACTTTAATATCCGCTGCATTCCCAGTTATGTACGCTGACGATACGTCGCTAATTGTTTCTGATAAAACTGATGATGCACTGGCACTCAAATGCAACTCGGTCTTAAATAAAGTTAGCGATTGGTGTGGCTCTCACTCATTATATTTTAATCCTTCAAAAACATCGTATATTAGATTCCATAATTATCAGAAAAAATGTTCTAAACTAAATGTTCTGGTATACAATTCTCCATTGTCTGATACTGTAACAACGGTCAATTTTCTAGGTTTCACATTGGACGAGTGCCTAAATTGGAAAGAGCACTGCACCAACCTAATAGCAAAATTAAATTCTCTGTGTTACCTGTTTAGAAACTTAAAATCAGTTCTGACGAAGCCTCAGCTTATGAATTTGTATTACGCTCAAGTTGACTCTCGCTTGAGATACGGTGTATGTTTTTGGGGCGATACTACTCTAGCACCTGGTGTATTTATTGCCCAGAAACGGGTATTAAGATGTATTGCGGGTATTCCAAGTTATCACACGTGCAAAGCTTTGTTTAGGGAATATGGGGTGTTAACTCTTTCAGGATTGTTAATTTTTGAACTATGTATATATATATTTAAAAATCGAGCAACATTTAAAATGAATAGGGACATTCACGCAATTAATACTCGTCAAAATGGTGACTTCCGGATGCCCCTATATAAATTTAATATATCACAAAATTGTCCTAACTATCTTGGTTTGAAGCTTTTCAATCATTTGCCAGAAGAACTAAAGCGAATCCAGTTTTTAAAAAGTTTTAAATGTAAATTAAAGTTATTTTTAGTGGACAGGTGTATTTATTCTGTAGATGAATTTCTATTGTCTTAGGTTAAGTAACATTGACTATTCCTATATATGTGTACACATGTCTTAAAGGAAAATAAATGCATTATTATTATTATTATTATTAAACAGAAAAATTTGACAGCAAAAATTAATAAAGCTTAAAAATAGCAATTTTTAAGAATCTTTATTTGAATAGGCGGAAACGAGCGCTTGTAACAATCAAACTCGTGTAAATTTTGTTGTTTGGGACCCTAGAGAAGAGATTTTCAAAGTTACGCCAAAATCTAAAATGGGTCGGCTTTGCCAATTAGACGATTTCAAATGGAATGACCCATGTCTTTTTTTTGTCTGCGCATAGTGATCATAGTGAAAAGATTTTGTCTGGTCACTAATATCGGTTGTGCAACATTCAGTTGTTATTTCTTTTATGAACTTAATATTAGATCTTAACAGTAACAGATGGAGAATTAAATTACGATGTAACGCTACTATTTTATTTGAAGAATAATAATAATGAAATTCTTTAATTTAGTTAAAAAGTTGATTTAATCAAGTTGTTTTTGACATAAAACACAAATGAATGCTCAACCAAATAAAATTCACAAATATGCTACAAATCCTACATAAATACTTACACAGGGGCGTATTCTATGGCCAAAAATAAATTTTTTTTTGTTATATAAATGTGAAGTTTTAGGACAGCCATTGTCTAGCTACAGCGTGTCAAAAAATAAAAAAGTAATCAGTTTTTTAATTTTAAATTTCTAAACCGCTTGAGATAATTTAATTACATTCTATTTAGTATGTCAATAGGTATGAAACAAAAAATTACCAGCTCTAGAAACCAGTGGCGGAGGTGTGGGTATCATCGATTATTATTTGCCAAAAAAATGTACCACTCTGTATAGTATTACTAATAAAATAGGTCATCGTATGCGCCATTGTATTATCTTCACATTTTGTTTCTTTACATTTGTTTGTATTCCAAACCGATTAACAGCAAAATTGGTTTATTTGATCAATTGAATTTTTACAATACTGATTACATTACTTAATAACACAATAATTAATTACCAATAGAATATTTTTACTATTTATTTATTTTACTTTACACCATTCAACAGGCAAAATGTCCAATTACAGAATGGGAAATATACAAAAAAAGATATACAAAGAAATATACAGTAAAAATAACAAACAAGCAGTATGTAAGAAATAAGAAAGAGAAATACTAAACAGATGCAAAATGCAGAAACTTAAATTAAGACACACAAAATTATAATAATAGTAACTAACACTAAAAATGGCATCAGATTAAAGAAAATCATCATAGTGCTGCCTATTTCAATCTTGCAAGAGAACAATGAAATATATCAACCGATGACTTTAAGTTGTTATAAGTGTTGTATATAAAATTCAATGGGGAAAAACTCCTAATATTAGTTCTTGGCGTCGGCAAGTAAAAAGTACCAGCGTGTCTTGAAACTGACCTGGGAACATGAATATCAAGTCTATTTAATAAATCACCACAATCAGTTAGGTTATTTAATAATTTAAATAAAATTCTAAATAAGCAATGCTACGTCTGTCCTTCAAAGATTTAACAGAAAACTTCTGTAAAAGCTCATCCTGGCAAATGCCAGTTTGAGGATAAATTCCGTCAGTTGTAAAAGATACGAATTTTAAAAAACGACGTTGAACCCATTCTAAACTGTCCAATATATTGTCACGGAATTTGCCCCACTCACACCCAAACCGACGACTGTGGTATCGCGAAATGCTAAGATTGCCCCGATCGCCCCTACACGATTCTGTTAAACAAACAAAAAGCCGTGGATCGAGACGGGACTAGAAAATTGGGGAATCGACGAGAAGGATTCGAGTCGTTCGGGAAGATGAATGTAGAGATACTAGAATATACCTGGAATATTCGTTGGGTCTATAAAAGAAAAATAAACGGCCGATTAAGTTAGTCTTGCATAAGTCTTGTATTGCAGTGTTGAATTGAAGTGTTTAGTTGGAGATATCAAAGTGATTTAGATAGCGATTAATTAAATAAGTGTTTAGTTGAGTTCTAATTAGTGTTCAGTAGTGTACTGAGTATAGTTAATAAAGAAGTAGTTAATTAACGGTTTGTTTTTCTGCAAGTAAGAAAAAGACGGGTTAGGAAACCGTGACATAATTTGGACACCAAACAACAGAGACATATTCCAATTTCGACCTAACTGAAGTTGAATAAAGAAGTGTCAAAGTATCAGCTGATTTAAACGTGTTCCTAATAATAAATCCAAGTGTTTTATACGCCTTAGAAGTAATATCCAATATGTGGTCATTAAACGATAATTTATAAATCAAATACTGTGTTTTTTTTTAATTTTTGACACGTTGTATGTAGCTGAACAATGACTGTGATCCCACATTTGTATAACAAAAATTCCTTATTTATCGAAAGCATATTTGAACACCGCTGGATATTTTACGAGCGTTTGGATTTTCCGCTGGACGCAGAAAATTCCACGTAGCCGACGAGCCAATGTTTGACCAAAACTTTTATTAAAAGTCACCGCACGCCGTCCGGCGAATTATCTAAAATCGCGGATGAAAATTCAATATTTGACTGTTAATTTTCGGACGAGATAAACGGGGCGAAGTGAAAAGTGAACGGCCGTATATTTTTTATCTGGCCCGGCCAGTCGCTGTGACATTCCGCTGATGCCGTACATTTTTCCTTCTTCCTCTGACCGGCCATCGGCCGTTAGGGATGGCCAGCGATAGCTTCCTTTGAATTATTGTATTTGCGTTGGCCCGCGCGACGCCGGACTCTATAACTCGTTTAATTTTTATTATTTATTTTCGGGGCGCCGTTACGTCCCAGGACCGTACTCGCAATAAGTTCATCGCCCACCAGCTTAGGGAAGAATTAGGTATTCTGCGCACGCAGTTTCTCGAAATTCGCAATCTCAAATCTCCAAAGTTTTTTTCATCGTCAGGGGTTCCCCAAGGATCCTGTTTAGGACCCTTGCTCTTTATAATTTACATCAATGATATATTCCAATCACATGATGTTCACTGTCTTATGTACGCTGATGATATGAAGATATTCACTAAAATTTTCCATATCGCTGTGACCATAAATTGCAAACTTCACTAGATAACATACATACTTGGTGTATGGATAACGATCTTTCTCTTAATATTAGCAAATGCCCTGTTATGACATTTACTCGGAAAGTTAATTATCTGAATAACAATTATTCCATGACTGGCTTTATCTAGAGCTACTGAGATCAGAGGCCTAGGCGTGATTTTTACTTCGAGTTTGAGCTTTACAGAACATATTAATAAATTGACTCTGAATGGTCCAAAAGCTTGAGATTTGTTATTAGAAATTCACGTTCTTTTATTGACTGTCGTGTGTTGCTTGGCTTATATTGCGCTTTTGTCTTTCCTAAATTTGAATACGCTAGAACGGTTTGGAGTATTCATTATTCAAATGCTATTAATAAGCTGGAGAAACATCCAGAGAAATGGCTTCTACCCGGAAATTGGTACTGATCACAATATGTTACTAAGACGGCATGGCATACATAGTCTTGAAAATAGGTCTGTTATGTACTCCCAAATCTTCTTTTTTAAGTTGGTTAATAATTTAATTGATTGTCCTACTTTACTAGAAACTTTAAGTTTCCATGTTTCTAAAGTGGACACGAGGAATGATGCACTGTGTTGTATCTTAAGGCGCCAAGGATGAACTTACTCTCAAATTTCCCAATGTATGTCATGCGTAACACATATAATACTTTATTTAAAAACAAAATTGACCTATTTATCTCATCAGTGGCTAATATTAGTTCAGTATGTAGGCAGTTTCTGTAGCTAACTTGAATTAACTTACTTTTCATTTTTTTTGCTAATATTGTTTTTATTGACTTAGTACATGTTTATAGTATAAAATGTGACTATCTGTTCTCCCGCCTGTAATTGGTACAGTGTACTGTAGGTTGGTGTAATCTATAATAAAATAAAATGACAACATAGAACGTCCTTGTTGAAAATAGAGGCATAAATACATAAAGAGAAATATTCTCTCAAATCAGGAATAGACTGAAAATAATAAACAAAGAGGAATCCCTGAGAAAAGAACAAAAGGAACCAAAAAATAACGTTCTGCTGAGAACAAAATCAAGAAGGTAATAAATAAGGAAATGTTTTTACTGAGAATAAAGACAATAAAAGAGCTAATAGCATATTTGATGATAACAAAAGCAAAAATAAGAATTAGAATAAAAAAGAACTTTCTTGTTGAGAATGAAAGCAATAATAGAACAAAGGGGTACGTTCCTGCTGCAACAAATTAAGAACATAATAACGAGACATATTTTGAATAAATTGAACAACGTTTTTGATAATAAAACCAAGAATCAAAACACAAAATTATTGCTGAATACAGCGGAATAAATAGAGAAACATTCCTGCTAACCAGGCAAATATAAGGAACATTTTTCTTAAGAATACAACAACAAATAAAGAGCGTTCTTGCTGAAAATAAAAGCATGAAAGAAATAAAAATTAACAGTGTTGCTGACAATAAAGCAAGAAAATAAACATAAAGTTAAAGATTTATAATAAATAGAAGAAAGTTTTTGCTAATAAAACAAGGAATCAAAAAGATAGGTCATTACGGGAAAGAAAAATTAAAAACAGAATAAGAAAGATGTGCGTTCTTACTAATAAGACAAGAATCAAAGAAACTTCATTATGAAACAAAATTAAGAACAGAATAAACAGAGAAGAGGAACGTTCCTGCTGCGAATGAATGAATGAACATAATAAAGACAAACGTTATCACTGAAAATAAAAACAAAAATAAAGAGGAACATTTTTGCTGGGAATAAATCAAAAACAGAATAAAGTTAGTTAGTTTCAGTCCTTATAAAGAATAAAATTAATAATCAATAAGAATGTCATTTCTAGAAATAAAACTAAGAACGAAATAAATAAATATTAGAAAAGTATAAAGATAATAATAATAATGCCAGGACAATACAAAAACATACTTGTTCTTACTAAGGCAATATAGAACATCCCTGTGTATAAGAAAACTAAGACAAGAATACAACGAAGATAATTCTTTGATGAGGACCAAACCAAATATAAAATAAAAGAGAACAAAATCAAGAATAGAATAAAAAAGGACAGAGGCAAAACCACAAAAAGAACAATATACAACGTATGAATATAAAACTAAATAATAATATAATAAAAGAATAATAATAAATAGAAGGACATTTTTGTTGGGCACAAACCCAAGAATAAAATGTAGGGGACATTATTGCTGAAAAATAAAAAAGTAGCGTGCTTATTGACAACAAAACTACAACAGAATAAAGGAAAACGTGTTGGAAACAAAATCAAGAATAGAATAAATAAAGAACGATATTTAAAATATTTTTAGAAAAAATAATGAAAAGCTCATTTCTTTAATTGATTACCAATAAGATAAAATGACAAATATGCGTGAATACGGCCCTGTTGTTCGGTTCAGATAAATTCACCCCATTCGGATAGATTTATAGGCATCGAAATAATTGTTTATCATTGCGCATTTTAAATCGTGTCCAAACAGGCGTTATGTAAATTGAAATTTTGATTTGCATTAAGAATAAAAATAATATGCCAGGCTTTTATATATGACGTGGCATAAATTTTAAAAATATACCGGAAAGTTATTGCTTTTGCTACCAATGTGACATTATGATGTATCTATTTACAATAATACCTATATATTCCTAATAACAATATTATCGCAGTTCTGACAACCGAAAAACCCGCTTTAGTCTTTGTATACTCGCATAAGTACTATTAAATTACAATAATTAAACATTCATTTTAGTTAGTTTAGCAGAATTCTATACAAGCACTTTAGTCTATCTACACAGCATACAAATGTAAGTGTAGTATTAATCTGGGTATTATAAGATGTACTTTAGTTTACAATTTTTAAAAACGCGCTTTAGTTGCTTTATACAGTATTTTGCTAAAAATATTAAAATTGAAAGATACATTTTGCAGTTTTGGTTTTGTCTTACTACTGTCAGGATAATATCAAAAAAGTCACTAGTTTCGATCAATAGATTTCGAAAGAAACATTCTCCCCTTTTTACATCGAGGATGCGAAAGATGCACTTTAGTTTAGTTTAGGTAACAAAATACCTACTTGTCAATTAAAATAAAAGTATGTAAACATTATTACTCGTATTGAAACCAACAAACTTTTAAAGTCTCATCCAGTTTGGCCCACATACAGGGTATTCGGTTTTCATGGCTCATCATTAGCATCTAAGAAATCGTGAAATCTACAAGGTGGCTCAAATTTGAAAAAACCAAGCTGGAACCAAGGGAATAATTTTCGAGGAATATATTTTCGTTGAAAGAAAATTTCTAAAGCCGCTAGTTTCGGTTATGCAATATTCAATTGTTTTTTTTTTCTTATGGACACCATATATTGGATCTTGACAGTAAAAGATGTAGACTAAAATTACGAATACGTTAATTTTATGTAACACTACTATTCTATTTAAAGAATAACCTATAAAATTAGATAATTGATTTAAAAAATCTAGTTGTTGACATAAAACTACAAACGTTTTGACAGATTTGACATTTGCTAGTTTTGTTATGATTAGAAACCTTACTTCTCAGATTGTGTAGGTGCGATAAGTGAACCTGTTCATTTGTCACCGTCCAATACGGTACCGTCGAAGCGGTATAGTGTGGTTAATTTCAAATTGAGAACACAGCATGAAGAGATGGAGTTTGAAGAAGTTCAAGAATATGTCTATTTAGGGGCGCTAATAACAGCTAACTGTGATGAGGAGCAAGACATTAATAGGAGAATAATAAAAGCAAACAGAAGTTCGGCAGTAGTCAACCACTTAATGAAATCAAAAAATTTGTCCAGAGGACTAAAATTTAGAAAGTATAAAACAATTTTGAGACCGACAGCGCTGTATGGCAGTGAAACCTAGGTCCTCAATGAGAAATCAAGAGAAAACCTTTTAAGGAAGGAAGATCTTAAGAAGAATTCTGGGGGGTAAGAAGACGAAGGAAGGCTATGTAAGGAGAAATAATGAGAAAATATATGCAATGTACCACGCACCAACAATAGACGAAATTATAAAAGCCAGAAGAGTGCAGTGGCTAGGGTATCTAGAACGTATGGAAGATGAAAGGACAGTAAAAAAAAATGTAGGGAGTAAACCAAACTACAAGAAAAAAGGAGGGAGACCGAGGAAGCGATGGAGAGAGGCAGTGGCAATAGATCTAAGAGAGAAAAATGTAAAGGATTGGAAAATAAAGGCAAAGAATAGAATTGAGTAGAGGAGAATAACGCAGCTTTGGGCCTAAAAGGCCTATAAACAGCTTTATATATATAGTTTCTGTATTTTGTGATTTGATTGCGCCAATTTGTTATTCCGTCTGCGGATATGGCCTGTTTCGATTTCTTATTTTTTTCGAATTTTATTATTTCACTTTTCATTAGTATTTTCAATCATTTTGTAGTGATTTTTAATTATTTATGATTTTTTTGTTTATACAGGCCTGTATATACTACTTGTATGGTTTTATTTACCATAAATAAGTAGGTATGCAAAAATTTCTGGATTCTGAAATATAGTGTAGTAGATTCATGTAGTCAGAAGAAAATGCATGATTGTATAGTTTTCAAAGAAAATATAACTAGTATAAAAGTACGCTTACTTTTTGAAATTGTGGCATAATTATCGTTTTTATTTATGTTAAATGAATGTGCACTTTAAAGTAAGTACAAAATGCTAAACTTATAAGTTAAAGAGTACTAGTGTAACAATATGGCATGTTCAATTGTTTACCAATTTCCAGGCGTTAGATAATAAAAATAATAAGAATATTTCAATCAAAGTTTTTATCTTGTACCCAAAGTCGAAGATAATAGAGAGTGACTAATTCACAACACAGAGATGAGTACGGAAGATACGGGTGGCATGATTACCTAAGCGTGCCACTTGAGAAGAGTTAAAGCACACAAAATTATCAAAAATAAGTTGACGTCGGCTGAACCTAGCACGTTAATAATTTACTTTAAGTGTGCCATCTGTGTCATCCTCTCTACAAATTAGAATGCCGTTCTTTTGGACGGCGATTGCCCAATTTACACCTACTTGATGTGCATTCAGCGGATATCACACTTAAGCCTTGTCCTCATGGACGCGAAACGAATTTTGCAACTTCTGTTTTAATTATTTATGGCGAAAATCTCAACTTTTGACAATTGCTTTTTGCGAAACTGTCAAACACTACAATTGCCTATTTCATTATTATGTGGTGTTAATAAATTTGTTTTGAGCTTCTGATAATCTACCATGGCAGTTTCATGATGAAAATGATAGAAAATGTTATAGATAGTTGACAAAATTTGTTACAAATAGAGATTTTTTTCCACCATTAAATAAATCGCGCAAATATTTGCGAATTCCGCATTCAAAAGGACAAAAAGCTTTAGAATACATACACACTATTTACTATTGGTTACTGGCACTGTCACTATAACGGTCACACATTAACACTTATTATATCATATCGTACTACTTTGCTTATGACCTTCATACGTCTCTGCTTCGTCAAAATTTAATATATTCTTCGATCCAGATTCTTATTTTTTAATATTTATTTTAAATAGTTTCTTCACTATATCACTATTTCGTCCTTTCTATCAGTATACTCTTTTCGATTTCATTTATACGGACTAAGTTTTATCTTGTAAGATATAGCAATTGATTTTTTTTGTCGAAAACTCATTTTAAAAATACAATCTTCCTTCCGGGAGTTTCCATCACTTTCCGTTTCACAGTTGTACTTCTTTACCACTTTTTTATTTGCACACATATGCTATTCACGTACAATTTTGTTAATGAAATACATATTTCAACTTACACTTACACTCATATTTTGACCTCGCGCTCTAAACTTTTCATACATATCATCATCCGATATTCCTCACCTGTTAAATTAGGATAATTTTGAGAATACGTTGTAGAGCTTGA
The DNA here is from genome assembly GCA_037114965.1 of Monochamus alternatus. Classification (NCBI taxonomy): domain Eukaryota; kingdom Metazoa; phylum Arthropoda; class Insecta; order Coleoptera; family Cerambycidae; genus Monochamus; species Monochamus alternatus. Next base: position 16,132,715 of record CM073434.1, on the reverse strand, counting down.
ATTATTCTCCATTCTTAAGAACACAAAATCACTAATAGAATTAATTACATTCATAATTAAATTAGCGAAAAGATATACCCGAAATTTTGCACGCCCGAACGATATACCCGCCCATGTTAGCGCTGGAAATGAAACAGTTGGATCCGACAATTCGTCACAACCAATCAAATGCTGGAGCGCATGCGTACTTACCGCAGCAGAAACTGTAATCGGGTATGCTCATAGAGATATGCGGCATACAATTTTGTAGGAAAAATATACGGAGTGCATGTGTTTCTTTGTGTTGACTGCTATAAATTGTGAGCAGGTTTATAACATGAGTCACTCTCTACAATTTTGGACGTCGACTATAGTAATTCATTTTCTCAGTATACATCTATAATAATAATAATAATAATAATAATAATAATAATAATAATAATAATAAAGCTTTATTGCCCAACAGAGTTCCATTTACAGGGCAAAATCTTAAATTAACCATTTAACACTTAAATAATAATAAATTAAAAATTCATACATGAAACATTCCCATATACCATATACAAATCTTGAGTACATCCAAAAAAAAAATATAAAGAAAATAAAATAAAAAGAAAGTTAACTGTATTGCTCATTAACTAAATTAACAAGAGTATTCAATGAACAGGCAAAAATATCACAGGGGTGTTCTAACCGATTAAAGTTATCACACATAATACATATCGGAGACCTTAATAAAATATTAGTTTTAGCGGTATCACATTTAAAACTTAACGTCGTTCTTGAATTTACCCTAGGTACATAAAAATTAACAGCAGAAAGCAATTCGGAGCAGTCAATGAGGTTGTTTATGATTTTATATAAAAAAGATACGGAAATACATATTCTTCGACTCTCTAAACTAGTGACATCAAAACGACTAGTTAAAATATTGTAATCAATACCTCTCTCAGGATAAACTCCATCATTCTTAAATACCAAGTATTTTAAAAACTTTCTTTGAACTCGTTCCACAATTTTCTTTTGTATATTATAAAAAGGATACCAGATAAGCACTGCATACTCTATCCTCGAACGTACGTAAGCGTAATATAAAGTTTTAATAGCTTGTATGTCTGTAAATTGCTTACAATTCCTAAGAATAAATCCATAAAATGTAAATGCTTCATTTGTCTTAATAGTTACATGATCATGAAATGAAAATTTTTTATCAAACAATACACCCAAATCCTTACAAGAGTCATAACGAGATAGTACAGTATCATCAATTACGTAATTAAATTCATAAGTAGATAGTTTTCTAGAAAAACTTACAGTCTTACATTTAGCAGTATTTAAATATAACTTATTTCTAGCACACCAAGACTGTACCTCATCAAGCTGTCTCTGTAGATTATAACAATCATCCAAGCTAGCAATAGACGAAAAAATTTTTAAATCATCTGCATATAATAACTTTTTACTACTAATTACTTCACTAAGGTCATTAATAAATAAAATGAATAATAACGGTCCCAGGGTAGAACCCTGGGGTACTCCAGAAGTTGCAACGTAATTAACCGAATCAAATCCATTATAACTAACAAACTGTACTCTATTATATAAATAAGACTTAATAAGATCGACCAAGTCATCAGAGAAACCAAAAGTCATAGCCAATTTATAAAGCAGAACTTTGTGATTAACCTTATCAAAAGCCTTTGAATAGTCCGTGTATATCACATCTACCTGACCTCTATTATCTAAAACATGTGTGACATATTCAGCAAAAACAGCTAAGTTAGTAACAGTTGACCTGCCGCCAACAAATCCATGTTGGTATGGAGAAATTAGGTTACGAACGGAAAGGTAGATACGATTATAAAGAGCGGTCTCAAAAATCTTAGCAAAATTAGAAATTATTGATATTGGTCTATAGTTCTCCACTTGTGACTTATCGCCACTCTTAAATATAGGACAAACCCTAGCCTCTTTCCAACGACTTGGAAAAGTTTTAGTTCTTCTACTGCTAGCTGGACCTGAAAGACCATAAAGCAATGAAGCGTCCTGCCTTGCTGTAGGCACTATTGAAAGCTTCCGATTTCTATCGCGTTTCGACGATAACAATATTTGCAAAACAAAATTCCAGAAAACAACTACTCTGCCGTCTTATATCCCGACCAGCTTTGAATTACACCTGAGACTCAGTATGGATTAGCTTTATCTATTTGCAATAGGTTTTTCAGGTATAAGTTCCTGGAAATTCGTTTTGCATTTTACGCATTGTAAACAACAAACAACTTACCTGTATTAAAAAACTCTCCTCCTTACCTTTAGATCGCATCCATTATTTGACAATCCCACGCGAGAACGATGAGACCCAAATGATTCATCGCGTCGCGATCAACTATTTTCAATTTAATCCCAAATAATCGCGCATATCTATGGACCCCCCGAGGCCGAATATTAGAAAGCCTCAACTTTTCCCACTAACACTAACGATCGTCGCGGGTTAGATAATTCACCTTCCTTCAACTCTTTAATAACGGCGTGTAATGCATTAAGCAAAATGTGAATTAAAACTTTCTTATTCGGACCCCGTAGGTTTTTCGATACGTACAGGGTGTTCCCTGGAGGACCATACGAGCCCGATACAGCGCACTCTACCCTTTTAGCCTTTTCATTTCGGTCTTAGATGACGAAAGTGCGCGTATGTCCTCTAATTACGGCTAATTGTGACGTAGAAAAGTTTTTATTACGGCGGTAAATAAAGACGGGGGACGGGGGCGTCCAGTGGCGTCCCTGTTGCGGTTTAATTGTGATAAATATATGATTTATGTGATGCTAGTAACCGAGTTTATTAATTGTTACAAAATGAAGTACAGGGTGTCTTAATCTCGATAGTATGGGCGAATACAAAAAATTTAGATAAAATTTGGGACACGCGGTGTTAAATGGGATAAGGTAATCTCCATTTCAATGGAAAGTATCATCTTTGGGATTTGCCAGAAACGGCTAATGACGTCATTAATTATATTTTTTCCAAATACATACCCAAATATTTTTCCTGTTAAAAATATCTCTTTTTTCTAATAAACTTTTATTAGATAATTTTTTCTGTACTTCCCATTTAAAACTTCTAAGCAATATCATTCTAAAGAGCCTTAGAAAAAATACCACCTAAAAATCAGATTGCTGGTGTAAAGATCAAGTAATCGTTGGAAAATAATTGAATGGTCTTTGTTTAAAGTGCATAAATGTTTTTATATATTTTTAGGTATTAATAATATAGTGTGAAACTAACTACTCAGTGGACAAAAGCCCCATTGATAGGAATGGGGAAGTTGCATGAATTTTATATTGATCTGAAATGTATTACAGAATAATATTTCAAACATATTGAATGGTCAGAACATGTATCTGACGGCAATAATCACATAATAATTAAAATATTAATATTAATAAATTGCCATAGAATGTCAACAAAACCACGTGATCGAAAACGCAGTGTCATTGGTGTGACGTCAAATGCCAGTACGCCATCTTGCTTATGTTACGGCGATCGTGAGGTAAATAGGCATTTGTTTCGTTTTTCGTGACATTTCTTTTGAGTTATATGTATTACTACGTAAGGTAGTGCTGTTATAAACAAGGTTTCCTGTTTGTGTGCTGTGTATATTACATATATTTATATATATCTATAATTAAATTTAAGATTTTCAAAGATTTATGTACCTAAAAATTTGTTGGATAGACCGCTTTTTTCATTATTTATTCATACTTATTTCCAATTACTTAACCTTACATTAAAATGGTCTTCACAGACATACAACGTAGAAATGCTGGAGAGCTTTACGTTTCTTGTTTCGTCGCGATTCTTTGCCATCCACCACATTTTTCTTGTCTTTTAAATTTTTGGCACGGATAACATTTTTGTATTAAGCACTGTATGGGAAGTATTTGTACATAATGGCACAATGCAGTATTTCATCCATTTCCCAGGTATTAATGCACTTTCTGTACTCATTTTACAATTTTCAACACCAGTCTCTGTTTAACACAATAACACTTATTAAATGTCACAGTGTCACAAACGACAGACTAACTTTATGAACTCTTCTGTTTAAAACACAAATTACTGAACTATTAATTTAAATATATGTACTCGTACCTCGTACTGCGACTGCGTTGTTCCAAAGCACATAACAATGCTTTGCAAAGCACACTAAGCACAGATTATACAGGACCCGCGCAACTGGCGGTTGACGTCACAGGTTTTCAATATGGCGGCCACCGTTTCGTAGGGGCGTGGCCAGACTAAAACTTTAAATACCGTTTTTGAGCTTATTTTTCCACAAAATTGTCTGGGAAAAACGCCATTTGGGTTAAAATAATACATTCTTTCATCTCCACGTATTTGAAAAAATCATGCAATTTCCCCATTGTAGGAGATTTGATTTATATTAGTATAACAGTATAAAAATGGATAAATGTGACAAAACACTTGTCATTACTCAATATGAACGCAAACTTTTGTGCTTACAAATTGTTTTCTCATTAAGAAAAAGTTGATATGTTACTAATTTACGGCGTCACAAAAAAATTGAAGAACTGTAGAGTTATATCGAGAAATGTATTCAGAGCGCCTCATTCCTGATCATAGAAGCTTTACAAGCTTGGAGGCGACCTTGAGACGAAATGAAGATGCATTTTCTGTTCGGAAGTCTTTAAAAATGGATTGAGATTAATGGATCTATTCAGTGGCCCAGAAAGTCATCAGATCTAACAGTCCTCAATTTTTTTATAGAGGGCTTTACAAAATAAGCTTTACAAAACACCTTCGGGAGATATTATTCATTTGAAGGAAATATCACAAACGCTTGTAATGAGTTAAACAGCGAAATGTTAATAAACGCAGCCCATAAAGAAGTCAGGCGAAGATTAGATATATGTCTTGAAATGAGAAGAAGTCATATAGAGAATAGATTGTAATATGAATTTAGTATGAGGACGTTTGCCTCATATTTTGCGTGTAGTTATTATTATCATCACTTTTTGTTTTAACTTTTATTTATTCGTAATGCCATTAATGCGCTTTAAACAACGAACATTCAGTTATTTTCCAATGACTACTTGATCTTTCCACCGTTAATGTGACTTTTAGGTGATTTTTCTTTGGAGACTTTTTAGGACAATATTGCTTATAATAATAATGCATTTATTTTCCTTTAAGACATGTGTACACATATATAGGAATAGTCAATGTTACTTAACCTATGACAATAGAAATTCATCTACAGAATAAATACACCTGTCCACTAAAAATAACTTTAATTTACATTTAAAACTTTTTAAAAACTGGATTCGCTTTAGTTCTTCTGGCAAATGATTGAAAAGCTTCAAACCAAGATAGTTAGGACAATTTTGTGATATATTAAATTTATATAGGGGCATCCGGAAGTCACCATTTTGACGAGTATTAATTGCGTGAATGTCCCTATTCATTTTAAATGTTGCTCGATTTTTAAATATATATATACATAGTTCAAAAATTAACAATCCTGAAAGAGTTAACACCCCATATTCCCTAAACAAAGCTTTGCACGTGTGATAACTTGGAATACCCGCAATACATCTTAATACCCGTTTCTGGGCAATAAATACACCAGATGCTAGGGTAGTATCGCCCCAAAAACATACACCGTATCTCAAGCGAGAGTCAACTTGAGCGTAATACAAATTCATAAGCTGAGGCTTCGTCAGAACTGATTTTAAGTTTCTAAACAGGTAACACAGAGAATTTAATTTTGCTATTAGGTTGGTGCAGTGCTCTTTCCAATTTAGGCACTCGTCCAATGTGAAACCTAGAAAATTGACCGTTGTTACAGTATCAGACAATGGAGAATTGTATACCTGAACATTTAGTTTAGAACATTTTTCCGGATAATTATGGAATCTAATATACGATGTTTTTGAAGGATTAAAATATAATGAGTGAGAGCCACACCAATCGCTAACTTTATTTAAGACCGAGTTGCATTTGAGTGCCAGTGCATCATCAGTTTTATCAGAAACAATTAGCGACGTATCGTCAGCGTACATAACTGGGAATGCAGCGGATATTAAAGTATCAAGTTCACTCGTGTACAACACAAATAATACAGGTCCCAATATTGAGCCCTGTGGCACACCCATACCCACTTCCCTGTACCCAGAATTTATCCTTTGAACGGTATCAACTGAGGAAAAAGAAAGACTTACATATTGTGTCCGATTTTTGAGAAATGAAGAGATCCATTCATGGGCCACCCCCCTTATACCATAGCCATCTAGCTTTTGTAATAATTTTTCATGATTCACACAGTCGAATGCCCTGCTGAGATCACAGAAAATCCCAACAGGGCACTCGCCTGCCTCCATAAATTCAATAACCCTTTCACAAAACGAGTGTAAAGCAGTTGTGGTTGATTTACCCGCACAGAACCCGTGTTGTTTATCTGTAACAATATCATATTTGTTGAGAAATTTTACTAATCTATCGTGAAAACAATATTCGAATATTTTGGAAAAGCATGAAGGGACGGACACTGGCCTATAATTTTCCACATTATGACAATCGTGTTTTTTAAAAACAGGTACAACCTTTCCAATTTTCAGATGATCTGGAAATGACCCAGTCTGAAACGACAAATTAATTAAATAGCAAAGAGGTTTCACAATAGCTGTCAGAACTTGTTTTATGATGAAAACCGGAACGTCATCCGGTCCCGATGAATTTTTATTTTTTAATTTATTTCCTAATAAAATCAACAACTCGTCAGACGAATACGGTTGAATAAAAAAAGAAGGGTACTGTTGATTTGGGCTACAAATGGGGTAATTATTATTAGTCAATGGAATATTCTCAATCAACTTAAGGGGAGCATCTATAAAATAATCATTGAAAATTGAAGCTACAGACAGTGGATCGGTACACAAGTCTCCATTATCTAATTTTATACTTATATTTTTTACAATGTTAGACTTATTGGACAGTTCTGAGATTACGCTCCAAGCGGTACGGATTGGGTTATCAGAATTTGCAATTTTACTTTGATAGAATTCCTTTTTTGTTCTACCAACTAATTCAACATGTGCTTTTCTTGCGATTTTATAAAAGGGGTTCAACTCGGGATACGCAGCTCTCAAAATATGCAAGTCCTTTAGTTTAACACTGGATGTTCTTACAGCATCATTTACCCACCCCTTATGACTTTTCTTATAAAATTTCCGCCGAGGAAAACTTTTATAACTTTTGGACGAGAAGTAATCCAGAAAAAAAATTGAGTATGTTTTTGGAAGAAATGTAATATATAGAAATGTAATATATTTAATTTAAATAAATAGCCGAAGATGCTAAAAAAACTATAATAATGATAGACTTCGGATTCCGTGTAGATATTTTTTGCAAATCATATGAAAAATAAAATAAACACTTGGAAGCGACTCTAATATATGTTAAGTGTTACACCTCGAAGGAAGAATTTCTTGAACTGGCATATGGTATAATAAAATCAACAGTGAAACGATAACATTTGCAAGAAATTATATTCCCATGTAACCTAAAAAAAAATAATAAAAATATAATGTGTCTGGCGGTCCCGTAGCTGAGTACACTCCTGTACCCGTCTAGGCATCGACAAAATTAAATGGTCGATGTCTCCTTGTGTCACCTCGTTCCATGCAAGTTGAACTTCATGTATCAACTGTGCCAGAGTCTGTGGAGGATGGCTTAAAGTGGTCAGTCTCCTCCCCATCATATTCCACACACGTTCGATGGGGTTTAAATCAGGCGGCCGGGGTGGCCAAGGTAAAACATTAACACCAGTTTCTTGGAGAAAGTCCATGGTTCGACGAGCAATATGGGGACGTGCCAAACCATGACTTCAACAGTCCTGTGTACAGCAAACTCAACGTCACGGCGTTCTCTACGGCGGCGCCTTACTCTTCTACGGCCATCATGCATACCTAGACAGAATCGCGATTCGTCGCTGAACACGACATGCCATTCTGCCACCCAATGTTGACGTTCTCTGTACGAGTTCCAACGTTGAAGACGGTGGTCCGCAGTCAAAGGAAGCACTAATCGTGGACGGTACGAAAAATGTCCAAAGGCTCTAATGCGGCGATAAGTGTACGCATCGTAAGGTCTTCCTTCTTCTCCACACCATTGATCAGCGATTTGGCGCGTAGTAACAAAACGGTATCATAGAGCTAATTGCCTGAAACGTATACCTTGACGCCTCGGTTAACCAGTTAGTCTTTTTCGTGTTCCTCTACCTTCTTCTGTCCACACGCGACACACGCAATACCGTCATGGCGCTGCAATTCACACGGCGGAAAAATTTCGCGATAGGACAAACCAGCATCTTGATAGGCAACAATTCTACTCATGTCAAAATGGCTAACATGGTGATAATTTTTTGTTACCCTCAACGGAAACAGACGGACGCGAATAACTAAAATTGTCTGTACTGACCTCCATTATTGCAAAAACTGCCAAAGATAAAATGTGGATATTGTTATTCAGGCATGCTTTGATTATAATCATTCTTTTGAAAAAAAATAAACAATTTCCATATATTACGGGTCGCTTACATGTGTCTGTTTCAAAAACAATATCGAAGGTGGCTCGATTTGACGAGACGTCGGGAAGTTCTGTATCTTCCAGTGCCCGTGATCCTTTTTAAAAAAATGTTTGGGTTGTTTGTGAGTATAAAAGTAAAGGGTATGTGGATGTTGCACCACCCGAGCGGCAGCATGGTGAGGGGGGTCGAGGGGAGAGGGGTTGTTCCGCGCACCTTGGAGCCGACCGAAACTTCCCAAAGTGCAATTAGGAGCAAACGTTTAGCAACAATAAATTATAAAATATTTCTATACAGGGGAACTTTAAATAATGCCACTTTGGAGGCGGCAGCCGGATCGCCTTCCCGTAATGTATTCCCGACAAAACTTGGCTAATATAACATGAGATTAACAGCGGTACCAAATAACTACTAAAACCGGGCACTATTTAAGGCCCTATCTGCATAATACTCGCATTATTCCCAGAATAAATACCATACGTGCTAATACAAATAAGTGGAGGAACGGCGTAGGCATTTCTCTGGCCTGCCTTTTTTCCTTTTATGCAAATGCGGAGTATACCATGAATGTCGTTTTTATTCAAAAGTTTGATAGATATTTATCGCAGTTTTTTTTATTTTATTTATTTATTAAGAGCCCAACAGAAAAATATAATAACACACACAAATGATAAAACAAAACCACTGTACAAAGTAAAGCCAAACTAGATATAAACAATTAAATTTATAGTTGCATTAAATCAAAGGTAATAAAAATGACAGTTGAAACTACTACTCAAACTGAAGTGAACTGAACGGAGATTTTAGCATTACTTTAGTTCTAGCTAAGGGCAAATAAAAAATTCTGAATTCTCTAAATATAACCTGTGGTACATTGAATCTAAGCTTATCATGAAGAAACCAAATGTCGATGTATAACAGTATAACAAAAACTTTGTTTGGGGTACACTCCATTATACTTAAAATACAAAAATTTCGCAAATCTGCGCTGAGCAAACTCCAATTCCCTCTTATGTTTAAGGTTAAACGGAGACGTTAGAATATTCCAACCGTGATCTTATATAGGCAAAAAACAGTAACTTAATACATTCTACACTTTCGTAATCTTTACAAGATCTCAAAATAAACCCTAAGAATTTAGAAGCTGTCGAAACGATATAATCTTAGTGCAAGAAGAAAGTGAGTTAATCATCAAATACTACTCTAAGCTCTTTAATTTCACTTAACCTCTCTAAACCGGTTCCATGCATAGTATGATTGTATATGATAGGATGATTTTTTCTAAGGTAAATTAGTACATTACATTTAGATCCATTCAACATCAGATTATTAGAGATACGCCACTGAATCAACACATATTATTTTGAAGTTTCAGTCAGTCATCAACCCAGTTTATTTTAGAGAAAAAAATCATCGGCGTACAAAAGTGATTCTATCTCGAATAAGCTCGTTAAGTCATTAATAAAAATCACGAATAAGAGAGGCCCAAAAACAGACCCTTGTAATACTTTCAATTATTTTATTCAAGGTATCTTGTTAAGGATTGCCAGTATCTTAATGCTTAAATATAAAACAGCACTTTACACAGAAAGTCGCAAAATTACCCACTGCATTACAAACATCTTCTAAAATTACAACCTCGTTTTGTCGAATTAATGTTGGTTGTTTGTTTTCGTGCCCGTCTACCACCAGAACTCACCGCATATCATAGCAGGTGTCCACTTAAACTAGCTTAATGGCAGAGGTCATTAACAGAGACTGTTAAATAGCATTCGAATTGTTTTTATAAAATTATTTTCCATTGAAGTTACGTTCTCTGCAGCTCCATTAGTTCCTGCAGTTGACTCAAAATGGTAATAAGGCAATGCTACTAATAAGTATGCCGATACAAGTTCGTGTACTGCCCAGTGACGACGTACACAACAGTTTAACTCAATTGGCGATCTTTGGCCCCCACTTAAAGCTGTATATATATATTAAGTATATGTTACTCGTATAGGGAACCAGAATTACAGCAACGTGTATCTTGATTTATCATTAGATTATACAGGGTTAACTATGACTAAGTACAAATAATTTAAGGAGGAGGATTTAAAAAATTTACAAACATATTTATAAAGCTAATTTTTTCTTTCGAAACTATATGAAACTCCTATTAATCGCCGACTATGTTGGCCCGTCCACCTCGAGGTTATTTATTTCGCACGTTCGACGTTTAGAGAGCTAGGTAACCGGCAACACTAAACGGTAAAATTCGTTGAAATCCTGTGTGTTTACGTTATGATTTTATGTTTTCCTTTTTATTTTAAGTGTAGTTCTTTTTTTAATTTTACACATTTTATAGTAATTAAATAAAGAAATGTGTGTCGAGTACAGATATTTTCTTATAATATAGTTTGCCGGTTTGTTTTTCTTGGTTATCGAATTCAAAATTTTCTATTATCTATTAGTATTCGTTTAGTTCGATTTTGGAATAAAATAGTATTTTATTTAACGGTATGCGAATTGTGTTTTGTTGTTAATGGATAATCCTGACGGACTGAATGAATATGCAGTTTTGACAGTTTGGAACGAGAAAACGAATGCAAAATACTGCAGCTAACCGAATTAGCTGTTACCTATCAGGTATTTATTATTAACAAAATTATTAATGTTCTTCGTTTCTACATTAGGAAATGCTGTAAAAAATTCACACATGGTAGTTGACATATCTAAACTATCTTGGACGATGCTCATCATATACGCCGATTTTTTTGAGAAAAAGAGGATTTTGCCCCATTTTTTAAATATAGAGCTAGAATTCCGAACTATTTTTTTATTGTGTTTTAAGTCACCTAAAGCACGTGGTTAAAATATTTGAAAATACGAATCTAGAATAATTATATACTCAAACTTGCAGCCTGCAATATAGTATTTAGAACCACTGATAGGGCCTCGTCCTATGAGGAAAGACACCTAATAATGTTCGGGGCTATAAAGAACAGCTGCTATATTATGCAAATAAAGCTCCGCCGAGCATATTTTAAACTTTTGGGACCTGATCTGTCGTCTAACGAGTGTTTAAGACTAAAGGAATTGTAAATCATTACGTTACTATAAGCAGGTTACTGACGTCAGTCATTATTTTGTCACTAAAGGTTTCCCCAGGTGATACAGGTATAAATGTTTTTTGCGCTCTTTGTTTCTCCATACAAATCAGCTTCAAATCGTAGTTAAATTAATTATTAATTACTACCTACTTCAGAAGTTTATGTACTTTTATATTTGACCAACTCTTAGAATTAGAATAGTCGAACGAAAAACTTTTTAGTTATTTTAATGCATTTACTCGTGCATTTGAACTACTTAAATTAATTTTGAAAATAAGCTGCATCCAAGTTTAAATAAATCTGTGGCAGGAAAATAAATGAATATTCTAATTGGATCTGAGGTACGGTTAAAATAACTTTTTTAAATTACTTTTTAAGGTAGGAGGACATTGAAATTATTATTTTAAATGTACATTTTAAGGACTACCTATTATGATAGAATATTAAAGGAAGTTAAATATATGTTACATATATTGTTGGAAAGCAGTAGCATAAATATATTTCCATTTACACCATTATATTCAATGCTGTGCCTTGGAAATTTCGTAATATTTAACAAGTGTAGAATTATTGAATTGTGGAATTGAAATAATTATAAAAGTATAAGTATGGTAATTTATCCTTATATCTAAAAATACTTTGTAAAATTACTGCCGACCTTAATGGAATATTACATTTGAAATACATTAAAAGAATTAATATTCAGTCAGATATAATTTTGTTGTGAAATTGCAATTGCGAGCGTAACTAAGGTATAATTGCATTGCTGTTCCCAATTTTTTTTAGATAAATTATCAATCACCCTGTATATGTTTTGTAAATACAGTATGAATTTAGCTCACCTTTTTTCAGAAGAAGTGTTGTTATCTTTAAAATATATATTGACGGTTTTCGATGATGAGCATAAAATTACATTGAATTTACAAAGAAAAAGTCCAAGTTAACACACAAATAAGCACAATTACTAATAAAGAAAATATGTGTAATGTAAATTTACACCGTTTTCAATTTAATAGAAATTACATTTGTAAAATTACATTATATCAGTAGGTGATGTCATAAGTACACTGCATTTCCTTAAAACAATATATGACTCATATATAAATTTCCGCTATACTTTTTACTAACATTTATTGTAAATATATTATAACTGTAAAATTACATTAAACTTTCTGAAAATTGACATTTCTCTATAAATGTAGAACCAGCAACAAATAAATAAAATCTTACTAACCAATAAGGTACAACGTTTCCTTTCTCAAGAACGCTATTTAGAAACGACTGAAACACTAATGTATAGCAACCAAATATTGACGTTTTACGATAATTATTGTACATTTCCCCACAAATACGGCTCCTTCTTCGGGCAGGCATCCCCATCTTCTTAAAGGGAACCTCAGTGCGTAGGACCCAAAGCCGTAAATCTGTGTTCAATAATTAACAATTAACGGTACGCGTCCGCAGTACATTAACAAAATAAACTCCCTTTCTAATAACCTATAACTCCGTATGATAAACAACCGCCTTCGCTGCTACCCTTGTGTGAACCCCCGCCGGTTTTCGCACCTCGTAAATTTATATTCTATCGCGGACAGGTTCGATATATCTCGGATGGGAAGCCGACTTGTAAGATTTACAGATGAGAACCAGACGGTCAGAAACCGACACAGTATAAAGTCTATGTAACTGAATTTTAAACAAGACCAAACCAAAACATTTTAATACAGAGTGAGTCATTAGTAATGGTACATAGTTTAAGGGCAGATTGTTAACATCAAAATAAAGCGATTGAGCCCAATATGCCTTATTCAGTTGTTGCTCTTTTTCACCCTACAGGGTGGTAAAGTTGAAAAAATGTTTTCGATTCTTTGCTATATTTTAAGAACGTATAGACAGATTGTTTTGAAAATTTGTAGTCTTTTGAGGTGGCAATTACATACCTATATGTAATGTTAAGATCACGACTAGGGGGGTAAAAATATGTCTAACTTTTTGTATTTTACACGTTTGTTTTTTTTAGTAAGAAACTATTGAACTACCTTCAATTCTAAATAGAAAAGATATACCTGTTACAAATCGATAAACAACCGTTTTCGAAAAACAGACGATTTAAGTTTTTGAGATTCGGCGAGAATTAAATTAGAAAATTATTTTTTCCAAAGTACTACTGCTTTGGAAAAATAAGTAGACAGCTGTCACTACAATCCCAATAAACATTTAAAGTTAAAATTACGTTAACTTGACCTCTGAATTGGTCAAAAACTTTTCATGACCAATTCCGCATAAGCAAAATTTACTAAAGTAAATTTAAAAAAACTAAAGTAATATGTAAGTTAATAATTGGTCGGCAAGGATTTTATTCCAATAAGATAATTGGACCTAAATGAAATACGGACCAATTTTATGTTAAAATTTCAAAATATAAAATACATTATTACCAAAATATACCATAATTATGCCCTTTATATAACCTACTTTTGCTAGAGGGAGACAATATTATATGTTTACAAAGCTATAAGTAGAGTAGGAGTTAGTATATGAGTATTTTATAGAAATTTAGATTTACTTGGAAGTCATTATATTACTCTTAGTTAACAAATTTCTGACTAAAATTTTGGTATTACAAGATTTTATATCATTGAAGACTATTTTCATGGCGAAAAGTTGTAAATCTCGATCAATTTAGGTTAATTTTTCTTGTGAGTCTATTATGCTTAAATGTTAGTTGGGATACCATATTGTTTCTGTCAATGTTACTCGATTCATAGATCAGGCAGTAGTGTTTTTAATTATTATTTTTTATATTTAAAATGCCCCGTCATAATAATTTTTGGAACATTGAATTGAGAAACGTGATATGTGTATATGCCCAAGAAAATGTTTCTGGTCGATGTTCAGCAGCGAGGTACTTGGAATTATATCGAGATAACAGACAACCCGATCATAGACTATTTAAGAGTCTGAACAACAGATTAATTGAAACAGGATTATTTCGCCCAAAAAGTGACGTTGGAAGGCCGAAAATATTAACAGCGGACCAAGAAGGTGATGTTTTAGTGCGAATTGCTGAAAACAAACGTACAAGCACACGTGTTCGGCAGCTACTGGCATCAGTCAGTCTCCCATTAGCAGAATACTCCACAAAGAAAAATTGTATTTTTATCATTTTACTCCAGTTCAACATTTAACGCCACAAGATCCTCTAGCTAGGTTACGGTTTACACAGTTTCTTCATCAATAGCAAAATGATGACCCAGCATTTTATAATAAAATATTATTTATGGACGACGCCACATGTACCCGACGAGGTATTTTTAATTGAGGAAATAGTCATTCTTGGGAACTAGAAAATCCTCATCTGCCAAGAGAAGTACATTTTCAGGAAGAGTTCTCTATAAATATTTGGTGCGGAATCCTCTCCGATAATAGTGTGGGGTCGTTCATACTACCATGACCACTTAACGGAAAAAATTATTTAAATTTTCTAATTAATGACTTGCCACTGCTTTTTGAAGATATTCCTTTAAAGTTACGGCAGAGCTTCTGGTTTTTGCATGATGGTGCACCTGCACATTACCCCCGACGAGTAAGAGAATATCTTCATATAAATTTTCCGCACCGTCTGTAAAGGTTTGTTGTAATTTATGTTCATAAGTGGTCACAGACTCAAAGGACACGAATATTTATTTGTTATTTAAACGATACACTTAAAATTAATACAATCAGAAAAATATATTCATAAACAACAGACAACGAAAAAAATTAACTTAAATATATTAACGTGCCACTTACCTAAAACCAGGTCTTGGGTCGTTATTTTGATTACAAAATCTGTCCCGGAAACTTCATGGCTTTTAGGCTTATCATATACATTGCTACGTTAAAACGACCAAGATATAAAATATAAAAAAAATGTATGATAAAAAGTATGTGTTTGTTTGCGGGTAGCTCACGACCTCTGCTATCTACTAGCAGATTTATTCTTTTTGAAATGATTAATTTATACAGGTAGGTCATTTTGTTACACGTTGGATTGGACGCGGCAGCGAAGTTCCTTGGCCTGCACGTAGTCCTGATTTAAATCCGCTGGATTTTTACTTTTGGGGTTATATTAAATCGTTAGTTTACAAAGACATTATTAATAGTCGACAACAACTGTGGGAAAATATTCAAGAATCGGTTAATATTATCAAGCAACATAGAACTTTATTCAACGTCAGACAAAATTTAAATAAGAAGCTAAGAAAGTGCATTGAAGTCGCTGGTGGTCACTTCGAAAATCTTTTATTCATAATGTGTTAAGATATGCATAATAAAATTTTCAGTCGTTGTAGCGTTCGTTTTATTGTTAATTCAGTTTTGATATTTTAAGACTCCCTAATTCTCAAATTTAATTCTCGCCTAATCTAACTTAAATAGTCTGTTTCTCGAAAACGGTTGAGTTTATCAATTTGTAACAGTTTCTTATTAAAAAATTCAAAAGTGCAAAATACAAAAAGTTAGACATATTTTTACATACGACAGTAACTAGCGCCCTCTAGTCGTGACCTCAACACTGTTATTCTGCATATTCGTAAAGGCCACCTCAAACATAAGACTACAAAATTTCAAAACAATACGTTCTTAAAATATAGCAAAAAATCGAAAACATTTTTTCAACTTTAAAACCCTGTAGAATAAAGGTATGTTGGGCTCAATAGCTCTATTTTGACGTTAACAATCTGCTCTTAAGCTATGTACCATTATTAATGACTCGCTCTGTATACAGGGTGATCCGTAAGTAATGGTCCATGGAACCATATTAGATTTTTTACTTCAAAATATTACGATTTCAATCAACTTGCCATAATAAAATGTTGATAATAAGAAAGATACAGGACGTCAAAGTTGGAATTTAGAAAGTGATTTTTGGTAATAATTACACTGTTTGACTGTATCGACTTTAAAATTTGGTAAAAGATGTCTCATAATTTTTCGACTTTGTAAAGTAATTGATTTTAACCAAAAATTGTGTCTAATAATCGTTAAAATTTAACTTACTACTATCAATTTCTAATGCCGGGTCCAGACCAAGCAGGCAAAACGACAAGACAAAGACATTCATGTTTCGCGACGAAGTGGCGACAAATACGATACATTTTTGTAACATTTTTGTCTTATTTTTGTTTTGTTTCCAAATTGGGAGACAGTTGCAAGTCCCGTTTCGAGTCGGTAAAGATCAAAGGGTTTCTGTTTTGTCTGCATATTTTACGACAAAGTTGTCGGCGCAGTGTGGACGGTGTGCGCTGACAAATGTATGAGACCAATAAATCAGTGGAAAATCACACATATTTAGTTCTGTTATGTTGTTTTAGTGGAGTACTTAGTATGTCTTTTGGCAACTGCAGGACCAACGAGGCATATCAGATTCTCGAAATCTTCGGTGGACATTCTTAAAAAATTCTTAAAGCTTGAAGGAATCTCACCACTTAGTCCAATATCAACCTCACGTAACTAACAATTTATTTATGGAATATCTTTCTCGCTTTTTTAAACTTGGTCTCATCCAAAAACGTTTCTCCTCTTCATCCAACATTGGATGAAGAGGAGAGAAAGATATAACAACTGGCGGCTAGCAATAAATCTTCATTTTTTAAATTTTCTTCCTGGTGGAAACGCCACATGGTTAAACAACTGATTCGCGCCCACTGAATTTTGTTGCACATTTGTCCTTGTGGTGTGGACAGTTTGTCTCAATTTTGTCTTGTCTGAATACCTAAAATTTTGTCGTGTTTTTGTATCAAAATCGTGTTCACTTTTTGTCTGCTTGGTCTGGACCCGGCATAAGACTAATGACAAGTATACCTTTTTTCCTCAAAAACAATGAAAGTTTAAGATTGCTTAATAAAAAACGTGATAACGTTAGGGCCAAAAAATTTACGCTCACATTTACTTCACAAATATGGCGGATGTGGCGCCTTCTAGGGAATACGTCGACATAGCCAACAAAGTATGGTTTCTCATATCCAAAAACATCTATTCCCAAATTTCCCAAGTTGATACTTTCAAACACAGTGTAATTATTACAGAATATCGCTTTTTAAATTCCAAATTTGACAGCCTGTATCTTCTTTATTATCAACATTCTATTAAGGCGAGTTGGCTTAAATCGTAATATTTTGAAGTAAAAAATCTAGGATGTATCCATGGGCCATTACTTACGGACCGCCATCTTAAAAGGTCAAAAGAAACGGATTCCTATGCAATTTAAAAGAAAAAAGTATTATTAATATTTTTTTTACGGATCTGTACGCAAATAACAGAACGCACTGTATGCTGTGTAGGTCACATCTTTCGAACGCTTGTCGTTCTGGCGGTATATGACAGCTTTTGAATAGGAGTCATCTTGTAAATAATTTTTAATAAGATGTAAAGAATATATTAGGTCTGTTCAAGCAAGGAATCTGGAAATGGTTTTATCAAAGTGTCAGTATTTGACAAGTAAAGTTATGAATTTGTTTTCAGTAAACATCGTTGGACGAACATTTGTGACAGTTTGAAGCCAGTCTGGATTCTTTGCCTGAACAGGCCTATTAAATATTCATTAGACTTGTTTCTGCAGCAGTTGGAAACGATTTGAAACTATCAGAAATGTCCGTCCAACTATTTCTTGCGTTAAATTCACTGGTAACTCGTTCTCAATTTAACTGGTCGAATATTTCTGACAGTTTCAAACCCTTTCCATCTGCTGCAGGAATACACCTATTACAATCAAATATGAAAAAAGATCTCTTACATTTTATTCTAAAATCGTCGGTCATTTCCAATTCATCTTTTTTTAATTAAGGTCACCATACAATTGAAAAAATTGTTTTAGTTAAAAGTTAAAAAACGGAACCGTGGAAATTTGTGTTTTTTTTGAGAGCAGTACCCTTTAGAAAATTCAAAATGGAGCAAATGAAACACAAAATTAGATTTGTACGTGTTCTGTAGTAATAAATACCATTTTTTATAAATATGTAGGTACTTAAAATATATACACTATTTTTGTATTATATGCTTACATATTATTTTTTGTATACGCCGTTGGTAATATATTGCATATATGCACACTATTTTTATTTCATACTAAATATACGTTGTTACTGGTTCTTAAAGATATCGTGTAAATGAGTGTACACATGTCACGACAACGCTTAAAATCATTAACAAGGTAAAGCGGAAAGTTCCTGTATAATAAATTAAATAATGGAAGAAATTATTACTCACTTAAGATTGTATTTTTCTATTATTAGCTCTTGCAGGTACTTTGACTGCATTGCGCTGAGAAATTCATTATTTTATAATAATAATATAAAACATCTTAAATTGTCGTCAGATGATTTATACAGGGTGGTCGCGATGTAATGGGCCAAAATTCATGACTAGGTTCCTGACGTGAAAATATTACGATTTAGATGAACTCACCTTAGTCCAAAAGTTGATACTTACAGAGATACAGGGTGTTTAATGCAAAATATTATTTTAGTTTTTTCTTATTTATTTGATAATAAATGCTCATATCGAGATGAAATTTTGGTGTTAGGGGTTTTCTGGGGCGAGAGATTGAAATATACCCATGGTTTGCTTGTAGCTCATAGAGAGCGCCACCTGCGCTAGGTCGAATGCGTTGAAAATGACATAACTTTTTTATCTCTCAAAAATCTAATTCTCAGGTAGCAAATTCTGATTTTACAACTTCTTTTACACAAAAAAGCTATACTTTTTGATAGTCGCTATTTTGGCACCGTTGTCAAGATATTTAGCTTTGGTAATTCGAGTAATTAAAATAAGGTACGGTTTATGTTCTTTCGACTTGCGTGGTAATAAACGACGCAGAATTGTGTCTTCAGCTTCTGTTGATATTTCTTGAAGAATAAAAGAAATACGTTCGATAGATTTTCACATTTTCTATAAGTTTAACTTTAATTAAACCCAGCTAATTTGAGCTTCTGACTGTAGATAAAACGTTGTATATATTGCATTCATGTTTTAGTCGCATTTCATCCATTGTTGCGCGTGCAAAACTTTAAAACTATTAAATAGCGTTTGTAAGACAAGCATTTGTTGCTATCCTAGTCCCATATTTTTACAATTATTTTCACATACTAGTAAATAAAAATGAAAAATTTTATATTTAGTTCTAAGTAGATTCATGTTAATAACAGGAATGGTATCTGTGACATGGGTATTTTCAAAGATACCGAAGTAAAACGCACAAATAGCTACAAAAATGTGGCACCATTAAGGTTTTAGGTATACCTAAATATGTGAAAACATATTTTTTTTTAAATAATAGTTATTCAGTAAAGAATGGGTCATAGGCTAGCTGCCTTGGGCAAAAATTAATATAAATTAAGTCCTTAAGAAGGTATATACCTGAAAAAGTACTTTTTTATATTCTTTTTATACACCATTTTAGAGAAAACTGCGTTTATCGTATTTATTAAGCTTGAAAATCAATACATAAATTCTAACAAATTATTAATTCAAAACAGTATGGAACACAACACAGAGAAATATAAGAATATGAGAGAAAGCATAACGCAATAGCATAAATAAAATCTTTATTTTAAATTTATTTTTGAAATATTGACCAGACAGGTCCTTACTAGGCCCAAAATTTTATTGTAGTAGTATCAGGTATGTCAAACTATTTTATTAATTAAAACCACAAATTAATTTTATTAAAAGCGGCAAAAGCAGTTGAATTTGCTGTATAAATTAGGGTTATATAATGTTATTTATTTCTTTCCTTGGGAATTTCTTTCAATTCTTTATCCGGTCGCCGATTGCATACTTTGCCTTGTCAGGTTTTACAGTGGATCAGTTTCCAGTGCCGTGCAGAAGTATATTTTTAAATCGTTTTCCAACTGTCTTTTTTAATTTTTTTACATGCATGTAGAACAAGTTAAAAGATGGCGAAAACCTTGGATTAGTTTTGTTCTCAAACATCTAACGGAGCTACCACCTTTGAAAGAAGTGGTCTCGAAAATGTTTTTTAAATTAAAGAAGGTTTGTGAAATTGGCAGTTACTGACATTTTTCTGCTTATATGTAATAGAAAAAATTTCAAAATGTATTCCAGAGGTGTAAGGAAATAGCTTGATCGATGGTGAAGTACGCTTTAATATTTTTATACATTTTTCTTCTGAATAAAAATATGGAAACTTGATGATTTTTACATACAAAAGATACTCTTATTGAATATCGATAGAATGCACTGTTTTCTAGTAACATCGATTTGAATATTTTATAACATGCTCTAAAATCCGTATAAGAACAGAATGAAATCGTTGACATTAAGTTATAAAAGTAAGAACAAGGTTATTTTTCAGTGTAGTAATCAATTTAAAATGCTTGGAGTAACATTTTAAAGACGGTTGTAGGTTCACCAACTAAAGAAATATTCCTTATTTATGTTGTATTATACAGGGTATTCCAGAATGATGGTCAAATATTTTACCAGTGTATTCCACCAGCCATTTTAGGGGGGGATCTTCATATAAAATTTTTCAATTTAGGTCCTCCCTGTTGAGATATTCGAGTCTCAAAATGGCGGAAAAAAAGATTTTTTTATTTTCTTTAAAAACTGTTGCACTTAGAAATTTCATTTTGGTACACATTATCAGCTAGCCAAAAGGTATTTTATGGTGGTGTCTATTCCTTGGTTCATGTTTCTGGAGCGCGGGAATAAGCAACCCCTAGATTTATTTCTTTCAGAACTTTTCTCCTACAATTACCGATTTGAACAAAACTGATGGTTGTATGGAAAAATTACAAGAGGGAAAAAAGTAGTATAATTAGGTGTAGTATTTAAAAATTTGAAATCGGCTATTGCAGGAAAGAGTTCTGAAAGAAATAAATCTAAGGGTTGCTTGTGCCCGCCCTCCAGAGACTAGAGCTAAGGAACAGACACCACCATAAAATAGCTTTTGACTAACTGATAATGTGTACCAAAATTGAAATTTCTAAGTGTATCCGTTTTTAAGGAAAAATAAAAAAAACTTTTTTTCCCGCCATTTTGAGACTCGAATATCTCAACAGGAAGAACCGAAATTGAAAAATTTCATATGAGAATCTCCCTGAAATGGCGTGTGGAATACACTGGTAAAATATTTGACCATCATTCTGGAACACACGAATACGTGAATTTTCTATATTATGGCGAAGGCGCCAATGCAAATATCAAGGTATTTTTAAGCGTTAACAATAATTATTGAAATGTAATGCATTAAATATTTGCAAAATATGTAAACTATAAAGTTTTCACACAATTAAAGATACAAATTTATCCTTCTTTTATGTTGCACAATAATGCTTAGCTACTAAAGTTACTACTAGAAAAAAATAAATAAAACTTAAAGAAATTGATGTGTATTAGTAAACGAGGTACAATCAATGTTAAATATTTGTTTTTTTTAATAAGGTATAACAAACACAAGGTCGCCGTATTCCTTGTCGTAATCAAATTTGTTGTGTTGTGTTTGTGGGTCGGTCAGTGGTCGCGCGGTTTAAGGCGTCAGTACTTGAATCGAGGTGACTAGATCGGTGTTGGTTCGAGCCCAGCTGCCTGTAGACCGTATATAAGCTATATTCATGGAGAGGTTTGGCGCCCTCTCTGCGGGTATGGTAGGGTGGAAGAATGTTGGCTTGGGTCAATGTGAGAGATTGATACCGGTTGATATTTGACTACCCCCCTAATTAATGAGGTTTTCCAGGTTTCCCTCATTCCTGCACTGAATAGTGGTTAGGGCCTACCAACGTAAGTCGTTCCTGGGCGCAAATGCGGCCTGCTTAATAATAATATGCCGCCCCCTCTCCCAGACAAGTCTCCGACTTCTGGGCTAATCCCTGTGATTAGAATGAGGGGTAGAGATATTATATATTATTATTATTATTAGTTACAGAAATCTCCAAAAAATTTGGATGTTTTGTTTGTACAGGTTCACTATTTAAATTATCCTCAAGCAAAATAATAACTTTTAAAAAGCGATTGTAAGACACACATTATTCTGTTTTTCTAACCCCATATTTTAACAATTATTTTGACATAGTTATAAACAGAAGTAAAAGTCTCATATGCAGAACAATGTAAGTTTATGTTATAACAATATTTATATCTACAGTTAAATTTAAAATATACATATTTTGAAAAAAGAATTCTGTACCTAAAAATTTGTTGGTTAAATCATTTTCTGTCGTTAAATATTCGTTTTACTTCGGTATCTTTGAATATTTGCAGATGGGATGAGATATCATTCTTGTTATTTGCTAAACTCTATATTATTCAGTTCTCAAATGTCTGAAATAACTTGTATTTGTGAAAAACACTATTTCAAGAATACGATACTCTTAAGTAAAATTGTTATTTTCGATATTTGTAGATAATGTCTTAAAAAATCGGCTGAACCGACTGAAAACTGTTATTGTTTTAGGTAAAGTGTTCTACTTGGAAAAGTTGTTCAGAACGGTAAATTATGAAGACGTGCAAAATTTCAAAAAGATCGGCCTGCTTTGATAAAATCTTTGTGCTTTGCTGAAAAATGGTTTTATCAAATCTCGCCGATCTTCTTGAATGTTTGCTCCTCTCCATAATTTACCATTCTGAACAACTTTTTTAAGTAACATTTTGCTGTATTTTCAGCATAAAAGGCACTTTACCTGAAACCAAAACAGTTTTTACTCGGTGCACTGAACATTTCAAATAGGATTATTTCAAAAATGGTTATTCCTACCGACTTCAGCAGGATATACCTTTCTCAAATAAAACGGGTAGGAGAATCGATTGTTTCGATAGTCAGATGGATATACTAAGCTGCAAAAAAGTTCTGCCATTTAAAAGAAACATGGTGTGCCACAAGTGGTGCCCTCTACTAGTGACACCAAAATTATAAACAAATTTGAATTTTTCGCCCGCAAAAACCCCCGATTTACAAATTTTATGTAAATATTTTGATTTCTTAAGAAATTATTTACAAATATCGAAAAAGAAATTAACTTTGACACCCTGTATCTTTTTTATCATGCGACTTGGCATATAGGTATGTTAGGTTAAATCGATTTATTTTCACGTAAGGAATTTTTGCTACTTCGTTAAAAAAAAACCTGTATAAATATTTCCTAATTTATTTTATTTTTAACTTCCAATCAGTTGGACACGAATTTATAAGGCAAACTTGCAATAATCGTTTTTGATATAACTCTTGTAATCACCCTGTATAAGTGATCCCAATGCCGAACATCAAATTTCGCTACAGTCCTGATTAGGACCCATCCATAATTCCACCCCCGGATCGACCCCTACATATTTAATCCGCCCCGCTGGCCCCCTCCGCCCCCGTGCCTCGTCCGACATTGGAAATTTCATCCCGGACAGAGTGAATAATTCACTTCTTCACAATATCCGCAGAACATCAACTAAATAACACAATAAACCAAGTCATCAAAGGTGGCTGGCTGGCTGATACATAATGAACAACCTTAAAACAACGCTTCCCTATCCGCTCACGGCCAACTATATCTTATAATCAAAACCTTCCCGCAGTCCCGATTATTTATTCATTAATTAATCTATACCGGCCCAGGTCTTTTATCTCACCTCTGGGGGCGACCGGAGCTGGGGGAACGGGTCAGCCGTCAGGCTGGGGGAGGCGAAGGCGGCGCGAAATACAGGGTGGTTCAGTTTTAAATGAACAAATTCAAGGGTCAGCAGAACTGCGGAATATATTACTATCGCTATTACAAATTATAGAGGAGCAGAAGACTACTGTCTTGTCCTCAAAAAAGAGAAAACAGATCTCAATGTGAAGTTCATAAAGAAAAACTAAAATTTTAGAGTTCAAAAAGAAAACAAAGATTTTGCATCCACAGAAATGAACCTAGTTGTTAAATAGACAACTAACTATCAATTATATTCTTGAACAAATAAACTGTTTGCGAATCCACTATGTCCTGAGGTGGTGACTTTCAGGTATCGAAGATACTGTTGCACAGAAAATGTTGTCTGGTGCGCGGGAGGACTTCAACACTTTCAACACGAATTCATCCTCCTATAATTTTACCTAAAAGTGATTATGCTTTGGGTCTTATCGATTTTGTTAGTTAAAATTCAATTCCAAATGTAGATAATTCTAATAATATATTCCATTATGATTAAAATAGTGAAGTGGTTATACCTGAAGGATCCTATGAAAAAGAGGATATTGAAAAATATATAATGAATCATATAACAGATAAAGAAGAGGCGGAACCTACTTTTTTAACCTACCTTGAAGGCTAACAATAATACATTAAAGTGTGAAATAAAGTGCAATAAAAGTGTCGACTTTACCAAAAAAGCAGCATAGGAACGTTATTAGGGTTTAAACCTCACATACTTCAGGCTGATATTAAACACATCATATTTTCCAATAGACATTTTGAAGGTGAATTCCATTTGTGTGGAGTGTAATTTAGTAACAAATTCCTTCAACAATGAAAACCTCGTACACATCTTACACATTTTTTACCCTAATGTTGCACCAGGTTATAAGAAAATCCTTCAAATGTTATTTATTTACCAATTAACAATACATTGATAAAATAGTACTCTCCGACCAAGATGGCAATCTAACGTTCTTCTTCTTAAATTTTAAAGAATGTCCACCAAGGCGAGTGTCTGTGTTGAATGAAATCGAATTTTAAAATGCGATAAGTTAATTTTAAATCACCACCAAGACGTCGTTGATGAAATGTCGTGATATCTGCAGATACCAATCTATCGTGATAAAACGGCCGAAGAAGGCGAAGGAATGATCTAGTAGTTCGACGTTGAACGACGTCCAACGAATCTTGATCCCTGATGAGATCAGGACACCACACTAATCCCACGTATCCAAGTATGGAAAGCACATAGCTTTTGTAAACGCCGCCCAGATTATTTACTTTCCATCTGCCATGCCATTTAAGAGAGCCAGAGTAAGACCGGTGTAATTCCCAGCATTCGGCAATATACCAACGCATTGTCTTATACATTTTCCATTTCTATATTCTAAGAAGAATCTTGAATGCTCAATTGGTGACGGACGAAGATTGATTCCTTCAATGTTGCCATTAGAAATAGTAAATCTTTTTTTTTTCTTTAGTTTTATTGGGTTTTTGCCACACTTCTGAAGAATAATAAAAATAAATTAAATAAGCCCTTGCGCCAAACGGAACAATCAAGGGTTATTTTTGAAACTAAGTTTACCAAAAAATCTCACACTGAAAAAAGCAGATAAGTAAAAAATGACAAAAATCACATCACTATCGCGCACTTCCGTATTATTGACGTTTCGAAAAACTCTCTGTTTTCGTTTTCAGAATAGTAGTAAAAATATTAAACGTATGTCAAGTTTGACAGTTTAAAATTTTTTTATCTGCTTCCATAGAGATGTTAAATGATTTTTATTTTATTTTTACTTACTTCTTCTTGATACAACTGTAGCCAACAATGATCGATGTTTACTGAACAATTTGACACACACTTATCTTCGTTCAACAAAATAATCGCGGTCTCTTAATTTTCTTTTTGTAGCGTTATCTTCCTTCTCTAAAATTTTTGCCGAATCCCATTGAATCACATGACCGTTTTCCCAAGCGTATTCGCAAATTTTGGATTTTTCAAATTCC
Organism: Monochamus alternatus; assembly: GCA_037114965.1. Classification (NCBI taxonomy): domain Eukaryota; kingdom Metazoa; phylum Arthropoda; class Insecta; order Coleoptera; family Cerambycidae; genus Monochamus; species Monochamus alternatus. Next base: position 16,106,375 of record CM073434.1, on the reverse strand, counting down.
CGTCCAAAATTTAATAACGCGACAAAAAGAAAATTAAAAGAGAACAGAAAACAGTTGTATCAAGAAGAAGTAAGTAAAAATAAAATAAAAATCATTTAACATCTCTATGGAAGCAGATAAACAAATTTTAAACTGTCAAACTTGACATACGTTTAATATTTTTACTACTATTTTGAAAACGAAAACAGAGAGTTGTTCGAAACGTCAATAATACGGATGTGCGCGATAGTGATGTGATTTTTGTTATTTTTTACTTATCTGCTTTTTTCAGTGTGAGATTTTTTGGTTAGGCAAACTTAATTTCAAAAATAACCCTTGACTGTTCCGTTTGGCGCAAGGGCTTATTTAATTAATTTTTATTATTTTTCAGAAGTGTGGCAAGAACCCAATAAAACTAAAGAAAAACTAAAATTATGCCACAAATAAATAGCTTCAGACAATATAGTAAATCTTCTTTTCACGTTTTTCTTTCTGTTGGCAACCTCTGTAAATATATATTTTTCCATCTCTTTGATATATTCAAATGTAAAAATTACTCTTTACCTTCATCATCAAGTAGGTTTTATCATTTGCTTCTTCCAAATATTTCTAAGCGTCTGATTTTCTAAAAAATTCCATAAAAAACAGCAAAAAAATTACTTATACATCATAATAAAAATACACTAGCACTAACATTTGTCAGTCACTACTAACGTCACTTGTATCCGATTCTTTATCAACAGTTATGATGAAACCACTTTTATTTAGCCCAATCAATTGATGCAGCTTTATATAGTCTCCCTCAATTTTTATGACATGTTTGGTGCATTTTTTCCAATTAACTGTTTTGCAAATTTTGGAAAGGTATTATATCCTTGAAGGTATTTCTTTAATTGGCTACATATTAATTTCATGGGATTAAAAACACAGCAGTATGAATGCAACCGTAGAACAGTATATCCCTGAGCCATAGCGGTCTCATCAATAACGTATTTCTTTGTAAAATTATTGAAGTAAATAAGTAATAATCTAAGTTACATCGATAACTGTACTTTTTGTCTTTCTTACAGTGTTCAAGAACGACGTATGTCAGTGAGTTTATAGACGAGAGACTGCATAGTTTCCAAGTTTGTTACCCACGATTTATAAAATTAAACAATTAATCGAAATGTCATTTATACATATTTAATACCTGTTAAAAGAATTAAATTTTATAAAGAGAAGGACCCATTTCCATGATATATAGAAAACGGTTACCTTGCTTATGTGAAATGTTACAACGTCGCATTCCAAATAGCACCGTGCCGATGTTTTTATATTCGAGCAGTGGGTTTGATTTGGGTAAAATGAACACAGATTGATGATGAGATGTAAAATATTTCCTTAGTAACCACCCCGCTTTGATTATATCGAGTTACATGACTTAAATAGGCATGACAGAATTATGTTCATATACTATGCATATATCCACATATTATGATTTTAATGTCAATTGATTGAAATTATATTGCGCCACTCTATCCCACTATTTACGGTCGGTGTCTTTTGAAATTTTTTATTTATTTATTTATTTAATAGAACTACCAAAACAGGCAAACGCCCAATTACATGGTAGGTACAGTACAAAAGAACAATATACAGATTAATAATAACTACATGTATAGTCAGTACAGGGTAATAGAAAAAAATAAGAGCAAACAAACAAAGGAAAAATAACTAATTCATATGATACACACGTATACACACCAATCAACCCGGACACAAATGATTCAATCCGCATCGAGAATGCATCGCTTAATATTCCGTACAAAAAATGTCGAAAGAGTTCTGATATTGATGATAATTTGAACACATTACATTAATCGGTACAAATCGAGGAACATTTGTCCTGGGTGTTTTTAGATAAAATAAATAATTATATCGAGTTCTTCTCTCCAAAATATTGAACTTTAAATAGCGCAATAACTCTTCAGAAACTATTATGCCATTAACAATTTTAAACAGAAATAAAACAGAAAAATATAAGCTCCTCTGAGCTAACGAATTGAGATGAAACCTGGCTAATAGTTCACATTGTGGGTGATCTCGAGGTGCATAAACGTTGTCAGATTTAAACGAAAGATATTTAAGTAATTGCCTTTGGATTCTTTCAATGCTATTTATATGATCATCGTATCCTGGATTCCACACTGTACTAGCATTCTAGTTTAGAGCGAACGAGAGAGAAATAAAATAATTTGATAGTATGAACCGAAAACTGCCTTGAATTACGAATAATGAAACCCAGAGATTTGTAAGCACTTTTAGTAATAGTGTTAATATGGTTAACAAAAGTTAATTTGGAATCAAATACTACCCCAAGTAGAATGAGAGGAAAAATAATTTACGGGCGATCTGAGGTCGGGAAGTGGAAGGGGGTGAGTTTTTAAAGGTAAAAAACGGTTTATCTTGATCTCCGGCAAAATTACAAGTCCTATGGAAAAAGTTAAATAGCAAAGTTGTAGGTAATAAAAAGATCTACAACTTTTATATTTACACTTTTTCCATATAACCTCAAAATTTATGTGAAAAATTCAAATAACTTAGTTTTTGGTTTTTTATTTTTATCTTTTATAAAAAATAATTTTTTTCACGATATTTGGTGAAAACTTACCTTTTTATGTCCCAAATACACTGTAATTGTTTACCTTATTTTGACTTAATATCGAAAAAGCACCCTTATTCTCAATCGAAAATTCTCACGTCAAAATATCTGCTTTTTTGAAAAAGTCGGTTGGCTTTTTGTTCGTTGGAATCTCTACTATCTTATGGTGTAAAAAATATACATTATACTATGGTAAATGTTCTCAGAAAAAACAAAGAAAGGATGCGACAAACTCGAATCCGAAAATTTTTTTTTAATCATTATGTACTATTTTGAGCTATTTATTAAAATTTATACTTTAATTACTTAAAAAACGTAAGATTCCATATTGCAAGTCGAAATATACTACTATAATTAACAACTAAATAAGTTAATAAAACATCTACAATATTTTTTCGTTTCTTTGCATTTTCTGAGAACGTTTACCAAAATAATGTATATTTTTTACACCATCAGAAAGTAGAGATTTCAACGAACAAAAAGCCCACGGACTTTTTTAAAAAGCAGATATTTTGACGTGAGAATTTTCAATTGAAAATTAGGGTGCTTTTTCGATATTAAGTCAAAATAAGGTGAAAATATAAATATTTTAAATCAAAAAAATTACAGTATATTTGGGACAAAAAAAGATAAATTCACACCAAATGAAAAAAAATTATTTTTTGTAGAAGATAAAAATAAAAAACCAAAAACTTGGTTATTTGAATTTTTCACATAAATTTTGAGATTATGTAAAAAAAGTGTAAATATAAAAGTTGTAGATCGTTTTATTACCTACAACTTTGCTATTTAACTTTTTTCCATAGGACTTGTAGTTTTGCCAGAAATCGAGGTAAACCGTTTTTTACCCTTAAAAACTCACTCTTTTCCACTTCCCGACCTCAGATCGCCCGTAAATTATTTTTCCTTTCTTTTTTGTTGTATTCTCTTCCTTTTCCAATGGGTTTCATCCTACTATTATTTTTTTTGTTTTCAAAAATTATCGACCCTGGTCTAAAGGTCTCTGAAATTGTCACATTTTGCCATTTTTTTTATATTCCTTTATATTGATGATATAAACTATACAGTTATTTTTAAATTTCTTAGTGGCGCCACTGTCTTCGAACGCAAACGTCAAACTGTACTTATTAAATTAAAACTTTGGCAATCGGGCAAATGCCAAGTTTTTATTATTTAGCAATCATCGCCGAGACGCCTTGTAAAACCTCTCCGGAAATTGCGTCGCAGGTACGGCGACGACGATTCCGGTCATAGATGCGGCGTTTTCGATATTCCCCCCGTCGCGTTTTTACGAGAGGCCGCCCCTCGGGACGGCAAGTCGTTAACCGCAAGGTATCAAAAATTCAAAAACTCAATCCAACAAAAGGCGTTAAACATGCACTTAATGAGCCCAATCTGAACTTTCGGGCCGTAAAAATAGGACCAATAAAAAGCGGTGTGAGGATTTTTAATATACTCGGGAGGTGGTGTGATTGCGCCCGTGCAGGGGCGTACCTCGAAAAAATGAGGGGGTGTCATGTCGTGTATAAGTCAAAAAAAAACTAAGCACCATTGACAGAAATGTTGGAAAATCGAAGAAAACTCTTATCTTAGTTAGATATCATAATAATGGCGGTGTTTTTAAAAAAGTAGCAAAAATGAGACCACAGATTCCTTAGGTGAAAATAAATCGATTTAACCTAACATACCTATATCCAAGTCGCTTAATAAAAAAGATATAGGGTGTCAAAGTTAAAATTTTATTTTCTATATTTGTAGATAACGTCTTAAAAAATCCGAATATTTACATAAAATTTGATGATTTTATTAAATGGTGTTCCTTTAAAAACGTGAGATATTACACTGTAAATATGCTATATATATATATGCTAGCTATGGAAAAATGTGAAAACTGTTAAGCCGTCCTCTTTGTGGTCGTTTTATTCGATGTTAAAGTCAACGGTATTTACATCATAACATCGACATTAGCAAATATTAAAGATTAGTAATAATGATGGTTACAAATCGAAAAGGTCAAGAATAATGACTAAAGAAGAAACTGACACTTTTCTGAAAGATGCCCCCGATTTGTTGTATATTATAACAATAATATATATCCAAGTAAGTGGTTGGTGAAAATATACGTTGGATTAAATTCCCTATAAAATAGCAAACTATTTAAATCACTAAACCCAAAGGAATATATCGGGCATTGTTTTCGGCGTTCTTCGGCAGGTATAACTAATATTAAGCACCATGGTGGTTGGAAATCAATCCCTGTTGCTGAAAGCTATATTGAAAATTCAGTGTCCAATAAAGTTGAAATAGAAAAAAATTATTGGTACTAATATACCATCAACTAGTAGATGCTCTGGATCTTCCGCAAAATTTACAGGTAGAAAATGGACATATTTTTATAAGTAATTCCATTAATTGCATTGTAAACATAAAAATGCAATTCATAATTATATTAGTAACGGTTGATCTGTTGTTGATCATGTTGTCTCATACCATAACGCCTACTATGTGATGGACGTAAACGCTCTTTGTCAAATTGTGGATCGCGTCTTTCACGACGTCGCCTTCTCACGTTTGCACGATCATCGTGCATTCCCAGGTAGAAACCGGATTCGTTATTAAAAATCGCCTAATTTCATTTCATTCCCACTCTCTCTCTTTCTGTACAGCATTGTAAGCGGTTAGCGCGATGTTAACAAGTAATATGCAGCACCCAATGTGGACGATAAGACAAGAGGTCAAAACTTTGTATTCAGCGATATACTGTACGCATACCCACCATCCCCCTATCCTATGTTCTTCAAACGACTATTTGAAGTAGTCTGGCTGCTGCTAAATCGGTCTCTGAGAGCAAAATGTCGCAATCAACGATCTTCACGCACTGTGGTTCCTCTACGACGGCCGGTGCCTCTCGCTCTGTGTCCACGGCCTTCCCGACTTTATCCATGGTAACACCATACTATGGTACGTAAGGATCTGTTAATCCTTCTACATAAACCTGAAAATTTAATCATTTTTTACTGTCACCGAGAGAAGTAAACAATTATCAAAATAGAATATTTAATGGGTATTACATTTCGCTTCTTATAAGTATGGGTATATTTTCTAGTTCAGCGGGTTAAATTGTTTCTGAGAAATTCTGATATTTTCCGTTTAACGTGGTTGGTCTTACTGAAATTTGAGTAGCCCCGTAGGCACTTTGAAAGGAATGTATCTGAATATTTTACAAACAATTTTACCCATTGAACTAGAAAATGTCCCCTACTTATAAGAAGAAAAATGTGGATCATGCACGATGTTGCTCCTCCTTATTTTATATTTTAATTTTTAACTGAGGTATCCAGTTTAAGGCATTTTTGCAAGTCGGTAATTATTGAAAGAAAAGCCAATACGGGGTGATTCAAAACTTATTTAAAAAAAAATAGGAATAGATGCGTCATAAAAAATGGAGTTAATATCGTATTTTGTTTTGTAAAATCCTTACAGTTTCCGACAAAAAAAATTATTAAAGTTCTAGTAGTTTCAAGCTTTACAGCGCTGGGCTACTACTCTAGTCTCTAGCCAGGCGATTTCAAATATCCGATTACCTAACGTATTAACTACTTTATTAGTTTTTCAAATATCAAAAATGGCTTACGTATAGCAACTCTTAGTTCATGGGCATCGTTTTAATTTATGGTGAAGTGAAAAGGCTCTAGCAAGACGATTTCCCGGCAAACATGTACCAAATGCAGCTACTTTTACCGCGGTGTGCAGTGAGTGCAAGTGAGTGCAAGTGTGTGCAACGCGAGGGAAATTTAAAACCGAATCGTGGACGTCCACGGCGTATTACAACAGTATGGCGTATCATACATGAGCCTCAATTATATCCGTACCATGTACGGCCGCCACGATCTCCTGACTTTAAATTATAACTACTGTCAATAACTTACAAGTTCAAAACGGACAAGAAACATTTGTGTTAGTTTGTATAAACTGGGTAAGACGGTTCCAAATTTTGTTGTAACATCAGGTATGTCAGACTATTTTCCTGAGCAAAATCATAAATTCTATTAATAATGAATAAAATAGATGTTGTAAAATGTAATTTATTTCTCTACTTGGTCAAGGTAACCACTAATCTGGCGCGTAATTTTACATAAAATTTTTACGGACGTAGCAAAAAGTCTATCTCAAAGGACATATTAAAACGCCTTGACCTCGACGCCTCCCGCATCGGCGCCCGTGAATCCCGAATTTTTCATTAAGTCGAAGTTTTTATAACCCGACCGTTCGTCAAATGAATTTCGCAGGTGTTTTAGTGCCGTTTTAGTGTTTGCAGTGCCCCGCCACCTATGCCCCTGACACCTGTCTATGGCAGCGGAGTTAATCTTCGCCAAGTCTTCGGGGAATAATTTATCCGGAATTTCTTAAACGGGAGCAGCTTGGGATGGCGCATCATAAAAAGCGTGTACCTATAAATTAACAGCGGTCAGTGATGGAAGTACGTTACTGCCACAAGTCAGTCAGGTGTCATAATTAACGCAAATAAATGCGTTAAAAGTTACATTAAATGTACCGTATATAAACATATAGTAGATCAGAGAATGTACTTTTACTTTTATACCCATTTTCTACGAACTAACACAAATGTTTCTGATTCTTCTCAGAAAGTCTGTCTTGTTAGAAAGTTCCATATAATTTTTACATAAAATTGGTAACAGTATCGCGGAGGAGATAAGGCCAGTTTAATGTAGTGTACTATGTAATTTTACGTAAAGTCTGGTAAATCAAACAAAAATCAACATATAGTAATATGTGTTAAAGTTACATTATAGCTACACATACAGTTACATTAAAAGTGGAACAGTTGAAATTATGATATACATAAACGTTGCATTAAAGGCTCTATCACTATTATCACTAAGATGATATTTTATTCACTTGAAAATCCACTGGAAATTACATTAAATTACAGCTAACTTAATTTTTAACTGAAAACCCACTGTAAATTACATTGCTTTATGTTTAATGTAAGTTTAAAAAATGATGGCTACTTGACGTAATATATTTTAGAGAAAATGAAATTTTACAGAATGAATTGAAAGTTAAAGAAAATGTATTACAACATTAACAATGTAACGGTAACTAATATTAAACATTAGGGACCAACATAAAATATTCGGGGAAAAAGGACATGGAATTTTTTTGTTAATTTTGTCACTAAATCATTTTTTTGCAAATTACATTAAATTACAGCTAACTTAATTTTTAACTGAAAACCCACTGTAAATTACATTGCTTTATGTTTAATGTAAGTTTAAAAAATGATTGGCAACTTGATGTAATATATTTTAGATATAATGTAATTTTACAAAAGAGATATCTGCTGTGAAAGAACAATAAAAAATACCTAGTATATTTAAAAAATGAAATTTTACATAATGAATTGAAAGTTAAAGAAAATGCATTATTACAACATTAACAATGTAACGGTAACTAATATTAAACATTAGGGACCAACATAAAATATTCGGGGAAAAGGACAAGGAATTTTTTTGTTAATTTTGTCACTAAATCATTTTTTTTTTCTAAATTTACTAAAATTTATTACTTTATGATAAATTAACTCTTAAAAACCATCGACGTAGTGTAATTTATTTTAAAACAATGTAATTTTGTACCAGAAAAATTTAAAAATTATATAATTTTACATAACTGCTTTTGAAATAAATGAGAATTAAGATAAGTTATAATATGACATTAAAAATGTAACAAAATTTTAATAGTGTTAATACAGGGTGATTTTTAACTTATACGCATAGACTTGGGAAATTATAGCTGATGACAAATAATGATGAATTGGATAAAATTAATGTAAAAACATGTATCAGGTGAATTTTTTTGTTTGTAAAACTAAGAAGTAAATATTTCCATACATATAAGGAATGATTCATGTCAATTTTTTTTTTTTTTTTTTTTCATTTGAAAGCTAACTATATTTCAGGTTCCATAGATTTTTAATGAGATGTGAAGATATTAAAGTCCTTGAACGTCAATAAAAGAGTGTCAGCTGTCAATATACTGCAAAAAGAATTAATAGTCATGCATGTATCATTTACCATCATACAATGTTGCTAATAATGATTAAGTTATTTACCGACAGGAGCAGTGAAATAACTAAAAAGTCAAATTTACTATCTAACCGTAGCAGACACGAAAATAATGTAAGATAGGGTTTTTGTTAGAAATTAAAATACACATTTAAAAATATCATAAACTTTAACATTATACAGGGCGGTACAAATTAAAGGTACGAACTGTCCATATCTCCGCCACTGGTTGTTCAAAATGCTCGTTATTTTTACATTTCATGACACCTTAACTAACTACACTGTGTACCAATTACGGCTTAAATATCTCTATTAGTTTAGCAATTATACCAAAAAATCAATTTTTTTCATCAAACTTCAACACCCTGTATCATCCTTATAAAGCCCCAAAATTATAACTGTTATATAATAAACTGTCAATATTTTTTAAAGTTCTACTTACTCTCGAAGTTTGTTCATTAAAAACTGATTCTGTTACAAACTGTTAACAAAATTAGTAGCAGTACATATTTTAATAAAAATAAATAACATTCTAGTAAATCATAAATAACAAAACAACAAACATTAAACACATACATTTAGATATTACATAACAGGAGTTTACGAAAATTAACTAATAGTGATCTGGACATTTTTCTTCAAAGTGACAAGTAAAGCAAAGCAAATTATAGCAGTACTCTAAAAAGAGTGAATTTTCATAGTAAAGTTCTAATATTTTTAACAATATTTGATAGGTTTGTACTTACAGTTTTCTTTGATCAAACCTTAATTTAAATAATTATAAACATACACAACAAATTTAGTATAATTTATTATAACAATAGTAATTTTAACACATTTTGTGTAAAATGTATAAAAAAGCGATAGTGTGTAAAACTATTAACACGAACATTTTATACATCCTGAATTACACACTGGAAAGCCTTATTCGCACAGTATTTTATTTACAGTGCATGTTTATATACAGGGTGATTCCGAACTTCAGAAAAATATGGGAATAGATGCGTCATGAAAGATGAAGTCAATATCGTAATACAAATGTAAAATCTTTATAGTTTTGCTGGGCTACTGTAGTCTAACAAGGCGGTTCGGAATATTGAAACCCGATTACTTTTGTAGGTATTAAACGTTTTTATGAAGCGATTTTTGCATTAGTTTTTCAAGTGCCAAAAATGCATTACGTGTATTGCAACTCAGAATTGATGGATATCGTTTTAATTTATGGCGATGTCAAAATACTGTATCAAAACGATTTCCCGGCAAACATGTGCCAAATGTAGCTACTTTTACTGCGGTGTGCAGGGAGTGCAAGTGTAGTGCAACTCGAGGGAAATTTGAAACCGAATCGTGGCGCCAATAACTATTACAGTGGACCAGTATTCAGTGTCGTGTAGAATTGTATTTTTTAATCATTTTCGAACTGCTCTTTTTGATTTTTTACAATATTGTATTTGTAAAAATCCCCTTCATATTCATTTTTGTTTTAGATAAATTCTGAATCACTCTGTATACTTTTTGTCTTATTTTGAGGTTTAGAAAACACAGTTATGCTATTACTTTTAGAATCGCCTTGTATAAATTATTCTGTAAAAGTTATATGACATTATAGAAATTTTCGCCCAATTGTTTCTAGAAATTAATCCATGAGTTCTATCAATATTGAACTATTCAATATCTTTGCTAAACATCCTGAGAGTAACGACCCTTTACAGGGGGTGTTTACTCCCTTAATCTTTAACACGGCGTAATATACGAGTAGTATTAAGTTCCGAGATGTTTATTAACCAGCGGCGCGCGTCTCCCTGCAAAACGCGAACTTCAACCCCGCTAAAAGGGCTTTTTATGTAAGACATGCATACAATATCGCCGTTGGGCCTTATCGTGAGCCGGTAATTTATTAAATAAAGTGCCGTTCGTGGGCATAAATTTGAGGGAAACTGGAGTTGACAGTTGAATGCGATTCGTAAAATATTCAGGTGGCAATTCTTCACGTTTGGTATGTCGGGCAATAAAACAAAACTGCATCATCAGATATACTCACCTGGAAAATAGTTGGCAGGCATGCAACTACATCGGGGACTGATGTATCGGCGGAGAGGACGGCGCCCGCCAGGACTGTAACGGATAGATTTTTAGGTCAATTTTTATTGTAATATTATAACTTATGGATTCATACAACATATTTGTAAACGATTTGTTTAAAATAAAAATATGTAGCGACTGTAATTACCAAACTAATGTCCTTCCTGTAGGGAGATTCACAAAACGGTTTCTAATTCGACGAGTCTGACGTCACAAACCTACTATAAGCTCCGCCCGATTCGGTAACCGCGCTTATCTCTCAAAGCAAGCAGGATTACATATAATTAACTAACTGTTAATCTATCTTATGTCCCATTGAACTATATCCTTCTCGTCAAAACATTTTATATTTTGACTTTTTACGCTTTAAGTGTTAAGTCGTCGATTTTATTTGAACAGTTGGAATGATTCATTACTAAAGCTCAGCAAATTCTACAAGCCGGACCTGGCCCCCTCGCGTCATAAGACGAAACGGAAGAAGTACATTAAGGGCCCGTCTTCGAAATAGTTTGTCGATCCCCGCGTGTTTACCTTGTCCGACATCGAGCAGGCATGAAGAAAACAGTTGAACGGCGGGTCGCGAACAAATCGGCGCCTGAGGAGTTGCATGCGATCGCAAATCGAGTTTGCGTTGGATTATATTGGACGGAGACTATAGTTGGATTGCAAAAATGAACTGTGGGAAAACGGATAGGCTACGTTATCAAGCTTTATTTATTGTTCTATGGACTGTATATGTATACAGGGTGATTCACAACATATCTAAAAAAAATTGGAAGTAGATGCGTCATGAAGAATGGAGTCAGTATCGTAAAAAACTGTTTGTAAAATCCTTTTACGTCGCTGGACTGGTCTCTAGCCAGGCGATTTCCGAATATTAAAATCCGATTATTTATAGTAGGTATTAACGTTTTTGTGATGCCAGTATTTACATTAGTTTTTATAGCAACCCGGAGTGGATGGATATCGTTTTAACTTATGATGATATGAAAATGCTTTAGCAGAACGATTTCCCGGTAAACGTGTATCAAATGCAACTACTTTACCACGCGCAAGTGTAGTGCAACGCGAGCGGGAAATTATAAACCGAATCGTGGAAGATATGGAGGCCCAGGACGTCCACGGCGTATTGCAGCAGTGTGGCGTATCATACATGAAGCTCAATTATATCCGTACCATGTACAGCGTGTGCAAGCATTAATACCAAGGGATTGGACGTGGAGGACCGATTCCATGGCCGCAACGATCTCCTGACTTTAAATCATTGGACTTTTTTGTGGGGATATATAAAAAATGAAGTGTATCGCACCGAAGTGGACACTATTGATGATTTATGCAAACGTAGCGTAGCTGTTGCCAACAACTTAGGAGTTCAAAACGGAAGAGAAGCAGAAACCTTTGGGTTAATTTGTAGAAACTTTGTAAGACGGGCCCAAAATTTTATCCTTGTATGATCAAACTATTTTATTAATTAAAACCATTAATTAATTATGTTAATAATTGATAACAATAGCAGCTAAAATAGCTGTTAGAAAATGTTTCTTTATTTCTTTCCCTGGGAGTTTCTTTCAATTTTTGTCTGGTCACCGATTGCATGCTTTGCCTTGACAGCTTTTACAGTGGAACAATTTCCAGTGCCGTGCAGAATTATATTTTTAAATCATTTTTGAACTGTTTTATTTTATTTTTAAAATTGTATTTGTATTAGTCCCCTGTACATTCTAAATTGCCATATGGATCTTGACAGTAATAAATATAGAATATAATTACGGACACATCAATATGTAACACTATTATTTTATTTGTAGAGTGACACATAAAATTTAAAAAATGAAGAATCTAGGTGTTCTTGACGTAAAACAAAAGTCAACAAACTTTTTGACAGATTTGAGATTTGCTATTTTTTTTTATTGTTAGAAGCGTTACTTTTCAGAAGTATTTAAATATTTTAAGGGTGTAAATGGAGAATGCACTGGTAATGTTCCATTAAACTATAAGTATTAGAAATTTAGAAATGGTTCAGCAATTTGGGGCCTTATAATTCTACAATGGTGTTTCAATATTTATATCGACACCTTTCAAATATCTAATTGGACTGACGCCCGTGGACCTGTTGCTTGGTCTCCACGGTATCCATGTGTAAACCCATTAAATTTCTTTATTTGGGATAGTAAAATTGTAATGTTATATATTGAGATTCGTTCGTAATTTTATTCTACATTTGTTACTTTAAAGATCCAATGGCCGTAAAAATTTTCTTTCGCCGTAAATAGATTTCTCGCTAGATGACATTTTTAAAGTCGCTATTTTCAGTATTTTTTTTTTAATATTTCAGCAACAGCTGCAGCTATTTCGGATCGCCATTAAAAGGCGCACCTTTTTTTTAATTTGAACCACCCTGTATATTTTACGGTTTCCGAGGTGGCGAGTCATGAAAAATTGACCAACCTGTATACCAAAATGTAAACGAAATTATTCAAAATTGAAGTTATTGTAACTGTTTAACATACAATAACAAAAGAAATCTTTTTTATTTCTACCTACTGTACCAGTTTTACTCAAAATTAACCGAGGTCTGATTATTTGTGGTCTGAATTATCAACTAACTCTCCATACAAGTGAACATAAAATGAATATTAGTTCTGAAATAAAAAATGTGAAAATTGAAATTGTCTACTTGATTGGTGGAACAATTTTCCAAATATTGCTAAAATTTAATTGTTTCTTTCACTTTGACACCCTGTAGAGTGAAAACGGGCAAATGGGATTAAGATATGCTAATAAATGATATAATTCTAAAACATCCTGCTACGAATTAAAAATAATAGTAAAAAGTTAAAAATATATTAAAAATTAATGTTTGTGTATTTAATAAAAATTAATATTGGCGCCTTCGCCACAATATATAATTTTCGAAGGATTTTACTATAATAGTTGTTTATTTTTTTATTGATTTTAGCAGCAATATTATTAAAATTGTTTTGATATTTTGAGACAATTTGTTTTGCCAGATTATACTGAATCTATAGTAACATACATTTTTATATTATTTATTATATTTTTGTTCACTATAGTGAGTAACTGGTGTCAAAAGTTCTCCGGTGTCAGCAAGTGAATCTGAACATCCTATGACAGCCAAACGCTGCCCACTATATGAGTAACGGCAATATTTTTCCGAATGATGGTAGAAATTTACTTATTAAAGTTTTATTTGCATTTTTAAATTTATCAGGTGAACGACCTGAAGGTAAGGTGTTTTCAGTAAAAAGTTTTTCTAAAATGTTGTTAATAGTCGTGGACAAATTATAGTATTATACTTGCATACAGGGTGTTAAAAAAAGAGTGTAAAATATTTAAGGAGGTAATAGTATGAACCAAAATAAGCAGAAAAGTCATGGGTCCGCAAAGTAACGGTTGTGGAAATATGGAATGTTGTGTATTTTCTTATAATAGTTAGTTGATGTTTAGTGAAATAAACAGTACGTATTTAACAGTTGTTCTCAGTGCACAAGTTTTCATTCGCTATGGATGGTTACTCTAACGTAGAATTAACAGACATGCATTTCATGTATGATCGTGCTAATGGGAACGCCACCGAAGCGCGACGTCTTTATGTTGACGCTTATCCAAACCGCCAGACACTAAATATTGCGTGATACCTTGAGAAAATAGTGCCATTTATCCGGAAGACCAAGGTCGGTATCCACTCCTAGAGCAGAATCCAGGTACGAGTGTGCGGAGAATATCAGCCGAGGTAGGAATTAGTGGTCCTCTTGTTTGGAGAATCCTTCACGAGCAACTGCTTTATCCATACCATGTGCAACGAGTACAGGCCTTAAATTCAATAAATGATCATCAAACACGTTTGGTTTTTTGCCGCTGGTTTCTACGTCATGATGCTGAAGACCCTCGTTTTCTTGCAAATATTCTTTTTACTGATGTGGCCGGGTTCACAAGAAATGGAGTGTTTAATTTTCACAATACGCATATTTGGGCCGTCGAAAATCCTCATGCTCCATTAGAATCTGGACATCAGGTACGTTTTTCATTAAACATTTGGGTGGGTATTATAGGTGACAGGTTTCTAGGTCCTGTTGTTTTACCAAACCGATTAACAGGCGCTGCTTACCTCAACTTTTTGCAAAACACTCTGTATGAATTTTTGGAAGACATTCCTTTGAATCAGAGGCAACAAATGTGGTTCCAGCATGATGGTGCTCCAGCTCATTTTTCTAGGGCCGTTAGAGAGCATTTACACCAAACTTTTTCACATAGATGGGTAGGAAGGGCGGGACCTGTTTTATGGCCTCCAAGATCGCCTGATCTGAACCCTCTAGATTTCTTTGTTTGGGGATATTTGAAGACAGTGTATGGTACTCTTGTAAATAGCCTGGAAGAGCTGCAGCTGCGGATTAATCAAGTGTCAATAAATCCAAACCAAGGAGGATGTTTTCGAAAGAGTTCGAATATCGTTGAGACGAAGATGTCGTGCCTGCTTGGAATTGGACGGAGGGCACTTTGAACATCTTCTGTAACTTTGTTTTTTGTTTGTTAAAAGCTTCCTTTGTCGGTTTATTCCTAATAAAATAAAATGTTTGAAAAACGAATAGTGGTCCATATCTCCGCAACCGTTACTTTGCGGACCCATGTTTATTAAGACTTTTCTGCTTATTTTGGTTCATACTATTACCTCCTGAAATATTTTACACTGTTTTTTTAACACCCTGTATAATGACTAAAATTCACTTGGGTGATTCAACTTCAACCTCGTGAATTACAGCCACCATTTTATATGCTCATTGAATTATAATATTCTATTAAATTTATTTCGGTCGTTTGAAGTGACTAGAGAGATTTGTATTTCTCGAAAAATGTACATCCTATCGATGTTTTTCAACTTGTACACCTACCTCTGTACCTTTTTTTGCAAAACCTTTAACATATTTAAGAAATGTTGACTTTCAACTAATAATAATTTTTTATTTAGTTATACCCTGAACTACACGTTTTTCTCAAGAAACAGTTGTTAATAATTATAATCTACTACTTAGTTTTGATAACATTCGTCTTTACTCGTTTTAAAGATAACTAAAAAAACTCTTCAGATAAACTGTATAACACTCTGTATCTCGGAAAGCAACGTTAATGAGAAAAAAGTTATGTAAACTACCCCCAATATTTCTTCAAGAGAAACTTACCTCCAATTTTTAGTACCAACGAGACATCCAATCATCTTCATTATTATAGTCAAATTAAAATTCAATATAACTAGAATGTCTTCTAGAATATCTAGAAGTGTGCTTTTGCAAGTTATGCCTGAATTTCCTTCTATAAAGCGAAATAGAATGAGTATGCTGATAGAAAAAGACAAAGTTGTGATATGGCGAAGAAACTATTTAAGACAAATAAATATTAGAAAATCAGAATTTGAATCAAAGAATATGTTTGATATACTTATATATTATATAAATAAAGGCCATACTATGACTAAATTATGGCACTGTTTTGCTACATTGGCACCTGATACTGTCGTGGTTGTATGATAATGCATCCTATAATAATAATATTTGTAGTACACCAGAATCAGTTTCCAACCGTCAAAAGCATGCGCACTACATTTTTAAACTTATGTGGGCATTATAAAGTCAATACGTGTGCGTCTGATGCTTGGAAACTGTTTATAACTGTTCTATCAACAGGTTTAATAACCGACGATAAGTGTTAACGTGTGACCATTAGGCTAACCGGTAGTGTACAGCAGTGTGTATGGAAATAGTGCAGTGTATTATGTGTTAAAGTGTGGTAGGCCATCGCCGTCTAACACGACTACGTTCTACGGGTGAGTATAAACTTTCTAAAGTAAAACTCAGCGTCAACTTATTTTTGATAATTTTGTGTTATTTGAACTCTTCTCAAGTGGTAGGTACGCCTATGGAATCTTGTTCCCTGCAACCCTCACCTCCCGTAGTGAATGATTCACTCTCTATTATTTTGGGCCTTGGGGAATAGAAAATATATCTATACTTATCAGAAGGGTAATGTTGTTCATGCACAATAGTGCCCCTCTTCATTTTACAATAAATGTTAGGACTCTTTTACGCAAACAGAATTTCTTACACGATCCTTCTTGGCCAAAAATGCATTTTGGAAGCATCGCCGGTATCAGTCATCGAATTTCTTCAAGTGCGGGCACTTGCTCATCGGTCACACGAGTAGGCGTGGGGCGTTAAGGCCCGCCGTTAGTTATTTGTTTTCCTTTTAGGCGAAAGCGCGCAAAGAACATTAGGCATGCGAGGTGGAATTACATCCCGCACCGACATCGAGGCGGCCCTGGAGCCGCTTTTAACCGGCATGTCACAATTATTTCTCGCTGGGTAACTTTTATATAATTTTAACCCTTTTCTCGTTCGTTTTCGTGACGTTCTTTTGTCTGACGGGACGTACTGCGCCGCGAATAAAAGATATATTAACGTCCGTCTAAATGTTTAGTTTATGGTTACGCCGCGGACTGGTGTGGGCATGAATTATCCAGCTCCTCGTACGTGGAGGAGGGCGCAATAAGGATACGTAACAATTTCCTGGTTACATGGTTATATGTAAAATGACTCTGCTCCCGAAATTCAATCTATAATCAAATTCAGCTCATCATATTTCAGCGTCCGATCCTCTATATCACTTAACCACGTAGATAAAAAAAATGTTTTTTTTTTCTTAGGTTGTACAAACTAGACTATTCGAATCAAAATATATCTTAAACATCTACGTAGTTAAGTGATATAGAGGACGCTGAATTATAATTGGACAATCAATCGAATTTACCTGTGAAATTCGATGGCAATTATATGAAGCGTCCAATCCGAATATATCACTTCCATCTCTCCCTAAAATTACTTAAAAAATTAAACCGATGATTGCAATTCAAATGATAAACAATGATGCCTTCGATCGAGGCGCATCAGGAAAATTCGCGAGCCGCTCCAGAATGAAATCCAGAGCTACTATAAAATACTTATAGAATATTCGTTTTGTCTATACAGGGGTGTTAAAAAAGAGTGTCGAATATTTAAAGAGGTAATAGTATGAACCAAAATAAGCAGAAAAGTCTCAATAAACATGAGTCCGCAAAGTAACGGTTGCGGAGATATGTGTTTTATGTTTTTTAGCCCCTTTTTTATTTTGCAAAAACGTGTTTTTTTTATAACAGTTGGTTGATGTTTAGTGAAATAAACCGTACGTATTTGATAGTTGTTCTCAGTGCACAAGTTTTCTTTCGCTATGGCTGGTTACTCTAACGCAGAATTAACAGACATGCATTTCATGTATGGTCGTGCTAATGGGAACGCCACCGAAGCGCGGCGTCTTTATGTTGACGCTTATCCAAATCGTCAGATTCCTTCACAACGCATGTTTTGAAGAATTCACCAAAGATTGCGTGATACCGGTTCCTTGAGGAAACAGTGCCATTTATCCGGAAGACCAAGGTCGGTATCCACTCCTACAGCAGAAGAAGAAATTCTAGCACTGGTAGAGCAGAATCCAGGTACGAGTGTGCGGAGAATATCAGCCGAGGTAGGAATTAGTGGTCCTCTTGTTTGGAGAATCCTTCACGAGCAACTTTATCCATACCATGTGCAACGAGTACAGGCCTTAAATCCAATAAATGGTCATCAAGTACGTTTGGTTTTTTGCCGCTGGTTTCTACGTCATGATGCTGAAGACCCTCGTTTTCTTGCAAACATTCTTTTTACTGATGAGACCGAGCTCACAAGAAATGGACTGTTTATTTTTCACAATACTCGTATTTGGGCCGACGAAAATCCTCATACTCTAATAGAATCTGGACATCAGGCACGTTTTTCATTAAACATTTGGATGAGTATTGTAGGTGACAGGTTTCTAGGTCCTGTTGTTTTACCAACCCGATTAGCAGGCACTGCTTACCTCAACTTTCTGCATAACACACTGCATGAGTTATTGGACATTCCTTTGAATCAGAGGCAACAAATGTGGTTCCAGCATGATGGTGCTCCAGCTCATTTTTCCATTAGAGAGCCGTTAGAGAGCATTTACACCAAACTTTTCCACATAGATGGGTGAGATCGTCTGATCTGAACCCTCTAGATTTCTTTGTTTGGGGAAATTTGAAGTCATTAGTGTATGGTACTCCTGTAAATAACCTGGAAGAGCTGCAGCTACGGATTAATCAAAAGTGTTCGAATATTGTTGAGACGAAGATGTCGAGCCTGCTTGGAAATGGACGGAGGGCACTTTGAAAATCTTCTGTAACTTTGTTTTTTTGTTTATTAAAAGCTTCCTTTGTCGGTTTATTCCTAATAAAATAAAATGTTTGAAAAACGAATAGTGGTCCATATCTGCGCAACCGTTACTTTGCAGACCCATGTTTATTAAGACTTCTGCTTATTTTGGTTCGTACTATTACGTCCTACAATATTTTACACTCCTTTTTTAACACCCTGTATAAGGAGAATAAGCGGACCGAGCGAGAGTTTTCATTTGGATATTTAGGTGAGATAAATTGAAGAATCAGAGCGATTTGGATAGTTATTTATTAAATAACGATTAGTTTAGTTGTATTTAGTATTCAGTGGCGTACAGAGTGTTTACTAAAGATCAGTGAATAATTAACAAATTGTTTTTTTTTTATGGGAAAAGAAGAAGTTGGGTAGGAAACCCATAACAATATCTATTTGTACAAATATAACTACTTTAAAGAAAGCTGCTATAGTTGAGGCCCAAAATAATAGAGAGTGATTCATGTTATAAACCAGCTCACCATTTATAGCAGTCACAGAATGAAAGTTTGCCTGAAATATCTAGAAATGTGCGAATTTGCGTGACATGAATTTTCATTTATACAACGAAATAGAAAGAATATGGTGATAGAAAAAGACGTTATAGTGATATGGTGAAAAAACTCTTTAAGACAAATATTAGATTATTGAAGTCTGAATCGAACAATATGTTTGATACACTTATATAAACACTGACATGGGTAAATGAAGACCATACGATGACAAAAGTATCGCACTGTTCTGTCGTATATGGAACCAGCTACTGTCATGGTTGTATGATAATGCATCATGTAATAGCTTTGTTCGTAGTACACTTGAATCAGTTTCCAATCGTCAGAAGAATGCACACTTCATCTAACACAAAGCATTTTCAATCTTATGTGGCCATTATAAATGCAATGCACGTGCGTTTGACGGTTGTAAACTGTTTCCAACTATTCCATGAACAGGCGTAATCGCCTACGATAAATAACCTGTGACAGTGTTAATAATAATGTTAATAATGCAGTATATTGTCATAGAATTTGCCCCGCTCGCACCCAATTCGACGACTGCGGTATCGCAAAACGTTAGATTGTTTCGATCGCCCCTATCGCTACTGGAATATTGAGAATCGACGAGAATCGTTCAAGAAATGGATCTAGAGATGCTAGAAAATACCTGTAACATTCGGTTGGTCTATAAAAGAAGAATAAACGGCCGAGTCAGTCAGTCTTGAATGACAGTCTTGAATTGGAGTGTTTAGTTGGAAATTTCGGAAAGATCAATTAGAATTAGATAGTGATTAATTAAATAATGTTTAATTGAGTTATAATTAGTATTCGGTAGTGCACAGAGTGTTAATAAATATCAGTAAAAATTAACTGTTTGTTTTTCTGGAAAAAGAAAAAGATGGGTTAGGAAATCCGTGATAATATTAAGTGGGATATCTGCGTAGTGCGTATCAGTTAGGTGTAAGTGGATGGTGGTAGCCCATCGCCGTCTAAAACGATGGCATTCTATGGGTGATTATATACTTTCTTTTTACAGTAAATTATTAAAACACTAGATTTACTCAACGTCAACTTATTTTTGGTTTGGTTAGTTTTGTTTTATTTCAACCCCTCTCAAATGGCTCGTCTATTGAATCTTATCCCTTGCAACCCTTCAATAATAATACATTTTTCATAATAATTTGGGTAATTTCTATAAATTTTATAACGTTTAACAATCTTATTTGAGTATTCTTATCCTGTATAAAGTTATACCTACCTAAAGTCTTTAATTTAGTTCCTGCTTTTTAAAGAGAAGAACACTTTGGTCTATTAACTTCAGATTTTAATAAGTTAGGTTGGTTTATTCAGAATCAATTTTTTGTAAATTTTGTAACTTTTAACCACCCTTTTCCTGTAGACTGCTAAGTTATGTCTGCTTAGAAACTAAGTACATCATTTAATTCCAAACGAGAAATGCACTTTAGTTTATTCAGTCAACTTTTAGTTACGTTAATCGCTTTTAACCACCCTAATTTAATTTTCCTGTAGTATTATACCTGCTTAAGAACTTACTTGATTCAAATTCGATTTTTAATAAACTGCCTAACTAGCACCAAAGAAACGCTAACTGAGACTGGAGCCTTCAAAGGAGAACTATTATGTAACCGTTGCCAAATTTGCTACTTTATTGTAAAAATAACTTCATCCACGCAATCACTGCTACATATTTTCGACTATTCCTGGTTACTTTACACTTATGTGACTTCTATGTAACTCTCCTGGTATTGGGAACGTCTTAGTTACCACTTTACCAACTTTCAAGTAACTATGATAGTTCCGCGAAGTTAAAGGAACCTTACTTGTTCGTTTAAAATCGTGGAACTTGTAGGTAGTATTTATTAGTCCAAACAACGTTATCGCTACTTGTAGAAGTATTAAGCATCGTCACGTAACCACAAACTGTGTATCACCTTTTAAATTCACAATGAAGTAACATTCAGTAAGGAACATTCCTATTACGTGCCCATTGCTAGTGGCAAACCACTTCAAAGTATCTGTAATAGTCGCAGCTACGTTCTAACGACTACTTGTGCTAGTTGGGTGTACTTTTAACTACCCATACTCAGTTTGCTTATAAATTTCTATGTTATGCTTAAAAACTGAAGTGCAGCCTTCACTTTAGAAACACTTTAGTGTAGGTACCTAAAATTTGATGGTAATGGATTAAAATGGATATTCGATTTAGAATATATAGGTCTCTCAGAGGTTCTTGGTTATTTTTCGAAAAATGAGGTTAGCTTTGTTTATTAAAATATATATATATATTTCAGCCTGTTGGTTTATAATGCACGAATACTTAATAATTATGTCCATTCCATTCCATTTTTTTTATTCCTTTTTTACTGTTGGCCTCTTTCCTCTTATCTCTTCCATGTTTTCCTTCATGTAGATTCATATTGAATTTCGAGATATTGTCAAATGCATCTTAGATAACGGTACAAACAGTATCTGTGTGATATGCTGTAGGTTTTCTAAAGCCATTAATTTCTTCAAAATCTTATTTAAGCCACCGAACTCAATAAGTACGTTGCCAAATGATGATGTTATTCAGACAACACATTATATTCCATTAAATAATGGTGTTCCTCAAGGATCCATTCTTGGACCCTTACTATGTTCTATTTATGTTGCAGATATGAGAACAGAAGTTTCTTACTCGCAGCAGTATTTTTTACCAATTATAAAACATTCTCGTTATTATATGTGTGCACTGTCTTTGCTTTGGTAAATAATTTGGTATTATTAATATTATACTAGTCATACTACATGCCATCTAGAGGCAGTATTATGTATATTAGCTACAGAAACCTACTTCAGAAATTTATTTTATGGGATCCTTTGGATTTCGCAATACAAGTAATTTATATGTAACGCCTCAGTAATACAAATCAAACCCTATACCAAATCGACAAGATGTTGGATCACGACATTATCAGTACATTATAAATGGTGCCATCTACCAGCAGTGTGTTTTTTTTATAGTTCTGTATTTGCTGCTTGGTAAACAAGCGTTTCGCAAAAAAAGTGCCTCATAATTGGCCTCCATAAAATTTAGCAAAGCTCCCGCCTTACCTACATTTCCGCTCTGACATGATTGTGCGGAATAAAATGGCCTCCTTGGTGCTGGCTGCACTTTTTTCTCCTCGCGTACACTCACACGAGGCCGTATATTATACCACGAAGCGCATATCACATAAATGTTTAAATTCGCATTCGGTCCGAACCGCGGCTGCCACTTGCGATGTTAATTTGTTTTCTTCAGGGAGCGGGACTAATAAAAATGGCCGGTGACAGCGGCGTACGCTGGAAAGGGCTCCGAAATAAAAAATATATTTTTAAAGTTGTAGAATAAAATACGTAAGGACTCTGCATTCTTTAAATAATAATAAAAATAAAAGTAATTTTTAAATATACCACTGTCCGCCTACCCATGCATCAGCTCGTTTGCGGATGGCACGGGTAGATCGAAGTGCACGGCGATTTTCTCTTATGAGTGCTGCACAATTGACAATCCGATCGAATAGCGTCTCTCTTGTGTTTACTTTTGTTGCATATACTAATGATTTAAACCATCCCCAAAGGCAGTAATTAAGAGGATTAAAATCTGCTGACCTTGGTGGTCAGTTTTATAAACCACCTCTGCCAATCCAGCGTTGTTGAAATCGATTGTTAAGATGATTGATCACAACACGACTAAAATGGGCAGGGGCACCATCATGATGAAAGTACATGCTTTGCCTAATATCCAACGGAACATCGTCTCGTAGATCTGTCAAATTAATTTCTAAAAATTCTGCATATCTAGTTCCAGTAAGACGACCATCTAGCACAACTTGGCCAAGTAATGGGTTCCTTTCAATCACCCTACATAAGGATTACTAATAACGAGAATCTATGCCACCTGGATACTCTCAAGAATATCGAAGAAACAAACAAATAGCACAGCAGAAATAATCCAGCGGAATCACTTGAGTTGAAATAATAAGACGCGCATATTAGTTCGCGAATCCATTTCAGGCTGCAGAGACCTCCGCTACCCGTCAGTTTGTCTCAAACGCTGAGGCGTGCTAGCATCGTTTGTACAGAAGTGAATTAAAGTAAAATTATGAGTAGAAATGCAAACATTGATTTTAGAACATATTGTCATTAAAAAAAAGATGAAACAACTGATATACAACTGCAGTGGAACAAATTATACAAGTATTTTGAAATATCAGTAATAACTCTTTGCTCTGCTCGATATTTACCGTTCTATTATAGTACCGTGATCAAAACTTTTTACATCTATTGCATAAACAGTTTGCGCTTCGGTAAAATTATGCATCACATCTAAAATTTAATAAAAGGCAGGTAATTACTTATTTATTTTTCGAGACTTATAATTTATTTTTGCATATACAGTTTAATGTAATTTTTTTCTCAAAATATATAAATTTTGAATAAAATACTTATTGACTGCCGATTTTAGTGGAAATAAATCCTGACACAACGAAATCAATTACTCAAACAAGTACAAATCCTTTCTATTCACCTACAAAAGAAAAATATAGAGCAACAGTTGAAAAATGAAAACTGTTATTTGAAACAAAAGATAAAAGAACTAGACATATTTTACTACATTTGTTCACTATTCGCACTGATAGAAAAGGGTACAAATTTCCATGTTTTGTTATGCTCTTTTTACATCATATTAACTGGAAAATTTTTATTTTCATTATATGTTGTCAGTTGTATGGTTTTTACGTAATAAAAATAGGAGATTTCAGAAATAGTGTGGTAATACAATGTACTACAATGGAGCTATTTACTTTTACTAAATTATGAAATTTTACAGAAGTTTTGATGTAATTTCTGTTGCACATGCGCAGAGACACATCACCCTAACCTCTAATCTAATACGCTTTAGTTGTGTTGTTAACGTGTAGTAGACAAACATAGGAGTCATTAATAAAGCCTTTTTGTGGGATATTTGTATAACAGTATGTATAAGATTATATTTTGATACGTGTATACATGCAGCTTGTGTCAATTTAAATAGTATACAATTCATAAATATCATAGAAACTGAAACGGTACGTTGATTAAATGTTTGCATCAAGATTACGCAATTACATGTGTCTCACCATACAACATTCATTTCAAACAACATATGTATCTTTATGACAGTAAAAATAGTAATTGTTTACAACAGATATTAACATTAGTTGTAGTTACGTTAATTATAAATTTACTATAACTGAAATTCTAGCTGCAGGCCATTCTATCGGTCCGCGTCTGCCGATCCACCTCCCAGGAAAACAGTTGTCCAAAAAATCTCGTACAGGGCGCGCATAGTGCGGAGGTGCACCGTCTTGCTGAAACCATATGGTATCGTCAAGAATGTCAGGGTCATTATCGTTAGGAAAAATTACTGCAAGGGCTGGAACAAGGTCATTTTCTAGAAACTCTAAATATCTTTGTCCTGTAAGGGTTCCTTCAAAGAAGAAAGGCCCTACTATTCTGTCGTCAACTATTCCAGCCCACACATTTAATTTCTGAGAGTGTTGGGTATGTGCCTCTGCCATCCAATGAGGATTTTCCCGACTCCAATATCTGCAAGTTTGACGGTTTACTGTACCATTCAGACAAAATGTGGCCTCATCTGAAAAAAGTATTTGCCGGTGTAAATTTCTATTTCCTTGACATAAATCCATTAGAATTTCGCAAAAGTGTAAGCGGTGATCGGGATCATCTTCATTGAGTTCCTGCACAAGTTGAATTTTGTAGGGATGATATTTTTCCTTCCTCAAGATACATAGCACTGTGCTCTGACTAGTGTCATTGTTTAATGCAACCAATCGTGAAGAATTATGAGGATTATCCACCATACTTATCAAAATGTTCTGTTTCTGATTTTCATTAATGCTTGGACGTCCAGGTTTTGGCATATTTACAACATTGCCAGTTTCTCTAAATTTAGACTCTACCTTACTGACTGTTGATTGGCTGATAGGGCGATCTGGATATTTTTCATTAAATAAATCGTAAACTTCCTGCTGAGTTCTAGTCATATTCCCGCATCCGATAAGAATTAAAATTTTTATTCTTTGAGTAACAGTTAAATGTGCCATAATACTTTAAATTGAATAATAATTTCTATGTCGCTTACAATACTTATTAGAAATTCGGTATGACAATGACACTTTGCAAAGATTTTCACCTACGTGATCCATAAAAGAACTATGGAATTCGAAAAACTAAACTTGATAACGTTTTTGCTTTATTTGAATTGATTTACGTTTTCTAACATTCAATCGTCATTTACTCGAAAACTTTCCTATGTAAGAGGGCAAAATTTTAGTACTGTCTGATAGAGAATTAAACGATTTTTCAGAATCAAGGAAAAAAATATGGTGTTGCCATTTAAAAAAGAATCGATGACGTCATTACTCGAAAACAAATGACATTTTTACGCTAAAATATGTATTTTTTAAATTAAAAATCGACCGGTTCGAGGATTTTTCCCAAAAAATAATTGTTTTATTTTTATTGAATTTATTCCATACTTTTGGCGCATACTGTATATGTGAAATAATATTAGTTATTGAAGAAGTTTTCTCTATGCGTATTTTTCAGTGCTAGTTATAAAGGTAAATGTATATAAAATATAAGAAAATTTAAATTATCTACTCAATAAAATTACATATCTATATTTTACAATTCCAACCTAAAAATTACAATGTATAAATCAATACAAATGCAAATTTACTATAGTAGTTGTAAAATTACATAATAGAGAATTTTATCCCTGTTTATTTCTGTAATATTACAGTGTACTTATTTCATTTACAAAATTATTATGTAATTTTACATAACCTTACTGGTCACAAATTGCCAACGTAAAGTTTTGAGAAATTACAGGCAAATTTCTATCAGTGTAGTTATAAATTCAATTTATTTTCATATCCTTAGCCTCTGTTAAAAAAATATGTGAACGCCCCTGCCCGCGTGCAAGTCGTCAGATTCGGGGGGTGCAGGCCTGGTCAGGTTGACCGTAGTTAGTATTCATAAGGTTGGCTAATGCGGCTCTATGACCACTATGGATAAAGAATAATACAATGTAACGGTTAATATTTCATGTGCGGACGTGGAAATAAAATGAATTAGAAATTTAATGGCGGCGGCGCAGATAGAAATTAATGAGGGGTGTCGGGGGCGGCGGTATCAAGTGTCCGCCGACTTGCTAAACGAGGGCTACTGTCTCGTTTAATAAGTTGGCCGTGAGAGCGGTGGCAAAAATGTAACCCTCGAAACTCGACGGTCTTCATTTGTAACAGATTGCAAATATTAGGGACAGGGTGTATTTTCAAGATCATGACATAAGGAGCTAACATCCATTAAATAACATATTTAGTTGACAAAGTGAGTCTGTTTTGATACCTAGCTGGAAGACAGAAATGATTCTCTTCACAAGGAAGAGAAAAATAGGGCCAATAAAGGCACCAACTCTCCTAAACACTACGTTAAGTGTTGCATCAGATGTGAAATACCTTGGAATCACACTTGATGCAAAGTTAACATGGAGTCTTTATTTGGAGAGGAGACTAAAAAGGGCGTATATATCCTATGGGCAGTGCCGCAGGACCGTTGATAAAACCAGGGGAATGAAACCAAAGGTCGTCATGTGGATATACACTGCCATTGTGAGACCAATGTTAGCCTATGGGGCTATCGTCTGGTGGCCAAAAGTCCAACAGTCGACAGCTAAACAAAAGCTCAGCCAGGTACAAAAGATCGCCTGCCTTAGCATAGCAGGAGGTATGCGATCACCACCCACCATAGCAATGGAAGTAATGCTATGTCTGCTACCTTTGGACACTCATCTAAAAGAAGGGGTTGTGACAACCATGCTTTGCTGCCAAAAAAATACTGGTATTATACCAGATGTAGGATGTGGAGGAGTTAGGAGTGGCCTGTGAAATGAGGTCGTCAGGAAAATGCCCCTGCAGGCAGACACTGACAGTATTTCTCCCAAGTTTGCATTTGGCAGAACCTACACGGTACTTATCAGGAATGAGGAGACCGCCAGTGAGAATGTAATAAATATCTTCACAGACGGATCAAAATGGAAGGAAGGTGCAGGATGTGGAATCTATTCCAGATCCCTACACATCCAATATCAGTCGGCAATGGATAGGTTTGCTACCGTGGTAAAAACGAAATTAGCAGGTATAACCATAGCCGCCACAGAAATTGTCCGTTAACATACCACGCGCAAAACCGTCAGAATCTAAACATACAATAGACAATCACTACTGATGTTACGTAATCATAAGATAACAACTAGATCAGCATGGGAATGCCATCAGGCACTGGTAGTGGCCTCAACCGACAACAGCATATACTCGCGACAAGAATTCAGACGACTTACGTCATACGAACAAATGAATAATTCATTATATTTTCATCAAAATATTTAAGAAACTGCAACTGATAGTAATAAAACTATTTACTACACTAAAAGTTTGCATTATATATTGGACTAAATTGCAAAAATAATTGTTTTTAACGCAACCAAATATCGAAAATTACGTTGACATTAAAAACAAATGTGTAACGTCAGCCGTGACGTAAGACGTCTGAATTCTTGACGCGGTTTTATCTGTATGCTGGGTGAAGAGACACGAGCGGTGCAATGGCAATAAAGCAGCTGACAAGCTAGCCAGGAGAGCATCGGGTCTCAATATTTTGGGACCTGGTCCTTCCAGTATGATTCCGTTGTCAGCTTTTGTTGAAATTATCAAGGACGACACCCACAAAGAATTTAGGAAACGGTGGGGTGAGACAAATAGCTGTCCAGCGAAAAAGTACCTGGCCACCAATTATTAAAATGACCTGAAAAGTTGTCCAAAATTAGTTAAATCGATCGATTTATATTAATATGAATTGCCTTTTCCAGCAGCAATCTATTATCCGGGGCTTCTTGTAAAATCTCTCAATTACCACTACACCCTTTGAATTCGTTGTAGGCAATCTTGTCCTGTCTCGCCATTTTTTTTTTAATTAATTGTGAAACAGCACTTTGTGCAGCTTCCAATACTTCTCCTGGTAAACGCTCTTCTTCACTTTCCGATCTCATTTTAAATTAAACACTCTTAGAATATGAATTACATAATATAATTCTGACACTACTTTTTCAAACTATTTTTTATTGTTTATTAGGTAATGCGCGAATCAGGTTTGTCGGTGAGAGAAATTTCTAGAAGGAGTAACAGATCCTTATGTACCATGATACAATGTGACCAGGGGTGACGAATACAGCTTCTATAAATTCTGGTGTTTTGATGGCAAATTATGCAAAGTTTTTTGAAAACCGTAAGTAACGTAACGCGAAGTAGCAAAGCTACATCTAGCGGCCATTCGCTACTGCATGCCTGACTAACAAGCCACAGACACGAGGCGTTCTACTTCGCAGTAGAAACAATTGAAAGCTAATGACCTCTATCGCGATGTGGCTATAACGATGTTACAAACACGGAATCTCAGGAAACAAACACTTTGCAGGCTAAAACCTCAACCAGCATTGAATTACACCTGGAAACCTTATAGCAAACAGCTAGGGTCACTCGTCAGCAGTCCACCAGATATATACCGGTTTCGAGCTTATTAGGTTTCATCAGTATTCGATAGTGACACACTTTATCTGAGGATTTTAATAACAATGCTTTACATGGAGATATACTGAATGATTCCCTTTAATTAGTTAACATCATTTCCCACAGTTTCCCCAATCTATGTCAAACAACTTCGGAGATAATAGAAAAAATCATCCTTTCTCTTGGGAATTAGTAACTTTAGGCCCCTAGTGTATTACGGCTTTTGAGCCTAAGTTAACCCAAATAATCACTACCTTAATTTATGGACGTAAATTACACTCTGCACCCTACCTTCGATGATTTTTATGGAAGTCAATGTAGTGTTAAGGAACTTTTGTCTGTACGGGGAGTTGGAAGGCACGATCTCCGCAAAATATGCACACAAGAGGAACAATTGGAATATATCTGAATAAAGCAAGTTGTGCATAAATAAGTCCAAAATTACGCCAAGTTTAAATTACGCCGGAATATATCATGAAGAACGTAATAGTTAGTACGTTTGTATGACACGGCTAATGGTTGTTTGGAAATTTAGATACAGGTGTTGTGCATTATATTTTATAAGATATTACGTTTAGTTCGGGAAAGTTTGCCTCGCGATTCGCAAAAAGGCCCAATTTTCGTGATTAATTGAAATTTATTCCTACTTAAATAAATCGCAATTGCGTCGGAGCCACTCGTATAACGGGAGACTTAGAACTCGACGCGATGATAACTGCTTAATCAGGAACTTTTGCAGGCTTGTCTCAGAGATCGCAATATTTTCAGCACCTTAATACGGTAGCCTGTAATGTATCTGCTTTCTAAAATTTCTAACTTGTTTAGCGTCATATCACTCAAATTGATATTTCTTTAAGTCTATTTCACTTAATTGCAGTCATATCTTTCTTGATTTTTCTACTTTACTGAGAACACCTTTTGAATTGACGTGACAATACTTGATCACAGTGACACATATTTCAAGTGACCATTGCAAATTCAGCTATAAAAACATTAAATTATTCAAAAATCAATGTTTTGAAAATATTTATTGTTATTCAGAACACGTGCATTAATTTCTTGGTCATTCTACTTGGTATCGTAAACAAAATACAGCATGTTATCTGACAATACATGATCACAGTATCACAATACCTTAAGTAACGATTGCAAAATCAGCTGTAAAAAAAACATAACAATAAAAAATTCAAGAATCTGTGATAATTTGAGAGTCTGTATTGCTAAATCGCAGTCAGATCATACGTATTATAATTTATTGGTAGTCTTACTTTACTAAGAACAGCTTTTGAAGTGACATGACATGATCTGAGTCTGGCATGGTTAACAAAATACATCATGAAGTGATCTGACAATACATTGACACATACCTTGTGACGATTGTAAAATCAGCTGTAAAAAAACATATCATTAAATAATTCAAGGATCTGTGATAATTTGAAAATCTATATTGTTAAATTGCAGTCAGATCACATGCGTTATAATTTCTTGGTAATTCTGCTTTATTAAGAACACCTTTTGAGGTGACATGACAAGATCTTACACTGGCATGGTAAACAAAACACAACGTGAAGTCATCTGACAATACATGATCACAGTGTCACAATACCTTAAGTAACGATTGCAAAATCAGCTGTAAAAAAAAACATAACAATAAAAAATTCAAGAATCTGTAATAATTTGAGAGTCTGTATTGCTAAATCGCAGTCAGATCATACGTATTATAATTTATTGGTAGTCTTACTTTACTAAGAACAGCTTTTGAAGTGACATGACATGATCTGAGTCTGGCATGGTTAACAAAATACATCATGAAGTAATCTGACAATACACTGTCACATACCTAGTGACGATTGTAAAATCAGCTGTAAAAAAAACATATCATTAAATAATTCAAGGATCTGTGATAATTTGAAAATCTATATTGTTAGATTGCAGTCAGATCACATGCGTTATAATTTCTTGGTAATTCTGCTTTATTAAGAACACCTTTTGAGGTGACATGACAAGATCTTACACTGGCATGGTAAACAAAACACAACGTGAAGTCATCTGACAATACATGATCACAGTACCACATACCTTAAGTGATGATTGCAAAATCAGCTGTAAAAAAACATAACAATTAATAATTCAAGAATCTGTGATAATTTGAGAATCTGTATTGCTAAATCTCAATCAGATCACGTGCACTATAATTTCTTAATCGTTCTACTTTATTAAGAATACCTTTTGAAGTGGCATGGTAAGATCTGACACTGGCATGTTAAATGAAACACAGCATGAAGTTATATGACAGTACATGGTCACAGTGTCACACACCTTAAGTGACCATTGCGAAATCAGCCACAAGAAAGACAATATTCAATAATTCAAGAATGTGATAATTTGAAGAACTATATTGCAAAATCACAGTCAGATCACATACACTATAATTTATTGGTCATTCTACTTTACTAAGAACATCTTATTGGCATGACATCGTAAGAACTGACACTAGTATGGGAAATAAAATACAGCGTGACATCTTAACAACAGCTGTAAAAACGTAACCTCAAATAATACAAGAATCTCTGACAGCTGGCAGGTGACATGACAAAATCTGACACTAATATGGCAAACAACAGCCTTAAGTCACATAGATAATCACAGTGTACGACGTAACTTTAAGTGACCGTTAAAAACCCGTTGTAAAGAATCATAATTCAAGAGTCTCTGACAATTTTTGTTGATAATGAAGCACTTTCAGAATTTCAAATGAGATGTAATTCTTCTTTTTTTCTGTGATTATGAAATAGATGTAATAAAATTGTGTACAAAGAGTATGTTTAGAATGAATTATGACTCCGATAATATAATAATAAAAGGGGTACTATTTTGACGGCAAGAATATGTAAAATCATCCAATTTCACAATTTCTGCTGACGCACAGAGGACAACAATGATTCCGATGTTGATAAAAAGAATGAGGTAAAGAGAATTATCCAGTTAACACTATGAAGGCGAAGAAATGTTTGATTTTAACGCGAGGGAGAAGACGAAACATCCCGACTTTGATTTTAAAAAGTCGTAAGGCTATACAATTATAAAATCTTTAAAATACGGTGGATCCGCTCCATGCTCGCAGCGCATTACCCCGCGTCAAACATTAAGTGATTCAATTAAGACTAATTAAATCAAGTCGAGTAACCGAGGTCGGCCCGTAATAAAACTAACTTTTATTTATCGGCATTAATATCTGGAAGTTTATCCGGCCGACACTCCAACCAGACTTATCCATTACGGCTGATGTAAAAACATGTCGCATTACCATTTCCGGAGGCGAATAAAAATCATAAATCCAACCGCCGCCGAGCTCTCAGCCTCCTAATTAGGATTTCTTTTCATTGCCGTGCCCGGTCACCCGTTAGGAGGTTAGCCGGACGGATTAGTATGCGAGAGAAGTCACTTTCGCCGTCGCAGCCGCCCCCCTCTTCGTCGAAGAAGTGTCGTTATCGTCTGATACGAGTGGGGGGCGGCGGTCAGTCCTAGCAGCACCCCCGATCAAAATAACCTTGGAAACAAGTTCGATAGATAATTTGATTTCTACTAATTAGTTATTTGGTCGGTAAGTTAGAAATTCCGGAAGGTTTTTACGTATAACTATGACTAAGTACAAATATTTTAAGAGGGGATAAAGAATTAACGGAATCGTTCAAAATTTTTCCATATATTAAGTCAAAGAGCACCACATTGTCACGTTTATATTTATGCCGCTTTGAAATAAAACATTTTATTTACAAAATGTAGATTATTTAATGAGAAACACGATATGGTAGCACCTACCTCCAACGACCACGACCAGTTGGATTTCCTCCGTCGGAAAAAACACAAAAACTAACAAAAAAACACACAAATATACACACATATATAAAAACACTGCCACACGTTTACCGCCAAGGCATTACAACATTTGTTCAATGTGGTTCAAATAGGATTAGGCTTAATATTTTGTCTATTCGGAAAACGTCTTTGGTATTATGCTGCCACACGATAATATGCACTTAAAAATTAAATTGTGAAAAGGAAGTACTAAAAAATTATTTCAAACTAGTCTCCGTATCGTATGCGATATTTTTGACAACATCTGATGCAGTCGCCATCTGTACAAGGTTTACTTCAGGTCTATAAATTTTTAAATTTCTGGTGTTGTTGGGGAATTAAATTCTGTTAATATTAATAATAGCAGCAATATTATCAATAGTCGACAATGTTTGCATAAAATAATTAGTGTTGCTTTAAACTATAACATCTCGAGATATTTACAGTGTTTTTTAAAAATCTTTTCTGGTGCCCTTTGATATATTACTATATTTTGAGCTTTGTTCTTTGATGTTTGAAGAGTATGCAACTAGCAATGCAAAATTCTAGGTTATGGTTCACTTTTAACACAATTTTAGTGACAAATTTTTAGTTCTAAACGAAATGGAATAAAGGAATTTATATCGGGCATGTTAGGGGATAATTCTGACGGATCTGTAATGAGTAAAAATGTTGTTTTGACAGTGTGCAATGAAGAACGGATGCAGAATGCAGCGAGCAGGATTAACTGTTATCTATCAGGTAATTAGATATTATTATTAATAAAATTATTTGTTTTCATCGTTTCTTTGACATATCTAAGCCGTCTCGGACGATGATTGACTGTCAGAGACGCCGATTTTCCGAGGGAAAAGTGAGTTTTTTTCCATTTTTTCGAGGTAGAATTCCGAAATAATTTTTTTACTGTCTTTTTGGCCTCTTCTGATTGTGCTTTTTAAGTTATCACACTGATTTTGTTTTGTGTCTTAAGTTAAGTTAAATTATTTGTTTGTTGTTTTTAATATTGTGTGCGTGTTTTGACTAAATTCTGTGCATATTTATGAGCATATTTCCACTTGCATTTTTGGGTATCCCCAGTATTAGCGGCGTTCTTTATTCTGTTCTTATTTTCGGTATCAGTAAGAACGTTTTCTTCTATTTATTATTGGTTCCGTTCTCAATAAGAAAACGCCAAAATGTTCCTCTTTATTCACCTCTTGATTTTGTTCTAGCAGGAACTCTCCTTTTAAATTAATTATATTCTTAATGTTCATACTTTTTAGCAAGATTGTTTTGTTTTTAGTTTGGTTTTGTTCTCAATATTCTATATTGAATTTTGTATTCAATGATAATAGTTTTTATCCGTTCATTATTGGTTCCATCTCGCAATAAAAATATGAAAGAATATTATGTTCTTGATTCTGTTCCTATGTGTGTTACTAATTTAGTTTTTAATGAAGAATTAATAATAGATATAAGAATATACTTCTTATATCTATTATTATGTTTTAATGACAAAATTCTCTCTTTGTGCTGTAATTTTTTGTTTTCAATAAAACTTGTTCGTTATTTTATTCTTAATTTTATTCAACATGAATATTTCTTCTTTGCTTTATTTTTGGTTATCTTCTTAATAAGAACATTCCCCTACATACGTGTTTAATTTTGTTCCCAACAAAATGTTTTTGGTTACTCCAGTTACGTTCTTGATTTAATTTCGCGCTCGTTCTATTGCACTTTATTATCTCTCAGTAAGAGCATTGCTCTACAAATTATTCATGTATAATTTTGTTCTAATCAGAACAGAGAGCGACGCATTATACTGTGGGTACTATGAAAGTCCTGACCTGTATCGCTATCGGCGATTACGGTATTTGCAAAATAAACAGAACAGCTACTCTGCGGACTAATGTCCCGACCAGCATTGAATTACATTTGAAAAACATATCGTTTACTAAATGATATGTACGTTAAGAGAATAGAACTACTCTAGCGACGAATTTGGACCATTTTAAGATAGGCGCATTTAACCGAAGTAAAAAGAAGAGTACACACGTCCACACGCACTCAGCGGTACATTAAGGTGTTCCCAGAGATGATTAAACCGAAAAAGCAAACGGATTAAAGGAAAAACTCGCTCAGAACCGACACCACACTCGTCCCCGTCCGAATTAAGTGAATGAAGCATTAAAAAGTTAGGCGGCCGTGCCCGGCTAATGGAAAGACGCCAACAGGAGACAGACATTAGAATTAACACGGCAGAAATTGTTATTTAGTGGCGAACTAGAGACGTCTGTTTGCAGGTCGAGCAGAGAGAACGTACCGTGAAAAATATTATGATAATTATGGAGACGTAGATGCAGAATTCCGCTTCCGATTTAACCGGGAAAAATTGGTGAAAATCTGCTGAACGAGCAACTTCAGGAAGTAGGGATTACTCCTGCTAAGTATGTACACGCCACTGTCTTTATTTTACGTCCTGCATTCCATAAGTACAATTGGACAATAGTTATACAATGTTAAAAGTATCATTGGAAACCCACTCACAATTTGTAGCAGTCGATACAAAGAAACATACCCTCTTGTCTCTTGAGAACATACCCGATTACTCAGCTTCTGCTGCAGCAAATATGCATGCGCCAGATCGAACCGTTAGATTTCTATTGCTTGTGACGAATTGACGGATTCACCTGTTCTATCTTCAGCGTTATTATATTAAATTTCGGGTATATCTTTCCGCTAATTTAATTATGAATGTAATTAATTTATTAGTGATTTTATGTTCTTAAGAATGAAGAATAATTCAAGCTCTACAGTGCAAAATTGTAAACACTTAACAAGCGAGGAATATCGTATGATGACATGTATGAAGGGATTAGGACGCGAGATCAAAATATGAGTATAAGAGATGTGGTTAAAATATGTAGTTCATTAACAAGAATGTCCGTGAGTAGTGTATATGTGCAATAAAAAGTGGCAAAGAAGTACGTACAACTGCGAACAGGAAAATAGTGGAAACTTGTAGAAGAAAGATGGTATTTTAAAAATGAGTTTTCGACATTAAAAAAAAATGGGTTGCTATATCTTGCAAGATGAAACTTTGCCTAGAATATATAGAAGGATGTTTTTGCGAATTATGCGTGGTTTTCAAATGACCCCTTAGATAATAATCCAGAGGGTTGAGATCTGGAGAGCGGAAAGGCCAGCGAATAGGATCATTGCGGTCATATAATGAATTAATTAATTTCTTAATTATAGTCATAATAAAGAAAAAATATAAATCAGTTTTGTAGAAGTTCGAAATTTGCTGAATTATGGTAGATAGGACCTAAAATGATCTAAGGAGGAAGATTTACAAGCACCCCGTATACGAGGTTCGAAAAAGCACCGCAAAGTAAAAGCCTCCTCCATTTATAAATATATGCACTAATTACTGGGGCCGATGCAAATGTAAATACCATTGATTTATAATGACCAGACAGAACAAATTTTAACGGCTCTGGCACACGACTAAGCGGGCGATAAAAATTATAAAAAACCTCCCCGAAAGTAATTAGAAATATAGTAGCGGGATGCTTAATGGTGTGTGGTCTCTTCCTTGGCTGCCGCTGCAGTCGACGCTCCTTCCGGTTTTGCCCCAATGCCGACGCTGATTTTTCATTAAGTAATCGTTTCGACGCGATGGATGCCCCAAATTTATCCAGATCCTTTTAAAATAATTGTGATTATAAAGCATGTTTATTTTTTATCATGCAGTGTCAGATCATGTGCCATGCCACTTTAGTAGGCGAAAACTCTGTGAAATTGATATGACATAAATTGTAATAAATCTACGCTCACTAAGATTGCATAACATTGCAGTTAGTGTCAGAACACTTCATATAAGAGTATGTTGTCATATTTTTCCGGAACGTTAGTGGCAGATCGTTTATCTTGTCAGACTATTAATATTCTTGTTTTTTCTATCATGTTTGTACTAATATCTCAGCGAGTCGTCATAATTACGGGAGTGATATGATCTGACACATGAACTAAATGCTAAATGTGTTACTTGGTATGTAGACATGTATTGTCAGGTTAGTGCATAGTGTTGTATGCCATATCAGTGTCAGATCATCTATCGTACTGTATTTTTTGACCTTAATACCTATCACTTCGTGGTGAACAGAACGACTATGGAAAGGGCATAACTTATGAGGTAACACAGGAAAAAAGCTGTACAATTATATAAAATGGCACGTGAAATTGATAGGTGAATACTTCGCATAATTTGTCATTGATCTTATAGCATGTTAATGGTAGGTTATGTGTCTTATCAATTCTCATGTAGTGTCAGATCATGCGCCATGTTGTTTTAGTGGGCGAAAACTTCTGTGGAATTGATATAACATAAATTGTAATAAATCTACGTTCACTAGATTGCATAACATTACAGTGATTATTTTATTCGCAGTTACTGTTAGAACATTCCACATAAGAGTATGTTGCCATATTTTTTTGTAACGTTAATGTCATATTGACTATTAATATTCGTGTTTCTTCTGTCATGTTTGTACAAATCTCTCAGTAAGTCATAATAATTATGAAGTGATGTAACCTGACAATAGATGAAATGAGATTTACACATTTTCCAAGAATTGAGAAGAAGTTAGAGCGACTACGAAAGTGTTATTACATGTGATATGGCACAAGAAATAAATATTTTGAATTCTTAATATTTATTCTTTACTTGCAAAATTAAAAAAAAAATAAGGCCAGCCCTAGGAAAACAGCTTAATTTAAAGGCAAATTTCTTCTTTTGCGTCCATCTATCTACTGCAATTTTGTTTAAACAATGTGATTCGTCTTTATAGATTTGAAATTTGAATTTGAATTCCTTCCTCTCCCACTCCCAAGATTTTTCAAATCGTGTTGCCAGGAAATTATCTAACAATGCCTCTAGTTTGTGCGTGTATGTACAAACGGTAACAAACGTACGCGGGGGTACATTTGCTTCAAAAGTCAACTCACCCCTCTGAAAGATCGCGTCGTATGTGGTCCGGGATGTAAATTTAATGCCCCATAATTCTCGTACCATATCCAAACACCGGATGGCGAACCCAACCTGCCATATACCTGTCTTTTTTCATCGTTTCGAGGATTGAAGGGATCATCCCTTATCAAAAGTAAAACTTAAACAGAAAACTAAAGTGTTGTTTGGTATAATTGGTACCAGAAACGAACTACTGTGTTAATTCTATTACCGCCATCTTCATGAATTAAAAATATTGTTTGAGATTTATTGACAAACACTCTTTCAGTGACGATTTAAACATATTTAATAATTAGACCTAAGGTATCCCATTCCCAAACCTAGAACTATTGTTGTTTTAACACGAAGAGTTTTCCAAATAATAAAAATTTCGAAATCTTTAACACCCTGTATCTTGAAAACGGTGAACTTTTAGTTATAAGTATATTTGGGTAAATCTCATTTATTTTGACTGTACAATCAACAATCAACATTGTTGCGTAATACCCATTCATCTTTGCCCCAAATCTCATATATCTTCGTTTGACCACTTTCTAAAGCCAGGGTTCAATCCTTTCCTTCAAACACTTTCAGCAGTTGTCTCAAAATTTCTAGATAACAAAAACATTTGATTGTTTGATTTTTTAGAATGAATTAATGATGAACAATGGACGATTTGACTGCACGAGTTCTTTTACTCGCGCAACATTACACTCGTCTGCCGATGTTGGTCTTCCTTGCACCTTTTAAACCATTCATGGCACTTGACAATTTAAACATTTTCTTTTGCATTTGTGATTTATATGTAATTCTCGATAAAGTAAACGTGACATTTCTTATCATAATGAAAAATTAGCACGCAGGTGAACCAAATTTGCCGCCTCAAAATAAAAATATAATTCAAAATTATATTTTAAGCAAGAGTCATGACATGCAAACGATAACACGTTCCGACGACGAATGCAACGTCCGGCACGCCACTGGCTGGGCGGCGAGGGACAGAGAAGTAAAAATTAATGCGTCCAGCAAGAAGAGAACGATTTTTGATAGGAGATTTCGGGGCACCCGACCAAGATTTATTGACTTTAACGGCGGTTCGGCTGCTGGTCAGCGTGCCGAAACAAAGGGGTATTTTTTATTTTCCGAAGATAAAATCGATATGAATGTAAATAGGAAAGGGTTGGCGGCCGCCCCTGCCTTCCCTTGCGGTTTCCAAGTGGACGTTCTTTTGTTTCGCGAGCGTGCTTCGACAGATTAATCAGAATTTCGCTTGTGTGCCCGTAATTTGCTTAGTTTTTTTATGTTTTCCTTGTGTTTCATGGAACGGGCAGTTCGGTCGAGACGGCGGTATTGAATGGATGTATAAAAAATATGTTGCCACGTGTCATTTTATTACGTTTTCAATGCATAGGGATGTGTATTAAGTACAGAGAACAATTTAAATCCAAAATTAAAAAGGATTGGAAAAATTTATTGAATACGATATTTACATTATACAGTATGTGCCAAAAATATGGAATAAATTTTTTTTTTTTGGGAAAAATCCTAGAACAGGTCGATTTTTAATTTAAAAAATACATATTTTAGCGTAAAATGCGATTTTCAAATATCATTTGTTTTCGAGTAATGACGCCATCGATTTTTTTTTAAATGGCAACACCATATTTTTTTCCTTGATTCTGAAAGGCGTTTAATTCTCTATCAGACAGTACTAAAATTTTGCTCTCTTACATAGGAAAGTTTTCGAGTAAATAACGATTGAATGTTAGAAAACGTAAATCAATTAAAATAAAGCAAAAACGTTATCAAGTGTAGTTTTTCGAATTCCATAGTTCTTTTATGGATCACGTAGGTGAAAATCTTTGCAAAGTGTCATTGTCACACCGACTTTCTAATAAGTATTGTAAGCATAGAAATTATTATTCAATTAAGTATTATGGCACATTTATCTGTTACTCAAAGAATTGAATAATTGATTAATTCTTATCGGATGCGGGAATATGACTAGAACTCAGCAGGAAGTTTGCGATTTATTTAATGAAAAATATCCAGATCGCCCTATCAGCCAATCAACAGTCAGTAAGGTAGAGTCTAAATTTAGAGAAACTGTCAATGTTGTAAATATTCCAAAACCTGGACGTCCAAGCATTAATGAAAATCAGAAACAGAACATTTTGATAAGTATGGTGGATAATCCTCATAATTCTTCACGATTGGTTGCTTTAAACAATGACACTAGTCAGAGCACAGTGCTACGTATCTTGAGGAACGAAAAATATCATCCCTACAAAATTCAACTTGTGCAGGAACTCAATGAAGATGATCCAGATCGCCGCTTACACTTTTGCGAAATTCTAATGGATTTATGTCAAGGAAATAGAAATTTACACCGGCAAATACTTTTTTCAGATGAGGCCACATTTTGTCTGAATGGTACAGTAAACCGTCAAACTTGCAGATATTGGAG
This sequence comes from Monochamus alternatus, assembly GCA_037114965.1. Taxonomy (NCBI): domain Eukaryota; kingdom Metazoa; phylum Arthropoda; class Insecta; order Coleoptera; family Cerambycidae; genus Monochamus; species Monochamus alternatus. The sequence continues at coordinate 16,065,783 of CM073434.1, read as the reverse complement.
TCGGGAAAATCCTCATTGGATGGCACATACCCAACACCCTCATATATTAAATGTGTGGGCTGGAATAGTTGACGACAAATATATTTAGAGTTTCTAGAAAATGACCTTGTTCCAGCCTTTGCAGTAATTTTTCCTAACGATAATGACCCTGATACTTGAAGTCAAAGGTGTACATTAATAAACCACGTAATTTAGAAGAACTTCAAAATCGCAGTCGGGACGAAATACGCAGAGTTATCCCAGAAATCATTCATAATGTGCAAGAAAAATTTCTTCACAGACTTGCGCATTGTCAAAAAGTTGGTGGATGGCAATTCGAACATTTAATTTAAGTATAAAATTTAATCAATTGTATTTTATTTTACATACCTCAGAATTGTTACTTTTTTATGGATAAAATTTACGTTTTCTAACATTCAATCATCATTTACTCGAAAACTTTCCTATGTAAGAGGGCAAAATTTTAGTACTGTCTGATAGAGAATTAAACTATCTTTCAGAATCAAGGAAAAAAATATGGTGTTGCCATTTAAAAAAAAACGATGACGTCATTACTCGAAAACAAATGACATATGAAAATCGCATTTTACGCTAAAATATGTATTTTTAAAATTAAAAATCGACCTTTTCGAGGATTTTTCCCAAAAAATAATTGTTGTTTTTATTGAATTTATTCCATACTTTTGGTGCATACTGTAAATATGACTAATTATATACAGGGTGTCCCTAAAAGGACTTTACAACGCTCCACCAGATGCAGTGCGGCTCAAAATAAGTCGATTTAGCTAACTTTACCTTAGTTCAAAGGACCTTAGGCGCTATACGACCCTGAAATTGCAATTTTGAAATCGTTTTTTATGTATAAATTCAAAACGCCTTATGCAATTTTGCTAAAATTTGGTAAGTTGACCCTACTCTATGGGACAATATCAGAATTATGAGTAATATCAATCCATTGGCGTGGAATTTGTTTTTTTTTTTTTTAGTAATTTACACCTTCGATAATTCTACGTCAGTGTAAGAAAAGATTTTTCAGTATAAAATTTAGATTGAGTAAATTATTTCCTATAAAAAAGGTACTCTTGATAAGACTCGGTTACTCTCGTGGTTTATTCAAAATTTAGCATACATACATACATATTAGCTCAGCCTCTCGCAGTTATTTTTAACTTAGCTTTAAGAACGGGTACTTTTCCTGAGGTGTGGAAATTGTCCAGAGTATGTCCAGTTTTTAAAAGTGGCAATCAATCAGAAATTAATAATTATAGGCCTATATCAATTCTGTGTAACTTTTCAAAGGTGTTCGAGATCGTATTGTTCAATCGTATTTATCCCATCGTTGAATCATTAATAACATTAGATCAGCACGGATTTATGGAAAAAAGATCTACAACTTCCAATTTATGTTGCCTAAATCAGTATATTTCTAGTAAACTTGATATTCAAGGGCAAGTTGATGTGGTGTACACCGACTTTACGAAGGCTTTTGACCGTATTGACCATGAACTTCTCTTAAATAAATTAAATACTTTCGGCTTTAGTTCTCATCTTTGCAACTTTTTCAAAACATATCTGTACAACAGAAAACAGTTTGTTACATATTGTGGGCATGAATCATCAATATTCAGAGCAACCTCCGGCGTACCTCAAGGTTCAAATCTGGGACCTTTACTTTTTTTGTTGTTTATAAATGACATCAGTAATGTTATCACCTGTGATAAATTATTATTTGCAGACGACTTAAAGCTTTTTATAAGAATTAAAAGCATTGATGATTGTTTCTTATTACAAACTCAACTGTATAAATTGGAAAACTGGTGTAAGAATAATTATTTGACGATGAATGTAAACAAATGTATAACAGTAAGCTATACTCGCAAGAGTAACCCAATTGTTTATAATTATACTTTGAATGGTACAATACTTCAACGCTGCGATACAATAAAAGATTTAGGAGTTGTGTTTGATTCTAAACTTACTTTTTCTAACCATATTAAGCATGCCACAAATTCAGTTCTAAAAATGCTTGGCTTTATTATCAGAAACTGTCAACAATTTTCAAATGAAGTTGCCTTGAAAACTTTGTATTACTCTTACATACGGTCAAAGCTGGAGTACTGTTCGCCTGTATGGTATCCCCATTATGAAAACCATAAGTACACCATTGAGAATATACAACGTAAATTTCTTAAGTTTTTAAGTTTAAAAATTGATAATTTTTATCCAGAAAGAGGATATGATCATTCGCTTTTACTTCATAGGTTTAATTTTTCTACTTTAGAACTACGTCGCATTATATATAGCTTAAAAATGTTGTATAACATATTTCATAATAATGTGGACTGTCCTGAACTATTAAGTCAGTTCAATTTTCAAATACCTCGAATCAATTCTCGGCAAAATATAACTTTCTACAATAGAGCGGCTAGAACCAACGTACTTTTCAAGTCTCCTGTATATGCAGAAATTTCAATACGATATCGGACACCTGCGACATTAATATTAGTACCCTTTCGCAAATCATTAACTGTGCCAATGTTAAATTCAATACTTAGTATATAAATTTAACTGTGTCATATATACATCACTTTATTTTAGAATACACATGTATGTAGAACTATATATTTATATGTACCTTATTTTACAATTTGTCCTGTAAATGGATGATATCTGTTGGGCAATAAATGGATTATTATTATTATTATTATTATTATTATTATTATTATTATTATTATTATTATTATTATTATTATTAAAATTTGTAATTTTAATTATTGGCAGTAATTTTTACATAAAAATTAAATTATATTTTGACAGTTTTGTCAACAACTTATTGAATTATTAAACACTGAGTCGATTCGGTGGGTCTACGAAATTAGTCAAATTGTTAATTCCTGTGTACCTGCTAATACAGTTATCAATCTGTCGATAATTTTATACTTTTTGCGATGCGAAAGGATATAAATTTGAGCCAGATACTTCCATTGAGAAATTGAATGTAATATTGCAAGATGGGCTTTTAATATGCGAAAATGTGGCGGAAAAGACTACAAAGCGGTAGTTAAAACAATTTGGAACACCACCGCTAAAATACTACAAAGTAAATATTATAAAGAATTTAATATTGTATTTAACCCTTTCACCGAAGAATAATTTAATTCATCACGTAATGCTAAATGTAAAATCCTACAAGTACAGCCCGAAAAGAGAAAATCCAATGCATCAGCTGTTAATAAAAGTGAAATATTTGAAATGGCCAGATTATATGACGAAAATGAACCGGAAGGACTTCCAAAGAAATGATATATTTTGGCGTTTGACTTAGCTTGGCGCGGAGGAAAAGCAACACTGCAAAACCACTTATGTGATATCTGAAATTGAAAATAATGGAAAGGAAACTGGACGTATCGAGTATAATCCTCTATCTTCAAAAACGATTCAAGGTGGTGACAATAAATTATGTGACTGCAAATGGAGTACGCCTAATATTTTACAGGGAGATATTTGCCCAGAACGCTTATTTAAAAAGTTGATGGAAAAACGAGACACTTTTATAAAATTGGACAGAGTATTTCTTACACGAAACCCCTTTTGGAAGAAGAAAAATTCTAAAGGGTGATATAAAAATGTGCCGATTGGATTTAATTAAATTACCAACTGGACTAAATGCTCAGCGCAACTCATTGGTATAGATGTCTAACGTCTCAAAATAGCAAATCACTCAAATCGAGCGGCAGCAGTTAGCGAATTAAATAAAAGAACAAGCTCTAATAAAAATAACAGGACACAGCTATTCATCATCAATAAGGCCATACTTACAAGTTGACGAAGAGTACCATTCGAGGATTAGTCAATCTATTCGTTTGGAAAAAGAACAAACTTTAACATCTTCTACAGAAACGATTAGCTGTGGCACCGGTAACGACATTAGAATTAATATAATAATAATATATTGTTTATTTTCAAAAACAGAAAGATACATAGTTACAACTGGAAAAATTTCAGTAGAAAACAAACAAGAAAATACCCACATAAGTAAAACTTGTGTGTGAGTGAAAAAAGAAATATAAAATACAACACATACAAGAGAACACATAAAACTAAATATTAAATACAAAGTCACTACAAAATATATAAATCTAAATTCATATTGTATAAAACCTATACCTATAAACATTAAACATTAAAATCAGATCAATACATAAAAACTAGTCCAAATTTAAAAATACCACAAACATATTGAACTCAAACAATATTACATCCTATAGCCAAGACCTAAATAACAGGAGAATTGCGTCTCTTTCATAAATGAGATATCGTTTAAGTAAAAACTTAAATTTATTTAAGCTTTGCGTTTGCTTTATAATTTTAGGTACGGAATTGTATACTTTCGGACCCAAATAGTGATAACTATGGTGACCTTTAGTTGTGTACATTCTTGGAACCACCACAAAATTGCCCATCTATCTCGTATTATAGCTATGCTCATTTGGCGGTAAGTCACTTTTAATGCTGTGCATTTTTATTGCTACCTTTAAGTAGAATAACTGCCGAAGGTCTAAGACATTGAGTTCCCTATAAATCAAATTGGACGAGTAAGTTAAATTTCTATTTAATATGACTTTTATAATTTTTTTCTGTAAAATATTTAATTCATTCATATAAACTTCATCGGCTGCCCCCCCACGCCAATTCCTCGAATGAATTTCAATAACTGCGTGTTTAATAATTGTACGCTTAAATATAAATGTATTTATTTTTAGTATTTCATAAATAAAGTTTGCATTGATATGTTTTTAAATTTATTATTTATTAAACTGTCCTGCGAATTACACTCGATGTTTGTATTAACACCTGGTAAAATACAAACCTCTTGTGTAATTATAAGTGATAATATTTATACAAGATGATGAAAATGAATATTGTTTATAAATAGTTGGTGATGAAAATGTCCACCATGCGACTGTCGTACATTTCCACAAATTTCTCGTATTTGTCAAGCTCGCTGACATCCAATTATGATTCATTGTGTAAAGTTCGCTTCATTTTATACCGTTGTTTCATAAAAAGTGGTTTTCAGATGACCCCAGAAAATGGAATCAAGCAGATTTAAGTCAGGAGGTCGAACAGGCCAAAGGTTTCGTCTAATTCAACCGCTGAAAAAAATTGTATTCACCAATTCCTGGCAACTCTGCTGCAATAAAAAAATATTCTTTGTCTAGCTGCAATAGGAACATCTTCCACGTGTTCATTTCGTCTGTGTGAGCAGATTGATGTCTATTTGGGTATCTTCGTCGGCATTCTGGGGTTGCTGGTCTGGCGTTCCCATTGGAATACCCATATGCAAAGACAATTTCTGCATACTCTTCAGTTGTAAATAAATGCATTTTTTATTTAGCACTTTAACGCTAATGATTTAACGATACTGATTATCTCACCCATCATTTATCTGTTTGCTTTGATTGAAATATGAAGTTCCATATTTTTAAAATAATAATAATAATATTTCTACCCCTCATACTATTCTCGAAGACTTGTGCGGGAGAGGGTGCGGCATATTATTATTAATCAGGCCGCATTTGCGTCCAGGAACGACATACGTTGGTAGGCCCTAACCACCATTCAGTGGAGGAATGAGGGAAACCTGGAAAACCTCATTAATTAGGGAGGTAGTCAAACGATAACCGGTATCAATCTCTCACATTGACCCAAGCCAACATTTTTCCACCCTACCATACTCGCAGAGACGGTGCCAATCCTCTCCAGGAATATAGCTTATATACGATCTACCGGCTGCGGGGGTCAAACCCACAGCGGTCTAGTCACCTCGATTCAACTGACGCCTTAAACCGCGTGATCATTGACCGATCCGGCTTGTAACTTTTAAACAAAAACGAGTCGCACCCACGTTCATATAAGAATCACCCTGTATTGAAATGTCACCTTTGACGTTTCCACTTATCTCAAATTTCTCACTCGGTCGCTTCTTCATTTGATATTTCGAGTTGTAGCCCTGAAAATACGAACCGGTCGACTTAGCTGGTAAATCTTTTTATTTACCTCCGGAATAATTTAACGGAGTTCCTATCAGAGGCCGAGGTAAGTCGCCCCTCGAAGCTAATGTTCCCTGTGTTTTAAAATTCCGTGGGGCTGGCAGTTCCGGGGTCCGGTCCGATCCGGAATTCATAATATGTGACCGCAAGGGTCGGGGCGGGTTCGATGCGACAAAAGAATTATATAGAAAGAGTAAAAGGGCGAACCGACTTTTAATAATTCCCGCTCGGCTCGGACATTATCTCCCACCTCTGTATTGGACTTGGTTAGCGCTCGCCGTCGCACATCTTTCCTTTCAGTTCGTTTCTACGTACAGCTCAGCCAAAATTTCAGGTAGTCATGCACAGGAAATATATATTTTTTATTAATGAATCGGTAGATATAAATATTTTTTTCTTCTTTCGTAAAATAATAACTTCTTACGCTAGAATAGTTATTTATAATGTGAGGTGCAAAAATTAACATTTTAATTTGTGGATGGGATGTTTGGTCCCATCCCTCTGAACAAAATAAAATCAGTTTTAGCACTTATACACGATTTTTTCTATAAACAGCATTAAAAGTACTAAATACTGTTATGTTCTAGAACGCCAGTCTTTTTCATAAAATCGTCGCATAATAATGACATTTCTATTGTCATTTCAGTATCGAAATGACAGTATTTTAAACGCGTGTGCGTAAAAGTAAAATAAAATAACTGAATTTTAAATTATTTATTTATTATAAATATTAATACACAATCTTTCAAATGGGATAATTCGACATTAGGTGAACATACATTTTTTTCTTCACTTCATATAACTTCAATATTGAAAAAAGATTACACCTGCTTCCCGGCGCTGCTGGAGTTTTTCGAATGAAAATAGTATTTCCTTTCCCCCCCTCCTGCTTATTTTCTATGAAATTTTCTGGTGTTGCATAATAGTGAATTTTTTAGTGGTGATTTTTAATGGTAAAACATCCGATGGCAGTTTTTGTTAAGGATGTCGTATACTGGAAGTTTTCTACAAACTTGCATATTTGAGGAAATTTTCCAGAAAGTTTACTCCTTCTATATCTACCTCTTGTATTGGAAATTTTCTAGGAACATTAGTTTTGGTACTGGGAATAGTCACTTTAACGAAGACTTAGCATCTTCAATGTTCTCTGTTCGTAAATAAGTTAACTCTTCTCTCCTACAGATTTTAAATATACCAACAATCAAGACAACTTTTTGGAATAAGTACTTTTGATCATCTGCCTTTTTGATAAATCTTTAACCTGTTCCTTGGAAAATATTCTGGATTTTCTGGGTCTAGAACCACTCGATTTCCTTTTGAGGAAAGCAACAACATTGGTATATACAGGGTGGACCAGCTTTTTCGTGCCAAACTTTAAGGGTATGTTCTACGTCGAAAAATAACCGTACTTTGCTATACAAACAATAGTCCAAAATTGCTTCGTTACAAAAATACAGGGTATTGAAGACTATTCTGAAAAACAGAAAAATACATCTTTGTTTAAACCGCTCGAGATAATTAAATGAAATTTGACAAGTGTCAATAGAAATGGAAGACTTAAGTTTTGCAAATGCAAAAGTTTCTTTTACTGTCACCAGTGGCGCGAGTAGCGGATCGTCAGTGGCTATTTTCCAACAAAAAAATGTTACGTCCCTGGTTTTTCCAAAAATTAATGTTTTAATTTTTTTTGTACGATGCACCGTGTTCCTTCAAATGGATTATTATTTGTTAGCTGCATACCAGATACACTTGCTGCAACCACCAGATAAACAAATTTACAACGACTAGTTGGCGTCGGTTTTTATGTCAACATTTGACAAATCTTAAATAGACTTGTCTTCTGTGTAGCAGTAGCATCAAAATGACGTTTAGATTTTCAAATCAAGAAATAGCGGATATCCATTTTATGTATGGATTTGCTAATGGAAACTCAAGGGCGGCCACCAGAGAATACAGAAGAAGATATCCGCAGAGACCACATCCTAATCGCAATGTGTTCACAAGAATTCACAATTAATGGAGAATGGTTTAGGAAATTTACATGGAGATCGAAATAATGTCAACCCAAACCAACAACAAAGAAGAATTTCTCGACGGATATTAAACGAGTTTGAGAGAGATCCAACAACAAGTTCCCGTATAGTTTCTCGTATTATCCGCACCTCTAAATCCAATGTACTTCGTACTCTCAGAAGGGATCACAGACGTCCATTTCACCTACAACCTGTTCAGGGCTTACATCCAGGAGATGAAGATAAAAGACTGACTTTTTGTCAGTGGGTCCTTCGCTCAGTTCAAGAAAACAGGGATTTTTTGAACAACATTACTGTGGACTGACGAAGCCTGCTTTACCCGTCGCGGTATAGTTAACATAACCAATATGTGTGGTCACATAAAAATCCTCACGCCATTAGACCACGAAATTTTCAAGTTGAATTCAGCGTATATGTTTGGATAAGGATTTACAACAACAATCTGTTTGGACCCTATTTTTTACCTCGACGCTTAAACGCAGACAGTTTTTAGAAACGGAACATCACAATATGTGGGATGAAATACCGATAATTTTAAGACAGACTTCAGCTCGACGGTTGTCCCGCTCATTTTGGTAGAAATGTTAGAAATTGCTGAACAACAACTTTCCGGACAAATGGATTGGCAGAGGGGCCCAGTTTCATGTCCACTACGGTCTCCGGATATTACCGTGTTAGACTTCTTTGTGTGAGGTTTTTTAAAAGAGAAAGTTTATGCGACTCCCGTGAACACACAGGATGAACTTATTACTCGCATAAGAAATTGCTGTAATGCGATAATACCACATCTAAATAATTTAAATAGATGTATTGCAGGTGCAAGTGGTGCATTGAAGAAAATGGTTCCCATTTTGAACAATTTTTATAACTGTTTTTGTTAATAATTTTAATTAGTTTAGTTTTTGGTATTCATTGTGAAAATAAAGGTTGTCAATACACGGTGTATGCAATGTGTATATAATGCAGCATGCTAACAAATAATAATCCATTTGAAGGAAAACACAAGTTTTAAAGTAATTTATTATTTATTAAACGGTGCATCGTACAAAAAAAAGTCAAGAGAGTTTTTTTCTGCCAAATTGAGCGAGGAATTCAAAAGTAACATCAATTTTTAGAAAAACCAGGGACGTACCTTTTTTTTTTTTTTTTTTTGGAAAATAGCCACTGACTGTCCGCTACTCGCGCCATTGGTGACAGTAAAAGAAACTTTTGCATTGCAAAACTTAAGTCTCCCAATGCTATTGACACCTGCCAATTTTCATTTAATTATCTCGAGCGGATTAAAAAAAATGTATTTTTCTGTTTTTCAGAACAAACTTCAACACCCTGTATTTACATAATAAAGCAATTTTGGACTATTGTTTGTACAGCAAACTGCGGTTATTTTTCGGCGTAGAACATACCCTTAAAGTTTGGCACGAAAAAGCTGGTCCACCCTGTATATTAATATCCATATTTTTATTCAAATAAATTCTAGTTTGCAGCATGGAATAATTACTTCATAATGTAGAGGGCACACACGTTAAAAATAACTTAGATAAGCACGCTTTCTCCGAAATATTACATACCTTTTTTCGGCACACCAAATATTAAATTTTGCGTAAGTTATTTGCTACAATTTCTTCGATTTTTGAGAAATCAGTGTACATAAGGTAGTTTCCGCCTCATTTTCTATTTCAACATTTTCAGGATCACAAGAAACTGCGTCACACATACTGAAGTTTTATGTGATTTTTGATATTTTTTACTTATCTGCTTTTTTCAGTGTGAGATTTTTTGGTTAGGCAAACTTAGTTTCAAAAATAACCCTTGACTGTTTCGTTTGGCGCAAGGGCTTATTTAATTAATTTTTATTATTTTTCAGAAGTGTGGCGAAAACCTTATAAAAGTAAAGAAAAAAAAAGAATTATTGGGGTTTAATGTTCACAAACGTTCAGATTCCAGATTTTTTTTTTTAATGTTTGTATAGTTTGCGAACATCGTACCATAGCAAAAACCTTATAGGCAACAAGTTGTGTAAATAAAATAGTCTAACGATCATATTAGCAAATGCAATCGAAGATTTTGTCAAAACTATTTTGAATATTTATTTGACGATTTTACCAAAAATCTTGTTCGTATTGCCTAAAACACTATTATTTCGCAACTTGTATCGAAAATAGCTATTTCGTTATACAAACAAATGTCAGTTTCAGTGCTGTCAGTTATCGTAGCTTTTAGTTCTGGGTGTTCAATGAGGCTGCTGATGTAATTGTTTAAGTTTACTGTGCACGTTCTATTATTGGCAAGTTCCATAGGCTCTGCTGAAGATGGTAACAATTTATTTGCAATTGAAATCTTATTTTGTATAGAATATTCTATATGTGTCTCCCCTACCCTACTAGTTCCATTTTAATATATATTTTCTGACTACAATTCTACCAGTATTTTATTTTATTTTTACAGCGATCAACTTAGTCGATTAGCATTTCTACATCAAGGTCCGCATTATTAAACATAGTAATAAGGATACTACATCGAGCTTAATCGTTCTAAAATCACAGTCAGTATTCTAATGCGTCCTTTAGAAAGTTGGGGCCCATAGTGACGCGTTTTTAGCTTATAAACGCCACTTTAATCCACTTTGGTTTCTTTTAATCTGACAACGACACATTAAAACAATGTCATAATCCCAATAATTGCAGTTTGAGTCGTTGTTCTTGTAATCCAAGCTAACTTCAACAGTTCCCAGGTTCCGGGCCTCGATCTAACCCGTCGTGCATGTATCTACGAATGCTTTCAAGGATCGCGAGGTTTTTTATGCATAGTATAGAGGCGTATTTATTCTATTTCCAGATATATGACTTTTTCCCATAATGTCCAAGTATTCGGAAGGCCTAAGAAAGACAAAAAATCGATACAAAAATTTTACTTGTTCTTTTAAATTGAAGCAAATCAACCCATAAACCCCTTTAATACGACGCAACAATTTCCCAGTAGTTCACAGAGTATTGTTGCCATATCACGGCATAATGTTTTTGTCGTGTCGTTTAATGTGAAGTTAACACTCATATTGTCGCACAAGGTACTTGAAAAATATCTATTTTTACTTCATTTTTATTTTCGCTGTACTTTCAAAATTTTTCAAAATTGCTGTAATCCACGCGGTCTCGAGAAGAACATTACAACTGTCGTTATTCCTAATTTGGCACTAAAAGTTTATCTGAGTGTAATTAGGAAAACATGCTGCCATTTCTATTAATATGTAGCTAATACTCGTATTTTTTCCGTAAGGTAGTTGAAAAATATCTATATTTACTCCATTTTTATTTTCGCTGTACTTTCGAATTTTTTTCAAAATTGCTGCGAATCTAGCTATAATCCACGCGGTCTCGAGAAGAGCATTACAACTGTCGTTATTCCTAATTTGGCACGATCGTATACCAAAAGTGTGCGTAAGACGTGCCGCCCTCCGCGGCAAGGGTTAAGAGTGAGAGTCGCCGTAAAGGAAGCGAAACACATAACCGGAATTCTCCATTATTCCGGTAAACCTCGAGATACGTGGATTCGCGGAGCGCTCTCTCCTATTGCCAAAACTTAATCCGACAATAATTTTATTGCTTTTTTATGCTAATTCCGTGGAAATCTTAAAGCTCGCACCGCGGTCGGGTATAATTCCGCATTATAACCTATGTGTTCTTAATTGCTCCGCCATATCTTTGAATATTCATTTGGACTTTAACATTTTGCAGACTCCTCTAATCGCGATAATTATGGGAAATTTAAATAAATACGCGATAATCTTTTTTATTGCCGAGTGTAAGTCATCTCTGCCGCGCTGACAAAGGGCTTTCGGGGGTTGTACACTCCCTACAGGGGCGACTCTGGATGCTTAGGCGTCGGCGTGTAAAAACTGCAACATTTTCAGTAAGAGGACTTGTAACACATTAGAAACACACACAAAAAAACTTGTTTTTCTACAAACTTCAGTAAAAGTATATTTTCATTCTCCCACCTACGAAAGTATAATTTTTTATTCTAAAGAGGCAAGCGGAAGCGCAAGTAAAACTTGCTAAGTTATCAGTTGCTAAGTATGAAAAACTTTCGTGCCCTGGGCGACGAAAAAATAAAACCGTCAAATTATTAATGTCAAATGTTTATTTAGAGCGGAAATTAAATGTAAAATTATAATTGTTGTATCCTGAAAGATTTAATAGCAGATGTTGATTGAAATCCTGTTCTAAAACAACGACTGGGAATGTTCAGTTTCTGAATGTTTGCTTTGCTGAATAGACGTAGATTTTTCGGGCATGATTTTATTAGCTGAATCTGCTATATATATTTCCGCTACCTCTGACGACTTCCACCCCCCGCGCTTTCTCATAAAATGTCCACGCCTGGGGCATTTGCTAGTAATGTAGAGGATGTTGGTACTGATTTGGGTTTGAAATTTTAAGAAATTTAGCTATATCGTACGAAATTTTTGAAACTATGCTCTCCAACCACTTAATTTACACATCCGCCACGTTCATACCGATAAAAGAAGCGTTCATCTTGAGCCTTTTTTGGTCGGAGTTGCACATAACGATCAACAAATGTTACCCAATCGTCTGTTACTACAAATCTTCTTTGTACATTATTGTTTGTAGTAAGGGTCTGCACTAATATGACACAATTTTTATACTCCACGTCTTTCACTTTTAAAATCGCTACCACTTTTTTCATTAAATATATTTCATCAGGAGCTTCTAACAAAAACTTTGATATATCATTCTTTGTAAATACCTGAAATTTTCGAGATTGATCTCCGTCATTTTTCTTTTTTATGAATGCCTTCAAGCGGCCAAATTTCGAAATATCCTGGTTCTTATTTAATGAAATAGTCAATTTCAACATTGAATGTCCTGACCATAATGTAGCAAGGGAAAACGTCTTTGATTTTTATAAGAAAAATACCATTAATAATCTTTCGTTATTGTGGACACATATTTCGTTGTACACAATTTGATGAAACACAGAACTATAATAAATATTTAGCTTTTTGAATCCTCCGATATTTTAATAACTTCAACATTTTCTAAAGGTTGCGTTCTTAGCAAATATCTTCATTTCTTAAACCATTTTTATTTAGACGAATGCGCTCCCTGCATATTTAAACGTGTTAATTTTAATTTCCCTAATTTTTAGAATGTTTATCAAGATATTTTTCCTAATAACTGAAAGAGCATTGCTTAGGTAAGTTTTTAATAAAATTTGAATAAACCTACGAAGGTTTAAATTTGACTCTTCGCTTTTGCAAAGTAGAAAAAACATGTTTATCAAGTTCTAGGTGTGTAACAAGGCCACTTTGGATTTTATTGGTTAAACAATTTGAATAATCTATTCATTCCTAATAAAAAAGTTTTCAAATATTTGTTATAGAAAGGTTTGTTTTTCTTCTACACTTCAATGATTGTAGAAAAGCACGGTTAAATAAAAAAATATTAAAAAATTAATTATCACAAATGTTGTAACACTTGGTATACAGGGTGTTAAAAAAAGAGTGGAAAATATTTCAGGAGGTAATAGCATGAACCAAAATAAGCAGAAAAGTCTTAATAAATATGGGTCCGCAAAGTAACGGTTGCGGAGATATGGACCACTATTCATTTTTCAAACATTTTATTTTATTGGGAATAAACCGACAAAGGAAGCTTTTAACAAACAAAGAACAAAGTTACAGAAGATGTTCGAAGTGCTCTCCGTCCATTTCCAAGCAGGCACGACACTTTTGTCTCAACGATATTCGAACTCTTTCGAAAACACCCTCCTTGGTTTGGATTTCTTGACACTTTTGATTAATCCGTAGCTGCAGCTCTTCCAGGCTATTTACAGGAGTGCCATACACCAATGTCTTCAAATATCCCCAAACAAAGAAATCTAGAGGGTTCAGATCAGGCGATCTTGGATACCATAAAACAGTTCCGGCCCTTCCTACCCATCTATGTGGAAAAGTTTGGTGTAAATGCTCTCTAACAGCCATGAAAAAATGACCTGGAGCACCATCATGCTGGAACCACATTTGTTGCCTCTGATTCAAAGGAATGTTTTCTAAAAACTCATATAGTGTGTTCTGCAGAAAGTTGAGGTAAGCAGCGCCTGTTAATCGGTTTGGTAAAACATCAGGACCTAGAAACCTGTCACCTACAATACCCATTCAAATGTTTAATGAAAAACGTGCCTGATGTCCAGATTCTATTAGAGCATGAGGAGTTTCGTCGGCCCAAATATGCGTATTGTGAAAATTAAACACTGCATTTCTTGTGAACCCGGCCGCATCAATAAAAAGAATGTTTGCAAGAAAACGAGGGTATTCAGTATCATGACGTAGAAACCAGCGGCAAAAAACCAAACGTGTTTGATGATCATTTATTGGATTTAAGGCCTGTACTCGTTGCACATGGTATGGATAAAGCAGTTGCTCGTGAAGGATTCTCCAAACAAGAGGACCACTAATTCGTACCTCGGCTGATATTCTCCGCACACTCGTACCTGGATTCTGCTCTACCAGTGCTAGAATTTCTTCTTCTGCTCTAGGAGTGGATACCGACCTTGGTCTTCCGGATAAATGGCACTGTTTGCTCAAGGAACCGGTATCACACAATCTTTGGTGAATTCTTCCAAACATGCGTTGTGAAGGAATCTGGCGATTTGGATAAGCGTCAACATAAAAACGTGGCGCTTCGGTGACATTCCCATTAGCACGACCATACATGAAATGCATGTCTGTTAATTCTGCGTTAGAGTAACCAGCCATAGCGAAAGAAAACTTGTGCACTGAGAACAACTGTCAAGTACGTACTGTTTATTTCACTAAACATCAACCAACTATTATAAGAAAATACACAACGTGTTTGCAAAATAAAAAAGGGGCTAAAAAACATAAAACATTCCATATCTCTGCAACCGTTACTTTGCGGACCCATGTTTATTGAGACTTCTGCTTATTTTGGTTCATACTATTACCTCCTTAAACATTTTACACCCTTTTTTTAAACCCTGTATTGTTACAATCGGCTCAAAATCAAGTATTCTATCACCTCCTAATATTATTGTAACTACTTGCGTTACTCCCTGTATTATTTCCAATACAGTTTGGTAAATCGCTATCATTGTATTTGACCAAAAATTGTGAAATGTAATACAAATTTGAGAAATATAAAATCATATTCTTCATAATATGCCGTTTTTTCGAGTCGCCAGTGTCATTTTATAATATTTAAAATCCGTAAACATAAATTA
Source organism: Monochamus alternatus (assembly GCA_037114965.1). Taxonomy (NCBI): domain Eukaryota; kingdom Metazoa; phylum Arthropoda; class Insecta; order Coleoptera; family Cerambycidae; genus Monochamus; species Monochamus alternatus. The sequence continues at coordinate 16,050,437 of CM073434.1, read as the reverse complement.
CGTCATTTCACTCGACAGTGTTTTCCTTTTGAACTTTATTTTAAATGGTGCATATGACGCCACATAATAAATATAAAAAGTGTGTGTAACTAGGTGTAAAACCGGGGACTATATGTGCGACTCATTATTTTATTTAATTTTTAAAAATTTATGGCGCGTAAACATTGTAAAATACATTTTATTACCGCGTTTGTTTTAGTTGGATGTATTTTATTTTAATTTGCCCGTTATACCCGTATTATTGTAAATTTTAATGGGTTCAGCCGTGGAATACATCGTTTAATTCATTTACTACTTCAATGGGTATAGTAGATATTCGTTTTTAAGTGAACCAATATTTACATCTATTTTATATTTAATTTTGTATAGAAACGAAAATACGTAGTTGTACGATTTAAAACGTAAAAGTCGTGGTGAACAAAAGAACACCTTGTATTTCTGACATTGATATTCAACTTCTAATGGTATTTTTTTAAATATTTGCTTTTTTTAATTCTTTCCCAAAGTTTAAATTTTGAGGAGAAATGGTTATGCAAAGTGGCTTAAATTGTGAGGAAGTGGAGCATTTTATAAAAATTGTCTTAAATTACACTTGTTACAATACTGATTAATTGTTTTCTTAGGAAGTAGTTTGATTTTTAATCACAAAAATTTTAAATATTCGTTATAAACAATCGAAATACACATGGTCGAATTCTTTTTGCCTGCTATGCTTTTTTCGCTACATCTGGTGGTATTGAAGTTAAAATGGTGCTTATAAAAAAATTTAAAGTAGACAAACAGCACTTAGATGAGTACAGAAAGTGAGGGTTGCAAGGGACAAGATTTCATAGGAGTACCACTTGAGAAGGGTCCAAAGGACACAAAATTACCAAAAATAAATTAACGTTGAGTAAACCTAGTTTACTTTTAAAAGTTTATATTCACCCGTAGAATGCCGTTAGACGACCATGACCTACCACCACTCACTTACACCTACCTGATGCGCACTCCGCGGATATCACACTACGAATCGCATATTTTGTATCATCAACTTGTATCTTCTTGTCTCATCGAGTTGGCACTATTTTCCGTTCCACATTTGAATATCTTTCTTTGCTATTCTTTACTGTACGATATCCACTAGTCACAGACACTCTAGTTCTGGAATTCTGGAATTAAGGGGAGGGTAGCAAAAAGGCTACGGCACTTAGACCCCATTGGACTCCTTGTACCTCCTCCCATTAGGATATCAGTCCACCTGAGCCGTCAGCCAGCCTAATAAGGAGAAAAAGGTGCTGACGTTGCTCAGGGGGATCTCTCTAATGTAGGCCATAGAAGGCCATCGCTCTCCCAACACGAAAGTGCTTCCTTAGCCAGCAATGTCCAGACACTCTAGTTGATGAAGTACATATTTCAACCGCATCACTTACACTCATATTTTGAGTAGAGCTTGACTTATTCTTCATTTTTAAAAGCACAAATACGAAATAATAATAATAATAATCATTTTACCATGCGCACAGCCATGGCAGCGTTGCAGATGAAACAGGTGAATCCATCAAAACCAATATAAATCGAGCATTCTGCTCTGCCAGAAATGCCGAATATACAATGCAATACAATTTTATAGAAAAATATACGGACAACATGTATTTCTCTTTGTGTTAAGTTCTATAAATTGTGAGTGGATTCACTTTCTACTGTCTTTCTAACTTTCTACTAATTTGCAGCCCGACTATAATCGGCAGTTTTTTTTTCTCCATCGGGAAGTTTTTGCCGAACAAGCTAAAGGTACCAAAGTTAATAACATTTCCGTTAAATATAAAAGCGTCGTGAAAAGAGAATGCACAACCGCGCAACTGTATTCTAATTTAAACCACCCTGTATACATTTCCATTTCGAAGACCCCTGTACTATCATAAAAATATATGTAGTTTTGTATATAATATAATTTGCCCTGTAAATAATTTAAGTTCTTATAGCGCTCATATTATTTAATAATATCAGCCTCTTTTTTACTGTTTTAGAAAGGTATTTTAAGCTAATATAAATCAAATCTCCTACAATTCCTATCAATGAAGTCAATGTATGTTCTCTGATACCAAACATCTAGGTATGCTAATGAACAATTCCACAGACAAAGCTCTATTCAATAATTATCTAAAGAAAATAATCTAATTTACTAACCTTCTAATGAAACACTATAAATATCTAACTTCACTTTTTTGCAGTGGGAACACGACAATTCAACCACAATAGATGAGATCTGACCTATTTCTGCATTTTTAGGATTGCTTCTTCAGGTGGTCTCCTTTAAGTTGAATCAAATATCTAACTATAAAAATTATTATATAAATTAAAATTATTTGAAGTTAAATATCGGCAATGACAAAAAGTGACATCCTGTCAATGAATTAAATATGACAATACCTACTTGAAAAATGTTCACCTTTTATGTAAAAGTTTTTATATATTTTTAAGTATTAATAATATTGTGTGAAACTAGCTACTCAGTGGACAAAAGCCCCAACCTGCGTTGAATTACACCCACAATATCTACCCATATATTGTGGGTGTAATTCAACGCAGGTTGGGGCTTTTGTCCACTGAGTAGTTAGTTTCACACAATATTATTAATACCTAAAAATATATAAAATATCAGCCTCGTTTCCAACTCTAATTTTTGAACACTCATATTATTTTTTTCTAGGAGTCACAGTTTGGATGAACGTCTGCTAGCATGTAGCGAAACCGTTGAGGTCCGGCAAGTCAAGTTCCATCCTGGAAGCATCAACGACAATAACATCTTGGTGCTGACTTCTGACAATATGCTACGGTAAGTTAAACTAATTGATACCATAAGGTGTATTAAACAAAAATTCACATTTGCTCCATAATTACTCATATATACAGAGTGACCCACCCTGAAATATGTCGATAGTTATCTGAAATAATACTTATTCAAAAAATTTGAAAACTTGGTAAAGTTCCTGGAGCGAATGCAAGTAAAATATCTGTAACCTCCAGTATTTCCAGTTGGACTGACATTATTACTATCATTATTATTACTATACAGATACATTAAAGGTTCACAGTTTATATAAAAAAATTTAGGAATAGATGCATGATGAGAAATGGAATCAATATCGTAAAAAAAATATGTTTGTAAAATCCTTATAGTCCCCAGAAAAAATTATTGAAGTTCAAGTAGTTTCAACCAGTGGCGGCTGGTGAGATTTCAGATATGTCATACTCAATAGTCAGACATGGGACCCAAACCAAACTTTAGGGTATATGTACTGTGGCCATATAGAGAACTTTGGTAGAAGAAGAACAATTTTACAGTTTGCCAAAAAAAGTTGAAAAAAACGTGGGCCTCACCTCAAATTTTCAAAATGCCTTCTATAAATTTCGAGAAATTTTTTTTTCCATAAACTAGATGTAGTTTTACGGATAAGTTTCAAGTTTTATTAAATAATAACTATATTTGTAGAATTTATAGCATTTTGAAATGTTTATAATGTATCACAAATACAATATTAATTTTCAAATTGCTGTAACTTTAACAAAAATTAATTTTTTTAATAAAATCTGAAACCTATCGGTAGAATTATGTCTAGTTTATGAAAAAAAAATGTTTCTCGAAATTTAAACAAGCCAATTTGGAGGCCCACATTTTTTTTAACTTTTTCGCAAACTGCAAAATCGCTCTCGTTCTACTGAAGTTCTCTATACAGGGTATCCCAACGAAAATTTGACCCCCCCTATAATTGGAAAACCGAATAATATTTCAAAATTCGCCGAGACCCGTCGATTTTGGTTCTTGGGGGGAGCTTTTTTGACAGTCAAGCCAACTCGATATGTTCATCCCCCCAAAGGCCTAGCAACCCCAACTTAAAAATTTCAAATGCAACTACCCCACTTGTGGCACATCATTTTAAAGCCCTTTTCATTGCGAATACAGTGACGTACCGTTTTTAGAAATCGGTTGAGATTTGACAGAATTATTGGTTACAAACCAAAAGATGACAAATCAACTTACGCGTAGTATTTTCTACACAAATGCCCACCACTAATAAGTTTTTCATCTACTACACATGACCGCATTACCTAATTGTTATTGATGTGTCTATCAGTTTACAAAAAAGTGAGAAATGAAATTAAAAAGCTGAAGCAAATAATAAATCAGATTTATTTGATAAATTGCTCAAAATGACCCCCGTTAACTCCCAAACAATAATACAGTCTGTTTTCAAATTCTGTTCGAACATTATTAAAGACATCCGCAGTTATTAATCCGCATTCTTCTACAATTCTCTGACGTAGCACTTGCAATGTTTCCGGCTGAGTGGCGTACACTCGTGATTTTGAATGACCCCACAGAAAAAAGTCCAAAGGGGACAGATCCGGAGATCTTGGTGGCCATTCGACGGGACCTCTTCTGCCAATCCAATGCTCCGGGAAATGATCATCCAAAAATTGTCGCACAGCAGCAGCATAGTGCGGGGGCGCACCATCTTGTTGGAAGGTTATTTCATTTTCTAGTAAATTGTCGTCACTTTCTAAAATCTGTTATCCTAGGATCAATTGTACTTTCCAATAATTCTAGATAGGTGTTTCCATTGAGATTACCTTGGATGAAAAATGGTCCAACAAGATGGTCGCCCAAAATGTCTGTCCAAACATTCAATTTTTGAGGTGTCTGAGTATGAAATCCATTAAATGCGGATTAGTAGCACTCCAATAACGAAAATTGTGTCTATTCACTTCGCCATTCAACATAAATGTGCATTCGTCGGAGAAACATGTATTGTAGAGAAGATTTGGATTCAGTAGAAGTTGTTCACTAAAGTATTCGCAAAATTGGTTACGGCGATCAAAGTCTTCTTCATGTAACTCTTGAACCAGCGTCATCTTAAATGGATGAAACTTGCCTTTTTTCAAAATTCGATGAACACTGGAACGGGATACACCAGAAGCTTGAGACACAGTTGTAATCGATTGCTTATTATCCATCTGTACATGTCCCAAAACTGCCACTTCAACTGCTTCATTTCGAACTGGCCCAATTACTTCACGTTTCGTGTTTAAAAACGAACCTGTTGCAACAAATTTGTCAATCAGGTGTTTAACATACTGGTAGTTTACATTTTTTTCAGGATGATTGGCATTAAAAATTCGTGCTGTAGCTTTAGCGCAATCGTAATTTCGATAATATATTGCAACAATTTCTACTCTTTCCGCGATAGAGTAAACCATTTCTAACACACGTTAATACTTTCAATAACGGCTGAAACTAACGATTTCTTGGTCACAAGCAAAAAACACCGACTTTTTTTGTAGTACTGATTTTTTGTTATTTTGAAAAGGTCTGAATTCCTATAAACTTAAGTATCTTCTACTAATAACTATTTTAGTATCTAGTTTTATTTGCTTCAGCTTTTTTATTTCATTTCTGACTTTTTTGTAAATTGATAGACACATCAATAACAATTAGGTAATGCGGTCATGTGTAGTAGATGAAAAACTTATTAGTGGTGGGCATTTGTGTAGAAATTACTACGCGTAAGTTGATTTGTCATCTTTTGGTTTGTAACCAATAATTCTGTCAAATCTCAACCGATTTCTAAAAACGGTACGTCACTGTATTCGCAATAAAAAGGGCTTTAAAATGATGTGCCACAAGTGGGGTAGTTGCATTTGAAATTTTTAAGTTCGGATTGCTAGGCATTAGGGGGATGAACATATCGAGTTGGCTTGACTGTCAAAAAAGCTCCCCCCAAGAACAAAAATCGACGGGTCTCGGCGAATTTTGAAATATTATTCTGTTTTCCAATTATAGGGGGGGTCAAATTTTCGTTGGGATACCCTGTATAGTCACAGTACATACAATACTAAAGTTTGGTTTGGGTCCCATGTCTAGTTATTAAGATATGATATACCTGAAATTTCACCAGCCGCCACTGGTTTCAACCTTTACAACGCTGAACTATTGTAGTTTCTAGCCAGGCGATTTCAAATATCCGATTAGTTATCGTATTAACTTTTTTGTAGTGCAAGTATTTACATAAGTTTTTCAAATATCAAAAATGGTTTACATAGAGCAACTCGCAGTTAATGGGTATCGTTTTAATTTATGGTGTAGTGAAAATGCTTTAGTAGAACAATTTCGCGGTAAATATGTGCCAAATGCAGCTACTTTTACAGCGGCGTGAAGTGAGTGCAAATGTAGTACAAACGCAGGTGTGACGCAGGAAATTTGCAACCTAATTGTGGAAAAAAGGAGGTCCAGAGCGTCCACGCCGTATTGCAGCAGTGTGGCGTATCATACACAAGGCTCAACTATATCCATATCATGTACAACGTATCCAAGCACTAATACCAAGAGATTGGACGAGGAGGACCAGTACCATGGCCGCCACAATCTCCTGACTTTAATTCTTTTGCACTTATTTATTTTTTATCAGTTTTTTTACAGTGGATCAGTTTCCAGTGTCGTGCGGAAGTGTATTTTTAAATCATTTTTGAACTGCATTTTTTGATTTTATTTTTACAAAATTGTATTTGTAAGTACACTGTACATTCAAAAACTTTTTTTTAGATAAGTTCTCAGTCACCCTGTATGCACACTGTATATCCTTGTATTTATGTTAACATTCCCTATAGCAATTAGTTATAGATTTTGTAATATGAATTTATTAAGAAAAAATTGACATGTGGAATTGGTATGCGGAGTTGTCTGCAACTTTTTCCTGAAAATAGATATCAACTCTGTATTTTTTTTGGCTCTGTCTTGTGCACACTGAAAGTCTTTCAAGCCATATAAGCATTGTTGGGGTTCCGATTACTACTTTTGAATTTGATATTTGCAAATTTCTACTATTTTGGCAGTTTTCGTCATGTAAAATTTGCCATAATTTGCCAAAATTACAAAATCAACAGAAAATGTAATAAAAATGCTGTTTCTTTGTATAGGCTGTACCAAATAGAAAATAATGAAGCTCACAACATAGCTGTGTACGCTGTAGGAGAGAAGCCCATGGGTTTATTTCCGGGTTCCAAAACGCCATTTCTCGACATCTACGGAGAGATTGCGGTGGATTTTGATTTTGGACTTCCAGAAATTGCAGAATCAAACCTAGTATACGATTATGAAGATAATAGGATAATTTCTAGAAAGTTTAGTGAAAATTTTGAAGGTAATGTTCTTTGTAAATAAATTTATATCAAATATGAACCGTTTAACGCATACATAACAATTTTTTGTTGCAGAAAAGTCCCTTATCCACGTTCAAACTCAGACTCCAGAGAAAATAGTGCCAAAAGAAACAAAAGGTATCAACAAGGACCAAAGTAAAACAAAATGGTCCAATTTAAGTTGGCCGGTGTACATTTTGCGGGGAGATGGTACAATTTTTTCCATAAATATCGATTTGAATAAAAATAGGTAAGCAGGATTCCAAAATTCTATAATAAAAAAGGAATGTGCTAGTGAAAAATTGACTTCATGTACACTTCATTTATTATCATGTTAAAAGTAAGTTTTTCTGATGTCAAAAATTGGCCTATTCAGTAAAAATTTGTATTGGATGCTTTTATTGCACTGTTTTGGTTACAAAATTTATAAATATTTTATCTATTATTAATTTTTAACAATTATATTCATCTGTTGATGTTTTTGTTGTAAATGTTGAGCGATTACCCACAACACTCAGGTCTTGTGAGCCATTGCGCTTGCTGCTAGTAGTAGAATGTCAAATAACTATTAAGAAACATTTAAAATATAATCATACTTTACTGGTAGTAAAAACATTTATTTTAAACTAATGTTGAGCAATTTTTACAGGTCGAAAGCAATTTTGAAAGGTCCTTTGCCTTTATCGCCTTTCGATGCCGATCAAAACGAGGCATGTTCTTTGATCTGCCTGAGTTCTTTGCCTCAAATTTTTTGCGTGGCTTTCTCTAACGGAGCCATCTGCCACTCCATTTTGTTAGATATTGAAGAAAATACGTACAGAACAGTAAGCAGAACCATTGTTTCATCATCTTTTTCAATAGGTCGAATCGTATATTTTTAGAATAAGAAGAGATTTATTAATTTCCTTCTCTTTATTTCTACATATATACAAATTCTGTACAGTTCGTGTTGTTGATATTGCAGATGAAAGAACGTTCCAAAAGCATATCTACCGTTCCATCTAAGGAAATCGTTGTATTTGAGAGCGTGGAACTGGAATTAGGTCTGGCGACTTCGGAAGAGGACTACGAAACCAAATATAAATGCCCCATCTTTTTGCATAAAGACGAGTCCAAAGTAGGCAGGTATTTTGCGACTCACAGTGCCGGCGTACATTCAGTGAGCATTTTTTGCGTTGAGGAGCTTCAAAATTACATTAACGGACCTGAAGGTACAAAAATTCTGCAAAAGGGTAACATTTATAAATTGATAAAAATTATTGTTTAACGTTTCAGAAAACGATCCCACTTCTGATATTTTCATCCGGCCCAGTAGTGTGGAATATTTAATATGCACTAAAACGACGTCGTCTGAGAAAGCAAACCAAGTTATAGGATTTTCCGTTTATCACGAACCGACGTCTATTGTTGCCCTGTTAAGCGACGGCAGTTTGGTGACTCTGGGGATACTGTATGCTCCCAATGTGCCTAAAACGGAGGACGTTAACATCGACGATAACGAAGAAATTAATTCACCGCTGAAGAAAGTATGGTTAAAGTTAATTCTTCGTATAAGAAATAAATTAATGTACTTTACAGATGCTGAAGGAGCCCTTCGACCAGTACATCCAGAAGATTTTGAAGAAGACTTCCACCCAGCCAGTGCTGAAGTTGTCGGCGTCAACAAATCAAACCCCAGAGCAGTGCTACGAGGTAAAATTTTATCAATCATTAAAATATCTGAAGTTACTGTTAAGTTTATCTTCTTTTCAGCTGCTGCAGAGGGCAGCACAGGTGTTCCGTGAGGAATACTTCAAGAACCATACCAAGGCCAGGGAGGAGCTGGAAAAACGTATCCAGACGTTGAACATGCTGAAAAAGAACCAGCAGAAGGAGATCGAGAGGCTGACGAGCGAAAAGGACGTGCTGCAGGAGAAGGCGAGCAATTTGGCTGAGAAGTACGAGGATATAAAGGACAAGCAGGATGAACTACTTAAAAAGTAAGATACCGTTACGTGGGGCGATCAGTTTGTTGAAATTATTTTTTTAGGTGCGAGAATCTGCTGATGTTGGTGTCGAGAAAGAAGTGTGAGCCTTCGGACGCCGAAAAGGCCTTCATGGCCGAGCTGAATATTTCTTCGGAAAAGGCGGCTGCTTACGGAACCGTCATCGACAAGATCAAGAATAAAGTGAAGTACCAACAAGTTCAGGTAGGTTACTGCTCTCGTTATATTGTTAGGATCGCAAACGCTTACCAAAACGTGTTGCACGCAAAATTTTATCCATGATTAGTTCGCAGCATCAATAACAGATCTAATAGTTGTTGTTTTACAAAAAAACATTGCTCTGATGCCTTAAATTGAGTAAATTGTTGGTACGTAGGAGCAGGTCAATATTTCTTATTGGCGATAAAGTACATTTGTCCATAAAAAAATTGTTAGCAAAATGTATTGGAACTTTTTTATTCATACCTGTATCTTGATCATTTACTTATGTAAACGATTGTTTAAGTGCAACTTATAGATTGCTGGCTAACGTTGCAGTACTGCCAGATGCATAATCAGCAGGACGGTAGATTTGAATTTGAAAATGGTAGAAATGTGAGGTTATGTTTTATATCGCTTTTATAACCAACTGCCGAAAATCTAGAGAGTGACTCAAGTTACAGTAGTCAACACAAAAAACATACATGCAGCCCGTATATTTTTCCTATAAAATCGTGTGCCGTATATAACAGCTTCTGCTGCAGCAAATAGGCATGTGCCAGATCGAAACGTTCGATTGCTGTTGGTTGTGATGAATTTCCGGATCCACCTGTTCTAAAAATGTTGGATATATCTTTCCGCTAATTTAATTATAAATGTAATTAATTTATTAATGGTTTTATGTTCTTAAGAATGGAGAATAATTCAAGCCCTATAGCATGTTTTCAAAATCGTAAACACCCTAATCTAACAAGTGAGGTACAACGAATGATGATGTGATTGAAGGGATTGGGGCGCGAGATCAAAATATGAGTGTAAGTGATGTGGTTGAAATATACAGGGTGTTTCATAATATATGCGCAGGACTTCGGGATGTGATAGCTCGTTCAAAAATTTGAAAAAAATTTGTATTAACTTACCCTCTAAAATGCACGATTTTCGAGATCAGGGTGTTGAAATTGTAAAAAAAAATTTCGTTTTATGCGAATATCTCCGGAACCGTTTATCGTACAGAAAACAGCTTTTGTAGTAGTAGTAAATGTTACTACTCATAATAAGCTATGTTCTGTGCGAGAAAATTTTTTTTTCAAAGTCATAATTGGTGAAGATTTTGAAAGGGAAGTGGCTGTTTTTCTCCCCAACTTCTACTCCACTGGAAAAAGTATGGTTTTGAAACGCCCATTTGAACCGCCAATGTTTTCTACACGAAAAATGTACTCTTGGTCATAAGCTCTAAAGTTGACTGTTTTCGAGAAAAATCTACTTTTATGTTGAAAAACATGGTCAATTTTTTTAAAATAAAATTTTTATTTTACTAAATATATTATAATTTTTTTATCAAGTAGACTTTAAATTTTAAAACAAAAGCTACCTCCTGTCAAAATAACAATTAGTTTATACCTGCGAAAAGTCAATTTGTATTACAAAAGTAAAAATGAATTACACAAACGCTGAAATGTGAGAAATGCATTACCTTTACGGAATGGCGAGCGGTAATTCGGCAGAAACAAGGCGGTTGTATCAAGAAAGATATCCTGATCGCCAAGTACCACATCATAACTTGTTTCAACGCATTCGGCAACGACTATGGGAAAATGGAAGTTTTAAAAAGGATACTGCTGATAATCGGCGGCCTGTGGAAGCTGCAAATGCCCAAGTAGAAGAGGCTGTCAACGAAATTGAAGAAAATCCGATCACAAGTACTAGAAAAATTGCTCACAACTTAAACATGCCTCACTCGACGGTTTGGAGAATTTTGAAAAGACAACTTTTGTATCCCTACCATATCCAAAGGGTACAAGCCCTATTGCCAAGAGATTTTCCGCCAAGATTGGCTTTTTGTAGATAAATGCAAGACAAAATAGCTCAAAATCCTCAGTTTGGAACCGAAGTTATGTTTACCAATGAAGCATCTTTCTCGAGAGATGGAATTTTCAATTTTCACAATAACCACATATGGGCTGAAGAAAATCCACATGAAATTGCAGAAGGCAATCATCACCAACAATGTTTGAATGTTTGGGCTGGCACCGTCGGTGATCATTTGATAGGCCCACAGTTTTTACCGCACAGATTAAACGGTGCAGATTATCGACAATTTCTAGTACTGCCGGAACTGCTGGAAGATGTACCGCTTCAAGTAAGACAAAACATGTATTTTATGCATGATGGAGCTCCGGCCCACTTTAGATTGGTTGCTCGCCAATACTTGGACGACGAATACCAAGACCGTTGGATCGGTCGAGGAGGTCTCCACCCTTGGCCCCCGCGATCTCCTGAACTTAATTGTTTAGATTTTTTCTTTTGGGGCCATCTCAAAACCCTAGTCTACGCTACTCCAGTTGCAAATGTTGATCAATTAAGAGAACACATTGTTGCATCTTGTGACATAATTCGGAACACTCCGAAAATTTTCTTGTGTGTTAGACAGTCAATGCGTCGAAGAATTGCTGCGTGCATTGAAGGTAACGGAGGACATTTCCAACATTTAATTTAACTGAGTACGATTTTTTTTTTTTTTAATTTTGCAACTATGAAGTTTACGTATGGTTTTGTTACTTGTACTTAAATAAATTTTGTTTAATTAATAAAAAAAATTGACCATGTTTTTCAACATAAAAGTAGATTTTTCTCGAAAACGGTCAACTTTAGAACTTATGAGCAAGAGTACCTTTTTTTGTGTAGAAAATATTGGCGGTTCAAATGGGTGTCTCAAAACCGTACTTTTTCCAATGGCGTAGAAGTTGGGGAGAAAAACACCCACTTCCCCTTCAAAATCTTCACCAATTATGACCATTAGAGATGGGCAGTTCCCGAGTGAACTGGTTTAAAAGAACGGGTTTCGACACTGAACTGCGAGAATCAGTTCTCGAGAAGTTGACAAATCAGTTCTTTGCGAAATGATTTGTATCGATTGATGTAGAGTGCGAGAGATATTTTCAAGTTTAGACGTCTGAAGGAACTGTTCAGTGAATAGTGAACGAGTGTTCACAGCCTATGTGAGCTTCAAAATCATACGGGCGATCTGAATTCTGAATACCTGATTGGTGATCCGATTGCGGAGCGTTAATATCATTCTTATTTAAATATAATATCCAAGAACTGCATACCAGCGCACATAGGCGTACGTGTCAAATTGTAACATTAATAAAAACGATATGGGTATGTGCCATTAATTATAATTATATGATGTATAAGAATTAAGAACTGAATTTTATTAACAAGTAAAATACAACTTTACAAAAATATAAATAAATTCTGTAATAAAAAACAAAAAATAAATAAAAATCAATATCTAAATGATTCGAGATATTTTCGAAAAAAAGGCTTCAAATATTTTGATTAAGAATTCTTATTCTAAAGTCTAAACACTAAACGGGTCGCAATCGTAAAACGCGGAAGAAACCGACCGTCTGCGATTGACGGAGATGCGGGATTCGGAGAGAAGCGTATATCTGTGTAGTGTTTGACGTAAAACCAGTTCTTAAAGAGCTGGTTTTAAGAATCAGTTCTTTTTAGTGATTCAGTTCTCGAGAACTGAATCATTAAAATGAACTGCTAAGCCCATCTCTAGATTGAACAAACTTTTTTCTCACGCAGAACATAGCTTATTATGAGTAGTAAATGCTTACAAATGCTGTTTTCTGTACGATAAACGGTTCCGGATATATTCGCAGAAAACGAAATTTTTTTTACAATTTCAACACCCTGTATCTCGAAAATTTTGCATTTTAGGGGGTAAGTTAATATAAACTTTTTTTCAAATTTTTGGACGAGCTACCACATCCTGAAGCCCTGCGCATATATTATGAAACACCCTATACAGTTCATTAACAAGAATGTATGTGAGTAGTGTTTATGTATACTGCAATAAAGAAGACAAACTTTTTTACACCACATAATAATGAGAGTAGCAATAATATTTGTATGTAATATTTGTCAAAAGTAAAGATATCCCCACTACTTTCAAAATAACTCCCGTAAAAATGATCCGATTTTGATATGGCTTGCGCCAGTTTTCTTAGAAAAAAATCTAGTTTCCTGGATGCCCTAAATCATATTTTTTTAAACGACAGAAGATGTAAGCGAAGTCGGACCGTTGTGGTGTATTTAACGGAACGGTCGAGTTGACTTATATCTAACATGGCCTCTTAAAACAAAAGTTTCAAAATTTGCTCAAATATCCGCAAATCTCGTCCATGAGGACAAGACTTAAGTGTTAAAGCGTGATATCCGTGGAGTGCGCATCGGGTAAGTGTGAGTGGGTAGTTGTGGGTTATCACCGTCCAAAAGGATGGCATTCTAATTTGTGGAGAGGATGACACGGGGAGGACATTTAAATTGAACTGTTAAAGTGCTAGGTTCACTCAACGACAACTTATTTTTGGTAATTTCATGTGCTTTGAACTCTTCTCAAGTGGCTTGACTAGGTAACCATGTCACCTAAAGCCCTCATTTACAAAACGATTTAAATTTAGTTATATAAATAGTGAAATAAAATCAATACTCAAGTAATACAACTTTATGTTCATGGGCAACAAAGTCGTACTAACATAATGTTTTTCTATTAAATATAAATAAAATATATCACAAAAGAAGTGCCAAATCACTCCATTAAAGCAAGTTTTGTGTATCAAATGCAACTTTTTCTGCTGTGGGCGATAAAGTTGAAATAATAAGAGGCAATTTGTTCGTAAACACAATTTAATGTTTATGAATAGTAATTATTTATAAAACAAGTGCGTGTACCTGAAAGTAACTTTCCGTCCGTTTTGGTATTTATAATATTTTATTTCTGCATTCAAAGTATTTAGATAACCTAATTAATCATAATTATTTTTACGCCTGAGCTGTCAATATTTTCATGACTTTTTATTTAAAAAATCATGTCACGTTTTTGAAGTGTCAAAAAATATCCCCAGTAATAAGTAGCTTATCATGGAAATTTCTTTCACGCCCCTTGGGGACGATAAAGTTGAATGGAAAACTTGTTCATAAAATGTACTTTAGCAGTCACGTATACAGTATGCGCCAAAAGTATGGAATAAATTCAATAAAAACGAAACAATTATTTTTTGGGATAAATCCTCGAACAGGTCGATTTTTAATTTAAAAAATACATATTTTAGCGTAAAATGCGATTTTCAAATGTCATTTGTTTTCAAGTAATGACGTCATCGATTTTTTTTTAAATAGCAACACCATATTTTTTTCCTTGATTCTGAAAAATCGTTTAATTCTCTATCAGACAGTACTAAAATTTTGCCCTCTTACATAGGAAAGTTTTCGAGTAAATGACGATTGAATGTTAGAAAACTTAAATCAATTAAAATAAAGCAAAAACGTTATCAAGTTTAGTTTTTCCAATTCCATAGTTCTTTTATGGATCACATAGGTGAAAATCTTTGCAAAGTGTCATTGTCACACCGACTTTCTAATAAGTATTGTAAGCGACAGAAATTATTATTCAATTTAAAGTATTATGGCACATTTAACTGTTACTCAAAGAATTTTAATTTTAATTCTTATCGGATGCGGTAATATGACTAGAACTCAGCAGGAAGTTTGCGATTTATTTAATGAAAAATATCCAGATCGCCCTATCAGCCAATCAACAGTCAGTAAGGTAGAGTCTTAATTTAGAGAAACTGGCAATGTTGTAAATATTCCAAAACCTGGACGTCCAAGCATTAATGAAAATCAGAAACAGAACATTTTGATAAGTATGGTGGATAATCCTCATAATTCTTCACGATTGGTTGCATTAAACAATGACACTAGTCAGAGCACAGTGCTACGTATCTTGAGAAAGGAAAAATATCACCCCTACAAAATTGTGCAGGAACTCAATGAAGATGGTCCCGATCACCGCTTACACTTTTGCAAAATTCTAATGGATTTATGTCAAGGAAATAGAAATTTACACTGGCAAATACTTTTTTCAGATGAGGCCACATTTTGTCTGAATGGTACAGTAAACCGTCAAACTTGCAGATATTGGAGTCAGGAAAATCCTCATTGGATGGCAGAGGCACATACCCAACACCCTCAGAAATTAAATGTGTGGGTGGAATAGTTGACGACAGAATAGTAGGGCCTTTTTTCTTTGAAGGAACCCTTACAGGACAAAGATATTTAGAGTTTCTAGAAAATGACCTTGTTCCAGCCCTTGCAGTAATTTTTCCTAACGATAATGACCCTGACATTCCTGACGATACCACATGGTTTCAGCAAGACGGTGCACCTCCGCACTATGCGTGCCCTGTACGAGATTTTTTGGACAACTGTTTTCCTGGGAGGTGGATCGGCAGACGCGGACCGATAGAATGGCCTGCAAGATCGCCAGATCTTACACCTCTTGACTATTTTTTATGGGGACTTGAAGTCAAAAGTGTATATTAATAAAACACGTAATTTAGAAGAACTTCAAAATCGCATTCGGGACGAAATACGCAGAGTTACCCCAGAAATCATTCATAATGTGCAAGAAGAATTTCTTCACAGACTTGCGCATTGTCAAGAAGTTGGTGGATGGCAATTCGAACATTTAATTTAAGTATAAAATTTAATCAATTGTATTTTATTTTACATACCTCAGAATTGTTACTTTTTTATGGATAAAATTTACGTTTTCTAACATTCAATCGTCATTTACTCGAAAACTTTCTTATGTAAGAGGGCAAAATTTTAGTACTGTCTGATAGAGAATTAAACGATCTTTCAGAATCAAGGAAAAAAATATGGTGTTGCCATTAAAAAAAAAATCGATGACATCATTACTCGAAAACAAATGACATTTGAAAATCGCATTTTACGCTAAAATATGTATTTTTTAAATTAAAAATCGACCTGTTTGAGGATTTTTCCAAAAAAATAATTGTTTCGTTTTTATTGAATTTATTCCATACTTTTGGCGCATACTGTATATTTATAGAGGTTTTCGGAACCTGCGATCTGATTAATCGGTTGTATCGGATTACTGATCCTGTCTTTCTGAAAGTAATCTATAATCAGCAAATAGTAATCTTAATCTATCATTGGGATGCTGTCTTTAAAAATCCTTATATCAGTAAAACAACTATATAGAAACTGTTTCGCCCATCTCTTTTACTCGTTTCTGCACCCAAACTTTTACCTTTGTTAATAAAGGGTATCTGTTTTTTATTTTCAGATGGATAACTGGAGAGCGCAGGAGGTGAAGAAAGTTACGGCGATTAACGAAACCCACACCAACACTATAAAAACCAACCTGCAGGAATCGTAAGTATTCGTTTTTCACCATTTAACTTTTTTTTTTTAATTATCGCAATAATGTCTTGAAAAACGAATAGTCGTTAATCGTTTACGTCCATAAAATGTTTGTATATAATATTTATACAGGGTGTTAGAGGTTTGGCTGTCATGAGCTGAGCAAGTGGTGGTATACATCAAAATAAAGAAAAAAATCTGATATGGGTTCTAAAGTAAATCATTTTTGAGAAAAAAATTAACACCAAATTTCATGTGTAATAATTCAGTTAATTAAGGAATTTCACCATAATTTTGTGCATCAATTTATGTTTAGTTTTAATAAAACAATTTTTTCTTAATCAATAAAATTTGATAAAGTCGATATCACGCAATGTGGCAACAGTGCGAGAATGTACTCGAGGACCAGCTGGGAGTAAAGGTCAGTTGGTATTTGAACTACGAAGTGTTAATCTGTTTTATCGCTTGTTGGCAATGCTTTTGCTTACCACTATTTCCTTAATTTTCTTCGTTAAAATGCATAGTTTGTGTATGTATATTAATGTATGGAGAAACTTGCTGCATTTCTGCTAGCACAACATATTTATTTAGATGGTTTAGAAGATCATTCGTTGGTTCATTTTGTAAATCATGACCTAGATCGACAGATCGATATGAATGTGGAAGACCATATTTTAAACATCGTTGAAATAGAATAGAATAGAAGAAGATCCCCATAACCATACAAAGATTAAATATCCTACAGTGTTTTTCAATTAACGTTAGTGTGGGAGCGTAGGAAATCCTCTAATAGGACCTTTTATCTCGCCATTGAGAACATTCCACCAGAACTATTTAAATATATGGTTTTTGTACAATAGGGTCTCAGCACACGCAATTCAACGCGTAGTTCAGTATCGGATATTTTTGAAAAGCTGAATAGGAAGGAACGGTCCATGTCGTTGGCCAGTCCGTACACCTGAGTTAAATTCACATTTTTGCATAAGTTATGATTTTTTCTGCGACATGATTTAAAAGTTAGTACTTATTTTTAAAATTCCTATTTGGTTCAAGTTATGCTACTATTTTAAACATTTAAAAATTACCAAAATTTAAACACTTAAAACAGTATAATAATATTAAAAAAATAATTAATTTTAATAATAGTTGATCATTTTTGGATTTTTTGTCATCATCATAAAACAGGCTGACACGTGGTAGGCAACCCGCAAACACGCTCAGATGGTGCAGTGAACTAGCTCCTTTATTCACACTCTATCTTATACTGAAATTAAGGCAGTCAAACCTCTAACACCCTGTATAATCTTTACTGTTCGGTGTGTCATTAACAATATGAGATATTTGCCATATTCTTTTTACCAGCAATCTTAGCTAATCTGAGTTAATCTCACTAAATTGACCAATCATCATTGAGAATAACTAAGATTAACTGAGATAAACTAAGATTTCTGGTAAAAAGAATACAGCTATTGTCATGAAATATTTCATAGAGTATGTAATTTGCTTCAGTATACGGGCCACAATTTTTCAATATAACTTGTGCCAATTATTATTAATATACTTTTATTTTTTATATCTGTTTCAGGACCAAGAAAATCTCGGATATGCTGAAGGAAGTCAATGAGTATAAAAAGTTACTTAATTTAATGTAATCTTCATGTATATTATAATATAAATCGTAATTGGTCCTATTGTAAAATGGAACAAGTATCGGAATGTATTACTTTTCTTAATAAATATTTTATTATTATTTTTGTCTCAATTTTTTTTCTTTTTTTTTTTGCTGCAACTAGGGAGGGTTCTGTAATCAGTAAAATCGTTGGCGGGATGCACCATCTATCTATTAGAGCATAAACCAATGTATTTGTCATTTAAGACAGTTACAGTTATCTTTTTTCCAGTATAGCCAGGTACAGATTACTTCGACATCTAAGCAATAGATGGCGCATCACGTAAATGAACATGCAGGGACAAATATTCACCTGAAGAGGTTATACTCTTTCGATTTTTACGAAAACCTGAAGGGCTTCAAAAAATCTGAAATAATTCCTGTATACTATAGCCACCCTGGCCAATCTAAAACTGCAATCAGTTCCCCTCTAGACCCGAGGGTTTCCGAGATTTTTAATTTTTTTCCACAACGGAGACGCGTAGGCAAGAACCGACCATCCCTGCGTGTTCAGCAGCCCTTAATGCGTACGGATCCACTTTCAAATCGCAAATCTATTTTTTGAAAATTTCATGAAATTTTCAAAGGTTATAGTCTTTCGATTTTTACGAAAACCTGAAGGGCTCCAAAAAATCTGAAATAATTCCTGTATACTATAGCCACCCTGGCCAATCTAAAACTGCAATCAGTTCCCCTCTAGACCCGAGGGTTTCCGAGATTTTTAATTTTTTTCCACAACGGAGACGCGTAGGCAAGAACCGACCATCCCTGCGTGTTCAGCAGCCCTTAATGCGTACGGATCCACTTTCAAATCGCAAATCTATTTTTTGAAAATTTCATGAAATTTTCAAAGGTTATAGTCTTTCGATTTTTACGAAAACCTGAAGGGCTCCAAAAAATCTGAAATAATTCCTGTATACTATAGCCACCCTGGCCAATCTAAAACTGCAATCAGTTCCCCTCTAGACCCGAGGGTTTCCGAGATTTTTAATTTTTTTCCACAACGGAGACGCGTAGGCAAGAACCGACCATCCCTGCGTGTTCAGCAGCCCTTAATGCGTACGGATCCACCCTCAAATCGCAAATCTATTTTTTGAAAATTTCATGAAATTTTCAAAGGTTATAGTCTTTCGATTTTTACGAAAACCTGAAGGGCTCCAAAAAATCTGAAATAATTCCTGTATACTATAGCCACCCTGGCCAATCTAAAACTGCAATCAGTTCCCCTCTAGACCCGAGGGTTTCCGAGATTTTTAATTTTTTTCCACAACGGAGACGCGTAGGCAAGAACCGACCATCCCTGCGTGTTCAGCATCCCTTAATACGTACGGATCCACCCTCAAATCGCAAATCTATTTTTTGAAAATTTCATGAAATTTTCAAAGGTTATAGTCTTTCGATTTTTACGAAAACCTGAAGGGCTTCAAAAAATCTGAAATAATTCCTGTATACTATAGCCACCCTGGCCAATCTAAAACTGCAATCAGTTCCCCTCTAGCCCCGAGGGTTTTCGAGATTTTTAATTTTTTTCCACAACGGAGACGCGTAGGCAAGAACCGACCATCCCTGCGTGTTCAGCATCCCTTAATACGTACGGATCCACCCTCAAATCGCAAATCTATTTTTTGAAAATTTCATGAAATTTTCAAAGGTTATAGTCTTTCGATTTTTACGAAAACCTGAAGGGCTTAAAAAAATCTGAAATAATTCCTGTATACTATAGCCACCCTGGCCAATCTAAAACTGCAATCAGTTCCCCTCTAGACCCGAGGGTTTCCGAGATTTTTAATTTTTTTCCACAACGGAGACGCGTAGGCAAGAACCGACCATCCCTGCGTGTTCAGCAGCCCTTAATGCGTACGGATCCACTTTCAAATCGCAAATCTATTTTTTGAAAATTTCATGAAATTTTCAAAGGTTATAGTCTTTCGATTTTTACGAAAACCTGAAGGGCTCCAAAAAATCTTAAATAATTCCTGTATACTATAGCCACCCTGGCCAATCTAAAACTGCAATCAGTTCCCCTCTAGACCCGAGGGTTTCCGAGATTTTTAATTTTTTTCCACAACGGAGACGCGTAGGCAAGAACCGACCATCCCTGCGTGTTCAGCAGCCCTTAATGCGTACGGATCCACTTTCAAATCGCAAATCTATTTTTTGAAAATTTCATGAAATTTTCAAAGGTTATAGTCTTTCGATTTTTACGAAAACCTGAAGGGCTCCAAAAAATCTGAAATAATTCCTGTATACTATAGCCACCCTGGCCAATCTAAAACTGCAATCAGTTCCCCTCTAGACCCGAGGGTTTCCGAGATTTTTAATTTTTTTCCACAACGGAGACGCGTAGGCAAGAACCGACCATCCCTGCGTGTTCAGCAGCCCTTAATGCGTACGGATCCACCCTCAAATCGCAAATCTATTTTTTGAAAATTTCATGAAATTTTCAAAGGTTATAGTCTTTCGATTTTTACGAAAACCTGAAGGGCTCCAAAAAATCTGAAATAATTCCTGTATACTATAGCCACCCTGGCCAATCTAAAACTGCAATCAGTTCCCCTCTAGACCCGAGGGTTTCCGAGATTTTTAATTTTTTTCCACAACGGAGACGCGTAGGCAAGAACCGACCATCCCTGCGTGTTCAGCATCCCTTAATACGTACGGATCCACCCTCAAATCGCAAATCTATTTTTTGAAAATTTCATGAAATTTTCAAAGGTTATAGTCTTTCGATTTTTACGAAAACCTGAAGGGCTTCAAAAAATCTGAAATAATTCCTGTATACTATAGCCACCCTGGCCAATCTAAAACTGCAATCAGTTCCCCTCTAGCCCCGAGGGTTTTCGAGATTTTTAATTTTTTTCCACAACGGAGACGCGTAGGCAAGAACCGACCATCCCTGCGTGTTCAGCATCCCTTAATACGTACGGATCCACCCTCAAATCGCAAATCTATTTTTTGAAAATTTCATGAAATTTTCAAAGGTTATAGTCTTTCGATTTTTACGAAAACCTGAAGGGCTTAAAAAAATCTGAAATAATTCCTGTATACTATAGCCACCCTGGCCAATCTAAAACTGCAATCAGTTCCCCTCTAGACCCGAGGGTTTCCGAGATTTTTAATTTTTTTCCACAACGGAGACGCGTAGGCAAGAACCGACCATCCCTGCGTGTTCAGCAGCCCTTAATGCGTACGGATCCACTTTCAAATCGCAAATCTATTTTTTGAAAATTTCATGAAATTTTCAAAGGTTATAGTCTTTCGATTTTTACGAAAACCTGAAGGGCTCCAAAAAATCTTAAATAATTCCTGTATACTATAGCCACCCTGGCCAATCTAAAACTGCAATCAGTTCCCCTCTAGACCCGAGGGTTTCCGAGATTTTTAATTTTTTTCCACAACGGAGACGCGTAGGCAAGAACCGACCATCCCTGCGTGTTCAGCAGCCCTTAATGCGTACGGATCCACCCTCAAATCGCAAATCTATTTTTTGAAAATTTCATGAAATTTTCAAAGGTTATAGTCTTTCGATTTTTACGAAAACCTGAAGGGCTCCAAAAAATCTGAAATAATTCCTGTATACTATAGCCACCCTGGCCAATCTAAAACTGCAATCAGTTCCCCTCTAGACCCGAGGGTTTCCGAGATTTTTAATTTTTTTCCACAACGGAGACGCGTAGGCAAGAACCGACCATCCCTGCGTGTTCAGCATCCCTTAATACGTACGGATCCACCCTCAAATCGCAAATCTATTTTTTGAAAATTTCATGAAATTTTCAAAGGTTATAGTCTTTCGATTTTTACGAAAACCTGAAGGGCTTCAAAAAATCTGAAATAATTCCTGTATACTATAGCCACCCTGGCCAATCTAAAACTGCAATCAGTTCCCCTCTAGCCCCGAGGGTTTTCGAGATTTTTAATTTTTTTCCACAACGGAGACGCGTAGGCAAGAACCGACCATCCCTGCGTGTTCAGCATCCCTTAATACGTACGGATCCACCCTCAAATCGCAAATCTATTTTTTGAAAATTTCATGAAATTTTCAAAGGTTATAGTCTTTCGATTTTTACGAAAACCTGAAGGGCTTAAAAAAATCTGAAATAATTCCTGTATACTATAGCCACCCTGGCCAATCTAAAACTGCAATCAGTTCCCCTCTAGACCCGAGGGTTTCCGAGATTTTTAATTTTTTTCCACAACGGAGACGCGTAGGCAAGAACCGACCATCCCTGCGTGTTCAGCAGCCCTTAATGCGTACGGATCCACTTTCAAATCGCAAATCTATTTTTTGAAAATTTCATGAAATTTTCAAAGGTTATAGTCTTTCGATTTTTACGAAAACCTGAAGGGCTCCAAAAAATCTTAAATAATTCCTGTATACTATAGCCACCCTGGCCAATCTAAAACTGCAATCAGTTCCCCTCTAGACCCGAGGGTTTCCGAGATTTTTAATTTTTTTCCACAACGGAGACGCGTAGGCAAGAACCGACCATCCCTGCGTGTTCAGCAGCCCTTAATGCGTACGGATCCACCCTCAAATCGCAAATCTATTTTTTGAAAATTTCATGAAATTTTCAAAGGTTATAGTCTTTCGATTTTTACGAAAACCTGAAGGGCTCCAAAAAATCTGAAATAATTCCTGTATACTATAGCCACCCTGGCCAATCTAAAACTGCAATCAGTTCCCCTCTAGACCCGAGGGTTTCCGAGATTTTTAATTTTTTTCCACAACGGAGACGCGTAGGCAAGAACCGACCATCCCTGCGTGTTCAGCATCCCTTAATACGTACGGATCCACCCTCAAATCGCAAATCTATTTTTTGAAAATTTCATGAAATTTTCAAAGGTTATAGTCTTTCGATTTTTACGAAAACCTGAAGGGCTTCAAAAAATCTGAAATAATTCCTGTATACTATAGCCACCCTGGCCAATCTAAAACTGCAATCAGTTCCCCTCTAGCCCCGAGGGTTTTCGAGATTTTTAATTTTTTTCCACAACGGAGACGCGTAGGCAAGAACCGACCATCCCTGCGTGTTCAGCATCCCTTAATACGTACGGATCCACCCTCAAATCGCAAATCTATTTTTTGAAAATTTCATGAAATTTTCAAAGGTTATAGTCTTTCGATTTTTACGAAAACCTGAAGGGCTTAAAAAAATCTGAAATAATTCCTGTATACTATAGCCACCCTGGCCAATCTAAAACTGCAATCAGTTCCCCTCTAGACCCGAGGGTTTCCGAGATTTTTAATTTTTTTCCACAACGGAGACGCGTAGGCAAGAACCGACCATCCCTGCGTGTTCAGCAGCCCTTAATGCGTACGGATCCACTTTCAAATCGCAAATCTATTTTTTGAAAATTTCATGAAATTTTCAAAGGTTATAGTCTTTCGATTTTTACGAAAACCTGAAGGGCTCCAAAAAATCTGAAATAATTCCTGTATACTATAGCCACCCTGGCCAATCTAAAACTGCAATCAGTTCCCCTCTAGACCCGAGGGTTTCCGAGATTTTTAATTTTTTTCCACAACGGAGACGCGTAGGCAAGAACCGACCATCCCTGCGTGTTCAGCAGCCCTTAATGCGTACGGATCCACCCTCAAATCGCAAATCTATTTTTTGAAAATTTCATGAAATTTTCAAAGGTTATAGTCTTTCGATTTTTACGAAAACCTGAAGGGCTCCAAAAAATCTGAAATAATTCCTGTATACTATAGCCACCCTGGCCAATCTAAAACTGCAATCAGTTCCCCTCTAGACCCGAGGGTTTCCGAGATTTTTAATTTTTTTCCACAACGGAGACGCGTAGGCAAGAACCGACCATCCCTGCGTGTTCAGCATCCCTTAATACGTACGGATCCACCCTCAAATCGCAAATCTATTTTTTGAAAATTTCATGAAATTTTCAAAGGTTATAGTCTTTCGATTTTTACGAAAACCTGAAGGGCTTCAAAAAATCTGAAATAATTCCTGTATACTATAGCCACCCTGGCCAATCTAAAACTGCAATCAGTTCCCCTCTAGACCCGAGGGTTTCCGAGATTTTTAATTTTTTTCCACAACGGAGACGCGTAGGCAAGAACCGACCATCCCTGCGTGTTCAGCAGCCCTTAATGCGTACGGATCCACCCTCAAATCGCAAATCTATTTTTTGAAAATTTCATGAAATTTTCAAAGGTTATAGTCTTTCGATTTTTACGAAAACCTGAAGGGCTCCAAAAAATCTGAAATAATTCCTGTATACTATAGCCACCCTGGCCAATCTAAAACTGCAATCAGTTCCCCTCTAGACCCGAGGGTTTCCGAGATTTTTAATTTTTTTCCACAACGGAGACGCGTAGGCAAGAACCGACCATCCCTGCGTGTTCAGCATCCCTTAATACGTACGGATCCACCCTCAAATCGCAAATCTATTTTTTGAAAATTTCATGAAATTTTCAAAGGTTATAGTCTTTCGATTTTTACGAAAACCTGAAGGGCTCCAAAAAATCTGAAATAATTCCTGTATACTATAGCCACCCTGGCCAATCTAAAACTGCAATCAGTTCCCCTCTAGACCCGAGGGTTTCCGAGATTTTTAATTTTTTTCCACAACGGAGACGCGTAGGCAAGAACCGACCATCCCTGCGTGTTCAGCAGCCCTTAATGCGTACGGATCCACCCTCAAATCGCAAATCTATTTTTTGAAAATTTCATGAAATTTTCAAAGGTTATAGTCTTTCGATTTTTACGAAAACCTGAAGGGCTCCAAAAAATCTGAAATAATTCCTGTATACTATAGCCACCCTGGCCAATCTAAAACTGCAATCAGTTCCCCTCTAGACCCGAGGGTTTCCGAGATTTTTAATTTTTTTCCACAACGGAGACGCGTAGGCAAGAACCGACCATCCCTGCGTGTTCAGCATCCCTTAATACGTACGGATCCACCCTCAAATCGCAAATCTATTTTTTGAAAATTTCATGAAATTTTCAAAGGTTATAGTCTTTCGATTTTTACGAAAACCTGAAGGGCTTCAAAAAATCTGAAATAATTCCTGTATACTATAGCCACCCTGGCCAATCTAAAACTGCAATCAGTTCCCCTCTAGACCCGAGGGTTTCCGAGATTTTTAATTTTTTTCCACAACGGAGACGCGTAGGCAAGAACCGACCATCCCTGCGTGTTCAGCAGCCCTTAATGCGTACGGATCCACCCTCAAATCGCAAATCTATTTTTTGAAAATTTCATGAAATTTTCAAAGGTTATAGTCTTTCGATTTTTACGAAAACCTGAAGGGCTCCAAAAAATCTGAAATAATTCCTGTATACTATAGCCACCCTGGCCAATCTAAAACTGCAATCAGTTCCCCTCTAGACCCGAGGGTTTCCGAGATTTTTAATTTTTTTCCACAACGGAGACGCGTAGGCAAGAACCGACCATCCCTGCGTGTTCAGCATCCCTTAATACGTACGGATCCACCCTCAAATCGCAAATCTATTTTTTGAAAATTTCATGAAATTTTCAAAGGTTATAGTCTTTCGATTTTTACGAAAACCTGAAGGGCTCCAAAAAATCTGAAATAATTCCTGTATACTATAGCCACCCTGGCCAATCTAAAACTGCAATCAGTTCCCCTCTAGACCCGAGGGTTTCCGAGATTTTTAATTTTTTTCCACAACGGAGACGCGTAGGCAAGAACCGACCATCCCTGCGTGTTCAGCAGCCCTTAATGCGTACGGATCCACCCTCAAATCGCAAATCTATTTTTTGAAAATTTCATGAAATTTTCAAAGGTTATAGTCTTTCGATTTTTACGAAAACCTGAAGGGCTCCAAAAAATCTGAAATAATTCCTGTATACTATAGCCACCCTGGCCAATCTAAAACTGCAATCAGTTCCCCTCTAGACCCGAGGGTTTCCGAGATTTTTAATTTTTTTCCACAACGGAGACGCGTAGGCAAGAACCGACCATCCCTGCGTGTTCAGCATCCCTTAATACGTACGGATCCACCCTCAAATCGCAAATCTATTTTTTGAAAATTTCATGAAATTTTCAAAGGTTATAGTCTTTCGATTTTTACGAAAACCTGAAGGGCTCCAAAAAATCTGAAATAATTCCTGTATACTATAGCCACCCTGGCCAATCTAAAACTGCAATCAGTTCCCCTCTAGACCCGAGGGTTTCCGAGATTTTTAATTTTTTTCCACAACGGAGACGCGTAGGCAAGAACCGACCATCCCTGCGTGTTCAGCAGCCCTTAATGCGTACGGATCCACCCTCAAATCGCAAATCTATT
The DNA here is from genome assembly GCA_037114965.1 of Monochamus alternatus. Lineage (NCBI taxonomy): Eukaryota > Metazoa > Arthropoda > Insecta > Coleoptera > Cerambycidae > Monochamus > Monochamus alternatus. The sequence goes on along the minus strand of CM073434.1, from coordinate 16,023,885 downwards.
TTTTGAAAATTTCATGAAATTTTCAAAGGTTATAGTCTTTCGATTTTTACGAAAACCTGAAGGGCTCCAAAAAATCTGAAATAATTCCTGTATACTATAGCCACCCTGGCCAATCTAAAACTGCAATCAGTTCCCCTCTAGACCCGAGGGTTTCCGAGATTTTTAATTTTTTTCCACAACGGAGACGCGTAGGCAAGAACCGACCATCCCTGCGTGTTCAGCATCCCTTAATACGTACGGATCCACCCTCAAATCGCAAATCTATTTTTTGAAAATTTCATGAAATTTTCAAAGGTTATAGTCTTTCGATTTTTACGAAAACCTGAAGGGCTCCAAAAAATCTGAAATAATTCCTGTATACTATAGCCACCCTGGCCAATCTAAAACTGCAATCAGTTCCCCTCTAGACCCGAGGGTTTCCGAGATTTTTAATTTTTTTCCACAACGGAGACGCGTAGGCAAGAACCGACCATCCCTGCGTGTTCAGCATCCCTTAATACGTACGGATCCACCCTCAAATCGCAAATCTATTTTTTGAAAATTTCATGAAATTTTCAAAGGTTATAGTCTTTCGATTTTTACGAAAACCTGAAGGGCTTCAAAAAATCTGAAATAATTCCTGTATACTATAGCCACCCTGGCCAATCTAAAACTGCAATCAGTTCCCCTCTAGCCCCGAGGGTTTTCGAGATTTTTAATTTTTTTCCACAACGGAGACGCGTAGGCAAGAACCGACCATCCCTGCGTGTTCAGCATCCCTTAATACGTACGGATCCACCCTCAAATCGCAAATCTATTTTTTGAAAATTTCATGAAATTTTCAAAGGTTATAGTCTTTCGATTTTTACGAAAACCTGAAGGGCTTCAAAAAATCTGAAATAATTCCTGTATACTATAGCCACCCTGGCCAATCTAAAACTGCAATCAGTTCCCCTCTAGACCCGAGGGTTTCCGAGATTTTTAATTTTTTTCCACAACGGAGACGCGTAGGCAAGAACCGACCATCCCTGCGTGTTCAGCATCCCTTAATACGTACGGATCCACCCTCAAATCGCAAATCTATTTTTTGAAAATTTCATGAAATTTTCAAAGGTAGTCTTTCGATTTTTACGAAAACCTGAAGGGCTTCAAAAAATCTGAAATAATTCCTGTATACTATAGCCACCCTGGCCAATCTAAAACTGCAATCAGTTCCCCTCTAGACCCGAGGGTTTCCGAGATTTTTAATTTTTTTCCACAACGGAGACGCGTAGGCAAGAACCGACCATCCCTGCGTGTTCAGCAGCCCTTAATGCGTACGGATCCACCCTCAAATCGCAAATCTATTTTTTGAAAATTTCATGAAATTTTCAAAGGTTATAGTCTTTCGATTTTTACGAAAACCTGAAGGGCTCCAAAAAATCTGAAATAATTCCTGTATACTATAGCCACCCTGGCCAATCTAAAACTGCAATCAGTTCCCCTCTAGACCCGAGGGTTTCCGAGATTTTTAATTTTTTTCCACAACGGAGACGCGTAGGCAAGAACCGACCATCCCTGCGTGTTCAGCATCCCTTAATACGTACGGATCCACCCTCAAATCGCAAATCTATTTTTTGAAAATTTCATGAAATTTTCAAAGGTTATAGTCTTTCGATTTTTACGAAAACCTGAAGGGCTTCAAAAAATCTGAAATAATTCCTGTATACTATAGCCACTCTGGCCAATCTAAAACTGCAATCAGTTCCCCTCTAGACCCGAGGGTTTCCGAGATTTTTAATTTTTTTCCACAACGGAGACGCGTAGGCAAGAACCGACCATCCCTGCGTGTTCAGCATCCCTTAATACGTACGGATCCACCCTCAAATCGCAAATCTATTTTTTGAAAATTTCATGAAATTTTCAAAGGTTATAGTCTTTCGATTTTTACGAAAACCTGAAGGGCTTCAAAAAATCTGAAATAATTCCTGTATACTATAGCCACCCTGGCCAATCTAAAACTGCAATCAGTTCCCCTCTAGACCCGAGGGTTTCCGAGATTTTTAATTTTTTTCCACAACGGAGACGCGTAGGCAAGAACCGACCATCCCTGCGTGTTCAGCATCCCTTAATACGTACGGATCCACCCTCAAATCGCAAATCTATTTTTTGAAAATTTCATGAAATTTTCAAAGGTTATAGTCTTTCGATTTTTACGAAAATCTGAAGGGCTTCAAAAAATCTGAAATAATTCCTGTATACTATAGCCACCCTGGCCAATCTAAAACTGCAATCAGTTCCCCTCTAGACCCGAGGGTTTCCGAGATTTTTAATTTTTTTCCACAACGGAGACGCGTAGGCAAGAACCGACCATCCCTGCGTGTTCAGCATCCCTTAATACGTACGGATCCACCCTCAAATCGCAAATCTATTTTTTGAAAATTTCATGAAATTTTCAAAGGTTATAGTCTTTCGATTTTTACGAAAACCTGAAGGGCTTCAAAAAATCTGAAATAATTCCTGTATACTATAGCCACTCTGGCCAATCTAAAACTGCAATCAGTTCCCCTCTAGACCCGAGGGTTTCCGAGATTTTTAATTTTTTTCCACAACGGAGACGCGTAGGCAAGAACCGACCATCCCTGCGTGTTCAGCATCCCTTAATACGTACGGATCCACCCTCAAATCGCAAATCTATTTTTTGAAAATTTCATGAAATTTTCAAAGGTTATAGTCTTTCGATTTTTACGAAAACCTGAAGGGCTCCAAAAAATCTGAAATAATTCCTGTATACTATAGCCACCCTGGCCTATCTAAAACTGCAATCAGTTCCCCTCTAGACCCGAGGGTTTCCGAGATTTTTAATTTTTTTCCACAACGGAGACGCGTAGGCAAGAACCGACCATCCCTGCGTGTTCAGCATCCCTTAATACGTACGGATCCACCCTCAAATCGCAAATCTATTTTTTGAAAATTTCATGAAATTTTCAAAGGTTATAGTCTTTCGATTTTTACGAAAACCTGAAGGGCTTCAAAAAATCTGAAATAATTCCTGTATACTATAGCCACTCTGGCCAATCTAAAACTGCAATCAGTTCCCCTCTAGACCCGAGGGTTTCCGAGATTTTTAATTTTTTTCCACAACGGAGACGCGTAGGCAAGAACCGACCATCCCTGCGTGTTCAGCATCCCTTAATACGTACGGATCCACCCTCAAATCGCAAATCTATTTTTTGAAAATTTCATGAAATTTTCAAAGGTTATAGTCTTTCGATTTTTACGAAAACCTGAAGGGCTTCAAAAAATCTGAAATAATTCCTGTATACTATAGCCACCCTGGCCAATCTAAAACTGCAATCAGTTCCCCTCTAGACCCGAGGGTTTCCGAGATTTTTAATTTTTTTCCACAACGGAGACGCGTAGGCAAGAACCGACCATCCCTGCGTGTTCAGCATCCCTTAATACGTACGGATCCACCCTCAAATCGCAAATCTATTTTTTGAAAATTTCATGAAATTTTCAAAGGTTATAGTCTTTCGATTTTTACGAAAACCTGAAGGGCTTCAAAAAATCTGAAATAATTCCTGTATACTATAGCCACCCTGGCCAATCTAAAACTGCAATCAGTTCCCCTCTAGCCCCGAGGGTTTTCGAGATTTTTAATTTTTTTCCACAACGGAGACGCGTAGGCAAGAACCGACCATCCCTGCGTGTTCAGCATCCCTTAATACGTACGGATCCACCCTCAAATCGCAAATCTATTTTTTGAAAATTTCATGAAATTTTCAAAGGTTATAGTCTTTCGATTTTTACGAAAACCTGAAGGGCTTCAAAAAATCTGAAATAATTCCTGTATACTATAGCCACCCTGGCCAATCTAAAACTGCAATCAGTTCCCCTCTAGACCCGAGGGTTTCCGAGATTTTTAATTTTTTTCCACAACGGAGACGCGTAGGCAAGAACCGACCATCCCTGCGTGTTCAGCATCCCTTAATACGTACGGATCCACCCTCAAATCGCAAATCTATTTTTTGAAAATTTCATGAAATTTTCAAAGGTAGTCTTTCGATTTTTACGAAAACCTGAAGGGCTTCAAAAAATCTGAAATAATTCCTGTATACTATAGCCACCCTGGCCAATCTAAAACTGCAATCAGTTCCCCTCTAGACCCGAGGGTTTCCGAGATTTTTAATTTTTTTCCACAACGGAGACGCGTAGGCAAGAACCGACCATCCCTGCGTGTTCAGCAGCCCTTAATGCGTACGGATCCACCCTCAAATCGCAAATCTATTTTTTGAAAATTTCATGAAATTTTCAAAGGTTATAGTCTTTCGATTTTTACGAAAACCTGAAGGGCTCCAAAAAATCTGAAATAATTCCTGTATACTATAGCCACCCTGGCCAATCTAAAACTGCAATCAGTTCCCCTCTAGACCCGAGGGTTTCCGAGATTTTTAATTTTTTTCCACAACGGAGACGCGTAGGCAAGAACCGACCATCCCTGCGTGTTCAGCATCCCTTAATACGTACGGATCCACCCTCAAATCGCAAATCTATTTTTTGAAAATTTCATGAAATTTTCAAAGGTTATAGTCTTTCGATTTTTACGAAAACCTGAAGGGCTTCAAAAAATCTGAAATAATTCCTGTATACTATAGCCACTCTGGCCAATCTAAAACTGCAATCAGTTCCCCTCTAGACCCGAGGGTTTCCGAGATTTTTAATTTTTTTCCACAACGGAGACGCGTAGGCAAGAACCGACCATCCCTGCGTGTTCAGCATCCCTTAATACGTACGGATCCACCCTCAAATCGCAAATCTATTTTTTGAAAATTTCATGAAATTTTCAAAGGTTATAGTCTTTCGATTTTTACGAAAACCTGAAGGGCTTCAAAAAATCTGAAATAATTCCTGTATACTATAGCCACCCTGGCCAATCTAAAACTGCAATCAGTTCCCCTCTAGACCCGAGGGTTTCCGAGATTTTTAATTTTTTTCCACAACGGAGACGCGTAGGCAAGAACCGACCATCCCTGCGTGTTCAGCATCCCTTAATACGTACGGATCCACCCTCAAATCGCAAATCTATTTTTTGAAAATTTCATGAAATTTTCAAAGGTTATAGTCTTTCGATTTTTACGAAAATCTGAAGGGCTTCAAAAAATCTGAAATAATTCCTGTATACTATAGCCACCCTGGCCAATCTAAAACTGCAATCAGTTCCCCTCTAGACCCGAGGGTTTCCGAGATTTTTAATTTTTTTCCACAACGGAGACGCGTAGGCAAGAACCGACCATCCCTGCGTGTTCAGCATCCCTTAATACGTACGGATCCACCCTCAAATCGCAAATCTATTTTTTGAAAATTTCATGAAATTTTCAAAGGTTATAGTCTTTCGATTTTTACGAAAACCTGAAGGGCTTCAAAAAATCTGAAATAATTCCTGTATACTATAGCCACCCTGGCCAATCTAAAACTGCAATCAGTTCCCCTCTAGACCCGAGGGTTTCCGAGATTTTTAATTTTTTTCCACAACGGAGACGCGTAGGCAAGAACCGACCATCCCTGCGTGTTCAGCATCCCTTAATACGTACGGATCCACCCTCAAATCGCAAATCTATTTTTTGAAAATTTCATGAAATTTTCAAAGGTTATAGTCTTTCGATTTTTACGAAAACCTGAAGGGCTCCAAAAAATCTGAAATAATTCCTGTATACTATAGCCACCCTGGCCTATCTAAAACTGCAATCAGTTCCCCTCTAGACCCGAGGGTTTCCGAGATTTTTAATTTTTTTCCACAACGGAGACGCGTAGGCAAGAACCGACCATCCCTGCGTGTTCAGCATCCCTTAATACGTACGGATCCACCCTCAAATCGCAAATCTATTTTTTGAAAATTTCATGAAATTTTCAAAGGTTATAGTCTTTCGATTTTTACGAAAACCTGAAGGGCTTCAAAAAATCTGAAATAATTCCTGTATACTATAGCCACCCTGGCCAATCTAAAACTGCAATCAGTTCCCCTCTAGCCCCGAGGGTTTTCGAGATTTTTAATTTTTTTCCACAACGGAGACGCGTAGGCAAGAACCGACCATCCCTGCGTGTTCAGCATCCCTTAATACGTACGGATCCACCCTCAAATCGCAAATCTATTTTTTGAAAATTTCATGAAATTTTCAAAGGTTATAGTCTTTCGATTTTTACGAAAACCTGAAGGGCTTCAAAAAATCTGAAATAATTCCTGTATACTATAGCCACCCTGGCCAATCTAAAACTGCAATCAGTTCCCCTCTAGACCCGAGGGTTTCCGAGATTTTTAATTTTTTTCCACAACGGAGACGCGTAGGCAAGAACCGACCATCCCTGCGTGTTCAGCAGCCCTTAATGCGTACGGATCCACCCTCAAATCGCAAATCTATTTTTTGAAAATTTCATGAAATTTTCAAAGGTTATAGTCTTTCGATTTTTACGAAAACCTGAAGGGCTCCAAAAAATCTGAAATAATTCCTGTATACTATAGCCACCCTGGCCAATCTAAAACTGCAATCAGTTCCCCTCTAGCCCCGAGGGTTTTCGAGATTTTTAATTTTTTTCCACAACGGAGACGCGTAGGCAAGAACCGACCATCCCTGCGTGTTCAGCATCCCTTAATACGTACGGATCCACCCTCAAATCGCAAATCTATTTTTTGAAAATTTCATGAAATTTTCAAAGGTTATAGTCTTTCGATTTTTACGAAAACCTGAAGGGCTTCAAAAAATCTGAAATAATTCCTGTATACTATAGCCACCCTGGCCAATCTAAAACTGCAATCAGTTCCCCTCTAGACCCGAGGGTTTCCGAGATTTTTAATTTTTTTCCACAACGGAGACGCGTAGGCAAGAACCGACCATCCCTGCGTGTTCAGCATCCCTTAATACGTACGGATCCACCCTCAAATCGCAAATCTATTTTTTGAAAATTTCATGAAATTTTCAAAGGTAGTCTTTCGATTTTTACGAAAACCTGAAGGGCTTCAAAAAATCTGAAATAATTCCTGTATACTATAGCCACCCTGGCCAATCTAAAACTGCAATCAGTTCCCCTCTAGACCCGAGGGTTTCCGAGATTTTTAATTTTTTTCCACAACGGAGACGCGTAGGCAAGAACCGACCATCCCTGCGTGTTCAGCAGCCCTTAATGCGTACGGATCCACCCTCAAATCGCAAATCTATTTTTTGAAAATTTCATGAAATTTTCAAAGGTTATAGTCTTTCGATTTTTACGAAAACCTGAAGGGCTCCAAAAAATCTGAAATAATTCCTGTATACTATAGCCACCCTGGCCAATCTAAAACTGCAATCAGTTCCCCTCTAGACCCGAGGGTTTCCGAGATTTTTAATTTTTTTCCACAACGGAGACGCGTAGGCAAGAACCGACCATCCCTGCGTGTTCAGCATCCCTTAATACGTACGGATCCACCCTCAAATCGCAAATCTATTTTTTGAAAATTTCATGAAATTTTCAAAGGTTATAGTCTTTCGATTTTTACGAAAACCTGAAGGGCTTCAAAAAATCTGAAATAATTCCTGTATACTATAGCCACTCTGGCCAATCTAAAACTGCAATCAGTTCCCCTCTAGACCCAAGGGTTTCCGAGATTTTTAATTTTTTTCCACAACGGAGACGCGTAGGCAAGAACCGACCATCCCTGCGTGTTCAGCATCCCTTAATACGTACGGATCCACCCTCAAATCGCAAATCTATTTTTTGAAAATTTCATGAAATTTTCAAAGGTTATAGTCTTTCGATTTTTACGAAAACCTGAAGGGCTTCAAAAAATCTGAAATAATTCCTGTATACTATAGCCACCCTGGCCAATCTAAAACTGCAATCAGTTCCCCTCTAGACCCGAGGGTTTCCGAGATTTTTAATTTTTTTCCACAACGGAGACGCGTAGGCAAGAACCGACCATCCCTGCGTGTTCAGCATCCCTTAATACGTACGGATCAACCCTCAAATCGCAAATCTATTTTTTGAAAATTTCATGAAATTTTCAAAGGTTATAGTCTTTCGATTTTTACGAAAATCTGAAGGGCTTCAAAAAATCTGAAATAATTCCTGTATACTATAGCCACCCTGGCCAATCTAAAACTGCAATCAGTTCCCCTCTAGACCCGAGGGTTTCCGAGATTTTTAATTTTTTTCCACAACGGAGACGCGTAGGCAAGAACCGACCATCCCTGCGTGTTCAGCATCCCTTAATACGTACGGATCCACCCTCAAATCGCAAATCTATTTTTTGAAAATTTCATGAAATTTTCAAAGGTTATAGTCTTTCGATTTTTACGAAAACCTGAAGGGCTTCAAAAAATCTGAAATAATTCCTGTATACTATAGCCACCCTGGCCAATCTAAAACTGCAATCAGTTCCCCTCTAGACCCGAGGGTTTCCGAGATTTTTAATTTTTTTCCACAACGGAGACGCGTAGGCAAGAACCGACCATCCCTGCGTGTTCAGCATCCCTTAATACGTACGGATCCACCCTCAAATCGCAAATCTATTTTTTGAAAATTTCATGAAATTTTCAAAGGTTATAGTCTTTCGATTTTTACGAAAACCTGAAGGGCTCCAAAAAATCTGAAATAATTCCTGTATACTATAGCCACCCTGGCCTATCTAAAACTGCAATCAGTTCCCCTCTAGACCCGAGGGTTTCCGAGATTTTTAATTTTTTTCCACAACGGAGACGCGTAGGCAAGAACCGACCATCCCTGCGTGTTCAGCATCCCTTAATACGTACGGATCCACCCTCAAATCGCAAATCTATTTTTTGAAAATTTCATGAAATTTTCAAAGGTTATAGTCTTTCGATTTTTACGAAAACCTGAAGGGCTTCAAAAAATCTGAAATAATTCCTGTATACTATAGCCACCCTGGCCAATCTAAAACTGCAATCAGTTCCCCTCTAGCCCCGAGGGTTTTCGAGATTTTTAATTTTTTTCCACAACGGAGACGCGTAGGCAAGAACCGACCATCCCTGCGTGTTCAGCATCCCTTAATACGTACGGATCCACCCTCAAATCGCAAATCTATTTTTTGAAAATTTCATGAAATTTTCAAAGGTTATAGTCTTTCGATTTTTACGAAAACCTGAAGGGCTTCAAAAAATCTGAAATAATTCCTGTATACTATAGCCACCCTGGCCAATCTAAAACTGCAATCAGTTCCCCTCTAGACCCGAGGGTTTCCGAGATTTTTAATTTTTTCCACAACGGAGACGCGTAGGCAAGAACCGACCATCCCTGCGTGTTCAGCAGCCCTTAATGCGTACGGATCCACCCTCAAATCGCAAATCTATTTTTTGAAAATTTCATGAAATTTTCAAAGGTTATAGTCTTTCGATTTTTACGAAAACCTGAAGGGCTCCAAAAAATCTGAAATAATTCCTGTATACTATAGCCACCCTGGCCAATCTAAAACTGCAATCAGTTCCCCTCTAGCCCCGAGGGTTTTCGAGATTTTTAATTTTTTTCCACAACGGAGACGCGTAGGCAAGAACCGACCATCCCTGCGTGTTCAGCATCCCTTAATACGTACGGATCCACCCTCAAATCGCAAATCTATTTTTTGAAAATTTCATGAAATTTTCAAAGGTTATAGTCTTTCGATTTTTACGAAAACCTGAAGGGCTTCAAAAAATCTGAAATAATTCCTGTATACTATAGCCACCCTGGCCAATCTAAAACTGCAATCAGTTCCCCTCTAGCCCCGAGGGTTTCCGAGATTTTTAATTTTTTTCCTCAAAGGAGACGCGTACACAAAAACCGACCATCCCTGCGTGTTCAGCATCCCTTAATACGTACGGATCCACCCTCAAATCGCAAATCTATTTTTTGAAAATTTCATGAAATTTTCAAAGGTTATAGTCTTTCGATTTTTACGAAAACCTGAAGGGCTCCAAAAAATCTGAAATAATTCCTGTATACTATAGCCACCCTGGCCAATCTAAAACTGCAATCAGTTCCCCTCTAGCCCCGAGGGTTTCCGAGATTTTTAATTTTTTTCCTCAAAGGAGACGCGTACACAAAAACCGACCATCCCTGCGTGTTCAGCAGCCCTTAATGCGTACGGATCCACCCTCAAATCGCAAATCTATTTTTTGAAAATTTCATGAAATTTTCAAAGGTTATAGTCTTTCGATTTTTACGAAAACCTGAAGGGCTCCAAAAAATCTGAAATAATTCCTGTATACTATAGCCACCCTGGCCAATCTAAAACTGCAATCAGTTCCCCTCTAGCCCCGAGGGTTTCCGAGATTTTTAATTTTTTTCCTCAAAGGAGACGCGTACACAAAAACCGACCATCCCTGCGTGTTCAGCAGCCCTTAATGCGTACGGATCCACCCTCAAATCGCAAATCTATTTTTTGAAAATTTCATGAAATTTTCAAAGGTTATAGTCTTTCGATTTTTACGAAAACCTGAAGGGCTCCAAAAAATCTGAAATAATTCCTGTATACTATAGCCACCCTGGCCAATCTAAAACTGCAATCAGTTCCCCTCTAGCCCCGAGGGTTTTCGAGATTTTTAATTTTTTTCCTCAAAGGAGACGCGTACACAAAAACCGACCATCCCTGCGTGTTCAGCAGCCCTTAATGCGTACGGATCCACCCTCAAATCGCAAATCTATTTTTTGAAAATTTCATGAAATTTTCAAAGGTTATAGTCTTTCGATTTTTACGAAAACCTGAAGGGCTCCAAAAAATCTGAAATAATTCCTGTATACTATAGCCACCCTGGCCAATCTAAAACTGCAATCAGTTCCCCTCTAGCCCCGAGGGTTTCCGAGATTTTTAATTTTTTTCCTCAAAGGAGACGCGTACACAAAAACCGACCATCCCTGCGTGTTCAGCAGCCCTTAACGCGTACGGATCCACCCTCAAATCGCAAATCTATTTTTTGAAAATTTCATGAAATTTTCAAAGGTTATAGTCTTTCGATTTTTACGAAAACCTGAAGGGCTCCAAAAAATCTGAAATAATTCCTGTATACTATAGCCACCCTGGCCAATCTAAAACTGCAATCAGTTCCCCTCTAGCCCCGAGGGTTTTCGAGATTTTTAATTTTTTTCCTCAAAGGAGACGCGTACACAAAAACCGACCATCCCTGCGTGTTCAGCAGCCCTTAATGCGTACGGATCCACCCTCAAATCGCAAATCTATTTTTTGAAAATTTCATGAAATTTTCAAAGGTTATAGTCTTTCGATTTTTACGAAAACCTGAAGGGCTCCAAAAAATCTGAAATAATTCCTGTATACTATAGCCACCCTGGCCAATCTAAAACTGCAATCAGTTCCCCTCTAGCCCCGAGGGTTTTCGAGATTTTTAATTTTTTTCCTCAAAGGAGACGCGTACACAAAAACCGACCATCCCTGCGTGTTCAGCAGCCCTTAATGCGTACGGATCCACCCTCAAATCGCAAATCTATTTTTTGAAAATTTCATGAAATTTTCAAAGGTTATAGTCTTTCGATTTTTACGAAAACCTGAAGGGCTCCAAAAAATCTGAAATAATTCCTGTATACTATAGCCACCCTGGCCAATCTAAAACTGCAATCAGTTCCCCTCTAGCCCCGAGGGTTTCCGAGATTTTTAATTTTTTTCCTCAAAGGAGACGCGTACACAAAAACCGACCATCCCTGCGTGTTCAGCAGCCCTTAATGCGTACGGATCCACCCTCAAATCGCAAATCTATTTTTTGAAAATTTCATGAAATTTTCAAAGGTTATAGTCTTTCGATTTTTACGAAAACCTGAAGGGCTCCAAAAAATCTGAAATAATTCCTGTATACTATAGCCACCCTGGCCAATCTAAAACTGCAATCAGTTCCCCTCTAGCCCCGAGGGTTTCCGAGATTTTTAATTTTTTTCCACAATGGAGACGCGTAGGCAAGAACCGACCATCCCTGCGTGTTCAGCATCCCTTAATACGTACGGATCCACCCTCAAATAGCAAATCTATTTTTTGAAAATTTCATGAAATTTTCAAAGGTTATAGTCTTTCGATTTTTACGAAAACCTGACGGGCTCCAAAAAATCTGAAATAATTCCTGTATACTATAGCCACCCTGGCCAATCTAAAACTGCAATCAGTTCCCCTCTAGCCTCGAGGGTTTCCGAGATTTTTAATTTTTTTCCACAACGGAGACGCGTAGGCAAGAACCGACCATCCCTGCGTGTTCAGCATCCCTTAATACGTACGGATCCACCCTCAAATCGCAAATCTATTTTTTGAAAATTTCATGAAATTTTCAAAGGTTATAGTCTTTCGATTTTTACGAAAACCTGAAGGGCTCCAAAAAATCTGAAATAATTCCTGTATACTATAGCCACCCTGGCCAATCTAAAACTGCAATCAGTTCCCCTCTAGCCTCGAGGGTTTCCGAGATTTTTAATTTTTTTCCTCAAAGGAGACGCGTACACAAAAACCGACCATCCCTGCGTGTTCAGCAGCCCTTAATGCGTACGGATCCACCCTCAAATCGCAAATCTATTTTTTGAAAATTTCATGAAATTTTCAAAGGTTATAGTCTTTCGATTTTTACGAAAACCTGAAGGGCTCCAAAAAATCTGAAATAATTCCTGTATACTATAGCCACCCTGGCCAATCTAAAACTGCAATCAGTTCCCCTCTAGCCCCGAGGGTTTCCGAGATTTTTAATTTTCTTCCTCAAAGGAGACGCGTACACAAAAACAGACCATCCCTGCGTGTTCAGCAGCCCTTAATGCGTACGGATCCACCCTCAAATCGCAAATCTATTTTTTGAAAATTTCATGAAATTTTCAAAGGTTATAGTCTTTCGATTTTTACGAAAACCTGAAGGGCTCCAAAAAATCTGAAATAATTCCTGTATACTATAGCCACCCTGGCCAATCTAAAACTGCAATCAGTTCCCCTCTAGCCCCGAGGGTTTTCGAGATTTTTAATTTTTTTCCTCAAAGGAGACGCGTACACAAAAACCGACCATCCCTGCGTGTTCAGCAGCCCTTAATGCGTACGGATCCACCCTCAAATCGCAAATCTATTTTTTGAAAATTTCATGAAATTTTCAAAGGTTATAGTCTTTCGATTTTTACGAAAACCTGAAGGGCTCCAAAAAATCTGAAATAATTCCTGTATACTATAGCCACCCTGGCCAATCTAAAACTGCAATCAGTTCCCCTCTAGCCCCGAGGGTTTCCGAGATTTTTAATTTTTTTCCTCAAAGGAGACGCGTACACAAAAACCGACCATCCCTGCGTGTTCAGCAGCCCTTAATGCGTACGGATCCACCCTCAAATCGCAAATCTATTTTTTGAAAATTTCATGAAATTTTCAAAGGTTATAGTCTTTCGATTTTTACGAAAACCTGAAGGGCTCCAAAAAATCTGAAATAATTCCTGTATACTATAGCCACCCTGGCCAATCTAAAACTGCAATCAGTTCCCCTCTAGCCCCGAGGGTTTTCGAGATTTTTAATTTTTTTCCTCAAAGGAGACGCGTACACAAAAACCGACCATCCCTGCGTGTTCAGCAGCCCTTAATGCGTACGGATCCACCCTCAAATCGCAAATCTATTTTTTGAAAATTTCATGAAATTTTCAAAGGTTATAGTCTTTCGATTTTTACGAAAACCTGAAGGGCTCCAAAAAATCTGAAATAATTCCTGTATACTATAGCCACCCTGGCCAATCTAAAACTGCAATCAGTTCCCCTCTAGCCCCGAGGGTTTTCGAGATTTTTAATTTTTTTCCTCAAAGGAGACGCGTACACAAAAACCGACCATCCCTGCGTGTTCAGCAGCCCTTAATGCGTACGGATCCACCCTCAAATCGCAAATCTATTTTTTGAAAATTTCATGAAATTTTCAAAGGTTATAGTCTTTCGATTTTTACGAAAACCTGAAGGGCTCCAAAAAATCTGAAATAATTCCTGTATACTATAGCCACCCTGGCCAATCTAAAACTGCAATCAGTTCCCCTCTAGCCCCGAGGGTTTCCGAGATTTTTAATTTTTTTCCTCAAAGGAGACGCGTACACAAAAACCGACCATCCCTGCGTGTTCAGCAGCCCTTAATGCGTACGGATCCACCCTCAAATCGCAAATCTATTTTTTGAAAATTTCATGAAATTTTCAAAGGTTATAGTCTTTCGATTTTTACGAAAACCTGAAGGGCTCCAAAAAATCTGAAATAATTCCTGTATACTATAGCCACCCTGGCCAATCTAAAACTGCAATCAGTTCCCCTCTAGCCCCGAGGGTTTTCGAGATTTTTAATTTTTTTCCTCAAAGGAGACGCGTACACAAAAACCGACCATCCCTGCGTGTTCAGCAGCCCTTAATGCGTACGGATCCACCCTCAAATCGCAAATCTATTTTTTGAAAATTTCATGAAATTTTCAAAGGTTATAGTCTTTCGATTTTTACGAAAACCTGAAGGGCTCCAAAAAATCTGAAATAATTCCTGTATACTATAGCCACCCTGGCCAATCTAAAACTGCAATCAGTTCCCCTCTAGCCCCGAGGGTTTCCGAGATTTTTAATTTTTTTCCTCAAAGGAGACGCGTACACAAAAACCGACCATCCCTGCGTGTTCAGCAGCCCTTAATGCGTACGGATCCACCCTCAAATCGCAAATCTATTTTTTGAAAATTTCATGAAATTTTCAAAGGTTATAGTCTTTCGATTTTTACGAAAACCTGAAGGGCTCCAAAAAATCTGAAATAATTCCTGTATACTATAGCCACCCTGGCCAATCTAAAACTGAAATCAGTTCCCCTCTAGACCCGAGGGTTTCCGAGATTTTTAATTTTTTTCCACAACGGAGACGCGTAGGCAAGAACCGACCATCCCTGCGTGTTCAGCATCCCTTAATACGTACGGATCCACCCTCAAATCGCAAATCTATTTTTTGAAAATTTCATGAAATTTTCAAAGGTTATAGTCTTTCGATTTTTACGAAAACCTGAAGGGCTTCAAAAAATCTGAAATAATTCCTGTATACTATAGCCACCCTGGCCAATCTAAAACTGCAATCAGTTCCCCTCTAGACCCGAGGGTTTCCGAGATTTTTAATTTTTTTCCACAACGGAGACGCGTAGGCAAGAACCGACCATCCCTGCGTGTTCAGCATCCCTTAATACGTACGGATCCACCCTCAAATCGCAAATCTATTTTTTGAAAATTTCATGAAATTTTCAAAGGTTATAGTCTTTCGATTTTTACGAAAACCTGAAGGGCTCCAAAAAATCTGAAATAATTCCTGTATACTATAGCCACCCTGGCCAATCTAAAACTGCAATCAGTTCCCCTCTAGCCCCGAGGGTTTTCGAGATTTTTAATTTTTTTCCTCAAAGGAGACGCGTACACAAAAACCGACCATCCCTGCGTGTTCAGCAGCCCTTAATGCGTACGGATCCACCCTCAAATCGCAAATCTATTTTTTGAAAATTTCATGAAATTTTCAAAGGTTATAGTCTTTCGATTTTTACGAAAACCTGAAGGGCTCCAAAAAATCTGAAATAATTCCTGTATACTATAGCCACCCTGGCCAATCTAAAACTGAAATCAGTTCCCCTCTAGACCCGAGGGTTTCCGAGATTTTTAATTTTTTTCCACAACGGAGACGCGTAGGCAAGAACCGACCATCCCTGCGTGTTCAGCATCCCTTAATACGTACGGATCCACCCTCAAATCGCAAATCTATTTTTTGAAAATTTCATGAAATTTTCAAAGGTTATAGTCTTTCGATTTTTACGAAAACCTGAAGGGCTTCAAAAAATCTGAAATAATTCCTGTATACTATAGCCACCCTGGCCAATCTAAAACTGCAATCAGTTCCCCTCTAGACCCGAGGGTTTCCGAGATTTTTAATTTTTTTCCACAACGGAGACGCGTAGGCAAGAACCGACCATCCCTGCGTGTTCAGCAGCCCTTAATGCGTACGGATCCACCCTCAAATCGCAAATCTATTTTTTGAAAATTTCATGAAATTTTCAAAGGTTATAGTCTTTCGATTTTTACGAAAACCTGAAGGGCTCCAAAAAATCTGAAATAATTCCTGTATACTATAGCCACCCTGGCCAATCTAAAACTGCAATCAGTTCCCCTCTAGACCCGAGGGTTTCCGAGATTTTTAATTTTTTTCCACAACGGAGACGCGTAGGCAAGAACCGACCATCCCTGCGTGTTCAGCATCCCTTAATACGTACGGATCCACCCTCAAATCGCAAATCTATTTTTTGAAAATTTCATGAAATTTTCAAAGGTTATAGTCTTTCGATTTTTACGAAAACCTGAAGGGCTCCAAAAAATCTGAAATAATTCCTGTATACTATAGCCACCCTGGCCTATCTAAAACTGCAATCAGTTCCCCTCTAGACCCGAGGGTTTCCGAGATTTTTAATTTTTTTCCACAACGGAGACGCGTAGGCAAGAACCGACCATCCCTGCGTGTTCAGCATCCCTTAATACGTACGGATCCACCCTCAAATCGCAAATCTATTTTTTGAAAATTTCATGAAATTTTCAAAGGTTATAGTCTTTCGATTTTTACGAAAACCTGAAGGGCTTCAAAAAATCTGAAATAATTCCTGTATACTATAGCCACCCTGGCCAATCTAAAACTGCAATCAGTTCCCCTCTAGCCCCGAGGGTTTTCGAGATTTTTAATTTTTTTCCACAACGGAGACGCGTAGGCAAGAACCGACCATCCCTGCGTGTTCAGCATCCCTTAATACGTACGGATCCACCCTCAAATCGCAAATCTATTTTTTGAAAATTTCATGAAATTTTCAAAGGTTATAGTCTTTCGATTTTTACGAAAACCTGAAGGGCTTCAAAAAATCTGAAATAATTCCTGTATACTATAGCCACCCTGGCCAATCTAAAACTGCAATCAGTTCCCCTCTAGACCCGAGGGTTTCCGAGATTTTTAATTTTTTCCACAACGGAGACGC
Organism: Monochamus alternatus; assembly: GCA_037114965.1. Classification (NCBI taxonomy): domain Eukaryota; kingdom Metazoa; phylum Arthropoda; class Insecta; order Coleoptera; family Cerambycidae; genus Monochamus; species Monochamus alternatus. Next base: position 16,006,950 of record CM073434.1, on the reverse strand, counting down.
GTAGGCAAGAACCGACCATCCCTGCGTGTTCAGCAGCCCTTAATGCGTACGGATCCACCCTCAAATCGCAAATCTATTTTTTGAAAATTTCATGAAATTTTCAAAGGTTATAGTCTTTCGATTTTTACGAAAACCTGAAGGGCTCCAAAAAATCTGAAATAATTCCTGTATACTATAGCCACCCTGGCCAATCTAAAACTGCAATCAGTTCCCCTCTAGCCCCGAGGGTTTTCGAGATTTTTAATTTTTTTCCACAACGGAGACGCGTAGGCAAGAACCGACCATCCCTGCGTGTTCAGCATCCCTTAATACGTACGGATCCACCCTCAAATCGCAAATCTATTTTTTGAAAATTTCATGAAATTTTCAAAGGTTATAGTCTTTCGATTTTTACGAAAACCTGAAGGGCTTCAAAAAATCTGAAATAATTCCTGTATACTATAGCCACCCTGGCCAATCTAAAACTGCAATCAGTTCCCCTCTAGCCCCGAGGGTTTCCGAGATTTTTAATTTTTTTCCTCAAAGGAGACGCGTACACAAAAACCGACCATCCCTGCGTGTTCAGCATCCCTTAATACGTACGGATCCACCCTCAAATCGCAAATCTATTTTTTGAAAATTTCATGAAATTTTCAAAGGTTATAGTCTTTCGATTTTTACGAAAACCTGAAGGGCTCCAAAAAATCTGAAATAATTCCTGTATACTATAGCCACCCTGGCCAATCTAAAACTGCAATCAGTTCCCCTCTAGCCCCGAGGGTTTCCGAGATTTTTAATTTTTTTCCTCAAAGGAGACGCGTACACAAAAACCGACCATCCCTGCGTGTTCAGCAGCCCTTAATGCGTACGGATCCACCCTCAAATCGCAAATCTATTTTTTGAAAATTTCATGAAATTTTCAAAGGTTATAGTCTTTCGATTTTTACGAAAACCTGAAGGGCTCCAAAAAATCTGAAATAATTCCTGTATACTATAGCCACCCTGGCCAATCTAAAACTGCAATCAGTTCCCCTCTAGCCCCGAGGGTTTCCGAGATTTTTAATTTTTTTCCTCAAAGGAGACGCGTACACAAAAACCGACCATCCCTGCGTGTTCAGCAGCCCTTAATGCGTACGGATCCACCCTCAAATCGCAAATCTATTTTTTGAAAATTTCATGAAATTTTCAAAGGTTATAGTCTTTCGATTTTTACGAAAACCTGAAGGGCTCCAAAAAATCTGAAATAATTCCTGTATACTATAGCCACCCTGGCCAATCTAAAACTGCAATCAGTTCCCCTCTAGCCCCGAGGGTTTTCGAGATTTTTAATTTTTTTCCTCAAAGGAGACGCGTACACAAAAACCGACCATCCCTGCGTGTTCAGCAGCCCTTAATGCGTACGGATCCACCCTCAAATCGCAAATCTATTTTTTGAAAATTTCATGAAATTTTCAAAGGTTATAGTCTTTCGATTTTTACGAAAACCTGAAGGGCTCCAAAAAATCTGAAATAATTCCTGTATACTATAGCCACCCTGGCCAATCTAAAACTGCAATCAGTTCCCCTCTAGCCCCGAGGGTTTCCGAGATTTTTAATTTTTTTCCTCAAAGGAGACGCGTACACAAAAACCGACCATCCCTGCGTGTTCAGCAGCCCTTAACGCGTACGGATCCACCCTCAAATCGCAAATCTATTTTTTGAAAATTTCATGAAATTTTCAAAGGTTATAGTCTTTCGATTTTTACGAAAACCTGAAGGGCTCCAAAAAATCTGAAATAATTCCTGTATACTATAGCCACCCTGGCCAATCTAAAACTGCAATCAGTTCCCCTCTAGCCCCGAGGGTTTTCGAGATTTTTAATTTTTTTCCTCAAAGGAGACGCGTACACAAAAACCGACCATCCCTGCGTGTTCAGCAGCCCTTAATGCGTACGGATCCACCCTCAAATCGCAAATCTATTTTTTGAAAATTTCATGAAATTTTCAAAGGTTATAGTCTTTCGATTTTTACGAAAACCTGAAGGGCTCCAAAAAATCTGAAATAATTCCTGTATACTATAGCCACCCTGGCCAATCTAAAACTGCAATCAGTTCCCCTCTAGCCCCGAGGGTTTTCGAGATTTTTAATTTTTTTCCTCAAAGGAGACGCGTACACAAAAACCGACCATCCCTGCGTGTTCAGCAGCCCTTAATGCGTACGGATCCACCCTCAAATCGCAAATCTATTTTTTGAAAATTTCATGAAATTTTCAAAGGTTATAGTCTTTCGATTTTTACGAAAACCTGAAGGGCTCCAAAAAATCTGAAATAATTCCTGTATACTATAGCCACCCTGGCCAATCTAAAACTGCAATCAGTTCCCCTCTAGCCCCGAGGGTTTCCGAGATTTTTAATTTTTTTCCTCAAAGGAGACGCGTACACAAAAACCGACCATCCCTGCGTGTTCAGCAGCCCTTAATGCGTACGGATCCACCCTCAAATCGCAAATCTATTTTTTGAAAATTTCATGAAATTTTCAAAGGTTATAGTCTTTCGATTTTTACGAAAACCTGAAGGGCTCCAAAAAATCTGAAATAATTCCTGTATACTATAGCCACCCTGGCCAATCTAAAACTGCAATCAGTTCCCCTCTAGCCCCGAGGGTTTCCGAGATTTTTAATTTTTTTCCACAATGGAGACGCGTAGGCAAGAACCGACCATCCCTGCGTGTTCAGCATCCCTTAATACGTACGGATCCACCCTCAAATAGCAAATCTATTTTTTGAAAATTTCATGAAATTTTCAAAGGTTATAGTCTTTCGATTTTTACGAAAACCTGACGGGCTCCAAAAAATCTGAAATAATTCCTGTATACTATAGCCACCCTGGCCAATCTAAAACTGCAATCAGTTCCCCTCTAGCCTCGAGGGTTTCCGAGATTTTTAATTTTTTTCCACAACGGAGACGCGTAGGCAAGAACCGACCATCCCTGCGTGTTCAGCATCCCTTAATACGTACGGATCCACCCTCAAATCGCAAATCTATTTTTTGAAAATTTCATGAAATTTTCAAAGGTTATAGTCTTTCGATTTTTACGAAAACCTGAAGGGCTCCAAAAAATCTGAAATAATTCCTGTATACTATAGCCACCCTGGCCAATCTAAAACTGCAATCAGTTCCCCTCTAGCCTCGAGGGTTTCCGAGATTTTTAATTTTTTTCCTCAAAGGAGACGCGTACACAAAAACCGACCATCCCTGCGTGTTCAGCAGCCCTTAATGCGTACGGATCCACCCTCAAATCGCAAATCTATTTTTTGAAAATTTCATGAAATTTTCAAAGGTTATAGTCTTTCGATTTTTACGAAAACCTGAAGGGCTCCAAAAAATCTGAAATAATTCCTGTATACTATAGCCACCCTGGCCAATCTAAAACTGCAATCAGTTCCCCTCTAGCCCCGAGGGTTTCCGAGATTTTTAATTTTCTTCCTCAAAGGAGACGCGTACACAAAAACAGACCATCCCTGCGTGTTCAGCAGCCCTTAATGCGTACGGATCCACCCTCAAATCGCAAATCTATTTTTTGAAAATTTCATGAAATTTTCAAAGGTTATAGTCTTTCGATTTTTACGAAAACCTGAAGGGCTCCAAAAAATCTGAAATAATTCCTGTATACTATAGCCACCCTGGCCAATCTAAAACTGCAATCAGTTCCCCTCTAGCCCCGAGGGTTTTCGAGATTTTTAATTTTTTTCCTCAAAGGAGACGCGTACACAAAAACCGACCATCCCTGCGTGTTCAGCAGCCCTTAATGCGTACGGATCCACCCTCAAATCGCAAATCTATTTTTTGAAAATTTCATGAAATTTTCAAAGGTTATAGTCTTTCGATTTTTACGAAAACCTGAAGGGCTCCAAAAAATCTGAAATAATTCCTGTATACTATAGCCACCCTGGCCAATCTAAAACTGCAATCAGTTCCCCTCTAGCCCCGAGGGTTTCCGAGATTTTTAATTTTTTTCCTCAAAGGAGACGCGTACACAAAAACCGACCATCCCTGCGTGTTCAGCAGCCCTTAATGCGTACGGATCCACCCTCAAATCGCAAATCTATTTTTTGAAAATTTCATGAAATTTTCAAAGGTTATAGTCTTTCGATTTTTACGAAAACCTGAAGGGCTCCAAAAAATCTGAAATAATTCCTGTATACTATAGCCACCCTGGCCAATCTAAAACTGCAATCAGTTCCCCTCTAGCCCCGAGGGTTTTCGAGATTTTTAATTTTTTTCCTCAAAGGAGACGCGTACACAAAAACCGACCATCCCTGCGTGTTCAGCAGCCCTTAATGCGTACGGATCCACCCTCAAATCGCAAATCTATTTTTTGAAAATTTCATGAAATTTTCAAAGGTTATAGTCTTTCGATTTTTACGAAAACCTGAAGGGCTCCAAAAAATCTGAAATAATTCCTGTATACTATAGCCACCCTGGCCAATCTAAAACTGCAATCAGTTCCCCTCTAGCCCCGAGGGTTTTCGAGATTTTTAATTTTTTTCCTCAAAGGAGACGCGTACACAAAAACCGACCATCCCTGCGTGTTCAGCAGCCCTTAATGCGTACGGATCCACCCTCAAATCGCAAATCTATTTTTTGAAAATTTCATGAAATTTTCAAAGGTTATAGTCTTTCGATTTTTACGAAAACCTGAAGGGCTCCAAAAAATCTGAAATAATTCCTGTATACTATAGCCACCCTGGCCAATCTAAAACTGCAATCAGTTCCCCTCTAGCCCCGAGGGTTTCCGAGATTTTTAATTTTTTTCCTCAAAGGAGACGCGTACACAAAAACCGACCATCCCTGCGTGTTCAGCAGCCCTTAATGCGTACGGATCCACCCTCAAATCGCAAATCTATTTTTTGAAAATTTCATGAAATTTTCAAAGGTTATAGTCTTTCGATTTTTACGAAAACCTGAAGGGCTCCAAAAAATCTGAAATAATTCCTGTATACTATAGCCACCCTGGCCAATCTAAAACTGCAATCAGTTCCCCTCTAGCCCCGAGGGTTTTCGAGATTTTTAATTTTTTTCCTCAAAGGAGACGCGTACACAAAAACCGACCATCCCTGCGTGTTCAGCAGCCCTTAATGCGTACGGATCCACCCTCAAATCGCAAATCTATTTTTTGAAAATTTCATGAAATTTTCAAAGGTTATAGTCTTTCGATTTTTACGAAAACCTGAAGGGCTCCAAAAAATCTGAAATAATTCCTGTATACTATAGCCACCCTGGCCAATCTAAAACTGCAATCAGTTCCCCTCTAGCCCCGAGGGTTTCCGAGATTTTTAATTTTTTTCCTCAAAGGAGACGCGTACACAAAAACCGACCATCCCTGCGTGTTCAGCAGCCCTTAATGCGTACGGATCCACCCTCAAATCGCAAATCTATTTTTTGAAAATTTCATGAAATTTTCAAAGGTTATAGTCTTTCGATTTTTACGAAAACCTGAAGGGCTCCAAAAAATCTGAAATAATTCCTGTATACTATAGCCACCCTGGCCAATCTAAAACTGAAATCAGTTCCCCTCTAGACCCGAGGGTTTCCGAGATTTTTAATTTTTTTCCACAACGGAGACGCGTAGGCAAGAACCGACCATCCCTGCGTGTTCAGCATCCCTTAATACGTACGGATCCACCCTCAAATCGCAAATCTATTTTTTGAAAATTTCATGAAATTTTCAAAGGTTATAGTCTTTCGATTTTTACGAAAACCTGAAGGGCTTCAAAAAATCTGAAATAATTCCTGTATACTATAGCCACCCTGGCCAATCTAAAACTGCAATCAGTTCCCCTCTAGACCCGAGGGTTTCCGAGATTTTTAATTTTTTTCCACAACGGAGACGCGTAGGCAAGAACCGACCATCCCTGCGTGTTCAGCATCCCTTAATACGTACGGATCCACCCTCAAATCGCAAATCTATTTTTTGAAAATTTCATGAAATTTTCAAAGGTTATAGTCTTTCGATTTTTACGAAAACCTGAAGGGCTCCAAAAAATCTGAAATAATTCCTGTATACTATAGCCACCCTGGCCAATCTAAAACTGCAATCAGTTCCCCTCTAGCCCCGAGGGTTTTCGAGATTTTTAATTTTTTTCCTCAAAGGAGACGCGTACACAAAAACCGACCATCCCTGCGTGTTCAGCAGCCCTTAATGCGTACGGATCCACCCTCAAATCGCAAATCTATTTTTTGAAAATTTCATGAAATTTTCAAAGGTTATAGTCTTTCGATTTTTACGAAAACCTGAAGGGCTCCAAAAAATCTGAAATAATTCCTGTATACTATAGCCACCCTGGCCAATCTAAAACTGAAATCAGTTCCCCTCTAGACCCGAGGGTTTCCGAGATTTTTAATTTTTTTCCACAACGGAGACGCGTAGGCAAGAACCGACCATCCCTGCGTGTTCAGCATCCCTTAATACGTACGGATCCACCCTCAAATCGCAAATCTATTTTTTGAAAATTTCATGAAATTTTCAAAGGTTATAGTCTTTCGATTTTTACGAAAACCTGAAGGGCTTCAAAAAATCTGAAATAATTCCTGTATACTATAGCCACCCTGGCCAATCTAAAACTGCAATCAGTTCCCCTCTAGACCCGAGGGTTTCCGAGATTTTTAATTTTTTTCCACAACGGAGACGCGTAGGCAAGAACCGACCATCCCTGCGTGTTCAGCATCCCTTAATACGTACGGATCCACCCTCAAATCGCAAATCTATTTTTTGAAAATTTCATGAAATTTTCAAAGGTTATAGTCTTTCGATTTTTACGAAAACCTGAAGGGCTCCAAAAAATCTGAAATAATTCCTGTCTACTATAGCCACCCTGGCCAATCTAAAACTGCAATCAGTTCCCCTCTAGCCCCGAGGGTTTCCGAGATTTTTAATTTTTTTCCTCAAAGGAGACGCGTACACAAAAACCGACCATCCCTGCGTGTTCAGC